>OZ007577.1:22930481-24130481 GCA_963931925.1 Onchidella celtica
TTAACCTAAACATTGTAAACAGAATCTCTCTCTCTTTCTTTCTCTCTCTCTCCCTCTCTCTCTCTCTTTCACATACACACATACACACACATACGCGGGCACACACACATGTACACACATACATACGCACCATATAGTTTGATTTTGAACTCAGTTGCGATTTAAATTAATAATCAACACTGGGCATACACTGGGTTTTTTTTTCTTCTTTTAATTTAGATGTTTATTAAAGATCAATAATGAATAGGTCACAGGATATAATTATCTCACTGATTATGATAAAGTACATGTACCAGTCAGGTCTGTGAACCGCACACGTTATTT
Source organism: Onchidella celtica (assembly GCA_963931925.1). NCBI lineage: Eukaryota > Metazoa > Mollusca > Gastropoda > Systellommatophora > Onchidiidae > Onchidella > Onchidella celtica. The sequence continues at coordinate 22,930,806 of OZ007577.1, forward strand.
GTCAGTTTGTGGTAATTAATATGAATACTTATTCTCTGATTAGCCAAAAAATATGAAAGGCAGACAACACCCGCTATGGAGGTCTAGCAGATGACTAGAAAATTTCATATGCTTGCCTTGAAAGAAGACAATGTTCAAGGACAAGACAACCAAATCAGAATTACGGGATGTGTCTCAAAAATAACTTTCCCTACCTTGTAAAATCTTGAAATAATAAACTAAATGCCTGAAACTTCACACAAATGAACACCAATATTATACGGAAATTCCCGTTAAAAACCTTGTGGCACTGCCTTGAACGGAAACAAAGTTATATGGGTTTGTTTACACCATCTTTCATGAGTAACCAGAGAGTATAGATGTATGGTTTAACCTGAGTATCTCTATGGGTTTAACTCTGGTTTAACCAACAAAATGGGCGTCAACATTTTGAGAAAATCATTCTCCAGATATGACACCAGAACAGTTATAAAATATTCGATACTTTGGGGGGAAAAGTCACCAGAAATTCATCAAGATCTATTAGCTGCTTTAGGAGATCACTCTCCAACTATTCAAACTGTAAGATCATGTGTAGGAGAGATTCAACAGAGGCGAATCAGTGTTGGGGAAGGATTACGACCTGGAAGGCCTGTGACTGCATGTGGAGATGCAAATATCGATATTGTAAAGACAGCCATAATTGATGAAGACAAAAGGAAAACATGCAGAGATATCAGATGAAGTTCCTATTTCTTCTGCTTGGGTTTATAGAATTTTGACTGATATTGATAAACTTGACAAACTTGATTAAATTTTTAATCTCTTAGGGGCTGTTCAAATACATTATTACACCATTTTGGGGACTTTTTGACCCCCCCCCCCCTTATTACACTTTTCTTACAGAAGCCAAAGACCCCCCCCCCCCCCCATTCTGTATTATTACAATTTTACATACTCGGTACTATTTTTTTTTAGCTCCACTAGTATAAGTCTATAACAGTGAACAGTATGTAATACAGCATGTATTAACGTTTTATTGGAAACAAATATCACAAAAACTCAGCAGTGGAAAAATCATCTGTAATGTGGTGGACACATACAGCCAAAAAACAATCTTAATTAATAATGACAAGAATACAGTTGTCACAAAAATGCATGTTGAGATATCGCAAATCTACTATAAGTGAAGTCAACGGTGAATATTGTCTTTTTTCAAAAGAGCATTGATAGTTGGGGATGGAGAGGGGATGGCTTGATACCCAAGAATGTAGTTTTTCAGTGCATTGATCTCATCAGTCAGCTTGTCCCGAGCTGGAGTAGATCTAGGATTTTGGGCATTTGATGATGTGGTGGGGTTGGACGGTGGAAGGATAGGGGGTGGAGCTGGGAGTGTGGAGGTAGTAGGGCTCACTTCTGAAGTAGTAGCAGTTGGGGCTGGAGAAGGTGAGGCCTTGGGTTCAGGGGTTGATCTAGGTGTCTTGAAACCAAAGAATGTCAACCTAGATTTCATGGCAGCTTCTTTCTTCTGTGCAACTTTCCCCTTCAACTCTTTAATGGCACTTTCAATATCTATGGTACCAGCCTTGTACCCCACCCAATAAAGCTCTTTCACCTCCTTATCCACAATGTTACCTTTTTTATCAGGATATAACTGCCTGTACAGCTGACAAAGTTCATTGTACTGGTTCTTTGAGGAAGCCATTTTGATTGCTAGGCTACCAATGTAAACAATGGCAACACTGGTGAAAGTTGGACTGGATTGCCAGGTTAAGTAAAAAAAAAAGCCAAAGGTTGAGCCAAAAATTATACACTGAATAAAAATATATATTCTGTATTTAAGATTTTATTCTTCATTAAGATAAAAATAGTTTAAAAAATAAATGACAAATATTTTTTTTTCTCTCAGCTACCCAACCTTTTTACCTCCTAGGGAGCAAAAAGTGTAATATTACACTTGGGTGAACCCCCCCCCCCTCATTACACTTTTCTTACAGGAGCCAAAGACCCCCCCCCCCCTCCGAGGTGTAATAATGTATTTGAACGGCCCCTTAGTACCAGATTTGTGATTATAGCTGGAAGGGTGGATTGAAAAATTTCCAAAATGGCGACTGCTTGTGCCGATGGGAAGTCCACATCTTGTGTCATTATCGAGAGGGAGACAGTGAGATTTCTCCTCCTAATGTTGATAGGATTATTCATTGTTTTAGTATATAGATCAGAATTGTATTCACTTGGATGTAGATGGAATATTAGATCTAGATCTAAACATGAGGCTAATTATAACAACTGGAAATTTAGTGTTGTCAACTCGCCTAAATTCATGACCTCATTAATAAACACATGGTCTGTCCTCGGACAGAAAAGGAGAAATAGATCTAGATCTAGAACCAGTTCGAAATTTAAGTTAACTAGTCCTTCAAATAAAATGAATATCTCTTTAGTAATGTTTTTACTACTGTCATTGTCGGGTGACGTAGAGCTCAACCCTGGACCCCAGACCAGATTCCCCCCTTGCCCCGTTTGCCTTAAAAAATGTACCTGGAAAACGAGGGCCATTGCATGTGATAGTTGTGACTGCTGGTACCACATCGACTGTATGGGAATAAACTCAGTAATGTATGAAGCACTGGGCAACAGCAGTGCCGCATGGGAATGTGTCCAGTGTGGCATGCCAAATTTTAGTTCCAGCTTGTTCACTGATTTTCAATTAAACTTAGATCTAGATAGAAGTAGATCAAGATCCCACAATAGTTTTGATATCTTACAACATTTGGATATGAATATGAATAAAAGTAACACTGAAATACCAATTTTTGAACCAAAATGTTCGGCAACTCCACACCCCAAATCCAAGAAAAAAGAGCCAGCCAAAGAGAAAACTATGTTTAGAACCCAGGTTATAAATTTTCAGAGCATTTGGAACAAGAAAGAAGAACTGAGCTCATTCTTGAATGAAACTAAATCTGATGTAATCATCGGAACAGAAACATGGCTAAATGAAAATATAAAAACCAGTGAAATTTCAATCAGCGATGATTACGAAATCTACAGAAATGATAGGAAGAAGAGAAGGGGAGGTGGGGTCTTGATAGCAGTGAAGAAAAATTTAGTCAGTGAAAAAATACCCAGTAGGGAAGCAGGAGAAACTGTCTTCTGTAAGATTAGCGTGAAGGGTAAACCTCCTCTCGTCGTGGGTGCAGTCTATCGACCCCCTAGTAGTGACCTGGAAACTAGTAAGAACATCTGTGATGAACTTCTCAGTGCCTACTAAAAGAACAAAAAGGCTACCATCTGGATAGGAGGAGACTTCAATTTGCCTGACATAAACTGGGAAGAAGGAAACGTGAAGAATTGCCAAAATTTAAGAGAAATAAATGACTTATTTTTAGATAGCATTGCGGACATGGGCCTAGAGCAAGCAGTAAAAGAAACCACTCGAGGAGATGCACTGTTAGACCTATTCTTTACTAATTTCCCTAACCTTACAAGAGAGCTCAAAATTCTCCCTGGCCTAGGGGACCATGACATAGTTCAAATCGATTCAGAACTGAAACCTTTTATAAAAAGACCTATTAGGCGACAGATTTACCTATGGAATCAGACAGACGAAAATATACTGAAAAGAGAGGCAGCAACTTTTGGCAGTTTTTTCATGAAATATCACTCTTCAAAAACGGACGTAAACAAACTTTGGGACTGTATCAAGTTAAACCTGAATACGATCATGGAAAATGTTACAACAAAAATGTCATCCACGAAAATTCATCAACCCTGGATAAATACTTTAACGAAACGATTAGTCCGGAAAAAATATAAATGGTTCAAAAAACTGAAACAGTGCAACTCCGAACGAGTAAAAAAAAAAATATCTAGAAATCAAAAGATTGACCCAGAAAGAATGCCGGAAAGCTCATAATAATTATGTCCATGACATGATAAGTGATACAAGTGATAACAGCAAAAAACTATGGAGATATGTGAAAAGTAAAAACAAAGAAAACTTTGGAGTAGCGGCACTGAACGATGAAAGAGGACACCCACAGCAAGATGCCCAAAAAAGAGCCAATATTTTAAATACTCAATTTTGTAAGGTCTTTTCTGACCCAGGGGGTGTCTACCCGGGAGAGCTGAGTGGTGCCAAACTGCCGGATATGGATGAAATATTTGTTACAGAAAATGGAGTACTGAAACTTTTGGAAAACCTTAATGAAAATAAAGCTACAGGGCCTGATGGAATTACCGCCAAATTACTGAAACTTTGTGCCAAGGAAATTGGCCCCGTTTACACTTTGCTGTTTAGAGCTTCAATCGAACAAGGAAAAATACCGGAAGACTGGAAAAAAGCAAATGTTGTACCCATTTTTAAGAAAGGAAATAAGGCTAGTCCTGAAAATTATAGACCAGTCTCCCTGACATCAATATCTTGTAAGCTTTTAGAGCATATTTTGCACACCAGCATCATGAAGCATCTCGAGAGACACTCGGTTTTAACACATGTACAGCATGGTTTTAGAAAATACAGGTCGTGTGAGTCCCAGCTGATCACAACTTGCAACGATTTTGTTAATAACTTGAATAATACCAGGCAGACGGACACCATTTTACTAGATTTCAGTAAGGCCTTCGATAAAGTGCACCATGCTAGCCTTTTGACTTAGAGTTAGAAACAGTACTTTGAAGTGGATTAAGTCTTTTTTAGAAAACAGAACACAAATAGTAGTCGTTGACGGAAAGTCATCCAATCCTGCACCTGTTCTCTCGGGAGTACCTCAGGGTACTGTAATGGGCCCCTTGCTATTTTTAGTTTACATTAACGATATGCCGAGTAAGATCTCTCCAGGCACTAAATTACGACTGTTCGCCGATGATAGCCTCCTCTATAGATCAATAAATTCAAAAGAAGATACGGAAATTTTACAGAAAGATTTGGACAGTCTACAAGAATGGGAGAGGGACTGGCGTATGGAATTCCACCCCAATAAATGCCAAGTCCTGAGAATTTCAAATAAACATCGCAACATCACCTCGGACTACTTTATACATGGCGAGAAATTGAGTGAAACAGATGAGGCTAAATATTTAGGAATTACATTAGACAGAAAACTTACATGGAACCAACATATTAATAGCACATGCAACAAAGCAAACAGTATACTAGCATTTCTGAAAAGGAACATCTCTAACTGTGATGGGAAAGTAAAAGAAAAATGCTATAACACCTTCGTGAGGCCCTCCCTAGAGTATGGCTGCAGTGTCTGGGACCCCCACTGTCGAATAAACATAGAACAACTGGAAAGGGTCCAGAGGAGAGCTGCTCGCTTTGTGACAAATGATTATGCTAGAAGCAGTAGTGTCAATACAATGATGAGAGACCTCGAGTGGACACCACTAGAAGAAAGAAGAGCAAAAAACAAAGTAAAACTATTTTATAAGGGCAGGGAAGGAAATACCGATATCCCACTGAACCACCTCAGCATTAACACCAGAGGCAACAGAAAGAATAACATAAAATATAACATCCCCAACTCACGGATTAACAGCCATCTTTACTCTTTTTACCCTAGTGTCATCAGGATGTGGAACAACCTCCCGGCAGAAGTCCAAAAAATATCGTCTGCAACGGCTTTTGGCAATGAATTGAAGAACATAATTATCCGTTGCAGCTACCATTGTATTTAAAGTGTGGGTCTATTTCTGTGCACAATCTAGGTACCAGGAGATATTTTTAACCAGAGATATACATATACAAAGAAATTACACAACGATATATTTTAAATGGTCTTAATATATGCTGTTTTAGCCTGTTTTAGATTCAGAGCAGGGGCGTCGAGTCGCACATAGTGCAGTTGAGGAATCGTCAGATTATATAGACGAGTCAACTACATGGGAAGAAGAAGAAGAAGAAGAAGATGTTCGCTAAATGGGTGCCCCATTTGCTGAATCAAGATGAAAAGGAACAACCAGTGACGTGCGGCCGAAGTTTTCTTCGTCATTTTCGTTGTGAAGATCAGCAGTTTTTGAATAGAATAATAACTGGCGATGAGATCTGGGTCTATTCTTGGGACCTGTCATATATGTGGAATATTGTAATCGAATATCGGTCCTTGTAATCTTAGTGTGTCAATAAGAACACCACTACCGGAAGGTAAATAAACATGAGATGACCAACACGTTGTGTTCTACTTGTCCCTGTCCAAGTCATACTTTGTAAAGTCCCAAGAACCTTACATGGTGTCAGAAGTGGGATGTACTTGTTTCGTCTACCCGCCAGGCCATCGCCCAAAGAATTGTCGATAACCGCCACCATCCCTTTAACGGTTATAGTCGGCGAATCAACGGGACAAAGAGACATTCGAGAACAAACGTTCCGGTTTTTTTTTTTCGGCAGTTGGTGAAAACACTTGTACAGCAGTCCAGATTTTTCCGTAAACAAAACGGAGGGACCAGTTGCCAAATTGAAACGACCAAGGCCGAAACCTCGAGCACAGTGACGGGGGTCATACTGGTTCGTGATCATCATGTCGAAATTAAGGCCACCGGAAGAGCTCAGCTTCCACGACTCACTTCACTTAGCGGAACAGTGGCGGATGTGGAGGCAGGAGATGGAACTCTATCTGAGTTTGACAATGTCAAAAGAGAAAGAAGCAGACAAGTGTAAAGCATTCGTTTATATTATTGGCAGGCAAGGAAGAGAGATTTACAACACATGGACATTGCCAGCAGAGGATCCAAAACCTCTAGACACTCTGTTTCAGAAGTTTGAGGAGTACTGTCGCCCAAAGCAAAACGTAATACTGGAGCGATATATCTTCAATACTAGAATACAAAAGGACAATGAGTCGTTAGATGAGTTCATCTTAAGAAACTGTCCTCAATGTGCGAGTTCAAAGAGTTACAATCAGAGATGATCAGGGATCGCCTCGTAGTGGGAATAAAAAAATCCACAGTAAAAGAAAGACTACTGAGGGAATCAGGACTCACGTTAGAAAAAGCAATTTCAATCTGTAGGGCTGATGAGGAATCCCACAAGGGGCTACATCTTATGAATGAGGATGTAGACCTAACTGCAGGCAGCAGTACTGTGAATGCGCTCAGACACAACATAGACAAAAAAGCAAAACCAAAAACAGAGAAGAAGTGTGGCGGGTGTAAACAGAAAACTCCACAGAAGTCTGAGAAAAAATTCAACTGCACCAAATGCGGGTACCAGCATGGACCAAGACAATGTCCAGCATATGGAAAGACATGTAAAAAATGTAACAAGTTAAATCACTTTGCCAAACTATGCAAGACCGAAAAAATGATTGCTTGTGCAGAGGCATCGGATTCTTCCGAATCAGAAGATGAACCACACAACATATTCCTTGGAGCAGTGACCAATGATATGAAAGTCAACGGTGTTGATTGGCACATTACAATGAAGTGTCAAAATGAAGACATCAAATTTAAGCTTGACACAGGGGCACAGGCAAATGTAATTTCTGACAAACTTGCCAAGAAACTGCATGGAAAATTAAAGTCAACCATGGCAACACTCACATCGTACTCGGGAGACAAAATTCCAGTGAGTGGAAAAACAACTTTGCCCTGTTTTCACAATGGACAAAGGTTTGAATAGACTTTATTGTCGCGGCTTCGCAAAGTGCACAGGCCATTTTAGGACTCCAGACATGTGAAAACCTGAATCTAATCCAAAGGATTTACCAACTCACCACAGAGACTGACATCAACAAGGTTCAGAACTTGGCACAAGAGTTCGGGGATACATTTGGTGAAGTGGGGTGCATCAATGAGAAACATTCTATACAAATTGACAACAACGTTACTTCCATCGTAGCATCAGCAAGAAGACTACCAGTTGCCATGAGAGAAAAACTTAAGAAAGAGTTGCAGCGTATGGAGAAACTACAAGTCATTGTAAAGGTGGAAGAACCCACCGAATGGGTCAATCCATTAATTGTTGTGGAAAAGCCGAACAAGCAAGTGCGTGTTTGCATGGACCCGAAACGACTAAATGAGGCAATCAAAAGAGAACACTATCAATTACCTACCCTGGAAGAGGTAACAACAGATATGAAAGGCGCTAAGTTCTTCTCAAAGCTAGATGCTTCAAGTGGATTTTGGGCTGTGCAACTAGATGATGCAAGTTCGAAGTTGTGCACCTTTGCAACTCCTTCTGGAAGATATCGTTTTCTTCGGTTACCTTTCGGCATCAAGTCTGCTCCGGAAGTGTTTCAGAAAGCGATCCACAAACACTTTGGAGACATAAAAGGTGTAGTCAGTTATGAGGATGATTTGTGCATCTGGAGTGAAACTCTGATCATTCTCCGCCAGGTCTTTGAAAGGGCTCGAGAATGTGGTCTCAAATTCAACAAGAAAAAGTGTGAATTTCTGAAGAAGGAGCTTAAATACCTTGGACACATTCTGACTGAAGAGGGTCTCAAGGCGGATCCAGACAAAATTTCAGCCATTGCGAAGATGACTCCGCCCGAAGATAAAAAAGGTCTCATGAGATTTTTGGGCATGGCAAACTATTTGACCAAGTTCATTCCAAACATGGCTGAAAGGACAGCACCACTGAGAGAACTGTTACAAGAGGCGACACTGTGGCAGTGGGTGCCGCATCACGACAAAGCTTTCACAAACATCAAGGAGGTCATAACAACCAGTCCAGTGCTGGCTTACTTTGATCCTAGCAAACAAGTCGTGGTCACAGCTGATGCGTGTCAAGATGGCTTAGGAGCGGCCCTGCTGCAAGACGACAAGGTCATAGCGTATGCTTCTAGATCCCTAACAAGCGCAGAAAAGAACTATGCCATGATAGAGAAAGAAATGTGTGCAATTGTGTTTGCATTGGAGCGTTTCCACCAGTACGTCTATGGCGGACAAGTCCAAGTGCAGACAGACCACAAACCCTTGGTGGCAATCCAAAAAAAGACATTTGACAAATGTCCTGCAAGAATTCAACGATTCCTTTTGAGACTTCAGAGATATGATGTTGTCATAACATACAAAAAAGGCACTGAGCAAGTACTGTCAGACACACTGTCAAGAGCAGTAGAGAATGAAACAAACTGCATTCCAGAAATCCCAGAAGAAGACATCAATGCATACGCTGACATGATCATGTCTCAGATACCCGCTTCATCAACCAAGTTAGACGATATCAAAACACATCAAACTGGAGACAACCAATGCCAGGTGATTAAAGACTTTGTCCAAAAAGGTTGGCCAGAAAACATCAAGGATGTGCCAAAGCCGGTAAGATCATATTGGACATTCCGAGAAGAGATCACGATCTGTAACGGCATCCTAGTAAAGGGACGACAGATAATTGTCCCAAAATCAAAACAACAAGAAATGTTGGACATCATACACCAGGGACACCTTGGCATTGAGATGTCCAAACAAAGAGCACGTCCACACCTGTATTGGCCTGGAATGTGGAAACAGATAGAAGAGCTTGTCAGCAAGTGTGCAGTTTGCCAAACACACAGAAATACACAACAAAAGCTACTAATGAACAGTCATGAGATTCCAACTGAGCCATTTCTAAAAGTGGGTGCAGATCTTTTCCACTTTGGAAAGCACAACTACCTGCTGGTAGTTGACTACACGTCAAAATTCTTTGAGATTTGCCTCCTGGATGGCACAACGAGCACTACAGTGATTTAACACATGAAAAGTGTGTTCTCGAGGTTCGGGATCCCGTTCCAACTCGTAACAGACAACGGACCACAGTTTTCATCCTCGGAGTTCAGTAAATTTGTGAATAAATGGGGCATCACACATACTACTTCTAGCCCACACTACCCTAGGTCCAATGGCCTAGCTGAACGAACTGTACAAACTGTTAAAAAGATGCTCAAAAAAGCACAGAAAAGTGGCCAGGATCCTTATTTGAGCATTCTGAATTTCAGAACAACAGACAAAGCAGACCAGCCATCACCAGCGGAGATGTTGATGGGCAGAAAATTGAGAACACTGTTACCAACAATTGCGCCTCAAATGAACCTAAGCAAAACAGATGACAGCAATGACTATGTTACCAAGAGACGCCAAGAACAGCAGGCACACTACTATAATGTGCACACAAAAGACCAGGCTACCCTTCATCCTGGTGATACCATCCGGTACCGAAACTACAAGGAGAAGACGTGGGAACCAGCCAAGGTTCGGAGTCAGGTCGATCCACGATCGTACAACATCCAGACAAAGTCAGGCCTGCTGCGCAGAAACAGACAAGACATCCTAAAGACTGGTGAACCACCACACAACCTTGCAGCGGATCCAATTGAAACTTCACACGAGATCGAGACCAGCAACAATGGTGCGCCAAACCAGCAACCAGCAGACACCGCAGCAAGGTCTTCTCCAGACAACACAAGTCAAGAAATCACGCCACCCCATCATACATGTACTACCCGATCTGGTAGACAGGTGGTCAAGCCTCAACGTTACAGGGAATAGGCTCTCATGCCATTCACCTGCTTACTCGCAGAGGGACATAATAATGCCCTCCAACGTTTTTGCTTTTGTGGGTTACTTTATTTTAAATTTTTAATTATACATCTAATCAATAGAGTCCAAAATACAGAGACTTTAGTAAATACTAATTAGCAGTTTATTCGTCTCAAGTGACCTTAATTAGACCCCTAGTCAGTGGTCCCACTTATTTTCATTTTTTTTTACATTAAAATTTTTTGTTGTTGTTGTTGTAATTGTTTCAAAAAAAACAAACAAACAAAAAAAAAAACAGGTCTATTATGTACCGTATTATAATACATGTATTATGTGAGTGAGTGGGAAAAGCTCTCGCTTGATCATGCAAATTGGAGGGCGGCCCTTACCAGAGGCAGCAAAGCATGGGAAGCTGACAGAGTCCAGCAGGCTATCAAAAAAAGAGAACGGCGCAAGAAAAGGCCCAGTGGTACTGAACCAACGGAGCACTCTTGTCATTTATGCGGAAGGGTCTGCAGGGCAAAAATAGGACTTATCAGTCACATGAGAAGCCATAAGTCATGAAAGAACAGTCTTTCCATTCTGTCCTCTGTGTCCTTTAGTTCTCTTTATTGTCCATGTGTTGAAATTCTCAACAATTTCTGTTCTTTATTCCTCTGGTGTTGTTAAGGTCATCATCATACCTGATGGACGAACTATTATTATTATTTTGGTTTAGAGTCTACGTACTCAGACTAACTTCAACATTCTAAAACATTTGTCATACGGTAGTTCATATAATAACCTGGAATGGCCATGAACAATGTGGACAGCATGAACAATTGGTACACAAGCTATTGAATTTTTTAAATAGGCTACACTACCAGTTACCAGCAATAATTTTTATATATGCGTAGACCTTCATGTAAACAAAAAAAAATAAATATTTTTAATGCCTTACTTACAATAAACTTCGAAATCTAATTTTTAATTTTTTTTTTGTTAGAAAAAAGGGAGATGTCATATATGTGGATATATTGTAATCGAATATCGGTACTTGTAATCGTAGTGTGTCAATAAGAACACCACTACCGGAAGGTAAATAAACATGAGATGACCAACACATTGTGTTCTACTTGTCCCTGTCCAAGTCATACTTTGTAAAGTCCCAAGAACCTTACAGGACCCAGAGCTGAAAAGACAGTCCACTGTATGGCTGGACGCCGATGAACCTCACCTAGTGAAAGTTCGTCGCAAATAGGGTGCATTGAAAATCATGCACATTATTTATTTTTTTATAACAAAGGCATCATCTTATCGTGGCCTGTTCAATAGGCACTACTGTCAATGCCACTTAATACAAAATGGTTATTCAAGAAAAGTTACGACCTGCCACAAGGAAAAAGTGACCTGGATTGCTTGAAACTGGTGTGATTTTTTCACCATGACAACGGACCTGTGCATACAGCCAATGTAGTGACAGAACTTCTGCACTCGTATTACTGGGAAATATTGAATCACCCCTGATATTCTCTTGATTTGGCCCCGTGTGACTTTCATCTTTTCCCTAAAATGAAAGAACACCTTCGGTGACAGCGGTTTGAGACAGGGGAAGTCATTATTTGGGCCACAAAATCTGCTCTTAGAATGCTGGACAAAGAGATATACGTCGCCGCCTTTGAAAGCTGATTGCATCGGTGGCAGAAGTGCTTGGACAATGGCGGTGACTAAGTTGAATGGCTAATACATTGTTCCAAATTTGGTGACATTATCTTCAAAGGTTTTTAAAATATGGGGGAGGGAAAATTATTTTTGAGATACACCTTGTAGCTTGGATTATGTCATACTTTACAGACAAGGTGCGTTGGGATGGTGTAAAATTTGTGAATAAACTGCACAGTAGGGCACGGAAGATCAGTAATTTGAAGGAATGACAGTCTTTGGTATTTATGGCAATGTTGTAAGGGAAAGCGAGTTATACTGGAACAGACATTGACGGGACAGTCAGGCGAGGCTCTTGAATAAAGTTATTTTTCCCTAGTAAAACTAGGGAACATTCAACATTATGAATACGCCAACTACATAAATCACCACTTGAGTGTGCTTTCGTGTGACTTGAAAGGAAAAATTATTTTACTAAAGCTCTTTTATTTCATGTTCATTTCACAATTGTCGGGGCATGGATGTTATTTTTGAATAAAACTCCAGTTGCTATACTGAATAATTTGAGATATTTGAAATAATCACCAATGGGCGGGGCGTCAGAGCCCTCAGAAAGATCATTTCGGCTCGACACTCACTCACTCAGAATCATCATGCCGGGGTTTGATAGGAAAGCTATGCAGGGACGTAACTGATGAAATAAGCTTCAAAAAACAATACCGCGGTTTGTCTGTGTTCTAGACACACAATATAAGTGCGAGTTTTTGTTGTTGTTTTTTTTTTTTTGTCAGTTTTTTGCAACAAAGTTGCTTTTCCTTTGTCATTTTCCCGTAGTTTGACAGCACTTATCATGGTGTAGGCACAGTCAAATATTTCGTTCCAGACTTCCAAGGAAAGCAATATTTTTTAAAAGATTGGGCATAGGCTGGGCTATTCTGCCCTTCTGCCCTCTAAAAGTTGTTTGTGAAGAAACGGTAGGCCATGGCTCATAACTGAAATGCCCTTGAAAATCAAACAGGTAACCCCTCCCCCCCCCCCCCCCCCCGATTAAATTCTGTTGTCATGCGAACAAACACTCACCTGTCCCCTCCTTCTCATCCTACACGTCCCCCTACCCTTTCACTTGTCTGTATCAACTATCAATAGAATTATGTAGCTGACGAAAGAGAGTGCACGTAGGTCTGGTGTTTACAATTCATGACAGTGTGTGCAGAGGCATGTCCACTCCGTGAAGGCGCCTTCCGCTTACTCAAACAACCACAGCTAATGGTGACGTCACGAGTCTTCAGAGATACAAAGTGAACTAAAAAATACTTCTTCACCATTTCAAACCTTCAGATCGAAATAAGAACCTTCTGCAGGTCGAAAGGAAGACACTTTCAAAATTTCACGCCAATCCAGGCAGGTATCATAATAAAAAACCCGCGAGTTTTATATATATATTTTTTTATAGATAAGATAAACAATGTTTTCATGAGAGTCAGCACTTAAATGAAACATATAAAATACACACACAGAGACACACATAAGAACACACATACAAACACACACACACACACAACTCAGGCCAACAAAGATGTAAAATGTCATGTTTATTTTTGTTTTTTGTTTTTTTTTTTGTTTGTCTGAAGCTAAGTGCTAAAAAGCAGTGTAAATGACACATGCACTTGAAAGAGGAAACATTTTGGCAAATAACAACAAGGAGAAAAACTGTTCACAGAGTATAGGAATTTGTCTTAAAACAGTCAGATTCCTGAAACTGTCTTGAAAAGACATCATAAAGTAATACACGCATAATAATCACCGCAAAAATAGGCCAACCATGAAGCAAACTTGGCTAGGAATGTGTGTTTGAGTGTGTGTAAGTGAGTTCACTCGTTCATTTTGCTCCTTTTAAGTTTCAAGTCAAGGGGGGTTTGTGCAGTGTGTAACATTCAATGCTGTGCAGATCATCATTTGTACCTCTGGGTTTTAATGTCCCCCCCCGCCCCAAAGCCCTTTCATTAATACATGTTCAATTCCACCGTCAACCCCCCCCCCCCCCCACCCCGCCGACTTTCAACGTCCCTTGGGCTCCTGTCCTGCCTATTTTCCTCTCTTTTTCACACATTGTTAGGACTACCATTGTAATTAATACATCTATGGGCAAGATCTCTTGGTTTGCATGCTCATCCGCTATAAATGCTTCACTGGCTAGTATCATCAGATAGCTAAGAATACTGCTGCCGTTTGCTGTGTTTTGTTTTGTTTTCTGACAATTCCATCGCCATCTTAGCTGCTCGCTGACATTTTTTTTTAAATAGGAGCGTGAGATCACATCGTACGTGAATGTTATTCATTGGGTGGTTTTAAATTTTGCAGTTAAACTGACACAATAGTCAGCCTTTTAACATGGATTTACAATAAAAAACGATTAATTCAGTGCCTTTCGAAAAAATGAGCACAAGATATCTGCTATTAAAACTGTTCTTACAAAGTGTAAGCATTTGAGAACAAAACTGAAAATTTACTATATATTTGTTATAATTATACTGCACGATTAACGTTCTTTTTGGATGTGGACCATGGATTATTTATAGGAGTTTGCCTGTTTGGTGTGCCAAACCGAAACAATTATCATGAAATTTATGCACATGTACATGTACAAATCTTAAAAATTTACCAAAAGATGGCCATAGGGTATACAAGATGCACACCATTACTGAAAGAGGACAATGACCATTACAATGGTGCAGTTGGCGATAAAACATTACTAGTAGTATGTAAGATTATTACAACAATGACAGAAAGAATAGAATAGCAAAACTGTCTTAAAACAGTGCAGTAATTGATTAATGTACACTTCGACAGGGAGACAACAAATAACCAGCATACAAAAAATACTTCTACAAAGAGAACAAAAAAAAATATTAAAAAATAAGGACATGAAGACAGAACAGACAGACAGACAATATTGTATAACATAGATATTAGATATCATTGGACAGAGACACACAGTGAACATTTGACAGAAGTATAATGAGTGACAAATAGCAAATAATGCGTAAATAAAAAAAAAAAACAGCGATGCTGTGAGTACCGCACATTATTATCTCATCACTAACTACAGAATCACAATTTATGCCACGTAAGTGGCTGACAATGGCGATGATCAAAGTATGTTACATAATTATGACATGCATTGATTTCACATTTCAACAGCTACTGACCTACAGCAACTGGTGAACTGTCATGACTTGACGAAGTACCCATGAAGGGAAAGGACAGGTAAGTGTAAATGATCATTTCCAAATTTTAGCTCCTCACCTGCATAAAAATTATTACGATTGCGGAGGTCTAACCTGTCATAAATCACACTTGTAACATGATATCGTAAAGTAAATAAAAATGACAGGGGAGTGCACCTCCAGCCACACCAAACTGCCTTCATATCGCCATGCACTTTTATTTTTTCGCACTGGGTGGGCTACAATTATAGATAGTTATGATAACAAATGCACACAAAGGAAAGCGAAAAAACCACAACCTAAAGATAAGCTTAGACATTTTGAAAACAAGAAAAGCTACAACACACACACACACGCGTAAACACGTAAACACACACACACACACTGACATCTACACACACGCACACACGTATAGTCCGATAAATCTAAGACATGGGTTTGAAGTAACTGCAACATAAATGGTTTCTTTACAGAACAATAGTCCGTACCATCCAAAACAACATATCAAAAATCGGACAAAATCGGACCACGGGAAATTAGATAAAAAATTGTTTTAATTAATTAAAATTATATAACATGACGCGTTTTGGCAACCGGAGTTCCATACTTTTACTCCGCACCGGGAACGCCGTTACCGAGGTGTCACATAAGTCAAAGATCAATGCACATACCATCCCCACCCCACCCTTGACAAAGGTGCAGATGTCAACCGCCGGTGGATAACAAAAAGTATGGAACACTATTTCTGTCGAGTTTCAGAATTTCTCTAAAGATATAAAAGGAGACTGAAACAGTCCTCAGGAACTTTTGTGCTTTGTTTTTGTGCTGAAACTTGCGATTAGCCTTTTGAGAAAAGTAATTACTTTGCACAGGAAATGACAATAATATAATAATAATATGATTTGACTTCCTCAATGTATGTACTTCACTGATATAATTTTGGTACATGTACAAGGATGGTACATTGAATGCCGTTTCTCTTCTGGGCCGTACATGTCTTCATTATCCAGTCTATGGCTAGCAGGAACAGGAAAGGTGAGAGGCGACAGCCCTGTCTCACTCCTCTCTGTACTTGGAAAGGGTCGGTGACCTGTCTGTTGGGTATCACTCACACGGTCATCCTTTCATAAGAGTTTTTTGATAATGTAGGTGATTTTCCTCGGCATTCCATAGTGTCTCAGCAACTTCCAGAGGGTCTGCTGGTGCTGTCGTAGTCAATAAATTTGACGTAGAGAGGTGAATTATATTTGTTGTGCCGGTCTCACGTCTGGAAGACCACACGCACACACACGGTGACACTGGCATATTTATGTGCTCACCGTGGTCAGTACCCTCCTAATAGTTAACCTTGTCTTTTGTCTCCTCTCCACCTGTCCTAGGGTCGTTGTACGTTACATCGTGAGAAAGCAAGTTTGTTGTCCGTCTTTGTTCTTGTTTAACTATATATGTAGGATGCTTGGGAGTTCAGTCAGTTGGTGTAGTAAAATTTCCAACAGGACATTAAATGATGGCAACACCAGATCTGACTGAAATTTGCGTACTCTGCAATCAAGAAATCCAGCCGGAAGAAGTTGTTACAGAACTGACTGTAAAGGGACGAGATGGAATTAACCGAGCTAGTGAAATGCGGGGTGATAAGATCGATGTCGTGGAAGGCCAAAGAGTCCATGTTGGATGCCGTAAGCAATATACAAATATTAAAGCTATTTCAGCCTCGCAGCGATCTAAGGAGAGAAGCAGTCAAGAGACAGTTGTTCCATTCCAGCGTCAGTTGCGATCGGACACATCTTTCAACTTTCAGCGTGATTGCCTGTTTTGTGGAAATGCAATTCCTAGCACCTCAAAACAAAAGCAGCCAGGTTCATTTCCTGTCAGAACGGAAAGAAAGTTCACAGATACCATCAGAGAACTTTGCCAAAAGCGCAACGACGACTGGGCTCAACAGGTCCTTGGTCGACTGGAATATGCAAGAGATCTGCATGCCAGTGATGCACTATATCACCAAACCTGCAGTGTTAATTTTCGTACCAATAAGCGCAAGCCAGTGTCTCAATCGCAGACCACTGAGAAGCCAGCAAAACGTTCTAAAGGAGGCAGACCAATTCAACCAGGAAAGGCCGATGCATTTCATCAAGTCGTAGACTACTTGCAAGCTCACAAAGAGGGGCAAATCACTGTCAGTGATCTGGTTGAAAAAATGAGTGAACTTACCAATGACCCCTATTCAACAAGATACATGAAGAAACGACTTCAGGACCATTTTTGGTGACAAAATTGTCATTGCAGAAATGCACGGAAAGGCTGATGTAGTAACACTTCGAGAGACTGTATCGGAGATACTCCATGATTTCTACAACAGACAAACTAGGAATGATCCTGAAGCCGAAAAGAGGTTCATAATAAATACTGCTGCACGTTTTATTTTGTCTGATATTAGAGACATTCCGTCGAACAAAGACAACGCGTATCCTGTTAATGAAGAGCTATCTACTCTGAACAAAAGCTTGGACTTCTTGCCATCCTCCCTAAAAGATTTTTTGAATGAACTGATGACGGGAAAAGATTCCTCACTGAAAGTTGCCTCTATAGGTCAAGCAATAATGCAGTCAGCAAGGCCACGGATACTCATTTGTCCCCTGCAGATAGGATTAGGCGTTCAAATGCATCATCTCTTTGGTTCCAGACGCCTCACTGACACACTGAATTCCCTTGGCTTCTGTAGTTCTTATTCTGAGGTGAAGCGATTTGAAAGCTCTGCCGCAGTCTGCCGTGGAGTTGCAATGTCGGAGTTTGACAAAGAAAAGCATTTACTGCAATATGTTGCCGACAACGTAGACCACAATTCTTGCACCCTTGATGGTTTTAACACATTTCATGGAATGGGCATGATTGGTGTGATTACACCAGGTGTGAATTGTTCATTTCCTGTCAAGAGAATTAAGGTCACAGCCGAAGATGTTGCAGCTGTTGGAAAGATTCAAGTGCACTTCTACAGATCCGAAAGAGAAGCTGAAACATCTCTGATTCTCAAACACCTACCCGCTGTCGGGGCTGAGGATCCATTTATAGGCACATATTTTGTGGAAAACATGTTGGCTTCTGCGCCCAAACAGACCCTCCTGGGCTGGTTTTATGCAGTCAACGAGCGAAGGAGCCCACGAGGGCACATCTAGTGTGATGTTTCTTCCTATAATTGACTTAAACCCGAATGTCTTATCATGCATATTTTCAACATTGACTTTCCTTTCGGACCAGGCAAAGAATTACCATGTAGATCCCATTGTCACCTTTGATCAACCTCTGTACTGGAAAGCTTGCATGATAATTGACTCGGAACCTGCGACAAGTCTGTTGAAATCTATGGTATTAAGGCTGGGAGGTTTTCATATGCAAATGAGTTTCTTGGGATGCATCGGATATGTCATGGCTGGCTCCGGTCTTGAAGATGCTTTGGAAGTTATATATGCACCAACAACCGTTGGACATATGCTGAGTGGAAAGGCAGTGGCAAGAGCGCTCCGTGGACACTTCAGTGTTGATACCGCCCTCCATGCACTCATTATCTCGCGGAACTTTGGTGTTCCATTGCCTCATGTTGGTCGCGACGATGAAGATGATGACGAGGACTCTGCAGACGCAGAAAAGGAGAAAAGTGACGACAGTCGAGATAACACAATGCAAAGAGCAGCACAAATGCTTGATGATCTTCTTGAAAGTAAAACGCCTGCTGAGGCAGTATATGAAACCACCGTTATTGCTTCCATTAATCAGAGTTTGTTAGAAGAAAGGAATATGGCAGATAAGGCCAACAGGCTGACTGCAAAACTGTGGTTTTTGTACATGGACATGGTTGAGGTTCTGCGCAAGTTTATCAGAGCAGAGAGAACAGGAAACTGGAAGCTGCGCCTTCAAGCGGTTGCGGATATGTTACCCTTTTTTGCTGCTTGTGGACACAATGCATATGTCAAATCCAGTTACGTATACTTACAGTCGATGCTGGATCTCCATGAAACGTCTCCAAGGGTGTACAGATTGTTCATGAGTGGAAAACATACAGTTCGACGCACTGATCGCTTCTGGGCCGGACTGTCTACTGACCTCGTCATCGAACAGATTCTCATGAGAAGTTTAAAGTCCAGCGGAGTGTTGACCCGGGGCCGTGGACTGGATGAGTCACAACGGACGTCATGGTTATTGTCAATGCCTGCATGTACTGTCGTGAGTGAAGCAATGGATCGTGTTACTGGATGCCAAGAAGACAATGACCAGCATGTGGATGTCACTTTTTCTCGAAGAGAGCGTGATAGGAAAGACATTGGCAAACTGATCACTTTTCTGCAGCTCAGAAATCCATTTGCAGATGATATCCTTACTCTGAGAAATATTTCTACTGGATTTGTTGCGGACAAGGCTATTAATATTACCAATGCCAAGCTCATTGGGCAGACTATACTGTCATCAATGAGTGGCAAAGATATCAAGAAATATTCATTCAGCAAGAAGCAGCGGGCCGTAAATATGTCAGCAAAGGAGGCTATCAAGATTGGCAGTGACAGTTTACAGATTGATCCATGCCTCTTGTTCCAGCGATTGGTGACTGCATCCAAAGAGGCACCTGAAGATCAGAGAGACATCTTCAAATATGAACTATCTGGACACCCAGCTTCCCTCTTTGAATCCTCAGGTCTTATGAGAGCTGCAAAGAAGTCTGACTTCGCCGATTCAATCAAGACCCTCGCTGAAGACAAAATTCCAGGCGTCACAAAGAGCACACCAGGACCTGAAGAGGATCTGGCTTATGTCTTGGATGGTGGGTCTCTGATTCACCGCATCCCTTGGCCAAGAGGACAAACATATGATGAGATATGTCAAATATACGTTGACTACGTCGTACGGCGATACAAAGACGCAACAATCGTCTTTGACGGATATGTTGGCGGGCCTTCAATTAAAGATACTGCCCATATCAGGAGGCGTGCAACAAATGGAAACAAAGTGCTGTTCCATGGAAGAATGGTGCTGGGTTGCAAGAAGGAAGTCTTGTTATCAAATCTCGACAACAAACAGAGATTCATTAATTTGCTTCCTTCCCACTTCCGTGGAACGCATGTTAAGATCACCCAAGCAACAGGAGATGCAGATGTACTCATAACCACAACTGCTACAGAATCTGCCAAAACAAAACCGACCGTCGTGGTTGGAGAAGATACCGATCTTCTTATTCTCCTCTGCCATCATGCGGATCCACATTCAAAAAAGATTTTTCTCAAGTCAGATATTCATAGGCAGGAACAGGCTGTATGGGACATTCATGGAACAAAGTTAGCACTCGGACCACTTTGTCAGTATCTTCTTTTCACGCATGCCCTGCTTGGATGTGATTCTACGTCACGTCTTTATGGCCTTGGAAAAAGATCTTCTGTTAAGCATCTTTCAAATCTCACGTTCCAGGACATTGCCAGATCATTTCTCAATGCACCTAATAAAGATTCAGTGACTGCTTTTGGCGAGAAGGCATTGTTGCTCTTGTATGGCTGCCCTAGTGAAGTTTCTCTAGACACTGCTCGATATCACAGATTCATAGAGAAAACTGCTGCAGGAACATCTTCGGTTGAGCCACAGAACCTTCCCCCCACATCAGCAGCAGCTAAGTTCCACAGTTGGAGAGTCTGTTATCAAGTCAAAGAATGGACCTCCCAGTCAAGTGATATGGATCCAACAGAATGGGGATGGAAACATCATCAAAGCCACCTGATGCCAATTCACACTGATTTTCCCCCGGCCCCTCCAAATCTCTTGACAGTCGTTAGATGTAGCTGCAAGACAGACTGCAGGAGCTCAAGATGTAGCTGCAAGAAACATGGACTAGAGTGTTCGTTCGCATGCAAGGAATGCCACGGGACAAGTTGCACGAATAAGGCACACCAGGCTGAAGCTGTCCAAGAAAGTGATGAAACATTTTGATAACTCTTTAATTTATAAAGCAGAAACGAGTGGATACAGATTTTGACAAAGTGTTCGTTTGATGTGTGAACTTTAAACAAAGTGATATACCGGTGTTGCATACTTTGGATACAGAACTTTACACCAACAGAACGGGGGAAGCTGGTAAGTCGTGAGTGATGTAATTGTAAGAACTGTCGTTTTTAAATGTTGTTTTAAATACTAGACGTTCATAGGTGTTGATTTGTTGTTTCTATAATGATTATTGTCACTTTGCTGTGGTATATCTTTAATGACCTGTCATTGCAACCACATGCATTGTTTATATTGTTTAGACAGTAGAGGTAGGCCTATAATCCTTTTCCAGTGATCTGATATTTTGATATTTGTGAATGGACATTTATTTATATAACTTGAAATATGAAGTTCTGGTCCATTTGAAAACCAATGAAAACGAATAGAAAAAGTACGCGTGATATCGTTTTTACTATTACTTTAGTGAGGCCCGCCACTGCTAAAAACAAAACAACAGCGCCTATTGTAGAAAATCCAAACGAGAAGAAGCCTTTTCACTCTAGACTTCCGTTTGTTATCTGAGCCGACAGACTCCCCGGAACAGGGTTGGCGCGAGGTCGTAAACGCTGAAATTGAATTAAGAAAGTATGGTGCACCGTTAAGAACTTGGGGATATTACACAAAATTATAATCTTTATTAATTTTTTAAACATATTTCCCATGGTCCGATTTTGGATATGTTGTTCGCCAGACTAATAACTATATTTCTTTAAAAATTCATTTATGTTGCAGTTTGTTCAAACCCACAAGGTTTTTTCTGCTAAATTTACTGGACTAGTAGGCCTACGAGCGCATGTCCCACCCAGGCACACACACACACACATGCACGAATACAATGCATGTTACACGTCAGACTGGATTGTTTCGTTAATAATAGCCATAGTTAATTGTACAATCTCTTTCTTTGCACAGTTACTGAACTTGAAGGCCTTAAAGCGTAGACCAGCGACGTTGTCGTTCTAAATGAAATCAGACTAAATTTTATAAGAATCGTAACTATTGCTCGCAAATTCAAAGGGATTAGTAAATCTGTGTGCATCTCTCATAAATTTATTAATGAAAAACAAAAATTGTTTCATAAGACTGTTTTGCATGGATAGATTTATTATCAGCTACAACGTTATATTTAGTTACAAGGCCAAATGCATAATGTAGGCCTAATAACCAAAGAGCACTTTATTCTCATCAGTCGTCAGCTGAATAAAATACATAATCATGGCCAGCATTTCCGCAGCATGGGCCAAATCCACGAATACGTACAGTGAAAAACCCTGGACTTTCAATGATGTATTCCGTGTTGTATTAATACTGTATTTGTGTGTGTTTGTGGGAAAAGAAAATAATCCTCTTATGGGAACTGTTGTTCGACAGCCTGGCAACGATTTAGAAAATAGGCCTAGTACAAAAATGAGTACGCGAACAGAAAACATGCAAACATTTGAGTTCCTCAGCTAACTCCTACCACCGCCCTCTCCGCTCTCAGTCTTTCTGCCTTGGATATTTCAGAAAGATATGCTGCATGTATGTAACACTTTGGAAAATACCGTGTGTCTTAGATAAAACAGGCAGACAAATAGATAGAGAGATCCAAGATAGATAGATAGATAGATGTGTCCGGTGCACTTATTCGCATGTTAACACTGGAAATACACTGATCTAAACTTACTGACAGGCACAGCCTCTGCCAAGTTAATCTTCTTCCGAAAGAGCTAGTTATCGTACAGAAAGACAACTTGACCAGGTGCCTTTGCACGCGCGACAGCGTCTTACCATGACATCATTTTTTTTTCTCTATTGCCATAAGTGTCCAGTATAGGCCCGGGCGCAGCACCTTTCCATTGTTCACAAAGAACGCACACAAGGGCTTTGTTGTTGCACACATAATTATATTTATATATCGGCTTGCTTGATTGCGGACTGATTCGGTACCAGATGTTGAGAGCTCAGTAAACCGGTGTAAATATTTCCCTTGACAACATCGGCGAAATTGAAATGATGTACTGTATGTATTTCACGTTATGTCTGTCAGAAATGCCTCTGCTAGTCTCTACAAAAACAATCAACCCGAAATGTAATCTGGTTAGCAAAGGAGAGCAAATCAAGCAAGATACAAAATTCAAATATCTAGGCTATTTGATCACATCAGATGGTAGGAGTAAGTGAAATAAGGAAAAGAATAATAATGGCCAAAAATTCATTCCAAAAAATGAAACTAATTTAATGAACAGAAATATCAACCACCACTAAAATCAGAGTCTTGAAAACATATGTGTGGTCAGTGCTTTTATACGGATGTGAATGTTGAACAATGAAGAAAGAAATAGAGAGGAAACTAGAAGCAGCAGAGATGTGGTTTATTAGAAGAATATTTAGAATATCATGGATGGAGAAAAAAATCAAATGAGTCAGTATTGAGAGATTCTAATCTGATAAGATCATTAATTAAAACAATAAGACAGAGGCAACTGAAATTTCTAGGACACATCTGTTGCTCAAGGGCCTCCAACATGTAGCAGTCACAGGGAAGATCGAAGGCAGGAAAAACAGGGGCAGAGAGAGAAAAACTTTCACTGAAAGTCTTAATTCATGGACAACAAATAAACATTACAACAACAACTCCCTCTTGAAGTTGGCTGATGACTGATCCGAATGAGAGCCATGATCGCCAATGTCTGTTCCAGACCGGGCAACTGATGCAGATGATAATGTCTTCGTAACACCATCTGAACGTGTTATTTAAATTTCGTATCTTAAAGACAAGCATGTTTTACTGTGAAGTGAATTCTGACTATGAATGAGTGTTAGTGAATCGAAAGAAATGGAAAGAAAAACTAGCCTTTATGGTAAATGATAATAGGAAATAAAATAATTTTACACTTCCACTAGGACAGTCACCATTGTCACCATTCAGATTGCCCACTCTTTTGGCCCTTCTCAAAAATTTGATGTCCAACAAATTGTACAACTGAAATTAGCAGTCTAATTTCTTGTTCTAGTGATGATTTAGCTGACTCCTGCATACTATGTTATTTATCACCATCAAGCTACAAGAAAAATTAGAGCGTACGCGATTAATTATTGATCCTTAGAAAAGTAAATTTCATATATCAGAGGCAACATAATTTGTATTTTTATGCACATAGAAGTTCATACATTGTTCAAAACAAGTTACTTCAGACAGGAATAGATGACAGGACACTCAGATAAGTATTCATGACTATTTCATAAAGCGTCCCTTTAAACTTATGAAGACCATCTGATCATAAACTGCACCTGCCCTAAGGAAAGAAACAAAATTAATAAGCATATGTTCATACTCACTAAAAGACACAAATGGATACTTACCCACATAAACAAATGCACACACACACACCATGCACAGACATGCACACATACATATTCACATAGACACATACTCATAATGACTTATTTAGGCCAGTGAGAAATGACATCACCTGCGAGTAAAAAAAGCAACAACAACAAAAAAAAGCCTTTCCCCCGTTCCTGGCAGACAGGAGTTACAGTAAGTATGCAGCAAAAGTTTGATGACGAAAGTAAACATTCTAGGTTTTGATAAATCTGTAATCCAACATGTCTGTGACGGAATGTTTGTCTTCCAAGTGAAGAACGTCGGGACAAGAATTTGAGTAGATCGACTGGACTCATGATTATGTTAGACAGTGAGCCCTGGAATGCACTGATGTGAACAAATATATTGGATATTTCCAGCTGATAGTGATACATCAATAACGCTAAACTAAGAAACGTGAAAAAAATAATAAATAGGTCCCCTCATGGTGATACTGTAATATTTTAAGTTTTTCACCCTCTTCGTCCTTTTATAATTGACTCAAATTTAGCAAAATGTTGAACACGGTGCAGTAAAGCAGGTGTGAGTGAGCCAGGTATCTCAATAAATCAGGTGCCGAGTTGTTTGCATCAGACTGTAATGATGCCTCTGAAATGTGATAAAAAGGTAGTTAACAGTAATAAATTCAAGTACACTATTTGATAAATCTCCTTTAAAAAATGGTAATTTAAACACTTGACTTAAGAAATATTGGCAGCACCCTAGATCCATTCCATTAATGTGGATCTTATATTTTGCATTTTGATATTGTGTTAACAATAATACAAGACATATATTACCAAAAAAACAAAAAAAAACACGTGAAAAAGACAAACATTGAGAAACAAACACATTTCTGTGACAGTATGTTAAAATAAATATTGACAAAAAAAAACAAACACAAAACTGTGGGTTCCAATGGTCTTTAGTGCAATGAGGCATCTCTATTGACACATGATATACCACAGCTATATTTTTGTATGGCTGAAAGACAATTTCAAAAGTCAAAGTCAGTTCAAGATTGGTTGATGAGATTAGTGTAGATTTTTTCAGTGGGATTGAAACAGTAACATGCTGGGAATCAGCTGGTATGTATAATTGCAGGATGAGGGTAATAACATAAGATGACATGAAGTGACAGCATCAGTAATGTAGTCTTTTTTAGAGAAGGCCACTGCCTAGGCTTGAGAAGTTAGTGCAGTGTGACTCAAATGCTTTGTATTATAGTATAGCATAAGATGGGTCTTGTACACTATGAAATTGCATATGAACTATTTTGGTGAAAATGTAGCAGTTCTCTCTTCAAAGATGTCTTCATATATAATTATTGTAATATGAAAAAGAGTGCACAGTTTTACAATGAAGAACTCCACTGAAAGATATGAACTTCGTCCAAGGGTCAAAAACCAAAGGGAGGGAGAGGGGATTAAATCACATGAGCTCAGTGTCGTCTAGAAGTTTCTGTAATTCACAACTTTAATGTGTTATGTTGATTTCTCACAGGAATATCTGCACCCACTTCTGTTGCCTAGCAACAGCATTTCTTTCAGTGATTGGTCTTCTATGTCCTTACTATTTTAAACATTTTTTTTGTGGCCTCATGTCTAGATCTAAAATTTTTTAAGTTTTTGTAGTTTCATGTTTCATAAATTTTCTGTTATCTTTCATGTTTTATAGTTTTTTGTTTGTTTTTATGTCTTTCGTTATGTAGATAAATGTCTTACAGCTTATTTTTTTTTGTGGTAAAGATGTATCTGTACACAGTTTCCCTGGTTTTTGTAGACTTTAGCTTGGCAAATAACTTGAGTGTGTCTCTAATCCCTCCAACGCACCCCCCCCCCCTTCCCAACCCATACTTGTGAAGATGGTGTGGATCAATTGAAAATTATCATCTGTTTTTCTATGTATTAAGAGAGATGAGGCCTCAGGTAAATACAATAGATGTACTTTCATATTTACTCAAGAGAATCCACCCCACATGACCATCAATTGTATCATGTACTAAATGGTGCATACAAAAACATTTTATCCACTTATGGGCACTCTGAAAAAATCTAACTGAAACAGAAGTAATAGTGGCATGCCAGACTTCTGCTTACCAATATTGATGCCAGACACATGTATGCCTACCTGCACCTGCCAAGAGTAATGAGTAGATGCAATTATTTACTTACCGGATTTAGATTGCTGCGGTATGTATCTATCGTCCTGGCGATCTGTGTTGATGATTTCGTGTCGACCGTGGCCTACACCAGCACGGCCTTTTGGCATGTGCGCTAGATTCTGGAAAATCGTGCTACTTAAATTAAAATTTGCTCTTTCATTTAAGTAAAGCAATGGGTTCCTTTGTCTGATACTGAAAACAGGTTCTCTACAATGATAATAATCTATGCAACAACCACAATATTATATATATTTTATAATATTACAGTAATAATAATAATAATACTAACAATGATAGACTGGCCCGGTATTTTTGCTTGGGTACTTGTGCTGATAATGCCTTAAGGGGATTTACGGTGGTAAAAATTGCTTCTTTTTTACCTGTATTCTTTCAGAGTTGGTATCTCCCTTATACCTTGATCAAGCTTTATGAAATTTTGAACGAATATTCCTTTTGTGTATTGTAACAAATCTACAACTGCTTTTTCTGATAGTTTAACTGAATTTTTTAATTTGCATTTTTTTTTTGTAGCTCAGAGTCTACTTTTTTGGTGATCCGATTTGAGTGTCTAATAAAAAAATCATAAGAAAATAAATATCAACCCTAGCTTGAAAAACAGTACTAGATATTTAAAAATGATCTCAAGGTACCCGTATGCAGTTTTAAAAAATATACTCAAGTAGATTTTGAGATAGGCTTTGTTGAAAATTCCAAAATGGCCGATAAACAATGTTACCTAATCACAGCAATAATGAACAAAATTTGTTGGGAACACTAAATATTCAATTCCTACCATGTAAGAAGTAAGTTGATCTTGTTATTTTATCTTTAACAGCCAAAATAACAAAAAATGAAGTTACTGCCAGGTACCCCCTTAAAGTGAGAGATGAGAAATTTCAAGGTATTTAATATACTTCAATCCAGGGTAGTAGTATAAAGTTAAAAGATCAAAATTGCATCACCACCTGTTAGACTGGCTTTTCTTTTCTCTGTGTAACAATACTTTCAGAAGAATTCTGCAATCAGAGTCCAGTTTTGAATGAACAAAACTGACTTAGAACTTAATTTTTGAGTGAGTGTAGTAACTCAAAGATGTGGGTAAAGGTTTATAATTCTTAACGCTTTGATGAATTTTGTGTGATGATAATGTGGATAAAATAATTAGTAAGGAGTTTATAAATTATAGAGGCAACTCAATAATCTTTTCATGGTGGCATAGACAAAGATGTGTTGGAATGTCACAGAGCTTCTTTTTCATTAGTGTAGATCAGCTTTATGTAAAATAGAAATAATCTATGATGAAAAAAAAAATGTGCAGTCACATAAATCCATCAGTTTATTCCATCACACCTGCCAAAATATCAAGAATAGTGAGTTTCTCATTGTGGTGTCCATAACTGTATTTGACCTAGAGAAAACAGAGGTCTGTGATTGGTCAAGGTGTACAAACCTGAGTATCTAGCTTGCCTCCAGGCTGGAATGTTCTTGCGATGTGGACGTGGGAAACACTGGTTGAGCTTGTGGTTGTCGTTGTTATTGTCTGTGTTGTTGGTGGTGTCGCCCTTGTTCTTTCTTTATGTTCTGGTAAAATTTGAGAAGAAAGAGGAAATTTTATGGCCCCCGGCTGCGAGTCAAATTATGGGTATAGACTAATTTTAAAAATCATAAACCTTAGAGTGCATAAAAGATCCAAACATGGCATGGGTGCAGCAATTAGCTGGGACATTTCCTAATGGCAATGAAGACTCCAAGTTCAGGGGGCCTATGTGCTCACAAGGTCTAACCTTTCATCACCGGCCATGGGCTGGAGAAAACTTTGTTGTTTCTATTCATATTAAATACCATTGTATCTCTCTCCCATAGAAATAAAGAAAAAACAGGTATAATTCCTTCACATGGAAAACTTGACACACTTCTCATAATATGATAAATTTACAGCTAATGGATGCATATTGTATTGAAGTGAAAAAGTCAACCGACCATATAAAGTCATTCTCTGACGAGCCTTGCCCATGTCGTTGGAAGCCATGCAAGTGTATTGGCCATAATCTTGTGGCTGGATGTTTTTGATGTTTAGACTCAAAGTAATTTTACTATCATCGTCCTGGTGGTTGTAAATGTCCAGCTGTAAAATAAGACCAAAATATAAAATTACAGGAGAATGTTGGTTTCTGGCGGAGGGAGTTGGGGCTGGGGGGAGGGGGGGGGGATCTAACTGCTTATCAACAATAAGAATCTGCCAGCATCTGAAAGGCCATGAGATCAGCCTCATAACTGTTCTCCCCAGGGTGCAACAGGGTACAAATCAGAGATATCTTACACCAACCAGATCGTGCACTCAATGCGCCGCTCGCGTGACCAGTGTGTAAAACCGGCCGCCATGTTCTCAAGCCCTGTCGCTGGCTGAGCAAGAGGCAGGCAAGCCCACACCTGTTTGCATTTTTGTTATCATGCTATGTTGGCTGGCGTTACAAGTTACGATACAGTTACAGCCTCTGCAAAATAAACGGCAAACTGGAGCTAAACAAAAAAAAACAAAAAAAAAAACTTGAAAGTGGTCACGTGTAGATCATAGCAGGCATAAGTGAAACATCTTAAAAGAAAAAAAAAAAAAGAAAGAAGAAGAAAAGGCGTAGGCACGGAACAGTCACGTGGATCTCAGGGGGAAAAAAAGTACTACCTTGTATTTGCCTGAATTGCTGAGTTGCCTCCCTTGGAATTTCCAGGCCGCCTCGGCTTGTGGGTAGCCACTGACCACACATTCAAGGATTGTGTCTTTTCCTATGGACTGACCCATACGCTTGTTAGCCAAAGTCACCTGGGGATGGACTGAAACAAACTCATCAAAGTTATTGAACGTTATGCGCATAAAATATGTTTGCGTGAAGTGTGTTAGGCACTCTTAAAAATTCGTTATAATATATATATTTAAAGCCCTTTACTTTGATATTCCAGCAGTCATTAAATTATCTGTCTTGTTCCTGTGTAACATTTGATGATGTAATCCATACCTGTGTGTCAAGTCTGGCCCTCAAGCCTACGGTTCCTATCACATTGCGGTCCTTTAATCTTTTTCAATATGATAAATTTTGTCAGAAGACACAGCTACAAACGATTAATGCCCAACAGCTCTCACAATAAAGTTTTTGCCAAGCAAGCGTACTACCACTGAGACATTCTTTAAGCTTCCTTAATCCCCGATATGGAAGATTTTAAATATATATATATTTCTTCTTTTTTTTTTTACTGCAGAAAATTGGCATCAACATTTAATAGGGTATACAGTGTATTAGGATATTAGATTTTTCGAGGATTCACCCTACTTTGCCTGAGCCAATAAGTATTAATAGGTATTCATTTTCGAGCTCCTCTCCTTGTGGGTTTGTTGGTGAATTACCCAATAGTGGTCTGCATCAATGATGGCACAGCCACGAGGATTGCACAGAAGCCTGGAGAGACAGATGGCTGCATAGATCTCGCGCTAGTTACACCTCGACTTGCAGGACTGTGCAAATTCACAACACTTAGGAGCCATGGTGGTGATCATGTTCCCTGCATGGTCCTTATAAGGCAACAGAGAACACCAAAGGCCAGGCATAGGAGGAAGGCATTTAGATATCTACGGCCATCAACTGAAGGAAAACTGTTGGACAGATTGCGCCAACAAAGGCACAAGAGAAATAGGAAGAGAAAGAGGACAAGATACAAGCAACCACCATGGTGGAATGATAAAGTAGATGAGATATGGGCATACAAGAGACAAGCGACAAAAATATGGCAAATGATGCGACAAAGTGTAACACACACAGTGGAAGAAGTTGAAACTGGTAAGGAAGAAATGAAAAGGGCAGTGCAAGATTTCAAGATAACAGCCAGGCAGGCCAAGAATGAACGACGGGATGACTTCTGCAGCAATGTACGGAATGACAGGGCGCTGGGAGAATTCTGGCGGCTACATAAACGTATGAGCAAGCGGGACACATCCACAGTAAGCAGGCAGATTAAGGCGGACAACGGTGTCATTCTGGATACAGCTGAACATAAAGGACCAGCCTTTTTGGAGCGGTACATACAACAGACTGATCAGGGAAATTATGACGAAAGAGTCAGAATGAAAACGGAATTACAAGAACTCACTAATTTTTACTTTCATCTTCAACAAATCCTTTCAAAACCATTACATACCAAACATTTGGAGATTGTCAAAAATCTTACCTGTCCCCAAAAAACCAAAAATATCTGAAATGAACGACCTTCGCCCAGTTGCATTAACTTCCATTATCTTTAAATGCTTTGAAAAACTTGTTTTAACTGAACTAACGAAGGAGGTCAAACAAAATCTCGATCCTTTGCAATTTGCATACAAAGAAAACAGGAACACAGAAGACGCCTTATTGTTTTTATTGCATAACATCTACAGTCATTAAGACACTGGTAAAACCTGTGTTCGTGTGCTCCTAGTCGATTTTTCGTCTGCGTTTAACACCATACAACCGCACTTATTGTTTCAAAAGCTTACCAACCTACACGTGAGTTCTTTTTTAAAGAGCTGGATCTTCGAATTTCTAACACAGAGAAGTCAGTTTGTGGATATAAACAACACATTTTCCAAATTACTCACAACAAACACATGAGCGCCACAAGGCTGCGTGCTGTCACCTGCCTTGTATACATTGTATACAAATGATTTCACTGTGACACACAACAACGTTTACCTTCTTAAATTTGCTGGCGACTCTGCTATTTTAGGCCTTTTACCTAACTCTGGCCACGAATATTCTAACATTGTACAATCCTTTCATTGTTGGTGTAATAACAACTATCTTCTACTGAATGTTAAGAAAACAAAAGAGCTTGTTTTTGACTTTAGGAAAAATAACAACGATCCTGTTTGCCCTCTTACTATCAACAATGAAGAGGTTGAAATTGTCAGAGAGGCCAAATATCTTGGCATTACTATTGATTCATTGCTTAACTGGCATGCGCATGTAACATATGTATACAAGAAAGCCAACCAGCGCATGTATTTCCTCAGAAAGCTCCGCTTTTTAAAAGTTAGCAAAAGCATTCTGAAAATATTTTACACCATGGCTATTCAGAGCGTTTTGATGTATGGAGTTGTCTGTTGGGGAGGAAACATCTTACAAAAAGATAAAAATAAGATCAATAATTTAATTAAAAAAGCATCCAAAATTTGTATCTGTGATCTGCCATATTTTGATGAGCTGTACACTGGTGCTTGTATTAAAAAAGCTAATATTATTATAAATGACCCCCAACATCCCCTGAACAAGGAATATATAAGATCTGTAAGAAGTTTAAGGCTGTTGTCAAAGAAAACTAAAACTGAGCGCTACTTTAAATCGTTTATTCCATCATCAACTAGGATGTTACAATAATGTCGTCATCTTAATCGTAATCTGTGCACAGTTGAATTATGTCCTGCGTGTCAGGTCAATGTGTTTTAGTTAGGGAAGCATATTGTGTGCACTGTTAATTTTGTTAATTTAGTTAATTTATCAGTGTGTGTGTATATATGTGTGTGCGCGCTATGTATCATACTTTCTGCTTCTGTAACTGTATTGTTATGTATTCAATGATCAAAACAAATTTCCTTGTACAAGGACGAATAAAATTTATCTTATCTTATCTTATAGCACAGCATCCGTAATTACCTTTACAGTTGAAGGCATTTGTCACGAGTGGAGTGAGTGCAATTAAGGGGATTGCTACAGAGCGGGTGTAGAGTAAGAAGGGCTCACAGTAGACAGCAAGTTAAGCGTGCTGTTGTGAGTAGTGGGGGGGGGTCTGAAGGAGGCGAAAGCGCTGTATAACTATCACTGCAAGTTAGAAGGTCCTACGGAGCGGACCTGTGAATAAGAGCCCATCGGGCGGACATAAAGGGAGCAGTCGAGAAGACTAGTGAGAGAGTCTTTCCAGTAATGACTGGTATGTAGGACGTTGATTGATTATTATGATTGATGTATTATATTATATTCGTCTATTACCATGATGTGAATAGGTATATGTGAGGAATGTGGAAGTCCTTGATATTGGATATGGCAATGTGCGCCACGAGCGATAGATGAAAGTGAGTCATGGATTTGTAGCGCGAGTGAGTAGTGTGTACGCCGATGGAGGTGTGTTACCGTAAGATGTGTGGTGAGTGAAAGGTGAACTAGTGTGTGTACGCTTCATGGATTGTAAGGAGAGGTGGAGTGAATAGAAATGGTAGGGTATTATACCAATGTAATGTTATTCTTGTAGGTGTCGAGGACGGGCCGCAGAGCCACCTCGATGAGCACAGGGGATAGGCCAGCATAGGGCCGGAGGCCACACATAGGCCAGAAGTGAGGCTGTCAGTGCAGGACAGTAGAAGCACATAAAGTCGTGGCAGGGACGTAGATATGAGAGTGAATGAGATACTATATTATTGCCATGATGATGGGCAAGTGAACTGATAAGTTGTATGGCAATAGGAAGGTGATGTTGAGAGACTGCGGTGCCAGTGAATCATTAATGTACTATTAAGACCCTGAGGGGAGAGGCTGAGGCCGAAGTGCCTTTAGGAGTAACTACCGGATTGTGGATCCGAGGGAGAGTGTGTGTGAGAATAAGGCCGTTGTACGGCAGTTCATTTCAATAATACAATGTATGTAATTGCGCTATTATATGTATAATTATGTTTAATAAATGTGTGAGTCTGATGGGTTGTTTTGTTAAGTGTTAAACTTGTTTGTTCGTGATTGTCGTCCTGTCATAAACTATTACATCTCCCAGTCTGGGATTTGTGACAGCATTAAGTCTATGTTGTCAGCCTCAAAAAACACTGCACCAGGACCCGATCAAATAGACTATAATCAGCTAAGGAGCTTATCTGACGATGAACTGCAGGAACTAGCCGACTTGTATAATGAGAGTCTGATGCTGGGGGACGTTCCCGAAGACTGGTTGCACAGCTACTTGGCAGTGACACCTAAGCCAGGCAGAGATCACACCAAACTAAATGGTTACCGAGTGATAACAATGCAAAACACAGTTGGCAAATTAATGGAGAAAATGGTTGCACAGATCCTTGCAGCTGACCTTGAGTATGGGGAGGCACTACCAGCGACCCTTGGAAGCTATAGAAAAGGAAAGCACACATGGGCAAATGCAGCAATATTTGCTTATGACACATATGAGGCATTTCAGCGAAAGGAAGAGACACTGGCTGTGGCGGTGGACCTGGAAGATGCATATAACAGAGTATCATATGAGCGACTCCTGAGCCTGCTGGTTGTATGTGAGTTAGATCCATACCTGGTCAATTGGGTCGCCAGCGCCCTGATGAAACGCACAGTAGCATTACGTTTGGAGCAGTGGGTGTCAGAGCCAGTCACTATCACGCCAGGACTTCCACAGGGATCACCGCTATCTCCAGTTCTCTACAATATCTACACTAGTCGGCTAGCCAACATAACCATTCCCAGGGGCAGAGTTCTTACATTTGCGGATGATGCACTGTTATATACATCAGGCACAGAACGAAACGCCATGGTTGACGTTATGGGAGAAGCGTTGAATGAGGTTGACTCATGGTGTGAAGAGCACAATGCTGTGGTAAACCCTGCTAAAGCAGCAGCACTTTGGTGCTCACTAGACAATCACATAGTGCAGAAAAGCCTTGAACCAGTGAGAATGGGAGGCGAGGATGTCGAGCGTGTAACGGAACTTAAATACCTTGGAATAAAGTTTGACAGAACCCTCTGTTTTAAAGAGCACGTGAACCACATAGTGAAGCGCTGTGCAAGTGGACTGGCTGCAGTAAAGACAATGGCCGCCCTCGGATTAGAACAGCGCCAATTGCTTATTCTTTTCAAAGACACAGTGCTATCAGTCATCGACTATGGTCTGGGCATCGTCACAATTTCCAAGACACAGTTGATGAAATTGGAAAAGATTCAAAACACTGGAATGAGAATCATCCTTGGATGCACCCGTGACACCCCGATAGCAGCAATGAGATACATCCTCGGGCTCCCCAGTATTGAACAAAGGCAAATTCTATGAAAGTCCCCCCGCCATTACATCAAGATCTTTAATTACAATTTATAAACAGGTCTGTCTCATTCTCCCACATTTTGTCCCCTACTTACATGAAAACACAAAGGACAAACGGACCCAATGAATACCTATTAATACTTATTGGCTCAGGCAAAGTAGGGTGAATCCTCGAAAAATCTAATATCCTAATACACTGTATACCCTATTAAATGTTGATGCCAATTTTCTGCAGTAAAAAAAAAAAGAAGAAATATATATATATTTAAAATCTTCCATATCGGGGATTAAGGAAGCTTAAAGAATGTCTCAGTGGTAGTACGCTTGCTTGGCAAAAACTTTATTGTGAGAGCTGTTGGGCATTAATCGTTTGTAGCTGTGTCTTCTGACAAAATTTATCATATTGAAAAAGATTAAAGGACCGCAATGTGATAGGAACCGTAGGCTTGACGGCCAGACTTGACACACAGGTATGGATTACATCATCAAATGTTACACAGGAACAAGACAGATAATTTAATGTCTGCTGGAATATCAAAGTAAAGGGCTTTACAATTTTTATGAAAAATAAAGATACTAAACTTCACAATTGCAACTCCTAACCTAATAGAACGCTATTTTCAATTTTGTAACATAAAATATTATTATCAATCTTCTTAATTGCTTTTACCCCTTCTAAACTTTGGAAAATTTTCATCTAAGTTGGGCTCATCCTGATCAGCTTCACAACTCAGTCCCTTCACACAGTTAGATAAAACGCCCACTTTTTTTTTAATTCCATCGTTTTTTTTGTTGTTTTCTTTTGCACCGAATCATTCAATACATAATAACGAAGCAAGTACAGAAATGCGGTGATACAAACAAAATTCAACACATTTTCTGGAGACGATAGAGATTTAGAACTAGTTCTATTCGAAAGAAAAAAAATGAAAATATGTATAAAGTCACACAATTTACACAATCAGAAATAATTTTTATTGTATTTTGTTTTAAGGTTAAATCCATCCAATATTTAATAAACAGTAGGCCTATCGTGTTTAATTTATTAATATATGTTTCTTTACAAACAATCTGCAGTCTGTCATAAACCAGAGTTCAGCTTACATTTGACTCTGACTAGTGTTGTCCGTTGAGCTTTGGAAGCGATGCCATTGTCAGCCTCACACTCATACTTTCCTCCACAAAAACGAGTGATATTGTGAATCACAAGTACTTCACCTGTATAGCCAACCCCTGGTGGTCGACAGAAAATGGTGCGCATCATAATCATGGAAATTATGAGAGAGTATGAATGAGATAGACTTAAGTGGAAAGGCAGAGGGGAGAAACGTCAGCGTCGAAAAGACAGAAAAACCACAAAAGACAAAAGCAAGAAATACTTAAAAGAAAATAAAAACTTGAGTGGATGAAGGGAAATGAAGGGACCTTCAATATTTTAGACAAGGTTCTTCTGCCATAGCAAGTGGCAACTTATTTCGTGAGGAAAATGATGAAATTTGAACAAAAACAGCAACCTCGGGGCTTCTTACAAATATTCATCTTTCAGTTGGTCTAACAGTAATTTGTGAAAGCAATAATCTTCCTCACTGAAAGTAATTCTGTCTTTATAATATTATCAACTCAGAGTTTGAGCTTCGTGAATAGTGTAACTTTGCAGGAGGTCCATCATTGGACACAATGTTGCACACTATATATTTTATGACTAAAATCGTCTTAAAGTCAGCAAAAACTCTTGACATGCATCGCCAGAACATGCAAAAGCAAGACAAGTAAAGTTCAGTTCATGTTTAATGAGAAAACAAAAGGACCAAATAAAAATTGTAAAGATTAAAGTTAACAGTAATTATTTCACCCGTTCATCAAGACTACCGCCAAATTTGGCCGGCTTGGATTCAGATTGGTGTCTTTCTGTGAAGACATCCAGATCTAAGGAAGGAAAATTCAAACCTAACTAACTCTTGCTTTATTTAATGTGAAGGGCGTTCACAAATTAAAATCTCTTTGCCATGTACACAGAGACAAGGCTAATGGGTTTGTATTCTTTACCAGACTGAGATAGGGACCTCAAATGTTTGGGGAAAATTTTAGGCCTATTTTTTTTCTACCAATAGAATATTTTCCATCTAAACAAGCTAGCCAGCAAGCAATAATTATGAAACTTATTCAAAATCCAAGAAAGGTGATTTATGGCCTGATGTCTTATGCGAGCTACCAGTGATCTGTGTTTCTCCACTAAATGTATAGGATCATTTTTTATTGTCATAATTTTATAAGCCACATGGAAAACAAAAGCAAACGTTTGCCACTATATAGTACTGTGATTTCTCAAAGAGGAGGTACATAGCTCCCGAGAGGGGAATAATCAAATCTGAGGGAAGGAATTTCAGCCGCGGGGGCGTAGGGGGAGAGGGGGAGGGGGGAGTCAGTCAGAGGAGGAACTCCAGAGTGGGAAAGCTAATCAAATATAAGTTTTATGGTCCATTGAAATAATGATTTCTTTTTCTTTTTTTTTTTTTACAGATGATTGCAACTAATATGGAAATTTAGTTTCATAAATTACTTTACTGTTGTAAAAGCACAATAATACATAATAATAATATAATTATCATACAACAATTCAAAATGGAGGGGGCAACTGTGAAGAAAACTGGATCACAAGTGGACTCTGATGGCCACTGCACTAACACTATTCTTGTATTTGAATACTGCAGCAGTACGCGCACAAAGCATTTTGTTTAGTAAGCTTTAGCTTAGTTCGTTCAGTATTAAGCGTATACGAAGCTACAAGTGTCCATTCATATCCTGAAACATAAATAACTTTATGTGAAAAGTTCCTCAAAATGTGAAATCTGTAATCTAATAACCGTGTACACAATCATGGCCGTCTTGCATTAGAAGTTAGAAATATTAGTGGAAAGTACGATTTTTCACTTCTCTTCCCGCCGCCGTTTACCGCGATATGCGACAGGAAATCGGGTAACTGCGTTGTGGTCTTATTTATATATTATAGTAAGATCACTACTATCTATTATGCTCTACTGGCGACCAGCATAACATAGAAAATGAAGGAAAGCGGAAATGCTAACAACAACAAAAAAGAGAGAAATACAATCATGCTACTCCATATTCCCCACGCCCGCACTGAAGCCTACACCTAGTACTTTGTTCCACTTAAATAACATTTACAACCTAGCCAAATCTAATATAATACATCCATTTATTTATTTATTGACTATAAGGTAATTAAATGCCCACCATCACCCAACCCCGACCGACATCGTCCCGCCTAGTCAGATCTTTTACGGTGCCCTACAGCCACCTAGGTAATAGCCATGTGTTAAAGCCACTCATTGTAATTTGAATGAAACACTGCCAGCAAATTATAGAATGTCTCTGTCCTACCTTTTTTGCCTTAGAGCACATCATGTTTTGTAGATCTGAACGCTAAACAAGTTTATTAATACTATTTATTATTACTATTACATGGCTGCATGGTATGATCAGTGAGGGACAGGAAAGGCTGAGACTTTTGGCAGCTGCCGATCTCACTCACTGCAACACAGGTGTACGACAGGAATCACTGGTCAGTCACTACACCACAATGCATTACTCACTGAATTTCTAAACCACTGATTTTTATTTTTATTTTAGCCTTTGCCGGTAATTTAAAACGCTACTGTAGATGTCGGTTTCACTGATTGTCGATGTTACAAATAAGATACAGTGATATGTTTTGAGAAACCGGTTTAGGAGTGGCCCCGGGGTGGGAGGGGGGTCCGTAATGTAATGCCCAATGGAAGGGAAGGCCATTCTACCATGGAGCGCAGTTCTTAAGCTTGTACATGTATATAAGCTAACTAGGTCCTCTCCCCCCATCCCCCGCCCTTTTGTCCCCTACATCACACCAAAGCAACAACAACAAATGAATAATAAAAACAAGAATAAAGGAAAAGGCAATTCGGCGTCAAAAAAAAACATTACAATAAAATCACAACCAACAACAACATCAGTAAGAATGTAACACTAAGCTAGGCTAGACACAGAAAGATGCTCGCCAATCGCCACACACCATTCGTTATTTTAGATGACATAATGTCGATGAACACATTTCAGCCAAGGAAAGCAGTCATAAGGATAAAGAAACATCCGCTCACTGCTTAGTGCTAGCGACAAGCAGGGCAAAAATCCAGTCACATGCAAAAAGTTATACGTCATTCGCCGCTCGCCGTATCAACAAAGTCGCACGCCGCTGTATACATGTATGTCTCACGGACGTCACTCGTCGCGGGAATGATTTGAGTTGGGTTGTTTTTGTTGTTGTTGTTTTTTTTGTCTTCCGTTCGTCGTTGCACAAGATGGGCTGGTCCTTTTTGTCAACAGACATGGTGACTGATGAACTGCCAATAGTATGTGCGATCGAAGAAACTCTCGGAAGAACAAGAGGTAGATGTCAACACACTGCTGATCAGTCTTATCAAGAAAATCCTTCAATTTATGATCTAAAAGAGCCAAGACATAAAGATCGAAAAACTGTTCATCATGTCTCACAATTTCTTTGAATAAAGTATGGAATTCTCCTTGAATTTCACGGCTTGCAATATATTGGTCGCAAATACATTGAACGAGGCCGTCAGTTAATTTCGTCGATTACACCTTGGATATAACCATCAGATGAAAACTACTGTCGCACTGTCCGTTATATTCTTCACCCTTTAAAAACTGCGATATAGCGTGCGACCTTTTCTGTTTGACACATGCTTGAAGTCGTATGGTGTCTTACTATTGTCCTAAAGCTAACAACGTATGGCGAGTGACATGCGACACGAATAACTGGACAAGTGACGGATGGAAATTAACGTGCAACCTTTAGCCCGTAAGGAGTGGCGACTGATATGTAGCGAACAACTTTCTCTGTGCGACGCCTACCTTTAAGCATAATTGACATTATGCATGCCTGGTTTTGGATGTTTTTTCCTACATAAGTGGTTTCGACAGATGGAACGGCTTTATGGGCAATTACCAACTAACTCACTCAGTCGGTAACGG
This sequence comes from Onchidella celtica, assembly GCA_963931925.1. Classification (NCBI taxonomy): domain Eukaryota; kingdom Metazoa; phylum Mollusca; class Gastropoda; order Systellommatophora; family Onchidiidae; genus Onchidella; species Onchidella celtica. The sequence goes on from OZ007577.1 coordinate 22,970,737, forward strand.
ACTAATTCACTAACTAACCAACTAACTCACTAGCTCAATAGCAAACTAACTAACTGATTGATTGACTGACTGACTGACTGACTGACTAACTGACTGACTGACTGACTGACTCACTGACTGACTGACTAAATAACGAATACTGACTCACTCAGTAACAGACTAACTAATCAACCAACCATTTAAAACTAATGAAGTCGCTGCCAAACAACTTCGGTTCAAACACTAACCCAACTCTCTTCCCCCCGCCCCCTTTCCCCCACCCAAGTCGTTTACTCACTACAAACATACTTAATAACTACCTGATTACTAAACTATCATGTTAATTACCCAATTGATGACCAGCAGCACTGAACTGCAGTTTGAATGCTTCAGACAATAAAAGACATAATTTTTAAAGACTTCTAGCAAATGTGATTCATTACATAAATAATGGTCCGAGTGGAAAAAAAGGGTCTTTGCACCCATTGATCTGGCCTTTATAATGGATCGTTCGGTTTAGACAAGCCGATGTTTTGGTGGAGAACTATTGTCCAATTAATGCGACCGAGTGGAGTTTGTGCCATTATCCATAATTGAGATCAAGCCATGCGGGGAAAAGGGTCAGTGAAGGAAACTGCAGTGTATACTAGAATTTGTTCTTACTAGATATGTCACTGCATGACTCACTCTCTCTAGGTTCTCCTCTGGCGATTGATTGTCGGTACCAGGTGACTGTCGGACGGGGAATTCCTGTGGCATTGCAGGTTAAAGTGGCTTTCTCGCCTTCCCTGACGGTCACGATCTCATCATCTTCAGAGCTGGAAATTCTAGGTGGAACTGTGAAAGAAAGTTTGTGTTGACATTAGAAAGTTTTGGGCATGCATTCTGATGTCAAATGTCAGTTACACCATATCAAACATTCAGACAAGACAAGACGAGAAAACGAATGCTGGTGTCAGTCTGTCCGTGAATTTGACTTCTGGTGCAGTGAGACTACTTTCTAATGTACAGTATCAACAAAAGCAAAATACCAAAGGCAATCATGCCAGGTGATGGCCTCAGGCCCTTGTAAGATGCCAGTTTTTACAAATAAGAGCCTTCAGGACTCTCTTTTCTCTAAGAACTCTTTGAAGTTTAAAAATTACGATATAGACCTTTCTGCTGCGTATGTGGGCACTCTTTTGAAGGTAAACTTGTGTTATATCCCAGCAGCAGCAGCAACGGTAGTGACCCAAGAAGATAATACCGATACGTGAACGTTCAAGCATCAGTTTTTGTACGTATCTCCTCTTCTTGGTCCATTTGTCATACATCAAACCAAGTCATGAAAGAGGATACGGTACACTTTATCATAATAATAATTATACTGAGCTCTCAGTAACTGCAGTCAACTAACCAGACTGAGAGGACAATAGATTCCTGGCCAATACAAGACTGGTTTAATGTTCGCACATAAAATAAATGTTTCCCTGAGTTACTGCATACGCAAGGTCATCCAAAGAATAAAACAGAAGACTATGCGTTTCTGTGAGAATAGGTACTTAAATGATTTGAGGGATACCTTAAATTATAAAAGTTATTCATCTGACATGACTATAACCACTGATAGATTGGTAATATCTTTCAATTTAAAAAAAAAAAAATTCTGTCTCAACAAAATGAATGCACTGATTAGACCGACTTCATTCTGGTTCACATCCAGGTTTGTTAAGGAACGTTCTGTCCATCATTTACATAGTTCAAATGATTTCGCAGTTCCTCGTTAATAATTCGAGTTATTCGAAGTTGTAACTAAATGTTTTGCATCATTTTTCGCCAATTACATGTGTGATCTATTCTTTCGATAATGTATCGGTACCTTGGTACCTCACTATTAGTAATACAAGCCAAACAAAACTCCTTGGACGTCGTGACATATTATTATATACTGTATACAAAGAATGTTTACTTAAGTGAGAATCCTAGCAGACTGGTCAGTTTGCTTGCAAGGCAGAAAGTCATCGCCTTCACAGTCATGACACATTTAGACTAGCTATTAGGTCAACTGTTGTGACACAACAGATACAGATCTCACCTACAACTGACAACATGACTGGTTGTAACAGAGGTGGCGTGGTGTTGATCTGGCAAGTGTACAAACCCTGGTCCCCATATTTCACTTTGTCAAACTGGAGATTCCATGACTCATCCGTAGGACGTGACACGCGGATTCGCTCATCGTCTATCACCGTCATGTTATTGAAGGTAAGCACAGTAGTCCATTGGTCAACCCAAGCAACCTACAGGAACCAAACATTCAAAACGCAGGAATCACTGAAGGTACCCACCACGGTGATCCTTCGACGACTAAGTTTAAAATCGTCTTGGAGAAATAAAAATTTGCCCTCTTTCCATAACTTCGAAAAGATGACAAATCAGTGCTCACCTCCTTGGTATAGAGTTAAGGTGCAGGCACAGTGGCTTCGCTTTCGCCCCCTTTTCCTCTCCCCTTTTTGAGGAGAGGAAAAGGAGGGGAGTGGAGGCCACAGAGGAGAGGAAAAGGAGGGGAGTGGAGGCCACAGAGTGGATTCTCTTTGCAGTAACGGAAGCTGTACAAATGATGCTTTTATTCTGGCTAAAAAGACGATGGCAAAACATACGTCGATACTGGGTACATAGAATGCATAGAATTTTTTTCTACCCTCCGTTTACGTAATTGCTGTTTTACCAGGTAATAGACTGCTTCAGTCTTGTCATTTTTGAACAGCATTAGTCAAAACTTCAGGGTCCATTTTTAAAAAAAACAAAATATTGACTCCGAGTTGTCTGAGCATGTCACTGTGTTTAGAAATGTGTGTAGACTCTGCAGTGACACGCTTGGTGAGAGCAAAAATACTAGAATTGATCAGATGAGACAGATTGTGGTTTTAGCGTGCACAGGTTTCGCACCGCCACCCCGCGACAAACGCGCGGAAGTCATGAGAAGTGCCTTATTTTACAAAGTCAAATAGGGAAAATATTGAATTTTGTTCCCTTGACTGACGTCACTTATTGTAGAATTATAACCTTCAATCGCTATGGGAAAACTCTAGCTATTTTTTCATTTAAAGAAGCAGTAGCACTGTCACAATTTTGCATCATAAATTTACCATTATGACAAACATTCTTTTCATAAAATGCGCCATAGGCCCCTCCACCGATCAGCGCGCAAATTGTATGCACGGTTTTTTTTAGTGGTGCGAAGGAGACTGTTTCATCTTATCGTTTCTAGTATCTTTGGTGAGAGAGAGGTGATTGAAATTTTATTGCGGAGCTGAGTGAGCTCTCCTCACCCTCTTTTTGGGCGTGGTAAAGGAAAGGGAGCGGAAAAGGTGGTGAGCCCACTGTAGCGGGCCCAACAATATTTACACTGCGATCATCGAAAAGGGGGAAAGGAACTGAAAAGGAGGCGAAAGCGAAGCCACTGTGCTGGCAGTTTTAGTCTGGTGGGATCTTATGGTGAACAATTTTCAATTTGTCATCCGTAATCGAAAGTCGATGAGTCGATCAAAGCCATTCACAAGTTTGGTTACAATTTCATCTCAAGAGTTTCGGATTGACCGAGAACAAGACAAAGTCAGCAGGGATGAAAGACTCTCCTCCGAGTTCAAATTATCCCAAAGGGAAGATCCCCACCCTCCACCCACCCCCAAAAGGAGGGGGGGGGGGGTGGAGTAATTTTCGTTTAAAAAAACAACAACAACAAGAAGAAAGAGAATTCAAACTTATTATAAAAGCTGGACTACCCGTTCAAAGAAAGAATGTTGAATGTCCATTATGTCATTTTACAACTAGGCCTTTAAAACTGTCACGGCTAGCTAAGTTAGTTTCAGCATGTACATACTGAAGTAAAGAAGTTCTTATTTATATGAAGAAAAAGGCCTTGAATTAATGAAGCCTATAAATTCATTGACGAGAGCGACTAGTTTTTCAAACTAGTTTTATATCACTTGAAAGCATGCAATATCTTCCTGTGAAAATAAGGAGATGGAATATATTCATGCTGGAAGAAAACAGAAGTCAAGGAACACAGAAGTCAATATAACTAGGGTATATATAATTATGTAAAAGATACAGATACACATTCATGTGAGAACATGAAAGAGAAGAGTGATATTTAAATGTGGAGCTATAAAACTTTCGGGGTGAGCAAAAAGGAATTCTTCCTCTACCAGTTTTTCATAATGTGATGGAAAATTTTCCGCTCTGCAGATCTGTCACTTTGCATCATCATGAATACACAATGATTAATTCAGTTCTGTGCAAAGAACCACCCGCCATAGGAGCGAAAAAGGAAGCGGCAGTGAGACTGGCAAAATTTAATGCTCGCTTTCACATGTAACTAAAACAAATTTGTCCCACATACAGTTTAATGAAACCTTGGAATTTATTATGCAACGTTTCCGGCACGGCTGACCAGGCGGCGGACTGCAGCATAAGGGAACTGGTTGTTATTTCATGTGCGGTTTCGCCAAAATATTTCGTTAGCTTAGCTCCACTCTACGCCACGATTTTTATAAAAGCTAAACAAACATTTTCAAGTCCTTCAGGTCATCATCATCATCATTGCCTTTCTCACCCTGGATCAGGGTATAGGCCACCAACAAACACTTTCCATCCCTCTCTATCATGGGCCAGCCTCTTTACATTATTCCAAGTCTTTCCGCTTCGTTGCACATCATTTTCTCTGGCTCTTCTCCACCTTCCGCGCGGCCTTCCTCTTGATCTCTTGCCCTGGGGATTCCAATCCAATACCTTCTTCGTGATGCTGTTTCCTGGCCTCCTGAGAGTGTGGCCGATCCATCTCCATCGCCTCCTACCAATTTCCTCTCTGACTGGGCTCTGTCTTGTTCTTTTCCATACAATTTCATTGCTGACCTTGTCTGTCCATCTGATCTTAAGTAGCTTCCTCAAACATCTGTTGATGAAAACTTGGATTCTCTTTATGCAGGCCTGGGACGCATTCCAAGTCTCACATCCATACAACAGGACTGACTTCACGTTCGAGTTGAATATCCTCAGCTTTGTTTTTAGAGATATATCCTTGGTTCTCCAAATCTTGCTTAAGGACGTGAAAGCTGCCTGTGCCTTTCCAATTCGTGCTTTGACTTCTGCCTCTGTTCCTCCCTTATTGTCAATGATACTACCAAGATAGCAGAAGGACTCTACTTCTTCCAGTGGTTGATCTCCTACTCTGACTTGTGCGCTTGGGGGTGCAACAATTTTTAGGACCTTCGACTTCGCAGGATGTATCCTCAATCCAATAGATTCTGAAATTTTGTTTAGAGCTGTAGTCTTTGCTTGCATCTGGTCGTGTGTGTGCGACAATAGTGCCAAGTCATCTGCAAAATCTAGATCGTCCAGCTGTGTCCATGGGGTCCATTGTATGCCATTTCTTCCTCCACTGGTGGTTTCTTTCATAAGCCAATCCATCACCAGGACAAACAGAAATGGGGACAGCAAACAACCCTGCCTAACACCAGTCTTGATATCAAAGCTGTCAGTAAGCTCGCCATCGTGTACGACTCTGCAACTTGTCCCCTCGTACATGCTCTTGATAAGGTTCACCATCTTCTCTGGGATTCCATAATGTCTCAATATTCTCCACAGTGTTTCTCTATCGATGCTATCAAAGGCCTTCTCGTAGTCAAGGAAGTTCACTATCAGTTGGGAGTTCCACTCTAGCGACTGCTCTACTATGATTCTCAGCGTGGCGATCTGGTCGGTGGTTGATCGATTACTCCTGAAACCAGCTTGCTCCTCACGAAGTTTTGGGTCTGTTGCATTCTGTATTCGCTTGAGAATAATCCGGTTGAAAACCTTTCCTGGGATGGAGAGAAGTGTGATTCCTCTGTAGTTACTACAATTGCTGAGGTCCCCTTTTTTTGGAAGCTTCACGAGGTGTCCTTCCTTCCAGTCCTTTGGAAACTTGCCTCCGATCCAAATCCTCGAGAATAGTGAGTGCATACCCTCTACAGCCCCAGCAGCATCTGCCTTCAGCGCCTCTGGTGGGATCTGATCTGGTCCAGCTGCCTTGCCTCGATTTAACTGCTTTATGGCATCATTAATCTCTGCTTCAGTCGGAGGGTCGCAACTGATCGGTAAATCATTTCTTGCTGGTAGAATGTCGGGTGGGTTGCTTGGTGGAGGTCTGTTCAAGAGGCTGTTAAAATGTTCTATCCATCTTTTTTCCTGAGCTTCCTTTCCAAAAATAGCCTTCCTGTTGTAATCCTTGACAGGAACTTCAGGTTTTCCATATTTTCCAGCAAGAGTCTTTGTAGTCTGGTAGAGGATCCTCATGTGTCCTCCTGTTGCTGCCTTCTCTGCTTTCTCTGCTAACATTCCTATGAACTCCTCTTTGTCTTTTTTAATTGATTTTTTGACCTCTTTAGCTGATGCTCGGTACTCTTCCTGGTTACCAACTCTTGAGCTTCTTGTACGACTTGCATTTACCTGTTCTTTTAGGTCTCTTCTTATCCTTATCAAGTCCAGTGATTTTTGACTGATCCATTCCTTGTGTTCCACTTTCTTTTCCCCAAGAACATCCTGACATGTCGATGTAAATACTCCTTTTACCTTAGCCCAGTGAGTCTCCAAATCTACTGTCTCTTCGAGGTCAACAAGGGGTTTGAATCTATTCCTCAGTGTCAGCTGGAACTCTTCCTTCTTGTCTCCATCCAGAAGGCTCACTTGAAACTTTCTCCTCTTTGTTCCTGCCCTGGTACCTTGTTTCTTGAGGCGGAGTTTGAGTCTTGCCAGCAGCATGTGATGGTCAGATCCAACATCAGCTCCTCTCTGTACTATGACATCCTCCAGTGAGCGTCTGAATCGTCGGGTGATGCAAAAGTGGTCAATCTGGTTTTCAGTTACTCCATCCGGTGAAATCCAAGTGGCCTTATGGATCCTCTTGTGTGGGAATACTGAACCTCCAATCACATAGCTGTTAAATGCGCAGAAACTTGCAAACCGCTCTCCATTCTCATTCATTTGTCCCAAACCATTGCACCCCATAATGTCCTCATACCCTGTATTGTCCTGTCCTATCTTGGCATTGGCGTCTCCCATTATAATGTTCACATCTTTTCTTGGCAATGTGTCAACTATTTCCTGAAGCTGGTTGTAGAAATCGTCCTTGTCCTCATCGGTTGCTTCATTTGTTGGGGCGTATATCTGCACAATGTTCATGTTGATGTTCTTGTTCTTTGTAGTAAATGATGCCAATATAATTCTCCTTCCATAGGGTTCCCATCCCCTCAGTGACCTCTGGGCGTGCTTGCTCAAGATGATCGCTACTCCTTCTGTATGCTTTTTGTCCTCCCTTCCAGAATACAAAATCTTTTCCCCAGAATTAAGTTGTTTCAGTCCGGACTGTATCCAGCGGGTCTCGCTAACTCCAAGTATGTGCAGTCTGTATCGCCTCATCTCCATTGTAACCTGGGCACTCTTTCCTGCTTCATACATGGAGCGGACATTCCACGACGCAATCCGGAGTGACTTGTTTGATGAAGGAGCAGTCAGGCCAGTGGAGTCCTTTCGGCTTTGTCCATTGTCCTTCATTGAATCTACAGGTGCAGATGCTCCCCCTTCTCCCAAGATAAAAGACTGATTTAAAGTATTTGCTTGTGTTTCTGTAACTGGTTTATTTTTACAGGGTGGGTAGTTGGCCCACCGCCAACTGGCTCTTCTCGGGAGACCAGGACCTTTGCACCTTTAGTCGTCTCTTACGACACGCAGTATCACGTCAGATGTATTCTTTGCTGTCCCTCTTCTGCAAGAGGGCCCCGCAGTCCTTCAGGTACTTATCATTTATAAACTGAGGAAGGCTTGAACATTTAAAAAAAAAAAAATGACAACCTTGAAGGACACTGAGTATTCGTAAACCACAATAATTAATAAAATTATGTAAAGGATGGTGACTGTTTTTCTGAGGGCATTGGGGAAGAGGGGAGCGGCAGGGACTTCAGTCATGTCCTGCAATTGTCATTATTTATTCTGCACAGGTAATCCACATATACGGACGGCAGAAATTACAAAGAAATAATGAGTGGTGAAAGGAAGGAAGTAAACTAAAATTCAAAGCAACAGCTGGGAAAAAAAAACCAGAGAAAAGAGAAAGAAAGAAAATGCACACAGAGAAAGAGAGCACTGCCAGAGAGATGAAGCCAAGCAACATCTAAAGAGAAAAGAAGAACTAAACTGGATAGAACAATCAGCCAGACCCCTAAACTTTTGACACTCTGATTTTTTATATTTTCAATTTGGTAAATTTTTCACAGAAATTATCTTGATTTACTTTTGAAGTTTTGCTGACTGCTCCACCCAAGGCATTCTGCCAACACCTCCTACTCAAGGTACCTAATCAAGATGTATGAATGCCTCCTTTGTATGACTGTCATGCATTTAATCATTAGAAATACTTTTTCTAAAACATTTTCTATACAGATTATAAAACTCTCAACAGCAGATTACTAGCAGTAGCACTCACTAAGATCATTAGACAATGAGAAATAATCATATCTAGAAATGAATCTGTCGGTACACTCATCCTTTCAGTTTATACAATGTACCCAAGTATTCTGGCATGAAGAACTCAGATTTCGAGACACTTGAACTCAGTTCAGGCGCTACCCTATGACACATAAAGATAATTTGCGAGAGTGACTTCATAGCTAGACTGAGTTATGAGCAGAACAGGAAAACACAGTAGAATAGTCTGCATGACTAATAGTAGTGGGAGAGATAACATCTTGGAAAGAATGTGTAATAAACGTTTGTTTGCGACAGAACAGATTACTGGATAGACCAGACTTACCTTGAGCTTACCTGCTCATTGTCAGAGAGACAGGAAAAAAAGCGCATGCATTTACCTTTACCTTATGCTTGCCCAAATTGCTCACTGTACATGGTAAAATAGCTGTCCGACCTTCTATCACTGTATAGTTGACCACAGTATTCTCCAAGCTTGGCTTCACGGAATGCACATCTAAAATATATATAAATACACATCATCTGAGGAGACTGGCAAGTTAACAATCAAATTTACAGCTAAATATATTAGATTATGCTACAGTTTAGCTGTTAGTTTTTTCTCCAACAGAAACTGGTGCATTACAGTGTCCTTTTCATACAATTTACGGAAAGGAGAAAATTTCTTGAGGAGCGGTCTTGGTCGTTTTTACCAAACGATAAATACTAATTTAATTACCTGGATTTTCATTGTATGGGTCAAACATATTGTCTTATTATTGTCTACACCATTTATCTCCAGTGCCTTTGAAACATCACACAATTTTGGGCATTTTCGGTTGGCGCACAAACCGCACAGCAGCGATAATGACCAAGCTTTAAGATGGTTGCTCATTAATGTTCTATTATTCAGTTCTAACAACATAAAAGTGTAAATCTAATCCTAAGTTCGCATGAACGCGTAAGCAGTTTGATTCGATAGATTTCAATACTTCAAAGAAAAGAAAGATATCTCCACGGATATACAACCATTATTTTCGTGCACATGGACTTCATGCTATTACACAAACCCTTTTATCCTATACTGTCAATACTTTATGCGACTCTCTTTTCTAAAGCATGCCCAATCAGTTCTTTAACCGGAGAACATGATAGCACTTGCTACTAAAACCATTACTATCTATATAAATTGTTACGTGTTGGAAAGGTAACAGATTATACAAGTGACAATTAAAAATAATTTCATGCAAAAGCTGGTTTAATTCTCGCAGCAAATGGAAGTAAGCTCATTCGTGATAAATGAAACAATTTACTTAGCCGGAGCAAATATGTCCGAGGGCTAATGTTCAGAGAGGAAGGTGAAAATCTATCTATAGAAATGCACAGTAGGAACCTATTCTTCATTTTGATGGTCATATTCATGAGGTAGTGCTCATCGTTTGCCCCAGATAAAGTAATACATGCATATATATACAGCAAGGAACTGGTATTCAAATATCAACGTTTTGTTTTGAACTAGATAATTTATTATGCCAACAACATCGAGCCTATTGATTCATTGCGGCCCCAGGGTTTTGGTTGCCGGCCTGTAAAAATGATGGATAAAAACAAACAAACAAACACACAATTTAAAAAGAAAGGGATATTACATGCACATTATCTGCCCGATCTGGTATTTAGTTTCTCTCTTCCATAGAAATCATTTCGAAAAGCTTCCGTTATCTAATGTCTCTACAGAAGATGGCGCATCGCTGCCTTTCCATTTTCTTTCAGACGATGTTCCACTGGGGATATTGTAGGAGTGTATGGTTGGACACGTGGTCATTTTCCGTTTAATTTAATACCCTCTTGTGATCACAACTAAACTGCAGAATGACCTTAAGTCTGAGACTTTCCTTATTATTGTTTCAATATCTGTTTTTCAATAAACTCAACCACAAGTAGTTTAATCACTATAATATGACCTTTCCCTGTGTTAACAACATCATTTCCATCTCTGGCACAATTTGTTATGTTTGCTATACACAGCTTTGCTTATCTGTGTGAGATCATACGACTTGATTCATTATCACATTTTTCTTTAAGTAGGCCACTGGTATCGATCTGACATAATCAACAAAATGGCCTCTGTTTGAGACCGTTGCTTCATTGAATTAACCTCTGACACTTGCATCTCTACAAGCCCCTGTGCACTGTGTACAAGGCTATCCTCCAGATAATATTCTGTAATGCTTTTAGAGATTTCTATATCGCCATAACGTCCTGGAGGACGCCATATGTTTGAAGTTTCAGATCTTGTAGAGATACATAATATCATGACTCATTCGTCCATGCCGTTTTTCTTCCCGGTCAATTCCATAGAGTTTTCTCTTTGCCCGAAAGCGACACAGCAGGTGTCTGTTTATTCATCTGTTCAACTCACTGTTAACAAAATGTTCTTTATGTACGTGACAACACTGAGTCGGGTAAAGGATACTTGCACTCCAAGCGTCCACTGATTTGAGAAAAAGTATGGTAGGGTATCTTTTACAATCAACAGAAGTTCGCGAATAGGCAACAGGTGTCACCAACCAGTAGGTACTGGTCAATCGCACTGGTAGCAGAGAAATCGGGAGAAAATATCATATGCAGCAAAATAAAACCCGCAAAGGTTATGTTCTGAAAATCATCTGGATTTAAAAATGGCATTTTCAAGTAGTTTTGTAATTGGCCAGCAAGAATATGATGTTATTCTCTTGGTTGGTCAAACAAAACGAAAGAAAGAAGAATGCCGGGTGAGAAATGATTCTGAACTCAACTACACCAATTTAAAATGTTGTTTTAAACTGTTTAGTTTCTTTTGGTGTGTTGTTTCTTGCAAAGTCATATAGGAAATGTTCTACACTCATGTTCTTCGATGTGTGCTGTCTCAGGACTATCCAGACCGTGCAACTTTCATTACTTCCGTACCCGTGTCCGGATACTGACAAATTATGCAGCCATTTGGACAAAGCATCACCTCTGCAACTGTTGTGACGAACGAGCAAGGATTCTAACTCAATGTGTGTATGCGTGTGCATATGTATGCAATGTGTGTGAGGGGGAACTCATTTTTATTGGCAATTTATCAACAACTGGATGGAGGTACGACAGAACACTTACAATGCACGACCTGATCTGGCCTTTCTATCAAGTATTGTTTCATTTGTTCGTATCACTAGTGTCTTATGAAGTGGCCGGGAAACGCAGAAATATTTAAGAAGAAATAATAAAGAGCTGAAGAAATTTTTTCGAGGTGTGGGCTCACAAGGTGCAAGATGAAATTTGCAATTCATTGGGATGACAGATCCGTACAGACCAGCAAACAGGAAGAAGCGCAAATGAAATACGGCTGTATGCATACAAAAACTTTGCACGCCAGTAGGCGTACATAATCCTTTTCTGCACCGGGAAAGCCACAGACTCGTCCATTGACTTAATATCCCGGAGGAAAAGAGGACTCTGTCCACACTAGGACGCTTGCATCTCTCTGGAGACATCATTATGTTGGTTGAAAAGAAAACCAATTGTCTTCCTGGTCCTGAAATACAGAGTCCGTGAAACGGTTAAAGTTGAATGTTGTCAATATATTTAGATACAGGGACCTAAATAAACCTTGGCAGTTAGTTTAATAGATAACAATAACAATAATCCTGACAATGTTGTGGAAAAGAGGGGGCGGTATTGGAGTTTACATTTTTATTGTCTCTCTCAGGATCGTCAACGAGAATTCATGGCTCAGTACAGTGATCTCAGAATTTGAAAATGATGACTCACCACCCCTCCTTCTTCTCTCAAAAAAAGTGGACCAGCAAGTATCGACAACATTCCCCTCCCGTTATACTGATAAACTCGTGGCTTCACCTCCTACCGCACAGGCGTGCGGCCATTACAGTGGTAAAATGTAAATCCTTGGAAGTTCTAAAGCATTAAAATGGTATTTTGCGTGGACGATTTGACTGTTTCATAAGAAACATCTACTTTTAATAAAAATCAATCAACTGATTTGGGTTTTTGTTATCTTTTTTAAGTCATTACCTTATTCGAAAAAGGTAAAATATATGCTCTCCAGAACCCCTGTTCTCCCACCATGAATGCTTTTCATAGTCTGGATGGCCCCAAGACATGAACGGAAAAAGATCTTAACTTCAACCTTTTCTTAGCAAACAACACATGAAATTAAGCTGCCATCTAAGAATGAAAGTATGCTGTTTTTTTTTGGTGTTTTTTTAAAAATTATCATTATAGGAAAATATGCATATGAAAAACGCACTTTCTTTAAAGAATAAAAGCGTTGATCTGCTTGTGCGGAGGAAGCAAAAACCAAGTAAGCATTTAATCAGATTGAAGTCATGTTCAACATTCCCTAAAAATGGGGCGAGGAAACCAAACCGATGCAAAATTGATCAGGATTTTGGAAGATGTGCCTAATATTCCAGAGATATTGACTTGTTGATGGAACTGATGCTTGCGACATGATCATTATGTTTTCTAAGTTGCCGATACTTGAGCTAGGATGAAGCCCAAGTAAAATCGTCACCTTGCCATATCGCTGGCAGACGGAAAATTAATTCCACAGAACGATGCCACTTTCTCTCAACCCGCTATTTATGTCGTACGGAAACCCGCACTAGTGCTCGTGACGTCACGGCCAATCCGTTTTTCTCAGGAACGCACCGAATGAAATCACGAGGGATTAGTCTTATCTCTCTTAGAGAAGTCGTGGTGGAGATTGATTTCCCCTGATTTATCTACTTGCCGGCCTTAATTCGCTTTCCCTGACCAGCCTCTTTCTGATACGTCCGTGTTCTCTGTCTCATCATCACTGCCAGATCAATACCGCCAATCGGAATACAATTTTATGACTTTTGGAGGAATTCAAAACCATGGCAAATTTTGCAGATATACTGAGTGCATGGTTGCTTGGTATGTATGGGTTTTTGAGGGGCAGATATTTCCTGGCGCGTCCTCCCAGTGACTGAATATTAGTATTCTGAGTAGTACACAAACTCGTCATGTGTAATACATTAAGTGTCGTAGGATATCCCAGGCATATTTTATATTATACTAGTATGCAACCCATTCTTATGAAAGGGGGTTTAAATGGTTAACCAAGGTTTACCAATGGAGTTTACAAAGCAGAGCGGATTCCAACAATACATGGCAAAATCAAAATTCGTAACATTTCGCCTAAAGCCTCTTGCCAGCTATACTAAGAGTTCAATTATTTGCGCGTTTCGCGCATCATTCTGGGTCGAAAAACATGTACGCTGTTGTATGGCATTTCAGTCCACAACTAAATTTCACTCCTTTCTGTCCAAATTTCAGAAAAATTCATGCAGTCAGTAGTTTCTAAGCCTGTTGGTACCAAATAGGTTTTCTTGTATTTTTATGTAATAGAAAGTTTGATCATTCAATACTTTTTGGACTGTATTTCTTTGACTTTTCCTTGCTGGATAATAAAACCCACAATAATCCCAAAATGAGACAGGTAGTTACAAACGATTGTGGTACAGTTATACTGATTGATGTGGGTTTCATCAACCTCCTCGACACTGACTTTACTGAAACAAAAATTGTATTATCAAAACACTTGAAACCATGCAACTGGGCTGAAATACACGAAAAAGGATCAGGTCCAAACCCTCCTTCTTCCGCACGTCAAGCTTCAAACTAACTAATGGATTCCTGTTATTTCAAAATTGTATTTAGCGACACTGACATTGACCGTTGAACCATATTCATACAGGCGAATGTGTACACAAACGGACAAACGCTCACACGCCTGTATACATCAATGCACTGATAAACCGATAAATTGAACAGACGGCTTATTTGAAAATTATGATGTTCCAGAAATTTCAATTTACATTTCATAGTCTCCCCATCTGTCCACTCACCCATCCATTAATCCAGGCATCCATCCATCAGTGCATCGTCTCTTTCTAACGTATCATTCATTTTCAGACTAGTCTCCCCCAAAGAGAAAAATTAGGCGTATGCATATTGATGAGAAGGGCAACTGTGCGCGATACCCTCTGCGATTTGTAGAAATTTGAAGTTGTCAGCTTTTATCACAATTATTTCCTCCCAGAGATTGTCTTTAGTGCTTTGCTATGTGAAATCCGATGTACAGAAAACGTGATGCCCCTTAAAGTCACGAGGGAAAATGAATCATTCTCGCATCATTTCCGTCGCCAGGCCGTTTTATTGTCAGAATGATCAAGGAACCAACACGTGTCTACGCACCGATTTTCATAAACTACGCTTGGATTCATGTTTTCCGCCAGCTCATTATTTCTCTATACGTTGACTTGTGTTGCTCGACAGTCATAAATAAACATAGGCACGAGGAAGAACCCGGCAACATCTTCGTTTGTTGTTCTTATCTAAATTTAGTGTGTTTAGTCTTAGTGCTATAATTGCTTGAGGTCGCATTTGTATAGCAGAAACTTCTCCCGGTGAAGAACCTACTGCATTGATAAACCAGGCAGCCTTGCCATGAAATCTCTGACGCACAGAGATGATTGATCTGAATCTGCATTATTAGTTCTGCTTTTATTAAAATCAATTTGTTTTCTAATCCGTGTCATTGGAACAAATGCAGAACATTATGTCATAATTCATCACTCTTACAGACCAGTTCAGAGTGTGTCTGTCTGCTCTTTTTCTGTGTATGTGTGCGCGTTTGTTTGTTTGTTTGTATGTCTGTGTGCATGTTTGTGTGTTTGTGTGTATGTGTGGTCAATACACCAAAGAAATTAATTTCGTAAGTGCAAACATTGGCAGCTCATAATTATCACTGTGTCAGACTAAAATCGCAAATGGTCAGCTGAGTCTCAAAAATACATCAATAAAGTAAACGTCATGATTTCATGATCCATGATTACTCATACATCCCCTGTTTTATTAATTTGATTATCCTGGACCGTTTTGGTCATTAGAGCACGTCCAGTTAACCTTGGCCCTACTGCAGATGCATATTTTGGACCCGACGTACCCGACATGCATGCTTTTACTTCTCAATGACAATATTTTAAGGGGAATCTTATGTCACTAGAATCCAATGGCGTATTTACCATCTGACAGAAAATAATAGTCATAAATAAAAAAGGTCAGGTGCTGTTAAATCAACACCTACCGGTATTTCAAACCAACTTTTTAGAATGAGCCTTTTTGTTTTAGCATTTAATGTGCATTTATTTCTCATCCTGGATTTTGCCTGATGTTTTCCTAATACCGTGAATATAATATAAGAGAGAGCTAAAATTAAGAAGGCACTAGCATAGGTTTATGTTTGCATAACTCTAGACCGCCTGAGCCAGCCATGAGCAATCTTGCCAGCACTAACAAGCTGATAAATTGATGTCATTGCAGATGATTATGGTAAAAACTGTATTTAAAGTAACCAATATACTTATAATGGAGAAGAATGGGTTAAAATTTCATAGGGACAGGCTGCTGAATAATGAATTACAGTACACGCAAGACCGCAAAATTGTGTTAAAAGAAATTTTATCTGACGACTTTAAAGTAACATCACAGACACTATAAGAGCACAGTGAATGTTACTGAAATGTGGATATGTGTATAACTTCAATCACCTACAGAACTAAGAGGCGAAAGCAAGGACCACACAGCTGAAACTAAAATTATATGTGAAAGGAATTACGAAAAAGTGACCGGTGAATACGCTCGTTCTGTCCTTCTGCTACGGATGTGCCTCTTCAAAGCTCACGTTTCACATTAAGCTGTGCACAAACTCCATCGATATCATCTCCTTCATCACTTTGACTACTAGCTGGCACATACTCTTTCATCCTCACGGCAAATAGAATTTCTCAGCTCAGTGCACATACAGCTCGCAAATGTGATTATCATGTTTGACGTTTTATATAATCTATTCTAATAAAGACATGTCTCCACCGAATGACAAAGTATGATTGGTACAGTTGAAGATTAAAGTACCCATACTTCCCCGCAGACCTAATCCACTGGAATGCGTACAGCAAGGAACGGAGACGCCCTCAAATGAAAGAGGGACCTCAAATTTGACTGCATTTGCAATCAAGTCTCAATTTTATTGCAGTTTGAACTTTTTTTCTTATTTTATAGCGAAAAACATCTGCACGTGTGTTTAGTGAATCCATGTATTTTGCCACAGTATGAGAGGCAAATCTGTTAATGCAACGTCATTATTTCCTGGCTCTGAAGTAAAACGATTGAAGATTGTAGACCACCGTGCCTTTAAACGTGAGGAGTCATGGCGTAGTGTTTGATTTTACACTCCTCTCTGTTACTCTATTGACATTGTGTTTATACATTTATATAAAAAATATCAGCACTAAATGTTGACATAGTTCGATACATATCACTTTTCATCTCAGTATTTTACCCTGGCAATAATCGCTACTTTCATTTCCGTAAACGCCAAGAAGTTGTTGTTGTTCGTCTCGAAAGATGTGTGTGTGAAAAATGAAAACTTAACTGAAGAATTTCAATTTTTTGCACGAGATAAGAGTGAAAACTGATATGGACACGCAGAGGAACTCACAAAGGATGTGATAAAACACGAGCATTCCAAGTTGTCACCTCTCTGATTACGCTCCTTCAGCACTGATCAGCGATAATTTGTAAACGATATGAATTTCCAATTGTGAAAAGCCCCAAATCAGTGGGGAAGAAGGGTTGAAGTGTCGTGAGGGGATCTCATAAGCAATTTCTTGTCCCCCATTCCGCTTGTGCGAATTATTTGATTCAATTCCAAAACGGGATGAATCATAAAACTAGGGGAAGCGGCTCATGGCAAATCTAAGTTGTAAAGGCACCCTTCGGATACATATATTGATCCATGATGTGAGGGTGGCCTGAGTGGAGAATCAAATGTTGAAAATCATGTAATGGATACACCACGTTTTGTACGATCCGCAGCCCAGCTCTGTAGTAGGGGAGGAGAGCTGTTTTATGCAGTTTTTTTTTTTTAGTATCGTGATATCAAGAAATTTAAAGACTCCTGTGGGATTTTTCTCAAAATATTCCAGGAAAGAACTGGACACTGTTAGCGTGACGGTCTGGTCAAACAAATGAATGTTTGACATCAACACTCACAGTGACATTTAGATATTGTATAATAGACTAGTATGATAATAGAGCCAATAACCTTGTCTCTTTCAATTACATGACATCATAATTAATTTCCATCAGATTTCAATTCACTGAACAAACACAGCTCACCACCGCAGCCGATATGAACCACCAAGGAGACACAACTTCTTTAAAATGCAAATGAACATAAAATACTTGAGAAAAACACACACACACACATACACACACCCACACAGGCGCGTGAGCGCAAACACATATTCACACACAACAAAATGTCCTTCAATTTTTCGCATGAAATAATAATAAATATTATAAATTATTTGCCTGACAGTTGAGATGTGACCCATTTACAGATGACCATGTAGATTAGAACAGCTGCTCCTAATAATAACATAATAATAATAATAATAATAATGTTCAACCTCCGAAAACTAACCACAGAAGAAACAAACATAATCATATTTTAACATCTGTTTATTATTATTAACATCCAAGACCAGTAATTATTCCCTGAACCTTGTTTCATCGTTTTTAGTCACAATCAACAGTTAAACATTAGGCTGGTTTGATGTGAGGGAAATTTTTTTCCTCTTTTGAGCAGCAAGTTGTATGTTGTGATCCACACGTCCCTTGTCCGCTCTAAACGGCCAGCACGTGTTTTGGGTTTGGGCCTGGCTCTCTCGGGTTACCATGAAAAATACCAGAATGCTGCAAGCAATAATGATCAATTATTTGGAGATGACACAACTAAGGGGTAACAGGCTACTGTAGCAATGTCAGTGCCGAACTCAGAATTTAACTCCAAACGCTATTTTTTGTTATTCATTATAATTTCAACAAAATGTCTTACTACTAAAGTATTACAAAACGCGCGAATTAAATTTTGGAAAGGATTTTCTTCAAAAAATTAATTTAATATATTTTTAAAAACTGTGGGCATTATGTGTGTGTGTGTGCGCGCGCACGCGGAGGGAGAGGGGGAGTCCATCTTTTTGAGCGGAGACGACCCATTCACATGTTTCAGATCTTAATCTAAAACTTTTGGGGCATAAGCTAACACAAAATCCACCATTCATCACCTGGCACGTGCTTTCTGTGTTCGCATCTCCGTCTGAAAACAAACTTCAAAACACTGGCTGATCAACAGTTACTGCTTTATGGAAAATAACATCTCGCCCGGTGACGTAACCAGAAAAGCTGAAATAAATGTGAATTTAAGGCATTTAATTGCCATTTTTATACTGTTTAGCAATGAGCCCAGTGATAATGTTCGAGGGTTCTGATCAGATAATGGGAGTGTATAACAACTGGATAGTTCAGTTAAAACGATAGAAAAGAACGTTTCCATTCAAAGCTTATCTAAAACTTCATCACAAAACTGATTTTGAAGTATTCTGACATGCACTGCAAACCATCATCCGAGTGGACTGAATATGTATTGAAACATTGAAGGATCCAGCGCATTAAAAACATCTTATTCTGTCCCTGTACTTGACATTACATCAACTCACCTCGTATTTATACATCCACATTTTTATTTATTTTTTTTTGAGTGTCCATTTATCGTCCATTTCACCATCCGTCATGTTGCGACCGTTATATAAGGCTTACAGAAATTCCCATCTACTTCATCATTGTTATTGTTTTCCCCGTCCTTCTCACATGCCTCCGTTTTCCTATGATAGAATCTCACAATAAATTACTTGTGGGATTCCCATTCAATTCAGCTCCACTCCCAGGGAACACAGTCTCATTATTTAGAAAATCCCTCTACACTCTTCGCTTTTCCCCCCTTCTGCCTGACTTTTTCCCCGATTCAAGTATCTTTTATTTTCACTCTAAGTTTCTGTAAATGAGCACCAGTGCGTTTCTTCAAAATAATATGTTCCTGAATTCTGGATTAGGTGCGTAGGGGAAATAAATAAGAAAGCTTCGGCTGACATAAAGACATGTACAATATCTAACATCCAATCATGCCCAGCCTTGTGTTTGTGTGTGTGTGTGTGCGTACGTGTGTGTGTGTGTGTGTGTGTGTGTTTCTCTTACCGTCCTATTTGAATTATCATTTATTCTGATTATTTGGTTACTCATCTACTCACACATTCATTGCCTTTCTCATTCGCCCATTCCCATATTATCACCTGCTCTCTTCCTCACACGCTCAATGATCTACTCATGCATTTTTGTTGTTGCTGTTGTTATTGTTATTGTTGAAGACAAATCATGCATTGAGCTGTCCATGAACTCAAAGATAAAAAAAACACAGCTCATTCTGAAAAAGTGACGGTAGAATCGATTAAATAATGCTACTGATGTTATTGTAAAGTTTTACAAGAAAATCAAAGCACCCCCGCACCCCCAACCTCCCAACCCCCCCCCCCCCAACTTAGAAGTGACTCATGACTCCCTCTCTTGGAGGTCTACGCAGCTGAGTGATGTGTCCATGGGGAGGATACAGGCTGGAAGAAACCAGAGATGCAATGGCTACTTTCCAGACCCCCAGTCTGATACGTGTTAATCATTCCAATTGTAAAATTATTGACTCCTCTCAGCCACTCATCCCTCGCCAACATGAGCAGCCAGAGAACTACGATTTTCTATAGCTGCGCTCTGGTCTCCTGAGATTTTCACTAATCTATGGCGGAGACCTTTTTTATGTCATAAATGTTTGAATGGAGTTAATACATCAACAAGCTGTCTAATTCAATTTCATATTACGTTGGAATCTATGAAAATTGATTTCTCCTGCTGCAAGGGAATGGAAAAAGCTGCTTTGAAAAAAACACAATAAAAACACGGGATGAGGAAAGGAAAGGGATGGCTCAACTCGGAGTCGACGAGATTTTCTTTCTCAACGATGGAATAACGGAGTATCTGAATTTTAAAAAAAAATGGTCCTGCTAAAGTCTGCCAGAGGCCCTGGGAAGGGGCAAACGAAAAGGACAAGGGAACTTCACATATTATACAACTGTATGTTGCTGACCAGCATATTTTTTTCAGTACCGGTATTCAAAAAAATATACATGCACTAGATTGTTGTTAAAAAAAGACGCGCATGAAGCAAAATAAGTTTGATCCGCTGATCTGGAGTCTGAAAGTTAACAATACGATGGTTTTAAATATGCGCATTGAAAAAATTTGATAGTCTCGTAATCCAGTCATCCTATTGTGAATGATTTTAACTAAACTATTCTGACCAGAAATCCATAGGCTACTTATTTTATGTTTTAAAGATTACTACTATTATCATAATTATTATTAATTGCAATATTAAGGGGCATTTATTCAATGTTTTATTTCAAAATATCACTAATATAATCATATCCATCATCTATACTCGAAGTACGATGTTTGATGAGCCAAATGCTTTAATTTTATCGCTTTTTCCGTTATCAGTTGTCAAATTTCGTGCATTTTGTTCTTTTAAGAACATGATAGGTTTTATTTAATCTAGACAGTGGCACACCAGCACTTCTCGGTGACAGCTGCGTTCATACAGAAGTAGTCGGACGTGATGAAGGTTTCAGTGGGCAACCACTCCTACTTTTACAAAATCCACATTCACATAGTCAAACATCTTTGGCTACAGTCATCCAGAAAGAAAACAAAAAACAAACACAATCACTTAAAAGAAGAAGAGGAGGAAGAAGAGGGAGAAGAACGAAATAATAAAAATGATTCTACAAGCATCTTCAAGCAAGAAATAAAAGAGAAGTAATAAATGCACATGCCATTTTCAACATGCAGTTCAGGGAGGCGGGGATTGTCGAGGTAGACAGTTCCTTAATCCTACATTCAGCTGCTTGGAATAAAGAGGAACTATGAGGAAATAAAAGAGGTGAAATATGTACGTCCACTACCCCGCTCTCTCTCACCTATATAATTATTTTGCCCACCCCCTTCCTCAAGCCACCCCTTCCCTTTCTGCTTCTCTCACCCGCAACACTTCTCTCTCTCTCTCTCTCTCTGTATGTCTGTCTGTCTGTCTCTCTCTCTCTCTCTCTCTCTCTCTCATCTCCCCACAACACCACACTCTCCCCCGTTGTTTCCATGTTCAGCACTACTATGCCCACTAATTCTGGTATACCCGATTGACGTCCAAAATCGTCTTCATGAAGACAGAAAAGTTGTGCAGCGCAAGTTGGACAAGCTTCCTTCATTATTCATGAGAATCATATGCGGGATAGGGACTGAATGTTATATTTTTCCCATTGCTGCTGTACTGTTGAACTGGCCGAACCCTGCGGTTGAATGATTCACTCCCCCCTTGCATTCATTCATTTCGATGGCCAGAATCCCCAAGTGTGTACACGGAGACTTTAGACTGTTTTCCCACATGCTAATAGCGGACCAGTTGCTGTGGAATCGATTGTAAAGCACAAACTAGAATGTGAGTGTTCGAATCTCATTTGGGAAACTTGCAACAACATGTTTCCAGTCATCAGCAGTATGAGACAGTTACAGCACAGAATCAACAGCAAACTTCGTGAGGCACAATATGAATTTAGTGCAGTAATAAAGATTAATTGATTAGCAATTCCGATGGAGATCTAGTTTTTGCACTGAAGAAAGTCTCATTCAATTTCTGTCTCGATATACCTTATTCCGAAATCCCCTGACTATGGTGCAGTTCTTGTCATTCAGACAAGGTCGGGAGCTGAACCCAGGCATTTTGCAACTCATCGCATAGTTCATGGTTGACAGTCATGTCCAAGCCGCTGGGTCCAATGAGAAATCTGTGGGCAATAATAACACCAAACCTCATCCTTTTCACAAAAATATAGATTTTTTTTCCTCGTTATAAGTCACGATAAAAATCGGGAGCTTTTTTGTCCGCTTGAACTCTCTTCATTTGATACACTCGGCGTCATTCCTTTGCCAAGATGGCCCAGATGGGATTCATTGTAAACGACCAAAATCTCTGTTTGTGAAAAAAAAATAATTAAGATTAGGTTTGAGGTTGACAGTAGGGTCTCGGTAAAAGCATCGGAAACTTCTATATGCTGATACGATTTAAAAATAAAAAGAAAGAAGCTTGTGGTCAGTCACTGATTTCCGACTATACAGCTAGAATAGCCTCTTGAAATTCGAATTATCACGCCGCCAGAACAGTTCACCCCCTCCTTTAGTTTTTCAAGAAACTGGCCCCGGTCTATCAGAATTCACCATATCCCAATATATACTGTGCTCAAATCAATAAATGATAGGCCAGTCTTTAATTGGCTCGTTCATAATCGGTTCTCCCTACAGAGCTTCTATTATAAACGCCATTACATCCAATTTATTGACCTCTTCTCTGTCAGAAATAACAACAGTCCCAGACTGTCAATTATAAACAAGTCAAGTATGAACAGAGAGAAAGAAAAATTCACAAAGAAAATTAATTACCCACATGAGGTGCCCAGCGTTGCCTGGGATAAACCTATTCGCCCTCCCTCTCTCTCCCTCCACCACCCAATCTCATGCCCTAACCTCCTCTCTCTTTACCTCCCCGTCCCATCTCTGTCTCCCCTTTTCTATCTATCTCTCTCTCTCTCTCTCTCTCTCTCTCTTCCTCTGTGTCCTCTTCTCAATTCCCACCACCCCCACCCTCACCTCTGTTTTGTAAAACGTGGTGACTGGACAAAACAACAACAACAAACAAACAAGGCACCAAACTCTGTGAAACACTTCCATTAATTTTGTTCACCTTCCACGGGAAATCAATCGGTGAATGGGTCTGCTTGGCGTACCATAGGCTTACTCCACACACGTGTTGAATACACTTAGAGACTGGCTCGGCGGGCAAAATAATTGCTCCGATGGACTATGGTTCACGATGTGACGATGCGACTGCCAAATACTAAAGGATCTTAGTCTTCACAAATGTGATATCAATATGATCACTATCTGTCTTGGACCCAACAGTTTGTTGTTATATCTTCATTTAATGACACAAAAGCATACTCCTTGAGTTTAGGCTTGACACAGTATCCCCGTGCACCCTGTCCTTGGTTGGCCAGGAGCAGTTCAAGAGCAATTCGGTGGACAGTGTCCTTTCATAACGAAACAGGTTACCCAGCACAAACACATCCTCGTTTTACATTCCAGAAAATTTACAGCACTTTACGGTTTGTATGACATGGAAGACCGGACTTTCTAATCATTTAAGAAACGGTGACAAGTGAGTTGACTGAGTTTGATTTTAGATCCTGAATGATGTAGAATCTATCTGGGTTTTGTAATGATTAATTTCAGATTTTTGAAGCTCATTTAAAGAAATGTAGTCCTTAATAAAATTAATACTGGAATGCAAACACCATAGGGGACAAAAATTTACACCTTTTGCAGAAAGTTTCTGCTGCCGCTATCCCAGGCTACTACAACAAAACAAAACAAAACAAAAAAAACACAGAGAAAGGGAGGGGGGCAGGTATCATCTACTTTCCTTGCTCAATACAAATATCGGCGACAAAGTAGTGAATTAGCGTCATGTCCCCATATTTTTTTCTCTGATAGCGATAGCATCTAAATTTTGGACAGGAGGGGCTTACTACAAGCCCCTCTCTAACATACACATTCCGCGACATACACTTGTATTATGTTTTTTTTTTTAATTTGGATTGACGATATTGATTCACGTGAACTATGATAAGTAAATCTGGAAAGCAAATCTAACCCGCTCCTCCCCAACACCCCAACCCCATCTTGCCCCAGTAGAATCCAGGAGTTTAGGTGTCAGTTCTTAGGTCTGAATTCGAGTGGCTGCTTCTTTGCTCCTTTTGAAAATGGAAAATATATCAGTCGCGTTGTTCCCAAATGCCATTGCCGTTCAGTTTTAAAATTAAGGTAATGACCAACTCATCTTTTAGTATCAACACTCATGTCGTCAACTAGCAAACAGTTGATAAGTGATGGATGCCTCAGTTCAGCGAACCACAATTATGGGCTGAGGAGAGGCACGCCAAGCCGAGCTAATCACAATACTATAAATAATAATCTCTGTTGTGACTGACCTCGCCTTTCCAACCCAAGTTAGTGCACCGCCGATGCATTTATGTTCTCTCAGCTGGCTATAATTTTAAGCTTGAGTCAACTGTTTTTTTAGTTCACTTGAGTCAGCATATTTTGCGAGTCTTTTTTTACTTCATGAGGATGAAAACCTTTATCGGGCTAAGCCTTGTGTGTGTGTGTGTGTGTGCGTGTGTGTGTGTGCGTGAGAGAGAGACAGACAGACAGAGACTGAGAGAGAGAGAGAGAGAGACAGAAAGTGAGAAACAGAGAGAGAAAAAGTAGTGTTTGGGATGAAAATAAAAATGCTACAACAAGTATGCAACTATCGTGTTGGACTGGCCATGCTTTGCCTCATTCAGCCAGTTATGAATCGACATACCGTGTCATTCCCCGGTTTTCTTAATTCAGAGAATGCACATGCAGTCAAGGGAGATCTTACTCAGATGACATTGACTTAAAAATTTAAGAGACAGCCTCGAAATATCTAATCTTTTATCGTTTGCCATCTGAGTCTCAGAGGATGGTGAGTTTGAGCCCCCCCCCCCCCTTCCCACTACCCCTTGCATTTTTTAAGGAACAAAGCAACAACAACAAACGAGAAAGAGAAAGAGATAGAGAGTGAGAAGAGTGAGAGAATGAGAGTTAGAAAGGAGAGAGATAACCTCGTGCATCAGGATGTTTGTGTAGCTGACAATCTACTGGCCTTGCCGCATCATTATAGTCTCAGATTCTAGGGTGACAACAGAATAACAATGTACTCCACACAGCATGAAACAATTATTTCAATCCCCCAATTAAAAACCATCTGTGCAGACTCAAAGATGTTGTGGATGGCTATGTTCCTACCCCTGCTACATTACCACCAACATAAAAAATACAATTCTACAAAGGTCAGCTAAGTGAATAGAAAGTAACCTTTGGGAAAAGATGGCGGTGATTTCTGGTCGCGATTTTAAAACCAGACTTATGTGTTCTGTTATTAACGGTTAATCTGATTATTGTGGTCTTTGTATTTACTGATGGGAATATTCTGTTCACACATCAGTTTTGGTAATGAATTAGTCCAGGCCAAGTCACTATTCAGTCAGTACTGTACGGTTTTTCTACTGAAAATGTCAAACATCATTCGCCGAAATATCCACCAACAGAAAAGATTGAAAAAGAAAGAGATCAATAGCCCCAGTAATACTGGGAAAGAAGAATAGGTTATCGGCATACATTATTCATTGGGGAAAGTCAGTTGCAGTTCTCTGTATTTCATAACTGTAGGACACTAAATATCATGTTTTGCGGATATGTTCTATCACCATCAGCTGTTTTGTTGTTTTGCCAGCTCCGTCCATCGGTAGACCATTCGACACTATATACGCCGAGACTTATGAAAACATGACTCATTGGAGCGGAGCGGAGGATTTATGAAGAACTGTTCTGCGTAGAAGTCGACGCCAGTTTGTCCATAGATAGAACCATAAAACATTATGTTTATCATGATGGTTCTGATAGTTTACCTCAAAGGTATAAATCTCTTTGGTTCTTTGCGGTTTCGTGCTTCAACTGCTTCGCAGTTCTACCAGTAACTGAAAGTAAAACAAACAAACAAACAAACAAAATGTCCATTCCATGCTGCATAACGTTACATTAAGATGTGTACTTAGACTTGAAGTTTTATTCATATTCTAATGCTCTTTCCTATATTTTTTCAAACCACATCTCACCCATTAACTCAAAAGCCATAATTATTTCATTTATAACAGACGACCAGAGCCAAAATTATTTGCCTCGCCCCAACCCAGCAAGACTTAAGACGGACTCCTGCAGTTCGACCACACAGCTAAAGAGCCCACTGGTCCCTTGGTGGATTGCGGTGAGGACGGGAGGGGAGCATGAAATTTTTATAGGGTTTGTGCTAGAGCACGGGGCGGTAGATCAGACAGGCTGCTAGCGAAGATGCTCTAACACTGTCTTGTTTTCAAGCCGCGCTGGTTGTATGAGTTATCTGAGTCTAAAAACATTCATGCAATGCAGTAATTACGGAGACGGTTGGCACAAATCCATGACGTTGTACAACACCAGGTCGAGTTATCTGGCCATTTGACAAAGATGCCCACCAGCCAGCTAGCTCCCCGGGCTGACAAAATTGCAGTCTCGGGCACTAAAATCTTCAGAGAGAACCAGTTGGACGGATGGACAGTCTCACTACCTACAATATAACATAGTCTCACCGTTCCCATCTTGCAGGATCGCCAGCTCTGCCAGTACAAGCGGGGGAACTTAACAGAAACAAGAATACTAATCTGTTGCTTCACTGAGATACTTATTTTCAGCTGACCAGATGTGCCAGCAGTACGAACGTTCCTTGCACACAGGACCTGGTTGTTCCGCACCTGAGCAAAATTCTCGTCAGTGCAAGTAAACTGCACAAATTTAAGTGACACACGACGATGTGAACTGCGCAAAACATCGATTGAGAAAACAGATTTCCGACACGTACGATTCCCAAAATTGGAGATTTACCATAAAAGAGAAGGACATCAGAAACTGCATTCGTTTATATAGACAGTTGTAATCACCAGAACACACATGCACTGGAAAATTACCTTTGGGCCTGTTTGATTTTGGGCCAGTAATTTTATTGCTGGCAAAACACATACACACACGAGCGCGCGCGCACACACGCACAGGCACACACGCCCAGGCACACGCACACTCACACGCGTATATACCCACACACACATAGGCCTACACACCCGTGTATTCACGTGAAATGTAATATTCAACACAACACTCAGCGAAGAAAAAGTAGAGAGCATGACTATGTGTTACACTGAACCTCTTGTTGGGGGTTCGTTGACTCTAGACATAGTAAGGAGCGAGTACAGATGGCCTTATATTTTTAGAACGTGACAATGCAGCAAGAAGGATTGCAAGGAACGCCGACAGATACTAATGTATGCCACCAAAGCGATTGTAATCCCTGTAAATATTTAGCGAAAAGACGAGAATTCTGTAAACATTCAATATTTTGTTATTTTAGATGGAAAAACTGCTTAGTGCAATTTGTTGAAATGTTTTTTGGGCAATAGACAGATCGATTTGCTCAGTTTTTTGTTGTTGTTGTTTTTACCATTCTTTTGTGTCAAATGCCTTTCGCGATTGGGGGCGGAGGGGTTGGCTACACTAGATCCACCACTCTTTCCTTTACTTTCTTTTTTTATACAAAGTATAAGTATTTTCAAGAAGGCATCAGAGGCTAGACCCGGAGAGAGATTTACAAATATGAAGAACTAGCTGAGTTCCCGGCCCTGCCCGGGATAAATCGATTTATTAGTTTCAATTCTGGGTGATTATTATGGACCTGCTTCATTTTGCCTAGCTTTATTTTATTTTTGTTTGTTTATTTGTTTTTAGATACATTTTACTGCTCTCCCTTTGCGCGTTTACGTCCTGCGCGTCCCGCCAGCATCCGTCAAATGGCTATGATTTGCGCACGGGTTAGTTTGTTTGCACATCGCAGGAAGTGATAACGTCATGTGTTAATGGAAAAGAAATAATATTATAATATTTTCCTAGGCATATTGAAAACACAAACCTGTACTTTTGGCCCTGCAGCGTCAATCTCCCAATTCCAGACCATTTCTTTTTCCTAGTCTAGGCACATTGAGAACACACAGTTTCATACTTGATAGTCTTAGAACTCGATCTCATCGTTCAAACCAGTCCTAACCGGAAGTTGTTTTTGCGAGTTTGATACAGGCACCGGAACCAATCTCAATTACATTAATTTGCCGAAAAAATAGACCTAACGCCAATGTGTCGCAACCTAGAAACTAATACAAACGTTCTGCGAGTTATTCATTATTTTGTATTTTCTGTGCCGGGGACACGACGACAGTCTATACCAAGCGCTGTATGAAATCTGAGGGCCACCGGATCAGCATTAACAGAGGAGTAGCAAAAGGCGCGCTGCAATTGTCGTAAGGTTTCACTTTTATTAGTATAGATAACGGAGAATGAAAACGAGAGAAAACTGAATAAGGACATGCATGTTTGGTTGGAGTTTGAGAGCGGAAAGCAAGCCAATTTCCACCCCCCTTATTTTTATACAAAGTATAAAGTATTTTATACAAAGTAAACGGAAAAGCTGCCCTAGGTAGCCATGCTTCTCCCCCTCCCACCTTCTCTCTGTTTTCCCCTCCCCACCTTATAGGATATGTTTCGTTATCTATTTATTTAAACAGACGGACATACAAATACACAAACGTATGATAAACAGACAGATAGACAGACAGACATACAAATAGACATATGTATGATACACAGACAGATAGACAGACAGACATACAATTTATAGACAAACGTATGATACACAGACAGACAGACATAAAAATAAACAAACGTATGATACACAGGCAGACAGACATACAAATAGACGAACGTATAATACACAGACAGACAGACATACAAATAGACAAACGTATGATACACAGACAGACATACAAATAGACAAACAAATAATACGCAGACAGACAATCATACAAATACACAAACGTATAATACACAGACAGATAGACAGACAGACATACAAATAGACAAACGTATGAAACCACAGACCGATAGACAGACGGACATACAAATAGACAAACGTATGAAACACAGACAGATAGATTGACAGACATACAAATAAATAAACGTATGATACACAGACAGATAGACAGACGGCCACACACTTGATAGACAGACACACAAATGACAGACAAACAGACAATCATATGATGGGCGGACAGACAGACAGACAGATAGATATATAGATAGACAAACAGACAGACAGGCAGACAGATAGACAGATAGATAGATAGATAGATAGATAGATAGATAGATAGATAGATAGATAGATAGATAGATAGATAGATAGATAGATAGATAGATAGATAGATAGATAGATAGATAGATAGATAACACAATGACAAACAAAATGGATTTAGAAAGTTAACTTTGATGAACTAAAAAGTTGACAAAAAGAATCAAATCAAAAACAAAATAAGAGCCTGTCAGGACGGAAGAGTTTAAGCAAATAACTGCTGCGTGAACTGAAAACAGAGTTGAACTGGGGAGGGGGCTGGAAATTGGCTTGCTTTCCGCTCTCAAACTCCAACCAAACATGCATGTCCTTATTCAGTTATCCCCCTTTTTCATTCTCTGTTATTCTTTATATTTGTAAATCTCTCTCTGGGTCTAGCCTCTGCTGCCTTCTTGAATACCATGATCTCAGAACATAGCGCATGGTAGAAGTAAAACTAGAGGAGCAGGGTGGATTTGTCGTTTTTTTTCGGTCTGTCATATTCCTCTTTCCTGATCAGTTTCTGCAACTGATGTCAGAAACTAGTCACGTGGTAGCGCTGAGTAAGACTTACGACTTGAACATGGCAGAGATAGCGACCCCTGTCGTGGCAAAGCGCCATCTTGCATATTAAGGGAAGCAATTCCGTAATGAAATCTGGCGACAGTTGAATGAAGAGCAAGTCGACAAGTTGACTTCAATACATTTGTCTCGCACCAGCAAATTGATGCATTTTTCCTGGATGAAAAGAGAGGGGGTTCAGATTTAATTTGGAAAAAATCAAGGAGGATGGAGGACGAGAGACGAACTTTTCAGCAGGCTAGGGGTGAAATCGAATGCGGCACCAAAGGAAAAAAAGTCTATGGCGGGAAGACAAGCAGGCAGCTGATATCGAACAGAAATAGCCATATAAGTAATAAAAGATTTTTCATATACAAGGGCTACAGCCATTCCCAAAGGAATGATTTCTGGAAGAGTGAAGGCGCCTCCCGGAATTCCTTTGGGAACAACAGCCCATGGTTTGTATACAGTTGTCAGACACGAGATTGCGGCTTCGGGCGGCACTCAAGTATAGACGACTATAGGAACATCAAACAAACGGACGTCTGAACTTCAGTCAGTGCCCAGTCCGGTTTTGTTGAATGCAGGCACCAAAGCATATTATGAATCGTCCATGAAATCTTTAGGGTTAGGCAGACCTGACAGGTTGGGTTTTTTGTTTGTTTTTTGTTTTTCATGTGGATATATAATATATATCAGCCAAGATCTGTACGATGCTGAGCCGATGTGTGAACTACCCTGTCGGCTAACAGAAAGATTGGATTTATCGTATTCATTTAAGCTGCAGAGACGTCAGTAGGAGGTGTAATCAAACACAAATTTATCTTGACAGCACAAGGAAAACACAAGAGGAGATAAATGATTGTCCCTCTCTTAGCATGTCAAAGCAAGAAAATAATTGACGGGCTGATTTCATTTCATGCACTTTTTTTTTTAGATCTTACATATCCCGGGGCTTAAAACAAAAACTTTCAAAGATTCGTACCTTGTCTTACTGTGCCGTAATCGGTAAGTACAGGCCAGATATTCATTGCCAAAAACATTTAAAAAGCAAAAGACGAAGAGGAAAATGATCAGGGAAGATGAAAATCTCAAAAGAAACAAAAACAGGTAAGAAATACCAAATAAACAAGAAATGATGATACAAGAAACAAGAGAAAGATTAAAAAAAAAAAGAAAAGAAAGAAAGAAGTCGAGTACAAGAATGACATGCAGCAAGAACGAGGAAATAAAAACCAAGAAGACAAGATTGAAAGGAGTATATAAAGTAATGAAAGAAAGGAAGACTAAACAGAAGAAGAGATGTGAAAGGTGTGAAAAATACACAGATAAAAAGAGGGGCTCTGCCAAAGGCTTGAGTCCACCATAATAACACAGCTGATGTTATATTGTTTTCTGTGGTGATGGGGAATAGATGACCAGCTTTAATTAAGCATGACATTAGTTCATTTATACCAAAGGCCTTGGGGCGGGATGACAGGTTGGGATGATTTTAAATGATGTAGGTTTGGACTGTCCTTCAGAGAGTATTTTGTCAAAAATGGAACCCGTGTCATCGTGAATGGCGATAATTTTTCCCACGGTAGGCAAGAGAATGACTTTATTAGGTTAGAATACTAAAGCACATTAAAAGTGAACCCAATATTTGGCCTTCCCGAATCAGCTGCCGGCTTATGCCGACAGAGACTGATACCATCTAACATCTAGTAGTAAAAAAAAAAAGCAATGTCAGTGGTCGTAGAAGATCACGAGGCACATTATTGGTGAGGGGATGACAAACAATTTAAGGGAAGTGTTTTTCGGACGGAGTGAAAAGAGGCCTGCCTTCCCTTGCCAATAATGGTTTAGTACACTGTGGAGACATACCAAAAATACTAAAATTGACAAGATGAGACAGCTAGTGCTCTTAGCGAGCACAGATTTCGCACCGCCACCTGGCTGCAAACGCGCGGCAGTCATGAAAAGTGCCTTATTTTACAAAGCCAAACAGGGAAAATATTGAATTTTGTTCACTGTTCAGCCTTGATTGACATCACCAATTGTGGAATTATAATTTGAATCGCTGTGAGCTATTTTTTCTTTCTTTTTCTTTTTTTTTTCAGTCGCTGTAGCACTGTCAAAATTTTGCATCATAATTTTACCGTTATATCAAGCATTCTTTTCATACTCTGTGCCATGGGCACCACCCCCGATCAGAGCGCAGATTGTGTGCACGGTTTTTTTAGTGGTGCGAAGAAGACAGTGTCTCATCTTACCGTTTCTCGTATCTTTGGACAAACCAAAGTCGACACGAAGGGGCCACAGTAACTATTGTAACCACTAAGCAACCTGCTCAAAGGATGGGGAAAACATCACAGGCAGGACCCAGGCAGGGTGATTGGTGAACACTCCCAGAACAAAAAAAAACATTCGTTTAAGCCCCAGCAACCCCATGGAACCTAAGGCCAATTTACACGTTCAAGCATGGATTCAACTTCAACTCCAGCAAACAAGCACAAGCGCAAACATGTTGTGCCCTCACACGCTCAGACATAAATTATTATCATACCATTATAGTGCAAAGGCCGCGCCTACTTATGTACCCAATAACGTGCTCTGTGCATTCCCGATTTTTCTACAAGAGGTCGCAAAAGCAGTTGAAACTAACGCAAGCAAGGGGGTGAAAGAAATGGTGCTTATGTTAGACAAATAAAATATTGGGTAAACGTCAGCACTGTTCTTCGTTTCGTGCACTTTTGTTTTCTTAAACCTTTTACTGGTCTTTGCACTTCCGTGTCCATCCTTTGCTCCTTTCGCACATTCATACTCTTTCGGTCTCAAAAGAAAATAATAACATCCCCATGTAATGAGATGATATGTAATTATGAGTACATAAACACAAATACACAATACATACCCAGTTTTGACATTTGCGAAGCGGTTTCATTTGGGTATTATTTCTTACGCGGGGCTTTGCTGCATACAACTTTTTCTTTTTGCACAATTTTGACGTTGCTTATGGCCTTGCTGCGACCCCACAGTTTTTCTGTGGTTTTTATAATATTTCGTCAACTTCAAAACAAAACTGTCTTCTGTTTTCTGAGGTCAGTCACAAATGAATTCAATCATCAATTAACCAAAAAACCCAAAAATCTCCATACCTCGAATAAAGGGCAAAACTTGGAAAAGAAAGAAAGAAGAAAATCCTGTTTTAACTCAAACGCTTTGTTCTGAAGTGCATCTCACACATTTTTGACAATTCGATCTCCCACGTGACCTGCCTTTGAACTCATCACAGAATAATCAATATTGGCCACAGTAATAAAGTGATTGAAGAAATCAGTTGTGGCCCATGTGCTGAACGTATGTACACGTTTCATGGTCCAGCCTCTCTCGCTCATGTGTAATATAAATCACTGACAATCAGATGCACATGAGGGTCCACAGTTTCCTTGGATTGTGTGAAAAGATTTAAAACTTAAGGCAGCCACGCTAGAAGAAAATTCTTTTCATTCTTTTTGCATTAATTATCGCGGGGTTGGGGGGGGGGGGGTATCTTTTGTACAGCTACTGCATGCCTACATAGAAACAATCAATAAAAAATATGAAACTGCGCCCCAAGAAGCCTGCAGGGCCGCAGTGGTTACATACTACTTCTAAACAACAAGACAACTGAAGCAGAAAATGTTCAAATGTATACAAACACAACTCAGTTGGGCGCTTTTGTTTAGGTATTCAACTAAAAGGCTCAGCCATAGCGATTACTACATCATAGACGTTTAAGGCCAAATCCACAAAGCGCAGCTCTCTGCCACAGTCTTGAACACCTTGATTGTCTTTTCAGGCCAAAGCAGTTTCAATATTCATTTATGAGTTTGTCTATAGTTACTCTCAGTCTCATCGTGTGTAGGTTATATTATAATGATCATAAAACCACTGGAAATTAACAGAATATTCCCCTTTCTTTAATGAAAAATCTCACTTTCGGAAACTATTATTCAAAGTACATGTACATTTAGTTGTCTAAATTGTATTGATAAAGGAAAGAAAAAAATGTGTACAACGAACAAGAGTGCACTTGATCGTCGAAACATGAGGTAAGTAATCTTCATTTTTCTTCTCTCACTATTCGCTGGAAACTAGATATTTCACTGACACTGACGGTTTAATACGACGATCATTTAATACAACTGACTGGCAGACTAACGCAATAACTACTTTAATCCACAATTTATTTACTCATAGAAATATTATAATTTGTCGATTACATTCACTGTACTTGTAAAATTAATTCATGTCATCATAAGATTCTGGTAACATTAACTGATCATAGTACGCCTACTCTTTTCTTAACACATGTACTGATCTGACACGGTTTTATTGTTGGACAAATTATTATAGGATGTTAAGATTTGATCATTTTTCACAAGGTTTGTTATTCTATTCTCTACTGAATATCTACTGGCATGATGTATGAAATAAATTATAATAGACCTAGGGGTTCGAATGGTTTAAATTGTAACGATGAAGACTGGACATATCAACAGACCGACTCACCGAGTGACCGACCGAGTGACCGACCGGCTGACCTATCAACAGACAGACAGACAGATAGACGGGACGGACGAACGGACATACAAATGGACGGATGGATAAATAGATAATCTGATCATTCATTTACACTGGATAAAGAGAATCTCACGTGAATGGATGACTCTTGTTTCATTGATAATTTTTTTTTTTTTTACATACAGTAACAATACTAGCATGATTCAACCTAGAGCTCCATTTTTTTTATTTCAAATGTTTTAAATTTATTTTGTATGGATCATTTTTAAAAACATATTAGTATTTCCTTGATAAATTATCAATTCGGTGCAAGTGCATGTGTTTTATTATGCATTAATTTTGAATTTTCTTTCTTCCTCGCCACAGTAACGGCGGCCGTTTTGGATTTTGAGACATAATTTTATAATCTCAAATTTTCTAAGCAAGCTGACACCAAAATTCTTTTTCGTAATAATGCTTCAAATGACCCCATAGGGAACTCTCTAGCTTTAATGTCTTTCAAGTGTCTAACGTTTTTGTGGGTTTTATTTTATTTTTAAAGTAGCCATTGCTAACACACGAAATCATTCAACCAAAGTCTGTAAACAGTAGATAGTTCCTTATAGCAATTACATCCGTCCCAAGGTTCTATCTCCAATAGTTTTTGAATTCTAAGATTATAAAATCACTACTCCATGAAAAATACACTTCTGAGAAAATCGCATTTGAATGGCTGATTCTTGACAACCTGTGAGGAGGATGGGTTACTAAACGCCTTTTTATACCTTCAATATTTCAAATAGGGAAATAGATTCTTGTTATAGATTCAAAAGAAAATGCACTATCGTTTGCACCCAAATTTAAGAAATCGATATTTTTATCCGAAATCGACCTTATCTCACCCGGACGCAACAATAAGCACAGGTGAATTATTTAATGAACAGACTAAAAATGCAGTAAACAAGTCATCCATGAAGATATACCTTTATAAAATGTAAAGTGTGTTCAGCTGTTTTGTCTGATTCGTTAGTACGGTTAAGACTTTAAAAATTAACAAGGCAAAGCTTTGCAGTATGCTAAGCTTTCGCCAGGAAACATGTAAAAGATCTTTCTGCTGAACCCAAAAATGTGTACAAGATATATACAAACATTAGTAGAAATGGCAGAAAACTGATAAGATGGCAACAGTGATTATTAAGATATTTAATGAGTTGACTTTCCTACTGCCCTGCAAATTTGAGCAGAGAGAACTGTCTCTTGTTTGTGATCTAACCACAGGACTAGAATCTGAAGCAATTATATATTGGGAACTTGGCGCACAAAGTCAAAACTGTCTTGAGTCTCTTTAACTCAGGCCTGAAATTCTTTCATAACCTGAAACATCGCTCCCTGAGTCAAAACTGTTTCATCTTGGCTTGTCTTGTTGCAAAGACGTAAAATCACAAATGTGGAGGTTTACAGCAGTGGCCTATTTTGTTAAGGAAGTGGGTAATTTTCACTTTTCTCATTGTGATTTCAGTTATTTTACAATAAGTCATGGCTGATTGTTTTATTGAAAGCTGCTTTAGTTTTATAAGGTCAAACTTATTCTGAAACAAAGTAGTTGTTGTAAAGTTGTCAAGTATTTCAAATGACGGTAGAATCTTTAATCGCAAATTCATTCGAACGGAACTAGTTCAGAAAAAAAAAAGAAATTTGAGAACACGGCAAGTTTTCAAAGAAAACTACCAAAATACTAATATTAAAATTTACAATTTTTGTGAAAATCATTCATTTTCACCCGGGGAAGAAATTGAGGATAATGAGGACAACGAATTTGAGTCGCCCTAGAGTAGAATCCAGCAGATTTCACAGGTCGCAGTCTTCACCTGAAATTTAGTCCATGATCATGACAGAGCGTTAACTGAAGATGTTTCATTGTCAAGCAGTCCTCAACACATTGTAAAGACACATCATTTGATGTCATCCAAATCAAATGCACACATTTTAATGATAGTTCACTACTCTACGAAACTGTTGTAGTAGTAGAAGACCGATCTCTCCAGCACGGAATGTTAATTATGTGGGTCTGTGAGACCCCCCACCCAAATGCATTTTTTCTTGCATTCCCCCATAATTAATTTTGCAGGGACTTGTTTTGTTTTTTGTTCTTGTTTTTCTTTTCGCTGAAATTTGGACTTTTCTCCAACACTGATTTGATGTAACTGTCGCGTGTACCATTTCTTCACAGAATTCATCAAGTTAATGACCAGTATCATTTTCGTTTAATTATGGCTTTATTTTTGTGTAATTATGCGCTCATCAAGTCTATCAGATTAGATCCAGATGTAGCATTTTATAGTTAAGACTAATCTTTCTCAATTTGAGAAGTCTGGCTCTGACAGACCCTGCGAAATACGAATCGGTAGTATTTAGAGCTTTATTTAAAAGTCGGGTCTAACAGGCCTCATAAGGTACGAATCGCAATTTATGTTAAGCACTCTTAGCTTTTTGTAAATAAACACAATCATTATAATGATAATACAGTCTGGTTTTAGTCTCGAAACTTCATTGTTCATTGGCAATATTTTGGAATCCTCTGACATAATTATTATTACCGACTCTAACTAACCTTCTATTTCAAATGCATTTTTTTATTTTTAGAAGATGAATGTCAAATTAAACAGTATCTACATTCTGCAGCAAAACAAGGTAGTGAGCATGACATTATCCGCCTGTATTTGCTACAATACACAACGTCATGTTCAGTAACCGTCCACTGTGGACTATGTGGACTACATTTTTTTTCACCCAGATGGGAATCGAATTATTGTTATTGAATAGAAAATGTACTAAACACGAAGACAAACAATTGGTGAACATAGTCAAGATATAAATCGTTTAGAAAACATGGTGCTGTCACATCCTCCGCTAAGTAATCATTTAGCCTAATGTCATGTTCCACACGTTCTATCTTTGTACATGTATTTAACGATATAGTTCCCGTCAACGGAAGTCCTTATTTGCCACAAAGTGAAATCACCGCAGGACGACTGGGCAGTAAACTTGTGTGTGTGTGCGCGCGCGGGCGCGCGTGTGTGTATGTGTGAGCACTGAGAATTATTTCGTTTTTTAGTAACCTTTAGAAGCAACATATCTGTGGACGAAATTTGATGTAAAAATGCAATTCCCTTACAATATGAGTTGACGAATACGTGCACAAAAATTGGTCGCCATCTGTCGATGCGGTAGGAAAAAAATGGAAAATACTGATTCCCTTTATTTTGGATATGAATACATAGTATTTTCTAACATGAAAGATACGCTGCACTGAGTCAAAACTGTCTTGATTCGGTGCGCTGAGTCTCTCTTTCCGCCTGCTGACTCTAAACACTTCAGACCCGCCCGATTCGTGTCGCGAATCAGACTTGTCCAGTGATGTTCTTTAATATCAGTTTGCTCCAGGGTCGTACAGGATTTTTTCCTTCAAGATAAAAAGGTTTTCTTTCTTCTCGTATGATGTGAATGATAGTTTTATTATATAAAACATTCTTTAACGAGACGTTCTACGTTGCACTTGTTTTTTTAATCCTCAACAGGTAAAACTCATGGAAAATGTGAACCGCTACATTTAGACGTCTTCGGGGTGTGCTGTATTAAATCTGCCGGATGCAAGGCCAGTTGAAAATTGTGGACCAGTAGAACCAATGAAATGTTCAAAAGACACCTCTTCAGACGGAAACGAATCTACCCAAACAGTTTGGTATAGGCGCCGAGATGGTTGCATAGGGCCGTCCACAAACTTCAGCGAGATTTCCTTTTTCTTGTTTTTCAATTTTTCATGACTGCTTTCTGCTTTATCTTTCACGCCCGCTCTCTCATTCATTACTTAGTCCACAAGCAATACGTGTGCTCCATCGTGCGCGTGTTTCCAGCCCTAATTAGCGCCCTGGAGTCCCAAAAGCTGGGACAGCGTAACGCTGGACAATACTAGACTAATGAACACGGTTGTCTATCTTCCAACAAACCCAAGAGACCAATGGCTTTGGTGCTCACGGAAAAATCATATGCCATAAACAGTTCCTGCTCTGTGTAGGACAAGAAACCATTGTCATCGTTGCTTGTTACAGATGACATTATCGCCTAGGGGAGGTTAATCCAAATGGGTGAGAATCCTAGGTGAGTGGACGGACTTTGATGATGTTCATACGATGCATATTAAATATACATTGTGGTCAATGTGAAACAAACTGGGACGAAGCATCTAAGTCATATGAATGGATGTAGGTGTTGACATTTGGGTGTCATGGTGCTCCGCAGGGAATCATCTTCTTTATGGTTGTATGTCCTTGTGGAGTCCTGACTGACAGATTATTGCCAGCACACAGTACTGGCGGTGTATGTGCGCTGCTATTGGTGTGGGATGTGGTCAAATATTTAAGTAATGCTGCCAAGTACAATGTAACGAATCAAATCCTGCTGATAGTAATAAGAAATACAAAAGTTGGCGAAGTAACGATTTTCCACCAGCCATGGGGGAGGCAAAGGGGTAGTGGTTAAAACGGGAGAAGAGAGAAAAAGATATTTTGCCGCTCGCAATTAGTTATCCAATGTTGCACATTTGAGTCCCTGATCGTTTGATAGCGTGACTTGAGCGCTATGTCAAGTGGCGCATTCGTTCTCAACTCAAGTCAAATTCTTCTGGGAGTTTCACAGACGGTAGAAAGGCGACGCTGCTAGGGAGAGTTTAATATGCCCGGGTACAGAGTTATTACAAAAGAAATGATATGTGGATAGATGTGGATGGGTATGAGTGCTAAGGCAAATAAAAGTGCGAGACTGAAAGACTGAAAGTGTGACAAGGGGTTATATCAGCTAAGTGGATGAGTCAGGAGATTTATTTCATAAAGACATGTTTGGGGTTGGATGAGAGAGCGTGCGACTGAATGGGTGGTTTTGAGTCTCCTCAGCACAAAAGACGAATGTTGAAAATTGTAGGTGTGATACTGATGACAACCGGTGTTAGAATGTATGCTAAGAGATGCAGCAGGTTTGTCACTACTACTGTGCAAACTGCAGCTGCATAGACTTCAAATCGTATCATACTTCTTAATTATGATCTTAACACCTTACTGCAAACACAGAGACAGAAACAAAAAGAACGGGCTGAAAATACCTGAGCTCTCACTTAAGACATTCTACTAGTTTTCCAGGGGTATTCCAGACAATAAATTCTCAGAAAAAAATACCAAACTTATAACAATCATGCTTAAACTATACAGGCAACACAGAGTGAAATTTGACACAAAGATAAATGTCATTCAAAATCAATGTTTTGCAGGATTAAGTTTATTTATAAAGAAAAATCAGCCTGAATTATTTTGTTTTCCCAGGTTGGCTTCCTCCTGTCAAGGTTCCACACAATGTCGTGTTTATTTAACACAAGGAACTTTATCTTATTTATTCTTATCAGCAAATAGAATTGAGCGTATTCTTAAAACTATTGAGTTCACAACTTCTGCACATTTTATTATGCATTGCTAGTGCTACGCAAGGCAGGGTTTGGTTTACATTATTTTTATTTTTTAAATTGAAACTTTTTGGGGGGGGGGGAGGGGGGGGGGCATATGACGTACAGCCAGGGATAGATTTAGTAAACAATACACAGTATTTGCTTGGAATCTGCGACTACAGGTATGGAATCAGATGATGTATGAAGAAAGTTGGCTTGTTGTCAACACACAATGCAAACTCTTCCAAATGCCAAGTGTAGAAAAAGTAGCAGAAACAAATGTGTCATTTTATTGGGTGCTTTACATTTAAATAAACTAAAAGAAACCTGAAAAAAAAGTCATTTGAATTTATGATAAGGGACACTTAAAACTGAGTTGGCTTGATCTTGAACGCAAATTGTGTATGTGCGTGCAGATCATGGAAATATGTTGGTGTGAGTGTGAAAGGCAATCTTTGAACAGAGGCAAGACAAAACCGAAGTTCCTGGCACAGAGGAACCAGTGGCATTTCATTACAAAGAACATGGCAAGGCAGAGGATCGAAATGAAACACGGGCTGGGTTTTTTTTTTTTTTTTTCATGCCAGGGGAAAAGAACAGGGTTTGATTTTAAAACTTTATTGCTTGGTTGATTGATAGACTGATTGACAGCTAAACACAGCCACAAAGAAACACAATTTTATTGGGGACATGCAGGAACTTGCGTCGTTCGTCATTCACAACAAACTTGTTCAAGTTTACGACGCATACGTGTACAACAATAAATTACTGTCATTCGACATTTCCAGACGTTGGTAGTTTCACACTAATTATGGTTACACTGCATGATATAATGAAGACAGACATTAATACCAGTACCTTTGCTGGTATTGTTCTGTCTCCTTTCCTGCAATGTGTAGTGTGGCAACTCTAAAGAGTGCAGCCTGTCATTTTTTTAAAGAATGACTTTTTTACAACTGCATCTCGTCCACAGGAGTTCCCTCATAATATGCTGTGCTACGCCCCAAAGTCAGGAAATGGTAAAGATTTTGAATCATTAAAAACAACAAAAGGATTCCACTCGGCCGCGGCGGCATCATTAGAGCCAAGACAATTTTCGTGTTCTCAGTGCAAACACCTCTGTTGCCCGTGACTCGTAATTCCATAATCATGATATACTGTGGTATAACCCACGGCCTATAAGATGCCGGCACATAATCCCATGGTCCATTAAAGTTCTGCAATAACTTCTTTAAAGAAGGTCTGGAAGTAGGAACAGCCAAGAGTGATTGGGTTGTTGTAACTGTTCTGATCAACAGAACTCATTGCGGACAAAGGTCCTTCAATTACTTCTCGTCAAAGAACAGCACAGTATATATATATAATTATATCATACTTTGGCCAAGCGTATGCTGTCAACAAAGAGAGTTTATATGGGGATGTCACCCTGATTTCTCACCTCATACATGTTTCCCAACACTATAGAAATTAGCAGACCTCCGAGCAATCAATAACTGCACCCAGACCTTTCGCAGGACAGAATTTGGGGAGGCACTTTTAAACTCAAATCTGCCAGTCTGCGTTTCGCCCAAAGCAGGAGACAAAAGTAAATGATTCGTTGACTCCACATTAAACCTGTAATGAAGTAATTAAGACAAGCAACTTTCACGTTCCTCCGGCTGCTCTTGCCATGCCGAACATTATTTTCTGAAATTCCGCTAAAATATTTTAAACAGGTTTTGAAAGATAAAGCTCGCACGCCACCGACTCCCCCCCCCCCCCCCACCCCCTTTCCATCTTGTTGTCAGCAGTTTTACCATGACAGGGAGAAGACAGCTGTACACCAATTAGGTCTACCTCTGTCAGTGACTAAACACTCACTTCTATTCTCATCTCCCACATCACAATTTTATTTTACTAGCAGAATCCAAATGTTTACATCATCCTAAATAAGGTTTTGTTTATTTCAGATCTCTGGCTGCATAATTAGCCTCCAGTTTTAGTGCAGTTTTCATATGTAATTTACTCAAACACACATAATTGTGAATTGTTTTGTTGAACGATATTATTAAAAGCAGTCCAATATCCAATATGTAAGGTTTTTCAACTGTGTTTGTCAGGACCAGAGGAAAAATTTCCTTAACCAGTGAACGAGTGTGATAATTTCAGTATTTCTTCTTTATAATAAATCTGTGTAAAAGAAAAACATCAAGCAAACTGGTAGTGTAACCACTTATATTTTAACGTTGCAAATACATGAACAGGAGAAACAAATTTTCAAATCAAGCCCGCAGACACAAGGGAATTTCTTTATAGAATATACTTTTTTTTTCAAACCACACGCGCACGCGAGGGTGCACACAAACACACACACACACACACCTACATACACACGCGCTTTTACTGTTAGGATGCAACTTGAGGACACAGTGAGCTATGTAATTATTACACCACTACCTATGCAGGTTTGTTCTGCATGCATTCACCTGTTTCTTCTTCCTTTTTCTTTTTTCAAACATACTTTATTTTCCCCGCGGCGTCTAAACACTTTGTGCTTGTGATAGCAAATTCCAACCGACAGGATCTGACTCTACAAAACATACTTCGGGTATGTCAAAGTTGAATCAACGTGAAATATAATGGACACTCCAGACAGAGATGGATTTTACCCAGATACTTCATTCCCATCACCGTAGGAAACCAACTTTATCAGGCTATAACCCGGCTTGACATAACTCAGGTGAAGATTTCCTCCCATTTTCAATCCTTTTGGAGATACATGTATGTAGAAAGCCAGTTCCGCAGGCCAACGCTTCTGTCAGATAAACAGTTGTGCTAAATGTGGCACAAAGTAGTTGAGTGAAGAAGTTTCTCTGATACAAATGAGAAAAAAAATATTTTTTTAAAAATATATATAGTATAATGTACTATTCATGCTTACAACCTGTTCTACAAACCACAAAATCCAGCAACGGCAGAGCCAATATTCTAGACATTTCCTCCATTTGAACAAAAATATCTTCTATGTTACTATTCTCATTTTTAAAAAAAATTTGAAATCTTGCAAATGTTTTTATAGGTATAATTACAGCTGTCAATAATTACCACAAGTGAAGTATTTTCAGTAGACTATTTCCTGAAGGAGGAGGGCTGGGAAGAAAGAGGAGAGGAGAGGAAAGGGGAGGAGGACGGGAGGAGAGCGGGGGAGGTTGGGGGAA
The DNA here is from genome assembly GCA_963931925.1 of Onchidella celtica. Taxonomy (NCBI): domain Eukaryota; kingdom Metazoa; phylum Mollusca; class Gastropoda; order Systellommatophora; family Onchidiidae; genus Onchidella; species Onchidella celtica. The sequence continues at coordinate 23,013,929 of OZ007577.1, forward strand.
GAAAGACGGTGGGTGAAGGCCGGTTCACTGCGAGTATCGTTATCGTTATCGCTGGCTACCACTGCTCGTATTAAAATAAAAACAGCAAAACCTTTGCACCCGTGCGCCTTTTGGGTTGGAACACGGGACAAAAGAAACTATTTATTTCTTTACTTACAAAATATGGACAGGAAAAGCCTTAATCTGTACTACTGGGTAAATAAATACTCAAATGGCTTTTGATTTCAAAACTAAATTTTCGAAGAGCTCTACACGGGGACAAATGACTTACGAAAGCCATAGACGAAATGTTTTCATTTCTACTGTCGTTCAGTAGCGTAGCGTGGGCGGGGCCACAGGGGCGGTTGACCCGAGTGCAAAATTCCGAGGGCTGCGAGATTTCAAAAGAAAAAAGAAATTAACTGGTAGTATTTATTGAAAAAAAATAAGGCGCCTTTGAGTATACTACATGAATTACTAACATTCAAAGCATTTTACATTAATTACATCAGTATTTTCTTCAAATTCATGCTGGGTTGGGGGAGGAGGGGGGGGGGAATAAGGGACTCAATACTGGACTGGTAGAAGGGGTTCAAGGAGCTCTGATGGTCCAAGGGTCAGGGGCCGCAATATTTGCCTTGCCCAGGGCAACCCATTGCGCTGGCAACCCATTCTGAGCCACAGTTGTTTTGCTTTTTTTTTTTTTTTCTTTCATCTTCTGCTTGTTTTTGTCAAACAGCCATTTTAAATGGCTTCAAATGTCAAGAGTTTCCGAAATATTACACTCCTCTTTAGTCCAATGGACTGCTGCGAAAGGCAGAGCATATTCATGTGCTGAAGCCTTACATATTATGTAAGTATTCACTGCCATTCGCACATGATAATAATGATAGAGCGAAGAAAAGATTAAACGTCATCTTTCACAGGTTTATCATTTTGTTTCAAAATTGTTTTTTAAGGTAATAAAGGAGTAATTCTTCTATGTGTCACAACCGTCACGTGCTGTGCACACTAAGGACAAGTGCTCAAGTAAGGACATGGCAGAAGTTTATAAATAATAATGGTCAAATCTATGCCTAGATTCACTGTCTTCACCACACTTTCTTAAACTACAGCTCAGTCGAGGGTAACATGTTTGATGATTAATGACATTACAATAGATCTAACAAAAACGTGACTGAACACTAGTCAAACTGTGAATGTGCTACAATGACTCATCTGGATTTGAAATTTCAGCGACTCTGGGGGAAGAGACCCCGGACAAAGGTCCATGACTCTTCAGCAAATGAGAGGTCAACATGATCAAGCAACTGACCACTGGGCATAGTAAAAAAAAAAAATCAATGATGTGTCCTCCAGGCTCTCTGAAGCGTTTGTATTGGAGTCAGTACAATTTTACAACACGAATGATTTGCTTGACCGACAATTCCAGGAATAATTATCGATTATGTTTCTCCGCCAGGAATATAATAACTGGTTACCGTCTCTGTTTGGTCACATGACAGAATGGGACTAAGGAATTCTCTTTTTGTCATCTGACTGAATATTATTTATTCCTTACACAGGTCAAATTTATGGCAAGACTGAAAACAGCTCATCATTTTAGTGTGTCCGTGGACTTACTGGGAACCCGATCTATTCAGTAAAGCATTGCATATACGTGTGTTTTACTGTTATTGGAAGATATTATACAACAAAATTTCATTTTCTGACTACTTACAGGATATCTAAAAATGTGTGTGTATAATATATATATAATTTATATAAGGAGACAGCGAAAGCGAGAGAGAGAGAGAGACAGACAGACAGACAGACGGCTCCGTGTTTACATGTTTATAGATTCATTCAATACAAATTTACAGCTGGCAAAAAAGTTTTTTTGTAAAGAGATCTAATACATTTTCTGTCGCACAAGACAAACTACATGTACAGTGGGGTCGCAGTGTGAATGTTTGAAAAGAACTAAACAGCTTTAAAAGAGACCAGAGAAGATACCAAACACTGTTATTTCCGAGGTAAGGTTCTGGATAATCATACTCTGCGGTAAACATAATTCGTTGCAATTGATTAAATGATATTTCATTCTCATTAATTTTTAATTCCGCACAATACTTAGCTACAGGTAAATGTTGGGTGGACAGAGAAGAGGGGAGGAACCTAGTGTGACAGAGTGGCTACTGATTTTCACATCCAGTATGAACTAACAGAAATATTTATATTTTACATGCCTTCTTCGGGAACCATTGGCCCTGTACCTGGAAAATCACAAAGCCTACGGCATGCACCGGTCCTGATCGAAAGTCAGCATAGCGCGTGTGGTTGCAGATCGCAGAGAAAATGTTTCATCACTTAGCATTTCAACGAATACCTAATATTTCCTCTCTTTTTTTGCAGAAACAAAAATGGTACCGGTAATAAACAAATGTATATGAAGCACAATTAGGTATACCAATTAATAATAAATAACATGCTAAATAGTTTTATACACGATAATCTTAATGTCCAAAGTATATCTGACACATAGTGAAATTGTTTCAGTGCTCTTAAAGCCATCGTTTTTCTTGACAGAGACAAAGAACCTGCCAAAAAGGCTCAATTCAAGAGCTGGGGTTTCGCCAGTTTACTGATTTCTCATGCAACGTCCATTATAACCATTGTTTGCAGTAATGAGGAGTAAGTTTTAATGTTGTCCGACAGATATCAGTCAGCACATTCAAAATGATCGAGAGTATCTTTGTCACATCTACAGAACTTTAAAACAATCAACTTTTTTCAATACGACCATAAATTATTGGTTTCTCCCTGTAGTTGCTTCCCACCACAAAAACAAAAATAAACAAACAAATTATCATAACAAGATTTCAACAGCCCTTTCAGCCCTTTTGGACTTTTTGTTTACGGATCTCTGTTTAGACAATGCACAGAAGAATATCTCTGATAGCAGCTTCCCCGCTCCCTATCTCTTATTCCCCCCCCCCTCCCCCAACCACCACCATGGCCACTAGCTTCCCATTCATCCCCGCATTACCAGCAACTGCAACCAGTGTTGGAGAGCTAATGTTTCCATAAATGTCAAATGGAGAGCAATCCTGGCCTTCTGAAATGGCTGGTCCCTGTAGTTTCGTCAGTCAAAATGAGGAACACAAACACACTGGGCAATATTTCATGAAGGTGTACACACGTCTGTGTGTGTGCACGCGCGCGCGCGTTGTTGGTAGAATGTTAGCCTTGTATAAAATTTTGATTAGTTTGAATGTTATAATGCTGGTAAATTTGACAGATTTGTGCTCTGCACTGCTGTGATTGTAATAGAGTTAAATCTTATTATGGCAAAGTACTTCAGTAGGTTATCTTTAGGCAGAGATGTCGTCATTTGAGTCAACTCATCTGCAACATCTTTTTTTGCCTCTATGATTTTTCCCACTGGCCCCGTCATAGCCATCTCTGCACCTGTACAAACCACACTTTTTGTGTCGGAAGTGGTGCCTATTCAACATTTCATCAACATGCAGGTACTCTAATTGGTCAGGAAGTTTCTTTCCAGAACTTTCTTTGATTCACACAGTTTTCAAGTCGAACATTCACTGTAGCATCCGCTATTGATCTTTGTCTGTATTGAATGTGCCTTTAAAGACTAGCTTGACTCGAAAGATAATTACTGCAGGTCGGCCATTACACTTCATCCTTTAATAACAGGCCGTTTACGTTGAAAAGCCTGTCTTTCATTCATTCCTTCTTTATTTGACTTTTCCTGAACTTTCTCCTTCATCTTTTGGGAAGTTTCCTTGCCTGACCCGACATGTCATACTAACACTTAGGGAAAAAAAACTAATAATCTAGATACCACTTGCGAACATCTCCTCGTCGGCTTAACCAAAATGCACGAAAGTATACTCCCGCCATGATTTTTGTTTCTTTTATGTAAAAAAGGTATTGAAGACCATAGGGAAATAGTCTGCAAGAAAGGATCTTAATGAGCTTAGATCTACACCAGTATTGAGAAACCTGTGGGATCTAAACATAAAGGATCATCTAACTTCTGAGTTCAACTCAATGAGTGATCGATCACATCCTTCTCCTTATTTCAGACACTAATTCCATTTTTCTTGGAAGTGCATATATATATATATAAATAGTAAGACATTCCCATGCGGAAGTATTTCATTGTGGTGCAATTTGGCCTTTCTTTTTTCTCAACGTTGCAGTCTGAATAACAATGTCAAAAATTATCAAATTAATTTTCTTAGATGTCGGCTAATCTAACCCAATCACTTTTGAATCGAATTATTGTGTTCTTTGATGTTACAAGCAGTCTTTTAAAAATATTGTTATGACGGTAAAATAAAATGAACATTTTTTGGGGGCCCCTTTCGATAAGTCCAGTGTATAGGCCTATATGGGAGACTATTTGACATACATACAGCTTTGAAAATGAATTCGATGGGGGTGGGGATAGGAAAGGAGAGACTGAGAGAGAGAGAGAGGTAAGAAGAGAGAGAAAACAACGCCGATCAAAACAAGACGAAGAGATTAAGGGTGAGTAGAAATCCAATTTTTGTCCTTGACCATGTGCCGTCGCGGGTTCTCTACTAATAATATACGCTTTACACAGGATTTGCAAGAAATTTTAATTGTTCCATGCTGGCGATTCTATTGCTAACTTCAGGCTGGGCAGTGATAGGTCACTAGGCTTACTAACAACCCTGACCGTCCACCCTACAAACCTCCTCACTCCCCATTCCCTTCCCCTGACCCCCATCATACATACACAGTGTATTTTTTAAACGTTTGGACACTGAAAACTAGGACTTGAACTGTTTGCAGGAGAATCAACTGCATTAATTTATTATTTCTCTCAGTGAACTCAAATTGTTAGTGTGTGGGTATCGCAAACATTCGAGAGCCTCAGCTCAATCCCAAGCAATAGCACCGGCTTTTGGCATCCTCGGACATGACATTGGAGTATCATTTCCATAACTCTCCCAGGTCACTTCTTGACAACATGTGAGGCGGCCTGAAAAAACGGGGCTTATGTCGCTGGATTATGTTTAGAGATATAAGGCACAAAACGGTAATAAAATTTACCTCTGGCCAAAAGTGAGCTCTTGGCATAAATGGCATCTTAAACTATTCCTTAACACTGTATAAAAAATATTTAAAGATTTATATATCTAAACTATTCTTTTAAGAATCATTTTCTGGCCCCTATCGAGTTACGAGTTACGTTTTTGCAAATGTTGACTGTTGGCTTTGACATGGTATTTTGCGGATGATTTTGTGCGGATTTATCGGTAATTAATCCCTGTCTTGTCGTAGGCGGTTGCTTTCCCCTTTTGCAGTCTTTCTCGCGATTCCGAGTGCGTATAAAATAATTCAAAAAGACACCTCTGAGCTCAGAGATGCGCAAATCTGCATGTAAATCTTAACGATCGTATAAGTTGCCACCTTGCCACCACAAGACTTCCACTTAATTAAGTAGTATATCACTGATGTCGGACTGAAACCATTCGAAAATGTAGATAAATGATTCTTTAAACTGAACTGAATTCTGTCATATGTATGCATTTGTACAAGTTTTAGAGGTATTCTGGAGTCGCTAGTCACATTATCGAAAGGTTTACTGTCTTCAAATATGCATGTAACCTCGTCCACAATTGAGATGATTTAAAAATGTAAACAGTGTTGTACTTGCGTTCAGATATGACTGCTAATAATTGGCTCTTTTCGTCTTGGCAGACGGTCAGCAGCTAAATAATTTTTGTGCTGCATGTCTGGGCTGTGGGTATGGAGAAAGTGCCTAGCCCATTGTGCACTTTCCCCCTATCGACAGTGTTGATTTGGCCCATTGGAACGACACGGTCGATATTCGTGGAATCAACAGTGTTGCAGGAGGTGCATTCCTCCCTGTAGTCTGCCTTTAGGGGTTCTCCCTATTTTTAATAATTAATAATGAATTATATACATTTTTTGTTGGAGATATGGAGGGGGGAGGTGATATGGCTGAATTTTAATCTATTAATTTTTAGTTTCAATTTTGCCCGGGCAGCGGCCTGTTCGGCATGCTCTTTACGATTTCCAACTACCAAGGTATCTTTAACGTGTGCAACGTGCACACGGGCCCTCCGAATTTTTCGTCCTTATCCGAGAAGACTAGGTACTCGATCCTACCCCCCCATTAGGATCACGGACACGAAAATATGAGAAAAATCCCCATTTCCAACATTCCTGCACAGCACCGGGACCCTTGGTACGAGAGGCGACTGCTATAACCGAATAATTATAGTGTTATCTCAAATTCTAACATTTTCAGCACATGTCCAGTCTCCTCAGTCGCTTCACACATATTTTCGCCCTCAAATCCTTTAATCACCACAAAAGATCAACGTCTTGTCTGGAGTGGTCTTCCTTTGCTCCATAATTCGACGGTGTTCATCTCTAAATTTGCTCTGGATGGTGTCGATAACACCATAATAACAACACCTTTTAGTAACGTTCATGTCCAAATCGCCGGAAACATGATTACTTCTTCTCCCCGTGGTCTTGAAGCTGTCGGATTGTATTTTGTTACATCGCCCCGGAGTGGAGGCAAGAATGTCCAGTTTTGATATTCTCTCCATTAGACGCCATTAAAAGTAATTAAGCCGATCTTAGACGCATCTACTTTATGCTAACATGACGTTTGTAGAGCAAAAGCCCTTATCGCCTTGTGGCAGTCGTTTTTGCACTTTTGTGGCACTAGTTCGGAAGCGTGGGCTTTAAAATCTCTTTTTTAGGAAAAGGGCATAGGGTACATAATGGCGTATATCTTATGCTCGTGTGAGTATGATAACTATCTCACATCCAACCCCCTCCCTTTCCCATCCTATTCATTTAAACCACACATGAGAGCACAGTGTGTTGCATTAAAGTATAAAAGCAAATATAAACAAGATTTGCAATTACAGTAACTGGGCGAAATTGCCTCTTAAAAAGTTTAGCCTACCTCAATTACTGTAAACAAAAAATGAGTTTACTCACACTTAAATTACTCTCCATAAATACTTTTCTATAAAGACTAACTGGTTCCGGCGGCGTGGAGCATACAAAAATGAAGGGTTTCTGTGCGTGGAGTAGTATTCTATGAGTATAAAATCTTTTTCTCGTTCAAGGTGAGCATATATTTTGATGTTCCGTACAGTCCAGAGTTAGAACAATGTCTTTTTTAAGAATTCGATCTATTTATGATTTTTTGCAAAACACACTGAAGCAAAATCAAAACCAGGCTACAATCCAACCAAGAAAAAAAAATCAGTCCCCAAAAGTTTAATGTGAAATATAACCCATGCAAAATTTCAATTAAATCCAACTGAGAGTTTTTGAGAAAATCGATGTTGATCTCGCTCATTCGAAAAAAGATGCTCTCCGGTATAAAATAACGTACTTTTCAGTCTAAGTGGCCAGTTTAGAATCACTTGTAAACAATGGGACACTTTAAATGCTATGATCTCGAAAATGTTCAGCCTGTAATGTGCAAGTAGTTTATGTGGATGTCGGATTATGAACGTCTGAAGAACTACGCCTGGAACCCGTTTCGCTCAAGATGGATTTGTGAGATGCCATCGCTTTATTCTATCTTGAATGCTGTCAGCGCGGTCTTAGCATCCAATTTCTCTGGCATACGTGCGTAGTACAGAAGAATGAAAAGTGCCATAAAGCACATTATCTTATGAAATAACAGTGGGTCTCGCGTGTAGATTCAAAATAATAGCAATCCTTGAATTACGCAGTGAGTCATCTCCACCAATAATTATAGTTCACCGTGTACGAGGATGTGGGACGGTAAAGGCATCAGGCACGTCTTGGTCGGAGCAGAGCGACAAGATGGCTATCTATTGTCATAGTAATTATATTGCGATCTCATTTACATGAAATCCTCAGTGAGTGAGTGGAATTCACCCTTGCAATATGATTCTTGGTAATACCCACAGTACTTTATTCTTTTACACCCCTCTCTCTCTCTCTCTGTCTCTTTTGAAGTGTCTATCAAGCGCCACGTGTAACTAACCGTCTTTCCCTTTGACTTGACCTCCGTTCTCAGCCCATCGGCACTGCATGACTGTTAGGGTATGTTCTCTTAGGGGTGAAACAGACCAAGGCGGTGGTTCTCCGCCCGTCTTTTGCGTCACTCTAGCACAATGGGCACTGTCCCCTGCATCCCGCTGGGTCGTGGCGTGGGCAGTGACTATTGTGCCAGTGTGGAGCAAATTTATGGGCGGCGAGCCACCCGTCTGGCACTTACCAGCCTTGATCTGTTTCACTCCCTAGTCTTAACTTCCGACCGAAACAATCTTCCTTCCCCCACCCCCCTTTTTTTTAATACCTAAAGGAAATACATGAGCATTAAGTAATACAAATCGAGGTGAACCAGCGTGTCGTTAATTGACTGCCTCTGGACTCCATATTGTATGGGCGAATAATTACGATGTTGTATCGCTTCAGTGCTATCAGCTAATTAGCATCGGATGTGAACTTGTATAATTCATTCGCTAGGATATGTTACAGAGACTGAACACCATGCTAATCTGCCTTATATTCAACACGTACACCTACTGTGAACAGGCCAGTGCAGTTCTTGAATCCTGCAAACAAGACATTACGCATTACGGTAAGATGATGACTCTGGTGAGAATATTCTGGGGAAGGATTCATAATAATGCTCTATTACAGTATAATTTATATTATGGCATATCTCTCTCTCTCTCTCTCTCTTTCTCTCTCTCTTTCCCTCCCTCCCTCTCTCTCTCTCCCTCTCTCTCTTTCTCTCTCTCTCTCTCATACACACACATACACACACGCGAACTCACACAGACACTTACGATAAAAGAAAGCGTGTGTGTAGGCCTATCTAGATTTGACTATATTTGGGTGGAGCGGTGTCTATAGAAGAAACTTTGAAACAGAAAACTATACCTTCAGTAAAACTTGGGACCCATCTTTTCAACTTATTCCGACCCAGGAGGCACCGTCCGGCGGCTGTCTTTCCCACAAACAGTGCATCTGTATTTTATCCAAGATGTGGACCAGCCCCTGCATTATAAGTACTAGCAAAAGGTGCCTATTCTACCAACAGTAACACAAACAATTGTGACCGGAATCTGGGCAAGTTTAGATGAGGTACCCGGTTCTGCCAAGGAGAAACTTGGCTCCGGCCTCATTCTTTCTCTTGACCTCTGTCTCTCCTCTTCCTCTCTCCTCCCCATCTCTTTCTCTTTCATTTCTCCGTGTCCATCCACCCCTTTCAATTTGCTCTCTCTCTTCCCCTTCCCCCCTCGATCTCCCTCTCCCTCACTTCCCTTTCTTTTGTGTCTTTCTCTCCAATTTCCCCCTCCCAGTGTTTCTCCCCTGTAGCCCAACCCCTCTCCCCCTATTTTGTCTGTCCCCCTGTCTCTCTCTTTATCTCTCTCTCTCTCTCTCTCTCTCGCTCTATCTCTCTCTCCCTTTCTCTCTCTCTCTCTCTGATAGATTCTGTAATAGCAGTTTGCTTATTTTGTCCTCACACTTAGGCGGCTTGGTAAACATATTAGTATTACATACTGCCACATTCACTTCTTGAAACAGCCTGAATGCACTTTATTCAACGATTTCTCTGTGTGTGTGTGTGTGTGTGTAGGTGGGCTACACACTGAATTATGAGCATACTACACATGGGCTGCCAGAGCCGAATTGTAGATCAAGGTCACTCTTATCGGAATTTGGATTCGACGTAAAGACTATAATGGAGCTTATTGGTATACCACATTTCCTTGCAAAATACACAGGCTGATATTTAATTTAAAGTTGATTTTCTATCAGCAATGCGTAAAGAAAAGCGAAGAACAAAGTGAGACTGAGAACTGTTATCGTGTTGATCTGCTTTCTCCAAACTTAACTTCCGACCATAATTTTCGATCCTATCAGGGCTCGACGAAAATGCGTTTTCCTTTTCGCAGATAAAAAAATCGTAATTTTAAATACTGAATATTGTCAAAAATGGATGTGCCCACGTAAATTATAGTCGAAATTTAGGCGGTGCCCAAAGTTTCGTAATTTTTGGTCCCGTAGTCACGACGTTTTAGATGCTTATAATTATATTTTCCCTCTAGCTCCTTTGTAGTATTATGATGATGATGTTATAATTCATCAGTCTGGCTGCCTTGGGGTTGTGTGTAATACCAATTGGTTGGGGTAATCATTCCACAAATTGTAGTGAAATGCCGACACAAAAATGAAATGATGAAAACAGAGACTAAAATCAAGCACTGACGTAATATGGTAACCAGCTGGACAGCAAGTTTGACTTTTACAGGTTCCAACTTTGAGTCGTTCGAGTATCAACAGATACTTCTGCCAAAGGATTTTTTAAAAATGAATAAAAAACAAAAGCCAATGTCGCGAAACTAAGACTATATATCTGAAGAACCAATGTATTCTTTAGCCAACCTTGTCACGAATGATGAGAGCTGATTGATTTATAATGACTTCTGGCAGTGTACATGTACTTAGTCGCGAGTGTCCTCGATCTTCCACATTTCTTCCGTAAGATGAAACAATGCTACCAAAACATTAAATTTAGGAAAGTACCCCCGATGGGATGTTTAGTAACCATAGTTTGCAAGATTCAGGCCACCAGCGGATAAATGAAGAGTCAGAATTAAATGAACGCAAGCTCCTGCAGAAAAAAAAAAGGACATCACACTACAAGGACTTTCATGGCACATTCGTCATGTCTGAACACACAGAGTTAAGACAATGCATAGCAAAATATGATGTAATTATGCACATCGTAATTTGCTTTGTTTTGTTTTTCCAAAAACGCAAGCTTTGCACAAGGAAAATAAAAATAATAATACTTAACTTTTTCTTATGACATTAAAAATAAACAATGTGGTGGGGGTGTTGGGGGGGGGGGGGCTTTAATAATGAGCCCAACTAAATTTACTAGTTCACCAAACGCAAATCATACAAAATTAGTCCATTGTCGAAACTTAACGTCTTCTTCGCTGTACTTTGTGACTACATAAAACCATTCCCTGATTCATGCCTCTCCATACTTAGTAGCCAAATCCTGTGTCTGTGAAATTCGAAATTTGGTAGTTGTCTTGACTAACACTCATTTTTGTTTTCATGCAGTGAATTTCCTTTCGGAAACTATTGCTGAGATCCACCTTCTCCAACGATGACCTTAGCCTAGCATTAGATCTAACACAGCCCGGACTATCACAATCATTATACTGAGCGACCGATGTGCTTGAAAAAACAGAAATCTTTGTCGTTTCGCACTTACTTTTTTGTGTTACCTAATTCACCACAGTACAGCTATTGAACCTAAAAAAATTTCAAGAATTTCACATTCCATTTTACTCTATTAAAATGACCATGAAATCATGTTTGGGGTACTTTCCAGCCTTTGACAGTCAGTAAATAATTAAAATGTGGTGCTATGTCATACTCATATTATCTTTTCTATTATAATAATTCTTTTACAATCTGGTGTGGTTTTATCATTCCACCATGACACTGCCTGTGCGGTTGGATGTGAACACCGCGGTAGGAATGTACTTCAGTGCTTGAACTACCGTCCGGGTAAATGAGCTACAGTCGTGTAATTGTTATCTTGTACAAGCGGACGATGACAGTCTGGACAGTGATAGGACTAATGATGGATCCCAGCACCCCAGTGGCAAGCCACCAGTTCATATCTGTGAAAGTGGAAAGATTAGTCAGAATTGGAGTAATGTCCACTGCCGGTAATTGTACGCAGAAAAGTGGGCCATTGGAGATGATTCGGTGTGCCACAGTGTGTTGGAGGTTCGATGTGCCACAGTGTGCTTGCAGGTCTCAGAAATAAAATGCCTCAAAATCAAAACAGGGGGAGGGGGGGGGGGGCTCAGTTTACGAAAAGGTCGGAACCAGATGATGCTCTTAGCTTCAAAGTCAAAGATATTTATTATTATATTAAATAGTGTCTCATACACAATGTTTTTGAATCATGAAAACTGATAAGTACTTTAAAACTGTTTTAATAACATACTATAGGTATGTATATTGTACGTGCCTGTATGGAATACTTAACAAAATGAGTGCCTGGATGAAAACCACACCTTCAACTTCTGGCCGCATCGACCTGGCCTTACTCAAACCTAGCCATACCATGACTCGTGAAGATGACCCACCGCACACACATTCCATGAACCCTCACCTTTCAATGCACTTGTCCTAACACAGACCTAATTCTTTCCTCAGCTCCCGTCTTGATTTTACTGTGATCAATCTTGTTACAAGACAAGAGAAAGATTGGCCCGGGATCAGATATCACGCCTCGCTATTCATCTATAGAGTGTGCGGATAGAAATAATAGGATTGCCTCGCGCCGACAGACCTGGTCATTGAAACTGTGATGGGCTGGTGACTGTTAGCTTTGTAGCACGATGGCAGTAGTTGATAGGACAGGCACATGATTCTTATTTTCGTGCCTGCCGAGAATATGAACTTCCAAAAACATATAGTATACCTTAATGTAATGTAATGTAATATAATATAATATAATATAATATAATATAATATAATATAATATAATATAATATAATATAGGCTAGGTATATTTGGGCCGAATACGGCCTAAATAGCACAAAACCCTGGTTCCGAGTTATTTGGGCCGATAATGCGAGTTTGCAGTTTGCACTGTTCTGATTTTTTTTTTTTTTTAAACAGAATTTGTGTACGTACAATATTGCCTAAAGGTAGCGTCAATTACCACCGCATTTTCCGGTAGCCGGTAGCGTCAATTACTAATACTACCGCATTTTGCGGTGGCTATTGACGGTACGTCGATCGCCAATGGCTACCCCAGCCCCTATTCGCCTGATTAGTCAATCTGACTACCGCCCATTGATACAAACTGACTAGACCCTCACGCCCCCAGGTCCATCTGACCATTCCAATGCACACTTGAATCCACAATGGACAACGTATTCTGCGGTGGCAATTGACACTCCCTTGCCTAAAATACCTTCGGCCCAAATAGCACAGTACCGGGTTGTATAGGCCGTATTCGGCCTAAATATACACTTCCTATAATATAATATAATATAATATAATATAATATAATATAATATAATATAATATAATATAATATAATATTTATAATATAATATAATATAATATAAAATTTATAATATAATATAATCTATATAATAAAGCTACCCTAATAGTCCTATGGACTTGGAAACTACACAACGCACCGACCTGAAATTTGGCAAAAAGAATTATGGGATAGCGAACACTGCTCCTATCGCTATACACAAAGAAAACCGTTTGTTATTTCTGAGTTAACCGGTAAATGCGGTTATAATGAAAGACTAAATTCACGAGAGCGTTTGATCCGAAATTTACGATCAATAAGATATTGATGTATGTTTCTAATAATAGCCCACTTCCGCCTACATAATTTTCCACTTCCGTTGTCGAAATTTGATTGTGTTGTTGATCACTGCCATGCCGCCATGCCTCCTTAAAGGCGTAGCTCGAGAATGCCTCCTAAAAGACGTAGCATCGGGAGATACACGACCAGATACGTTAGACAGCGCAGACAACAAGAACAACACAGGCGACACAGCAGACCTCATATTATTTTGAATTTAGTCTTAATTTCTTTTACACCAAATCCAGCAGTGAAACACACTGACCCGTGCGCAATTAATTGCAATTTCATGAATGCTGACGAGGCGCTTAGGGCGCCAGCGCGCAAAGGGAGTGCAGTAAGACTTATCTAAAAACAAACAAAGAACAACAAACAAAATAAACATAAAGGAACGGGCAAAGTTATTAAGATACACTATAATCACCCAAAACTGAAATGAACAGATAATTATTCTTCTCGGGTAGGGCCGGGTAACTCAGCTGGTATAATATAATATAATATAATACCTACACCCGCAGGATTTTTAACCAGACCTTTTGCCCCTCATAAGTTCCGATTTGCCTGAAATGTTAACGGGGCCTTCTTATTGGCCTATAGAAGGTTTTTTTTCAAATTACATTTGGAGACTTGAAACGATACAGAGGTATTTTTTTGAGTTTGCTTTGTCTCCCTGGCTGATCGCCTCCCACCCCTTTTTGTTTTTCACGAACACACGACGCGTGGAGTCAACATCCTTTCGGCTGATTGAAACTACCGGAAGGTGGGCGGCTTTTATTTTTGGAAGGGCTTCGGTAGGGACAGACATCAAGAGAAGCCGAAAGTGCTGAAAGCTGAAAGTATAGCTGAACCCCATGGTGAACACGACTCACCATTTTTCTCTATTCGTCTTTACTTAGCGGGCTGTTGTTAGGGGGGCGTAATATTTTACATTATTAGCCATTGCGGAACAATGAACTCAACTCAGTATTCTCTCTGTTTGGCTTTGTAGTTAGACTACGTGCTCATTAGCATAGCCAATCAAAATCTAGAAAATAATGTGCTCGCCACTCAAATTTGAACACAATCATTTCCTGTCCGATTCGGTCTTCTCGCGGCATGTTAAATGAATTATTGCTCTCACCGTTTATTTGTTGGAGATTGGTGGTGTGCTATTATGAAGTAATAACAGACACAAAACATGAGATCTACTTCCTTTCATCCCCAGCATAACAGACCACCCTCCCCCTCAGATGGTTGGTACGGACAGGATGGGGATGTGGGGAGGGGGGGGGCACGAATAGAATGAAGCTAACAAGCAAGCATGACATTTGAAACTTTATCTCGGCATGTCAAGTTCAAAGAAAAAAAAAAACATGATGGTATGCGTTAATTTAAGCGATCAGTAAAATGTATCATGTAACCGTCTCGCTTAATTTTTTGGTTGCGCATCTCTATACAAATATTATTATGTATACCAACAAAAACTTTTTGTACTGATTCCTTTTCGTCTGAAGCGATGTATGCCGCCGCTCGCACAGCTGGAATTTGCCTGAGATTTTACAGGTGCCTTCCTCTTGACCTGCGGAAGGCTATTTTTCCGGTTTGAAGACTTGAAGTGATGGGGAAGTATTTCTTGAGACAGTGAACAAACCTCGCAATTTTTTCTATGTCGGGCTTCAATCAGAAACGCTCCTAAACCAGCACCTTTTTTCCTTTTCGTACATGATCTCGGAGCAAAAAAAAAAAAAAAACCTCATTGGTGCTCAATAGCACAGCCAATCAGAATCCAACAAATAATGCATGACGGCTAAAATTAGAACACAGTCAATTCCATGTGGTGTCTTTGTCCTCTGCCGTTCGTTGTACAGGAGCATTTACTAGCATTCTTCTTCTTTCGTTCACCAATCTAAATCTGCAGATTTGTTCTTTTAAGAAAGTCTACGGTTTTCTGCAGTTCTGGCAGAGCACCATAGAGTTTGACATTCAGGTCGGTGGGTTTGGGCCAATATGTAGTGCTGAGAAGAGTGTGCAGTTGTGCAATATTATGCTCTGTGTTTTGAGGAGACTGGCTGCACTCACATAATTATGGCAGATGTTCCTATTTTAAACTTATTATGGTGGTGGAGCCTATTGTGACCAGTTCCTAGTCTGAACAATATCTCTTGATCCTCCCTGTTCAGGAGATGATATTTATCCTTTTGGTTTATTTGCTGCCGTCTGTTGTTTTTGATGAGGTTCTTCTTCTCATAATAGTTTAAGAGGCACTGTGGCTGCTCCAAACCGGAACATTCACTAGTTTAATATAATATATACACACATGAATACATAAAACTCAAAGATCCATCCACCTGCATCCATCCGAAACCTGCATATTATATTTCTACAACTTAACGAAAAAGTGCCATCTACAAAGAACGTAAGGAAGGGGGGAGGGGGGGGGGTCACCTCCAGCATACAAACGGGGAGAATGGGATTCTGGAAAGCGTACCTCCCCCTTTCAACTATGGTAATAAATTTCAAAAGTTTGGTCTTATTTACTTTTTTTCAGCAAATATTTTGTTAGATTATACTGTGTATTGTACATGTATGCCTGCAAATATATTAAAAGGACCTTGATAACAATCCTGTGAATCGAGTTTACAGTACAACAGAACCAACCAATTTCTTCACAGTTTCCTATACCATACTCAAAATAAACCCATTCGTCATTGCACTGACACGAATACAAATAGTGAATACACATTTTTATTTTCAAAATAATTGTCTAGGTGAAAAAAAAAATGTTAGAGAAAACTCAATAATAAAAGCTCTTTTGATCCATCCATTCATGATAATAAATAAATCATAATATGTATGAATTTATTATGGACTAGCAGACTGAGGTACCCGGTGTTGACCAGGATGAACCTGCTTCCGCCCCCCCTCTCTCCTTCTCTCTCTCTCTCTCTTTTCTTTCCCCCCACCCCACCCCTCCTCCTCGCTCACTCCCCCCCTTCACTCTCCGTCATTTCTCTCTCTCTCTCTCTCTCTCTCTCCTCTCTCTCTCTCTCTCTCTCTCTCTCTCTCTCTCTCTCTCTCTCTCTCTCTCTCTCTCTCTCTCTCTCTCTCTCTCTCATCTCCTTTTCCGTTCACCATGTGGCAGTTCTCTTGTCCATGTGTCTTTTTCTTAACTTCCACCCCTTCCATACTTTTTATTTCTTTTAAATTTCTTCTTGCCGACCTGTCGTTCTGTCTAAATTTTCTTTCGGTTTTCCATCCTCACATTCATTCATTCATTCGTTCATTCACTTTTACCCCTCTTCAATAACCTACTGTGCAGGCATGACCTCGCACCAATTCTGATTCACACTAAAATGTAGCGAACAGCAATCCGTCACAGACAAATAGCTCAGCGGCCTTCACATCACAGCATTTTGCTGTTTGTCTCTCTTGCAACTCCTTTATACTGCAAACAAGCTGTCGTCCGTCCAGATTTAATAAGTGATACCGACACCTCCTTTGAGTAGTGCTGAATCAGAATATATATTATTATTATAGTAGACTTTGACTTTAACTTTTGTAGTTTCTGAATAAAAGTCGAACACACAAATGCCCATAAACACACACAAACACACATACAGATGTTACTGATTTCTACTGACCACTACTGTAACTGTTACAACCGCCTTTAACGTTCAACAAATCAAATACTGGTCATACCTCTCTGGGTACATTCTTCCAAACAACTGGCACCCATTTAAAATATGAAAATTTCGCACCGCTAGACTGTTTATTTAAATGTACGGTAGCTGACGGACATCTGTGTGAAAATGCAGATTTAAATTTGTGTATGATAGGGAAACTCAAGGCATGCTCATGTAGTTTCTGAGCCATTTTCTGCCTTCTTTAGTATAAAATTATCCTGAAAGTTATCCAATATCATGTACATTATCAACTCTCCAATCGAATTCAACATTTCCGATGTGAGCCGGATTTTCGCTTCTATGTCGGCATTTTTGCAGAGTAGATAATAGACGGCGGCATAAAATGTGTATAACACATAAACCTAATGGCACCTGATGATGCCGGGCACAAATACCGCCCGCTGAGCGGTGCTGACATTTCCAGCTTATTTCGCCAGTCTGACAAAACTGCAGACCGAGCACAGTCATCGCGAGAGATCATGCTTGTCTCTCCACTGTATCCCTCTCTACACAACACAGCAAGAGGTTACTTCAGATATGTTAAGGGCATCCGAGCCAGGAGCAAACCGGGCTTGTGTTTCTGGCAGCCTTGAAGGCAATGTTCGTGGCATGGAATTTTCCTTTTTCTTCCAACACTGCTGAAATAACAAACTGAACCGGTAACGAAAGTGCAAAGTAATCAGTGGTTCAAAATACGATGTGGCTCCATCACACGGTCGGTGAGTTGCTACTAGCGTCACACCCAATAGATGTTACTTATCAGATGACAGGGATCGAAGTAGAGCTAGAATCTGCCCAAAGATTAGCTGCCAATAGTTTATGAAATAACGTTCCATACAACATGCGATATTAATAATCCATAAGCATGTCCAACATGAAAAGGAATGGCACTGCTAGTTGTACTGTATGATGTTCATAATTATTATCTCTGTATTTTATATGTTTGATTGCAAATGGCCCCCGCCCATTTTGCTCCATTTCATACACACACATACACATACACACACAAAATACTTGTTATATACACAAAACTCTTTCCACTGATACTTTTCCCCTTCCATCCCAAGACGGGCAAAGCTCAGAGAAAAATCTTCATTTACACCATGGCAGTCTGAAAATCATTCAGATAATGTCTCGTGAAATGAATGAACGCCGATCATTCAGTCGATCCGTCAGTTCTGCATGTACTTTAAATAAACTGCCCTGTTGGCAAACTGTAGGAACTTCAGTCTTCGCCCACAATGCAATGCCCCCTCCCGCCTTTAAAAAAAAAAAAAAAAACTTTGCTGAGATTGTGGGTGTGAGCTATGGGTCGGGTGTCAGGTAGGCTGAATTGCATTCAGAATTAGCAAATTTTTAATTTATTTTTTTTAAACAAAATTAAAATAATATAAACACAAAAACATCTACTTAAATCATCCAGCATTTTGATCTGTACTGGCATGAAACAGACGAGGTCACACGACGACTTGCACTGACAAAGCTCTCAGGACTCAGAGGACTCAGTGCTTTCCAGCCGCATCACTGGAGCACGCACCCCACTACCCTGAAAGTTTAGAAATGTTTCTGTCGGCACGCCCATCAATTATGCAAAGGCGATGGTGTCAGTTTCTCAATGTCATTCATTTTTGTGTCATCTCTCTGTCCGTCTTTCTCCTTCTCCTTCCTTGTTTGCGTGTATGTCCGTCTGTTTCGTGACAATACACGACACTATGCCGTCCTCGTTTTGTAGGCAATACTTTTGGGCCGCCTCCGTCAACACAGTAACAAGGTAGGCAAACAAGTCACCAGAAACAATTTGAAGGAACTACTAGGTTTACCACAGGTAAACGAAATAAAATAAAAATGAAATGAAGAAATGAAATAAAAGAAAAGAAAAGAAATGAGTAAATAAATAGATATATTTTAATTCGTTAATAACTATTTTGTTAAATTATTCTTCCTTTCTTCTAGAGTCAGTGTGATGCTACCGCCATTATAAATACAACCTGTAGTTGGCCCCCTGACGCGGAGAATACTCAGATGTGATTTTTAAAGTTCAGTTTCGATAACCAATGTGTAAAATGAGGCGCAGAACGAAATTTCCTGTCATACTTTTTAAGTTTACTCGAAGAAAATGCGTCTTCTTTCTCTGGCTCAAAATGTCACTTCCTTCTGCTCAGCTCAATATCAACGAATGTATTAAAAATAAAGTGAACATTGAGAGACCTTTTGAAATAATGCACGCACACACTTACCTCTTTCTATGAGCAATCTGATCTTCTACAGAATTTGGGGATCCTCGGTCAGAACCCTTTCGTGATTGCATGGAAGGCCTTACTTCCTTTATTAACATTATGATGATGAATACGGTCTTTTTGCCAATGGTTGATATCCAATGGTTGATGCAGCTGGCTCCTGGTTAGCTTATTTTATTCCAGTCTCGATCAAAGTTAATCAACAAAGGCTTTGCCACAATAATTATACTGACAATTTTATACTGGCGTGCTTCCTGTAAATACATTCTGCTTTTTCATCACTGATAGTTTAAATTCCCCACTAGAAAACAATGACTTGTCATGTCAAATGGTCACAGACAACAGTTATAAAATAATCACATGTTTCATGCATTCTGAAACGTTAGCTATTTTGCCACTGAATGGGGTGACGACTCTCTATCAGATCTGCTATAACCTTGCAGTTGCATGTCTACCCACGGAAGGTCTGACAGGACCAACAACATCTAAACAGCCGATTCATTTTGAGTCGTTTGCCGCGACAGTTCTTTTTTTTTCTGTCTATGTGTTTTTGTTGTTACAAATATTCTTCCAATTATTCCATGTGCAATTTCTTTTCTGTTCTTTCTGTTCTTTGAAATTTAATTAATATGGTTTGTTTCTACGCGGGGTTTGAGAGAGACAACTTTTTATTTTCATGGTATATATGAACAAGGGCCTAACATCGACTTCCAGCACTTTCCATAGAGTTGATGTGAATGTTGGGACGAGTTTTTCTTGTCCTTTTTGTTATCTAGCTCTCATGTGACATCTCAATCATCACCCCCCATTAGTTGAGATTATGGACCTATTGGTCAGAATTGACCCGATGATTATAAAACATGTCATTGTTACAGCCACCTGCTTTCAGAACTTCTAACCTAAACAGAGACTGAGAATAAAATAGTTGTGGTACTTTTCTGGATGTCTGCACTGAGAAGGTACATGAATCATCAAGAATTCATAGGTCTTGCTGAGCAATAAAAACAAAAAAAAAAGCCTAACAGATTATTTTTACGATGTTAATAATGATGAAAATAATAATAATCATAAGAAGAAGATCAAGAACACGGTGTTGATTTTTTTTTTTTACCAGACACAGTGGTTTGTGAGCGTAGAAATGTGTACAGTGCTAGGAAACCTTGCTCCTGGTGCTAATCTTCAGGACATATGCTAACCGATGGAATTGATCCGGTTTGTAAGTAGCTCTTCCGTTTCGCCAATTATCGCGTCAATTAAAGGACACAAATTCCAATAAACTGCTTCCTGCCTTAATCAGCAGAGGCTGAATCGGGTATGATCGATAGAACTTTGCCACATTAAACATGGGGTATTATCATCACTGTCGAGGAGGGTCAAAGGTGAAGAACAAATCTGCCATATACCCGACAATCTGAACTGATCAGCTCTGACAGATCAAACAACCAACAACAAGATACGGAGCACGGGCACGGTCTTCATACCCCGATCAGTTCATTTTCCTGTTGCCCACATCGCGGCAGATTTTAAACAATTAGCCGACCAGAGCTCTTTGCTCTCTGAATCCAACATACTTTGGAAAGATAAAAAGAACAAATTATTCATTTAAAATCATTATCAATTACATCTCAGACTAAATCACGAATTAAATTAAATGTTTAGATTACATGCAGATCTCCCATTTACCTTCATTGCTACACACAAACAAATCGGTGACTAAGACACCAAGTGTAAGTAAACTTGTGCACAAGATCCCTCCCCTCTTCTCGCAAAAATAGGTTTGCCACTCAGAATTTCACAACCGAATGGATGAATCCAATATTTTGCAGCTGGCGGTGGTTGTGGCATATGTCGTGAATAGTAACCCAAACCCAATGACTGCATAGAGCAATCATATAAATTAGTCACCCAGTTTTAGGATTAAAATTGGTGTCCGTGTTGTGTAGCGTACCGAAAATCCCGAGAATCTTTATACAAGATTTCCTTGAGCAAAGATACACACTGTATACTTTTGCCCTAAGTGATTTTCTCGAATTTAGAGGAGGGCTGCGAAAAATTTCGCTGTAGATGCACGTGTGTAATGCCTTTACATTCTACCTCAATTATACTCAGAGGCTATATATACCAGGCTATAATTGCCCCCCCCCCACCCCACCCCACCCCACCCCCTCCCCATACATACGCCTCACAACTGAAAATTCTTCAACCCACAAATTTTTTTGAAACTGGTTATTTGATCGATTAACGCTAAATTCCCATATTAATATTTATGGATATTGAATTTTTATCCACCCCAAATTATATTGCCAGCTAATAAAAAGAAAACTAGAAATAATAAAAGCAGCTGTCGCATGTGGTATGCAGATTATGTATGCTAAATATTGATCCCTGATATAATGAAGCAAATCAAATAATGTGTCTCAGCCAAATTTGCAACTCATACAATTACAAGTTATCTGTGGTCCAAACGATATCAAAAAGTCCTTATGCAGTGAAGATTATTCCTATCCTAAAATCACAAGCATAAGTAGTTTAGATTTTTAAAAAACAAGAGACTCTGGGAGAAAGCCAGCCACCCCCCCCCCCCCCAATCCTACAAAAAAGGATCAGCACAAAGCTGAAAAGAAAAGCATGAACAAGCATCCCTGTAAAATTCAACTTTCCATGCACCTCCATTTCGCTAGGTCAGAATCTCCTTATTTTACATGATTAGCCGCCGTGAGCTGCGACCCTTTCGCTATTATAACTGATCAATATTAGAACATGTCATCATTAGGCAGGCCCACAAGATTATCATCAAGATGTCTAACCAGTGTCTAAGGGAATGGAAATGTAGGTTTAAAGTTGTCACGCGTATTTCGTTACTGCCTGACTAGCATGAATCTGCTGATTCCACGTTTACAACCTTTTTGCACAGTACTGTTCTTTCATAATTCATCGTCATGGTTGCCGTGGTGAAAGATCGAGTGAGAGAAATGTTCATAATTTATCAAGATTAAAAAACACTACGAAAAACATTGTATTTTTTAAAAGCAGGATGTTTGTTTGTGTGTCTGTGTGTGAGTGTGCGTGTGTGCGTGTGTGTTCATGTATTGTATAATAATCAGGGAGGAAGGGATAGACAGACAAACAGACAGACAGACAAAGCGACAGAAACCGAGAAACAGGGTTTGAGAGGTACAAAGTTAGAAAGAATTTGACGATGACTGGGCCATGAATTTCTCTGGATGGGTCAAGATGCTACAACTTTACTCAACATGTCGTGCATAAATAGCCAACTCTTTATTAAATATTGATCACCATTAGTGAAAGCCGAATCAATAGCAATTATGTGCTTAAAAAAATATGCAGATCAACAGAACCAGATTGATTTCTGTATGATCACGTGTTTAGTTGATTGCTGGTGTGGCTGCAGAATCGCATCGTCTCATGCTTGCCTGAGTGCTTCATGCAATTTTCTTTCCTTCTTACCAAAACATAAGTTATTGCTGAAACTGACGGAAGATCATATCAGTACAGATTTTGCCATTTTGCCCACTGGTGAGAATAAACTGATATTTTATGTCAAAGTGGCTTTCGCGACATAAGATTTCTTTTGGCGTTGCTCCCACTGCAAGTAACGCCACTATTGCTAGAATATAATATCTGAGTCTCATAAATAGCAGGATGTATTCCTTCAACTGTTTAATGCAGGTTCGTAGTTATCATATCATTAGATAATGAACACGATTACAGAAACAAATCAAAGGATGTTTTAAATTGTTCGTTGAGAAGATGCAGAAGCACGCTATGTTACCACAACTGAACTAGATACTGGTATATTTGTATTTGTATTTGTATTTGTATAACTCTTTAATCCCATTTGGGAAATTTTGCCTTTGTGCCATTGCACCCCAGTTACAACTGGAGCAGGCACGTCGTCGCCACAGTGCAGCGCCGGTCGGCGTTTTTTTTTTTTTTTTTTTTGTATATGAGTGCTAATGAATTCAGTACCTTTCAAACCAAACCGGCGTAAATTAAAATTGATGTTATTTGGGCATATTGTATTCTGTCTACTTGTATACCAAACAACTTTAATCTTTTTTTTTTTTTCACTGAATACAGACCTATTCAAACATTCACCATGCTGTGTGCACAGTCTCACATGCAAACGGGAAAATATCATTTTACCGATGGGATTCGTACTCCGCAAGAATGTACAAGAAAGCATAGATTAATCGTTTATTCCTTAGGATTTCTGCATAAATAAATAAACAGGGCTATTGCTATTTCAAAAAAAAATCACCCCCAGCGATTAATTCTCACTGTCGGTCAGATCAATGAAATATTACTTGTGAGAGATTCTTGAAAAGCTTTTTAGACGAAAATTAAATTGAAGCTCCACTCATAACAGCATGAGCAAGTGAACCTGGTTCTTTGAAGCATTCACAGTCACACAGGTATAATTACAACTATTATTAAACAGAAAGTTCATGAACTTTTTACTAGTTTCCAGTCATGTAAAATATATTTCCCCGCACAAGCTGCGTCTGGCATGGGTGGTGGAGAGCAGTCTTTCCCTAGATTTTATAATGTGATGTCCTACAGATCTACGAATATAAATGCTACAAAAGTAAAGGTGAACAGAGATTATGAAGAAGAGCCAAAATGGGCTTCAAATAGAATTGCACAAATTGTCTCTATCTCTGTGAAGAAGCAGACAGACAGATAGAGTCTGCCATTAATTGCCAAAATGCCAGACACTAAAAATATCATAGTTACACATCTCCATGTCTGCTTTAAAAAAAACATATAGAATTAAAACACACGTGTGTACCTGAAACTTCTTCAGTCCGTATTTCATCCCCAGGGAAAAAAAAAACCTCCCGATTCTAAAGAAATAAAATTTCGCTCAGCCACTGAGTACCAAGTGAATGACAATTATTAATATGTATGTCATTTTAGACAATCCGTTCGACCTGCATAGCTATCGAATAATTTTTTTTGATACTACGTTTATAAAATGGCTCCAAAACAACCTATCTAGTGGATGCAATTTCCACTAAATCATCTTGAATAAATACAAATTCATCCATCCTTTACTTGGACGCAAGAGAACGGCATCACTTCAGATTACAGAAGGCATGATAGGTTGTTGTGAATATAGCAGTGTAATGTTCAAGGTATACGAAGAAACCATTCCACTCAAACAATGGGCAAGACATTATTTGGTGCTTGTCATGGCTCTGACAGAGCAAATGCCAGGTCAGGAAAAGAAATTACAAATCAAAAGCTGAGTTCTTGGTTTCTCTAATCAATATAAATAGTTGATGCTGCAATCGTGGCCCACGATGAAACCACGCTCCAGGCTCTCATCAATAGCCTTGCCAAAGCCTGTGACAAATTCATGCTAAAGATCAGTGTCTCAAAAACTGTAGTTTTGACACAAGGCTTGAGAAACTCCAACCCAATCATGCTGAATGGCTCTCCTCTGGAGCAAGTGGGAAAATTCTGCTACCTAGGCTCAACCATCAGTGGTAGCACAGACATAACAACTGAAATAAATGCCAGAATAGGAAAGGCGGCCACAGCTTTTGGCAAACTCTCAAAAAGGGTGTGGAACAATAGCAAGCTGACTATCAAAACAAAGGTACTCGTGTACCAAACTTGCGTCCTAAGCACCCTGCTGTATGGCTCAGAGACATGGACCACCTACTCCAAACATGAAAGATCCCTCAACTCCTTCCACCTGCGCTGCCTACGCAAAATTCTCAAGATCAAGTGGCAAGACAGGATCTCAAATATCGAAGTTCTGAGCCGAGCCAACATTCCATCAACTCAGGCTCTCCTAGGCAAAAAAAGACTGCGGTGGCTTGGACATCTCCACCGTATGGAAAATGATCGCATCCCCAGACAAATTCTCTACGGGGAACTTGCTACTGGCAACCGACCCAGAGGTAGGCCACATCTGCGATTCAAAGACACTTGCAAGGTCACGATGAAAGCATTCAACATCGACCCCAATGAATGGGAGAACCTTGCAAGTGATCGAAGCAGATGGAGACAAAAATTGCGCAGTGGCACGCTCGCAATAGACTTCAAGGCAAAAGAAACATACCTGACAAAACGACAGAGGCGGAATGAAAACACTCGCCAAAGTGAACCCAAAAGACTGACCTGCAATCACTGCCATCGCACTCTCGGGTCAAACATTGGTAGAATAAGCCACGAGAGAAGCTGTCAGTCAAAGTGAAAGTGAATATTCTAGCTGCTAAGACCGTCTGTAAAGACGCTAAAGGCCATATAAATAAATAGTTGCAATTTGAAAAACAAACTCTAGCTCAAAGGTGGCTAAATGAGCTGTCAGTAGAGCTGACATGCACACTGATGGTTTTTGGTGAAATATATCAAGTAAATTAACTAGATCTAAGACATGCCATTTGGTCAAGACAAGTTATTGATTTTCACTGTCTGGCGTCTTTTTTATATTTTCTCCAGTGCACCAATTGTGTCTGTTGTTTGGAAATTAAAGTTCTTCAAAACGGATTGTAAAAATCACACCAAACTCATCAGCAAACATCTACCGCGGATCAAGATCATTTCTTACAGCATGAAATGATTCAGAAAATTAAGTTTTAACCTGAAATGTTCCATAAGCAGTGTTTTTCAGCCATATCTATTCTTAACAGCTGTTGGCAGTTAACAATAATATTAACAGTTGTTAATAACATTGTTAACAGTAAATAATATTGTTAAAATTTACAGCCTCTTCAGAATTTGTCTAAAGATAACTTTTTTTTCTTAGTGTTACCAAAAACTTCTTCATGATAATGAAAAAGAACATTTTGATCACAGAAGCTTTGTTTCGACACCAGTTTACACGATGAATCTCGCTGTACACATTAATCCTTAGAAAGCCACAGTGTTGGCTGGGAATGAATTTTCACGATCATCTCGTCATTATAACACCCGGGATATCTTATCTCATGCTGTCCAAAATTTTCATTAGCAAGGTACAGCATTATAACATTTTTATCATCGCTGTGGTCTTAACTTGTGTCTTATGATTTCCATATACAAGACTGAGACATTTACCTTAGTTTCTGTCAAATCTGCTTTCGTTTTCTTAAAGTATTTTGTCTCAAACCACGTTCGATATGTCTACAAGGCTCATTCAGTGTTTGACTAATGATAATTGTGTCCCCCCCCCCCCCTCCAAATATTTCTTCAAAATAAAAACACAAAATCCAAATTTCAGACTACTCAGGAATTAGTCCCTTGACAGATAGATGAGACGTAGTCATTGGGTCTCACAAACACTTGAAAAATGGACATCATTTTCTCTCTTCTTTTTTTTTAACTACATAGCTCATTTTGTTTTCACAAATTACTGCAGGTAATGCGATGATTTATAAATAGAGTCACACTGTAAAGTTCTACGGCAGCAGTCTGGGCTCATAGATTATTCGGGCACGCCGTCCGATGGATTAACACAGCTCCTATAATTATTGTGCAGCAAACAAATATAAACAACTGAAATCAGACGTTACAAAACAATCTGTGAGATGCGCGGTCAGATTCGAAAGGCAAAACCTACGGTTACTGGATGTGATTCCAGTATATTAAGTGAAATGTTGTGTAGATCCGTGGACATTCCAGACAAACTTTATAGTGAAACAGATTTGTTCTGTCTTCTTGACATTGAATATTTTGGCCAGTTGAAAGCATAATTTCAGTATAACAAGATGTTCACACTCACAGATATATAAACAAGAAGGTGTCACATAGTATCAAAAAAGTGAAGAGGAACACTAATCTAAAATATTAAATCGTTACATTCACATGGGCGCAGCCTTCATCCTCTTCTAAATTCATTGTCATGTTTCTTTCTTTCTGAACTCAGTTTGTGCATTGCTAAATCGCTGAAAAGTAGCTCTTTTTACAAAAGACATTACTTCAGAATATGACCAACAGAAGTAGCCTAATTACTCACCGGGAACACAGCAAACTGCCATCAGCAATACGGAAGATACTAGTTCTGCCCGCATGATGAAACTTGAACAAGACACAGCACCAACACTGCAAGCCGTGTTAGCAACACACTCCCAAGCTGCACTGCAAAGACTTTCAAAACGGCCTGTAAATCTGACTAATGACTGTTTGTTAAATTAACTGTCAACCGGTCTGTTCTGTGCTCATTGTTTTAGTAGGTGAAGCGGCTATCCTTTGAGATTACTCCTGTGACAGAGATAATAATTAGTTGTATTAATAATGATCTCCGCAGATGATGGCAAATATTATCAATCATAACAGCAAAACATTGGCCAAGATAAATGTATAAATATATTTATACATTTATACGCAGATATCAATAACTTTCCCGTGACAGTGACCATTGATGAAGATAAACAAACGGAAAGTTGTACTGCAAAAAAATGAAAGCAACAATAATATTTGTGATAATGTTGATAATGTCTGATGATGAGAAATGAATAAAGATAAAATGGTCGCTTTATTCATTTCAGCATTAACAATGTTTAATAAAATGATATTTCACATAATAATTCTATATATCCGTAGGTATAATATGCATATATATCTTAAAATCTAAAATTAAGAAGAGGGAAACTAGACGGTTATATATAACACTTTCCGTCTCATTAACTTACAATGTTTTTTCTTTTTGGTACAGATATATCATTGGTTACGGTGTTTGCATAAACGATGCATCTTTGGCAATGAAATGTACGTCAGTTAGTCTTTCCTAAGTATGCATGAGCTAAACCGCCAAAGTGATTGACATTTAAGAAAAGAAAAATAAAGGAATTACTACCGACACTGGGGCCTAATCGTTAACTGCGTGGACGTCACCACACTTTGGCACCAACATTGTAGATCTTGCTACATGACGTGGATTGAAGCGTGGTTGTGTTACTTGTTTGTATCAGGCTTGTTTTAGCAATAATAATATTGCTCCTTATAAACACTGAGCACGCGCAAAACTGAACTGACTTTGCCCAGGATCAACATAAAATCTTCTGGAAAGGAAACTGAAAACTTTCTCTCTCTGTATCGTCCTAGTAGATATGTGTACACATACACATATATTTAAAACCTAGTAGACTTATTTTAGTAACTCGATATTATCACAGCCACAGTTGACTCACTGACAAATTTAATAACGATTAAATTAAAGCCAAATCAAGAGTTCAAGCGCGCCAACTCAACATTTGAAAGTCGAACAGATCATAGATCATCTGCGAAAAACAAACACAAAGGTGAGAAAAAAAATTAGCACTTCACATACAAGCAGAGCACACATTTGGCAAGGTTTAACTTCCGACATCAGCGTGAAGTGGCGAAGCATGCCAGTAATGAGGCGAAAAAAGTTCCCAAGCAACGATAAAAGCGTCCCCCACGGAGAGGGGAAATGAGCGGTCGGTACTGCTGTCCCCGTCGTTTCAACCAATCATCTAGCCGGGTTTTGCTGCCGTTCGGGAGCCGCTGCTCTTTCCTGAAAATTTGCAAGTGATGGCAGCAGCGTCCACTTCACGCAGGAATCCCCCCCCCCCCCCCCCAGCAAAGCCAAGACTGCCCGTTCATACAGCTGTTCGAGAGACATCCTATATTTCACATCATTTACTGTTATGGAGGAAAATGTGATGATTGCTGCATTCATCGGTATTGACATCATCTTTCGCTGACGAAAAGGGGGGGGGGGGGGGAAGCAGGGTTTTGCACCAATGATTTACATATCGCATGAATCTTTCTTCTTTTTTTTTTTCAAGTAAAATCCGCCAACATATTAAGCATTACTTAAATATCCCCCCTCCCCCAAAGAAAAAATATATATGTCTGCAGAGCCAGTACATATATAGTCCGCTTGTTCTGCTAACACCAAACCATTCAATTTCAGTTAAGAGAATTGAAGAGTAAAACCTTGGCTGGATTTAATCGTGAGATTTGTATCTAAAGATAGTTTTATTAACTGAGTATAATGAAAACCTACAAGGCATTACAGTTCTGAGTGGCACTAAGCATAATGTTTTGAGTTAGATGACGCTAAATGCCACGTGACGTCAATGAAACCAACGTCTCTATGACAATACAATGAAGAACTATTACGTCATACCATTATATCTCTAGCAGAGGTAGCTGGCGATGCTAGGGATAAAACCTTTCTCCTGCCTACTCTTCCTCCACTTTCCACCATTTTCACTTTCTCTTCCTATCCCCTTCCCTTCATCCAACCTTTCCCTTTCCTTGCTCCCTAACCCCCCCCCCCCCTGTTCTCCTCACCTATCCCATCTCTCCCCCGTCCCCCTTCTCGCACAAATTCTGCTTCACTCTGCTGTGGTGCACATCGTACTGTGCAAAGCAGCAAGACGTCACAGGCTGATGGCTCAGCTATACTCACAGTATTTGTCCCTCTTGCAACTCTATCTTTTGTTGTTGTTGTTGCTGCTGTTTTATTAAGCAAATGAATCTTACACAAACCCCCTCTGGGTGATGCTGAATCATGTGTACGGAAACCGAAATGGCAACGTCAACGACGCGCGCAAATAAAATTTCGTGTTTCCAGGTGTGCGGAGACGAAAATGGTCAAAATCAAGGAAAATATCACTTTTCTTTGTTGAGGAATGGTGTCTTCTGCGGCCCTCTAGTCACTTCAGTTCTCTCTTCAGACTCCGCGGGCTCTCTAACCACCAGGACTCCTGTTTTGTTCAGGGCAGTCTGAGATTTCATGCTCTTGGATAATACTAATGTCGCTTCTCTATCTTAGATGTGCGGAGTGTTAAATGAAGGAACAGCGCCGTTGGCAGCAACGAATGTAGATCTACGAATTGAGAGGGGAGGGTAACAGCAAGACCCTAATACAATTAGTAAATTACTCATGTAAAAGAACAATTGCGCACCGATGGTGCAAAGTTGATGTGTAAGAGGTGTTCTGTTATGTTCTTGTAAAAAAGAAAGAGGATGAAATAAGAAAGGAGACAACAAAGATCGAGATGGCTTATCAATAAACTCAGTGAGTTACATTAGACATTAAAGCAAACAAACAAACATACACACATGCACACACATAAAAATGGGAGGATGGTGTAATCATCTTTCCAAAATTGGTGTATTTTCCACAAAGAGGGAAACAACGTAAGTGGCAGCACATTAAAGAAATAACCAGTCGATTGTTGTCATCGGCTGGTTTATTCTCAACGAGCATAACAAAAATAGTAGTGAAAACATTAAAACGAAACTGAACTACATCAGTGAAAAACAAATAAATAAACAAATAAAAATTATGAAAAGCATCTCCTCTTCCCCTTTAAAGATGATGGACGATTTCCCATCCCATTGCTACACCCAAAGGGACCATCCATAAGCATGTAGGCTCAATTTTTGCCCCACCCCCCCCCCCCCCAACCTCTCCAAACCTGAATGTTTTTTACACTTTTGGTTTCAATCCCGCATCCCCGATGTACGAGCGCACGGCCAATAAAATGCTGAATGTCCGTGAAAAGGCCTTGATATTCTGAAATTTTAAATGGCATTTTGCATGGATTTGACTGTTTCATTCCAAACTTAGTCTTGATAG
Source organism: Onchidella celtica (assembly GCA_963931925.1). NCBI lineage: Eukaryota > Metazoa > Mollusca > Gastropoda > Systellommatophora > Onchidiidae > Onchidella > Onchidella celtica. The sequence continues at coordinate 23,044,814 of OZ007577.1, forward strand.
GATCATAATTACAGTCTATTTTGTCCTACAAAGACATCCATAAAACCAAACGTTTTGATTCCCGTAACTGAAAAGCATACCTACGCGAACCACCACCACCCCCACCACCTCCCCCCACGAGGAGCAGGTTGGCACCAGGGAGCGTAAGCTTCACCTCAAAGCAGGGGAAGGAAAGGACTGGTGGCCTTGATGCAAGTTATGACGGTTATGCGACAATGGTTAAACATCGCTACCTAGTGCAAAAAAAATTTTTTTTTGACATTTCCACACGTCGTCTCTTTTGCCGTTTCCGTACACATGGAAACACTCTTTCTTTTTCCTACTTAATGGATTTTTGCAGATTGGCTGAATTACAAACCTTCTCCATGATTAAAGTGCGCTCAAAAGCATACGGTTTTACTTTTTCTTTAATTTCTCCGGCTTGCCTTGATGAATCCGGGCTAAATTTTGCATAGCCTCCTGTTTCAATTTGTCTTAACTGAGAACTATTTATTCACTTGTAAAAAGTGAAAAGACGCATACATCAGAAACAGAGAAAACACAGTAAGGCAAAGAGAAGAGTTATGACCGTGTGCACAGAAATGTCATCTTTATTACATCAGGTGTGTATAAAAGCAAATCCAAACATTTCAGATAAACGCAATGCTCTTTCTTTTGACTACTGGTGAATTACAACGCATACAACTCGCAGCGTAAACAAGAGGAACATCACTTAACTCCGCGGCTTTAAGCATCTTTGCATACCCCAAAAACGTTTATTTTGAACAAAGTAAACAAATATTCAGTCTTGAGCTTGCATGACAACTCAGCCAGTGTGGGATAGCGTGAACCAGTTCCACAAACACAGAGACACGTTTGAAGCAGTACCAGATTGTCACTATGCCCCGATAGTATGATCCCGAAGTAAAATAAAAATGCTTTCAGAGCACATAATATCCCTGCAAAGCTCAAAGATAAAGCCTTCAAGTTTCTTTAAAATACGCCTTGAAAAGCACATGTGTATGCTTGGGTGTAAAAGCTACGACACTCAAAAGTTGGCAGAACCAGCTCCCACTTATGAATAAAGACAGTAGAAACTGCCGAAAGCCATTTTTGGACACCTTTGACTTTGACGTCATATTTCATAGAAAGACGCATTTTCAAACTATTTGAAGACAAAGTACACCTTATTAAAATTACTGAGACATAATCTTGACACAAAGTATAGTATCAGTGTCATGAGAGGAACTCTTTGTTCGGCATTGAAGACTTTGCGTTCCAGTCCACAAGAAGTGGAGAATATTCTTAAAGGAACGATCAGATCTTGTTGTAGCAAGATGCAAATGCCGGTACCTTAGTGGAAACAGTTTGTCTTGGACTTTGTCTTTGTGAGAAAATTTAACGGTTCTGGCACACACAAAAAAAAACAACACCCAAAAAACTGATGACCTAGATTTCCGAGGTTTTGCATCACAGAATATGAAAATCAGAAGCGAAATCAAATATGGAGTGTCCCGTTAAGCTTGGTTTGTACCAAGTTCAACACCTATCCACCCACGGACAATTTGCGTAACAAGCTAGCTACCAGCCTAGAGACATGATGTTATGTCAGTGCAGCAAGAGTAATAAAAAAAACAATTCTTTGTTTAACTCTTGTTCAGTATAACACTTCTCTTTAAGCTATGCAGTGCGTTTATCCAAAGTTCTTTTATGCATCAGATTTTTGCCCGCACAGGCGAGCTCCAGAGTCAATGTTGCATGACGTACATGTAGTAAATGTTGCAGCAGTGAACGAAAAAAGTTTTTTTCCGGGCCCTATGGGAAGTTTTACCTCTGATCTTAGTTCAGTCGAAAAGTCTCTCAGCTGCAAATTTGTGGCTATAAAAAGAGTGACATTGCGGCTCTACAATGTTATTCATGAAGGGGCAAGGAGTGGTTATCTCAATCACATAATTAAAGTCCTGATGATAAGTGAGTTCAGCCCCATTTCGGATAATAAATGACAATTTGTAGAAGGAAAATGGTGAAAAGGTATAGCTTGTCAATAAGAGAGCTAAAAAAGAGAACTTTGACAGTTTTGACAAAGACGTTTTGTATCGTGTCATCCAGTGTTTCTTTCAAAAGCAAGAATTCCATAGATTAAAAAATTTTTAAATCAAAATGAGGGAGCACAGTGATACTGATGTATACAAACACTTTGGAGAATGAGAAAAACCTTACCTCGTCGCAGCAAGGGCCAATATCTACAGACAAATTTAAAAAAACAAAAAAGGGTCAGCATGTCTAGCACAAAAAGCAATGCTGTCGTATGTATTTCGGGGGCACCGATGCATGGCACCTGTTACTGATCAAACCATACACAGTATAAGCTTCAAAACTGTTTACACAGGTTACAAGTGATACTCAGATCATAACGCGACCTTTGATAATTACCGATACCTAGGCGTCTATTTTCAAACAAACAAAAATTGTACGGCTCATTTTGTCCTCGCATGGTGTCCTCTTTCGACTTTAATGACTTTTACTTGACTGCCTTCCAAAAGCGTTCGCTTCGGTGTACTTTTCCCTAAGAGAAACATTGTACATAGTGCGCCAGATTGTATTTGACATGGGTTCAGTTCACTTCAGAACGTAAATGTGGCTTTGACTTCAGAATCATAACATCCTTATCAAGCCACCTGAGTCAGTGTGAGGAAAACGGGATAGTCTGGCTTGCTGAGAGACAGGCAATTTTCAGAAAGAGATACGCCCTTGGACAATTTTCATACTTTTTTTTACTGCACATCTGTGTGCTGTAAACTCTAACACTGCTTGAACTGGTCCATAACTTCATAATTAACAATGTTAAATAAAGAAATATATTTATTTGCGGAAATTCTTCGAGGAAAAAGCTAATTCCATAATGTCCATGACAAAGTAAGAACACATGCAAAATTTCATTGAAATTCAACAGTCTGTTTTGTGATAATCGGCAATAAGTTGGTACAAAGAAAGCTTTACTATACCGGCTATAACATTTTTGGTGGTTCCCTATAAAGCCAGATCTGTCCATATTTCCCTTACATTTAACGTTTCCTTTCTTGCAGGAAACGGCACCAAATTGAACACGCCTTGGATACAATCTCCTCCGCCCATTAGTGCCTTTGTTATTTAAAAAAAAAAAAAAAATCAAATAGAGAATTCATTTTGCAACCGCCATTATGAATAACACTTTTTGTAGAGGTTAGAAGATAGCGACTCGCATTTGACTGGAAAGTTTACCCTGGCACTTTTTGGCAGTGTCAAGATATAAAAAAAACAAAAAGAGCCACTATGTGATAATTTAAGATATCAATAAAATCTGTATGTATGTCTATAACTAGACACCACAGCACCTAATACTAATATACCAAGTGGTACTGTATACGGCATCCGCTCCACTATTTACTCCTCAGTACTATGGAGGCAAAGAGTGTTTTACTTTTTCATACGTCATTTTCCGTAAAATAGCGGATGCTGTGGACAAGACCTCTTCCCTAACTTTTTGTGCGGATTCCATTCAGTCTGAAGCGGTGCATTTTGTCTTTTACCTTTAGTACAACGAGACTTTTAGGCCACTACATGTAGTCTTTAGTAACATAAATTAGACCTCTTTCTTGCGAAACATTTGCAATCGGTTCCATGTTATGACCGCTCAGTGTGCATAGAGACTTCTGACAAATGACGAGACAAAAGCTGAAATTTCGGGGAAGCACAAGTTGTGTGACGGCAAGTAAAAGAAAGAAAGAAAGAAAACACACACACCCGCACGCACACGCACAAGCACGCACGTACGCACGCACACGCACAAGCACGCACGTACGCACGCACACACACATATGCACACGCAAAACGCTGCCATTTCAAATCCTGCACATTTTTGTGTCATTGCTTTCTAACTGTATGGTTCGATAGATGGAATATTTGATTTTATTCACACATTGAAAAGGGCACTTTTGTATGCAAAATTAAAATTAATCCGAAAGGAGAACTGAAACTTTTTGGAGTTATATATAAATAAACCATGGCTTTTCCCCATGGAATGAGTAACGAAACTTCATTCACAGACCAGCTAAGATCTTCTTAGTTTTATGACTTATCGTCATCTGTGTCATTGTTTATCTCAGTATTCCATGTGCCCATGATGCGTTGGAGCGGCGCCATTTCTGTATGGTCAAGAGAAACAAACCAAGATGTTATTGATAATTTCTATTCTCATGACCTACTTTCAAGGAAGTCTTAACCTTTAAATAAAACAACTGCATGAAATAATCTTCACCCACCAGGTGAGAGTCCCAAGATTTGCCTGGTTCAGACGCCTTTGATACTGACTGCCTATTACTGGATTTTCTTATTCAAATCTATTCTAAAGTCTTCGTTTTCATGTCTAGAATACTTGACGTCTGATTGCTTTACATCATAATAATAGCCACATTGATGTACCTGCATAGATTGGAACTCAGAACATTTAGTGAGATACCAGGCGTTACCGGGGATAAAGTTTTTCTAAAGCTCAGTGGTTTCATTTCTTTGTTCAAATGATTTAAATTTGCCCGAACTTACCAGTTCATACAACAGTATGCTAAAGCTGCTAGCCGTGTGTGCTAGGCCCTCGGAATTTGAGGTGATGATTGTCACAATATGAAAGAATAAGGCCCTTGACAGACGAGCTGTAAAAAACGCAGCAGTAATTACTGCGCAGTCTGGAGATACCCTTTGCCAAATGAGTGCGGTCACACGAGCGACACGCAGTAATTTCAGTCTTGGCGTAGCGGATGTGTGTCGCTCACATTCTGCTACGCCGCGACACATCAGCGCATTGGTGAATCACAGAATTCAATGGACGCGGACACACGAGCTGCATTTACTGCCGGCGCATTTCTACAACAACTGTGTTTTTTCCCCCTCGCCTCACTCCCCACGACAATATTTCCAGCGTGACTATGTCGTCATATCACGAAACAGAGAATTTGATTTTGGAAATAAAGAAAAGAAACATCATTTGGGACAGGGCAAGTGAAGAATACAAAAATAAAATTTTAAACAATGATGCTTGGATCGATGTATGCATAGCAGTCAGACAAGATTTCAGTGGTGCAAGTGATGGATTGTGAGAAACTATGGGATGAACCAAAAATCTTCTTTGTCCCTTTCTTTTTTTAAAGATTTTTCTCATCACTATAACAAAAGCCACCCTGACTCTCCGATCGTCTATGGTGAAATGAGCTGTGTAGCGTGAAATGAGCTGTGTAGCGTTAAATATATCGCCCGTGTGGACGGCACACAAAGTAAGCGACACTTACTGCGCATTAATTACTGCTGCGTTTTTTACAGCTCGTCTGTCAAGGGCCTTAAATCCAATTAGTCACCATCTGCAAAGGTGTCTGATCTTGCAAACTGACCAGTCAGCCTACCAGTCTCGTCCCATACCACACCCTCACCACCCCAATACACTATCTCATCAATATTTAGATGGAAAAAAAAAATGCGGGGGGGGGGGGCAGTGCGTGGTTAGTGAAAGTAAAGGCACGGCAGAATGAGAAAGGGGGACACTGTTTACTGAATGCACCGTGTTGTGTATAGGTCTCTTATCATACAAAAGGAGTGGTGTTCAGTCACTTCGTGAAATTTGACCGACACTGTGAAAGGTACTGAGGTCCTCCTTTTTTTATTTTTACTTCGTTTCTTCAAAACATTTTTTATGTTCGCAATTTGTCGGAAATAAGGTCGAATTGACCTTTCAATTTTCAACATAAACACAGCGGACCCCCTGACCTTACAACAAATCAGGGGTTGAAAGGTGTCGATCGAGCAGCCTTCACGCCTGTTCGAAAAAACCTTCTACAGTTGTTTTCGTTTTACACGTAAAGGACGGTAAAGGACAACATTAAGGAATAGACTGAGTTCTAATTTTAGTCACTAGCGCATTCTGGATTCTGGATAGCTGTGCTAGTAACTCGCCAAGGAGTTGTTGTTTTGTTTTGTTTTTTACATTTTATTTTATCCCAAGCTCATGTACGAAAAAGATAGAAATTCTGCTGTAAAAACGTTTTTAAGTAAAACTGAATAAACAAAAAATGATGGGTTGTGTTCACTGACTCTAATGGCACACTTCAAAATAAAAAATACATGAGAAATTAAAAAATCGGGCATTACAAGGCCCATGCCTTTAACGACACGAGACAACCTCAAAAGAAAAAAAAATCAGATACTTTGGCAGATATCTCCATCATTTAGTGTGTCGTGTGGCTAACAATCTTAAATCGACTTTTTTTTTCGAAAGTTGACATATCTGGCATGCTTGTACACCTTGACAGCCCGCACGTTCTGTTATGAGTTTGAAAAAATAAGGATTAAATAACGTTTTTTTTGTTGTTGTTTTTTTTCAATATCGTAGGTATCAAAGCTGATAAAGAAAGTTATCTAATTTTTTGCTCTCTCTGAAAAATTCATGAAGACCAAGTCACGACAGTTTATCATGCAGCCCTCGAGTTCAAGCCTCCAAAGATTAAAAAAAAAAAAAGAATCAAATCTGCTGGGCGAAAGGAAGGCACCCTTCAAAATTTCACGCAAACCCGAACTCTTTGAGCGGCGGAAGGTCTTTTTTAAAATCTTACGAGTTTTTCTATTATACATTTTGAGGGAATTTTCTTGAATTTTATGGGGGGTTTTTTTTCTTCTTTTAAAGGTAGACCTGTGTAATGGTAGTCCATTGCTGTGTTATCAAACTTTCGTTGATATAAATACAGTTAACTTTCTTCTTTCATTAAGTTACTGTTCATTGTTTTGCAAGCGTGGAAAGCATAACGCCAATCGATTCGTACAATTATTTTGGGTTTTTTTTAAATCTGCTACACCGTACCACAGTCAGTGAACATACACGGGCGGAAAAGCTTGATACAAACACCACAACGAGACGAAAACATGAATTCAAAAGGCAGTGGCTACGTTCACGGCAGATTACGCTCATATCCCAATAGAAAAAAAACAAAGAAAGAAAGCCCTGCTGTACGAACGGGAGTTAGGCCGAATAAAGAAGAATGGTGAGTTGTATTCACCGGCTGCCGTAACCGTAGCCACTGCCAATTCAAAAACACCTCGAGAAAAGAGCAATACCATGAAAGAGCTAGCCTTCGCCTTCGTCTCGGACATCCTAATACCACTTTACCAGGCAATTCAGTCCTCACAGACCACTGCCGTATGTGAACCCCCTATGTGATCCTAGGCATTTTCATCTAAAATCAGAGTAAAGGACACTAAATGAACTAACAGGGCAAAAATTTCTAAATTTTAATGTATCAAACAGGTTGTCATTTCGATTGAGTTTTTCTTTTCTTTCCATCTACGGTTATGATATGGCGCGACCTTAGTTCTTGTTCCAATTCTACTTTTTGCACAACTGAGAAATTCGACGTCAAACGTTTGCGGCTTTAGTATTGTGATCCGATGACGAATTAGAATAAATCGGAACTGTGAAATAGCTTGATAAATGCCACGACGCATTTTAAGGAAGTGTGCTAAGTGTGCCTGCTTCTTTTATTATCACACTAAAAGATCTCCCGTTTTTCAGAAAATCGAGACAGGACAAACAAGAACTAAAATCACCATGGGGATTTAAGGCTTAGAAATCAAACGTGAGAATCGAGAACTATGGGTCACCTGTGTTCGGATAAGAAACAAACAAGGCCATCCTGCCATCACTAGCAAAAATAAAGCCGTCCGCGCAAACGCACACACACACGCACATTATGGGCGTGTTCGGTCTTTAAACTTAAAATTTCGCCCAGATACTGATCACTTTATGCAACAATCTCCATGCAAGAAAGATAGAGAATGGAATGGTGAATATTCCTCGCATTCTCATGACTTATTTCATTCCAGCCAGTGAATCACATGTTCACATTCATCTTACTGATAGCCATCTTGTTCGAGAGGTTTGTCAGTAAGTCAAACTGAAATGTCTACCGAAGCTTAAATGAAACCCAGTGTCAAGTGTGATGCGGTTATGTTTAATTTAAAAATGCTGTATTATATTGCGGCGGGTACTGGGACCTGCAGAGAAGAGTACCTGCTAGCATCTCTTCTCACCGCACGGCCGTCTCATTTTCACCGCAGCGAATGGCTCATTCTTCCAGATCCATTTGCTCTATCATACCTGAGAACTTCTGCAATGGTATGGTCCTGGCTGCTGCAGCAATTCTTGACATTATTATAATTACCCGCCAAAACCTGTTGAAAATATATTATTCAGGCAATTGAAGATCGTAGTTTAATTAAGCTCAGTTTGAAATTGTCCTTTCCATAACATCATCTTTAAACATACAACTGGTGTTTTTCTTACTCTTTCTGTTGACCGTGTCACGACTAGTGGTGAGTCGATGGTGGAAGTTTGAGATCACCCTTTTGTGTCAAAAGTTTCGATTCAACCACTCGATACGCCAGTCGTGCCAGTGGGCTTGATGGTTGATTTCCGAGAGCGTGCGTGCCAGAATGGCAAAGTTAGATGTTGAATTTTGTCCAAGCGGGCGCCGGGCCAGATTGAGCAATTTGTTCCAACGTGAGCAGGGGAGAGTTTCGGCAAATTCACCGACGACGCTAATTAAATATTACAAACTCATATTTTCTTAGTCAATAGTTTCTAGTCTGATGGCTCACTCGCCTTAGTCTGAATACTGGCTTGCGAGTAGAAGAACAGCAGACAAACTAACATCGTCAACAGCGATGATTATTATTGCAGTAATGACCGCTAAGTAAAAGAGTGAAAGACAGAAAGAAACAGAGAGAGGGTGCTTTAATTTTTATTTTTTTTCCCAAAGGAAGGGACAGACGAAGAAACATACCAGGCCCTCAGTAACTGGAATGCGTTATGAACACATGAAAGTACAGTTCGTTCAGTTATGAACTCAATACAATAAGCAGGTCTAAGCACTATCGCATTATTTAGCGAAAAGTTTTAGTTTGAAAAACACAAGAATATTTAGATTTACAAGCTTTCGTTATTGTTTTTATCTCCTGACAATATGGAATGACCAGGCAGACACGTCTAGCTCCGAAAAAGTCGAAACGGAGGTGCTGATATGCCTGGCAACTCGACTGTGGAGATTGCAGCTGAGAGTTATCGTCAGGAATGAGATATTGTGGAGTGACAGATCTGACGACACAAGAAATCTTTAATACCAAATAATTATAAAGAAATTGGGTTTCGTTTCCGTTTTCGAAAAAGACTTATGCTAAAAGGGGGGAGTGGGGGTCGTACAGTTAAACAAGGAGTGAGGGTGGAGGGTGGGGAGGGGTGGGTGGGTCCAGTGGCCACGCCTTCCTCGATGCCGAGTATCTTTTATCAAAATGGAATGAGTCGGATGATGTCGGTAATTTCAAAATAGATTACAAATAGGAATAACCGACTTAAACAATCCTGGACCGGTTTTTTGTTGGTGGTGAATGCTAATCCGAGCATTGCGGATAATTCTTTATTATACTTGTTGGGATGTTATCGTTACTTACACTGTTATCAGTGAGAGGATAACTGTAAAGTGGAATGATTGTTATGCGGTTGTTTTAAAAGTAATACATTTTTATTGATCTTAATGCATTTTTTTTTCTTTAATAGCAAACGGTATCTAAGAATTTCTAGCTGTTCTCCCTTTCCAATCTGCTTTTGAGCCTGTACTTCAGGTTGCGGGTTGAAATTTCGAGCTGTTCTTAGTGTGTCACAACTTCATGGGCAGTGTCGGTTTTTATTTCATTGCTTTTATTCCTTTGTATATTGGTTATGAGAATGGATATAGCTGGCAGTGATAGAGATTGAAACAAGAACTTTATTTGCGCATGTGCATCCTCTTGAGCAATGTATAAACCAGAGGGAGTTGGGGCTGAGAGTTGGACTGAGAGAGAAAGAGAGAGAGAGAGAGAGAGTGTGTTATTCCACAGAGGATCAAGCAACCTATCTGTCACAGGACATTGAAGATGCCTTCCAGGACAAGAAACAAGTATTAGCAGTGTGTGGATCGACCTTCGAAAGGCCTTTGACAAAGTCTGGAAAGATGGACTACTCAGGAAGCTGCGAGACAACAAAGTGACTGGTAGCATGTACAAGTGGACCAAGAGCCTTCTACACAACAGAAGAGCAAGAGTCCAGCTGGATGGATGTCAAAGCAAGAAGGTACTGCTGAGACACGGTGTGCCACAGGGAGAAGTAATATCACCCACCTTATTCCTGATCTTCATAAATGATCTAGTTCAAGAACTACCCTGCGGGATACGTACAGATTTATATGCAGATGACCTAGTTATGTGGTGTACTGAAGAACATGCCACAGTTGCCACAAAAAGACTACAGAGCCGCTGACATCCTCTCAGCATGGACGGATAAATGGTGTGTTACAGTCAACGAAGAGAAGTCGTCCACCACTCTTTTCACCCTATCTCCAAAACAGACTGCTGGAGCCATCAAGCTCAATGGGGCACCACTCAAGGAAGACAAAGTACCAACCTATCTAGTAGTCACATTCGACACCAGGCTCTCATGAAGGAATCACATCGAGAGGGCAGAGACAAAAGCTAGAAGAAAGCTAGCCATATTGAGGAAACTGAGCGGCACATCATGGGGAGCAACAGAAAGAATTCTCAAGAATGTATATCAGCAAGGGATTCGCCCTCACATCGAATATGGATCAACAGCTTGGAGTTCAGCATCCAACTCAGCCCTTCAGATGTTAGACAAAGTTCAGAATCAGGCCCTGCGCATCATCACAGGAGCAATGAAGTCAACACCCATTGTAGAGATGGAGAAGATCACCCAGATAGCAACATTTGCAGAACGAAGAGAAACCAAGGTGGCAATCCAGGCAGAGAAATTCAACAGCATAGTGCGAGTGCAGCCAGTCTCCTCAAAACACGGAGCATATATTGCAGAACTGCACACTCTTCTCAGCACTGCGAGAAACGTATTGGTCCCAACCCACCGACCTGAATATCAAACTCTATGGTGCTCTGCCAGAGCTGCAGAAAACCGTAGATTTTCTTAAAAGAACAAATCTGCAGATTTAGATTGGTGAACGAAAGAAGAAGAAGAAGACATGTTGAGTCTATCTAAGAATCCACTCAGACATGGAAATCTCAGAACTGAGTTTGACATGTCAGATCAAAGGCTTAAGAGCAATATTCCCTCAGTTCGATAAATAAAATAATATTCAAATCTGAAGTAATGGAAACAAAGCAAATGAAACAAATCCATTTCAATGTCAGTTGATCAATGTTTCTTTTCTTGCTCCCAAAGGATGGAAAATTTCCTTTGCAATGCCTCTTCACAGGTTTTTGTCTATGGATGTTTCACCGTTATTTTCCAATACAATGGCTGATCAAAGTGAGGGCACCCTTACATTTTCACTTTGTCGAGTGCTCATCCCTAGCCGATCGAGTTTTCACTCGTGACGGCGATGGCAAATATGGCAGTATTTCTAAGTTGTTTCTCGGCCCCGCACAGGCAGTTAGAGACTGTCGGGGTATCTGGGCGGTAGCGGGATCTGAGTGGTGATAGTCCAGGGCACTCTATCAAGATATGCTCGACTGTCTCCTGCGGGGACCCGCAGTGTCTGCATACTGGCTCACGGAGTGGGTTGAAGCGATTTAGATGCGCGTTCAACTGGACATGTCCCGACCTCATACGCTGTATGATTGTCGCGTATTTTCGCCCTAGTGTCAATATCGGGTCTTTGGTGTCAGGTTTGGTTTGATTATGATACACCCTTCGTCCTTTGTCTGAGTTTGCCCATTGGTCTAGCCATTTCCTGCGGCCGTCAGCGCGGATTCTGGCTCGGGCTGCTGGGTAAGACGTGGGGTGCTTTGGCTGTTCGCCCATGGTCCCCTGTTTCGCTAGGCTATCTGCAATCTCGTTGCCGCGGATTCCTGTGTGCGCGGGGATCCACTGGAGGTGAACCTCGACACCGTATCCACTTATGATCTGGTGGCAGATATGTCTGATCTTATCTGCGCCGTGTGCCTCGAGCTTGTGGTTGGGCGATTGGACGGCCATCAGTGTGGCCCTTGAGTCTGAGAACACAACAATATCTTCTGGCGAAGTTAAAATTGGGCAAAAAGAAAAGGTTGTATGTTGCAAAGCCCCGCGTGAGAAATAAAACCCAAACAATACAAAGCACACTAAAGAGAAGACAGAAAATACACGAAATTTTCGGCTTTCGCCTTTATCAAGTGAAAAAAAAAAAAAAACCAAGCAAGAACTCGCAGCTAAGTAAACTGTTTCACTTCGTTCCTTTTGAAGTCTTTTATTGTTCGTTTTTTGCATAGCGTACGTTAGATTTAGATCTAGATGCACTACGCGTAACTCCTCCCCACGCTGGAAATTACTGAAAACTCAGCTAATTTTATAAATTACAATTTTAGAAAGTGTGCAAGATGTGAAGAATTGTGGAATGGAATAATATTTTACTCCCAAATAAAACAAAATCGTTCGTGCTCAGGCCATAGTCCCTTTTGAACAGTGTTAAATGTAGGATGTAACTGGCCCCGGAAGTCATGAGCTATAATTATTTAGCCTAAACTATTTTTTAGTATAGGCCTCTTATATATCCGGTCCACACTCCCTTTCCCCATGCGCCACTTGTGTGTCTAATGTGTAAAACTGGCCGCCATGTTCTCAAGCCATGTCGCTGAGCGAGCGGCAAGCAGGCCCACACCAGGGTTACCAGATTGGCTTTTTAAAAGGCAAATTCCAGGAATTTGACTTTTTTAAAGATATAGTTGGCTTCAGAAATTTCATTTGGCTTTTTGGCTTTTCCTGGCTTCTTCCTTTTATATACTAAAATTATCTTCACGAAAACTACATACCATCCTTTTTCTAAAACATTTTCTTCCAAGGAAATATGTTCTGGACAATTGCATGTACATAGGCCAAGAGCTCTGCCTTTAATTATTAAGAAAGCGCGAACCGGCAAGGTCAGTGTCCAATTGACATTATATTCTGTGGTTTATATTTTTTTAACTGCCACAGTTTGGTTGTTTTTTTTTGTTTTTTTTTGGAAGACTGTGACTCAACTTAGGACTCCCTCCAGATACTGTGGTTGCTGGATTTGATAAATACTTCATCATGAAGCATTTACAGAGCTGGCCAGCTTTGTATTTGTTAGCGAAATAACCCCTTCGTTAAATACTATAAGCTTTCACTTTTAAAAAAAACATCACAGCTGACTAGATTCAAGCCAAATGTTCTACTCATTCCAGTGGGGAGGATGATTATAAACTGGTTCTGAAGCTTTTCGTGTGATGTTAGTATAAAGACTATACTGAAATTTGTTTTTGGTTTTTTTTTGTCTTTGCTTTTTTTTCTGGCATTGTTTGGCTTAAACTTAAAATTTCAATCTGACATCCCTGGCCCACACCTGTTCGTATTTTGTTATATCATACTATGTTGGCTGGCATTATAAGTTACGATTCAGTACAGCCTCGGTAAAAAAAACTGCAAACAGTAACTAAAAATAAAACAAAACTTGAAAAGTGACCACGTGAAGGTCATAGCAGGCATAAACGAAATATAAACGAAATGCCGACTTTTGTTCAAAGAAAAAGAAGGGCAGGCAATGGAGCAGATTTCACTCTTCGCATTTACCGACCCGTAGTTATGGCAGTCATTTTTTTAAAAACCAGTATACTTGATTAAAATTATGAGGGCTGCAGCAGTTTATTGCTCACCCTTTGTGAATATATAGTTATAATTTCATTGCCATTCTACAAGGTATATTCCACTCTGCCACATATACCATACACGACAAGTAATAATAATAATAATAATAATAAATAATAATAATAATACATAGCATTTTATGTAGCGCTTCATTCCGTTAACAACCAGGCTCTAAGCGCTTTACAACATTCAGTCTCTCTCAAAGAGAGGCAGAGAATTCCAAATCTGAGACCCTTCAAGCTGGTGTTATGCATTCTGAACCACCGTTTCTTCCTTTTCAAATTTCGTTCAAATAAAATTAATGTTATGCTGATTGCTTTCGTGTGCCACCATTGCCTGTATGGTCTACATTTACGCTACCATCAATTTTAGAAACTCGCCAAACATTTCATGTCATCATTTTAACATGAGCATGCATTTCGAGCCTGCCGGCTGTTGCTGTTACGGCCGCACACGAAATAATCATTTTTTTTAAGTCAGCAGACAAATATACAGCCCCCCCCCCCCCCAAAAAAATCATACGCACATACACACACACGAGTCAGTGTTCGGTGAACTGCTAATCATCAAGAATGATCGTTCTGCTTTTGATTGGCATACATCTCTCCTCCCAAAGCTACTGGGCCGTATATACTGCGTGATGGATGAACACGACAAGAAGGAGAACAATCCACTTAATAACTCTGTCTTGTGGAAGAAAACAAGCCCCCTTCATTTTCACGCTAACTTTCAAATGGGAATTCAACTCACTCACGCAGTCATTCACAAATCCTCTCAGTCCATCTCCTCCTCGTCCCCCCCCCCCCCTTCTTCCTGGCTCCTTACTCGAGGGCAATATATGTATATATATATATATAAACTATGACGCCCCCTCCCACCTTCAGTTAGGTTCCCAGTTCTGAGTTACTCTTCACCGCCTTACCTGCCTCTGTCCCATCGGTCACTCCCTCCCTCTCCCACTCCTTCGCTCCCTTACCCACTCCTCACTCGCTTCCTTCCTCCCTCGCTCATTCCTTAGCTATGTCACCCCTTTCCTCCGTCTCCCACTCACGCTCCCCCCCCCCCCCCAACTCCCACCGATTGTCTGACGCACTCAACTCTTGAAACACTCGCTGACAAACTCATCCACTCACTTGCTTCATGACTAACTGTCTGACTGACTGACAGACTGATTGACTGTCTCGCTTGTATACCCACTCTTTGACCGACTGGCTTATTCACCCTATGAATGACTGACAAACTCACTTACTCACTCTAGTCCTTATTGACTTGCTCACTCGCTCACTCTAGAACTGACAGACTTACTCACTTACTATATAACTGACTGACTGACTCACTCACTTACTCAATCCATGACTGACTGACTTACCCACTTACATAGACAACAACTGTTACTGATTGACTTACTCACTTACTCAAACCATGACTGACAAACTTACTCACTTTTTACTCCACGACTGACTGACTCACTCATTTACTTATTTCATGACTGACTGACTTGTTGGACATGTCTTGCAAGTGTGTGCGTGTGTCGTTAGGAGTTCGATCGTTTGTTGAAGTTTTTTGTTCTGGACCGCCAAAAGGTTAGTTTACATGTTTTTGTTGTTGTTGTTGTTTTTTTTTTGCTGTGATAATTGTCTTGCTTACGTTGTAGTCATATATATATATATATATATATATATATTAATAAAAGTGAAACCTTATGACAATTCAGCGCGCCTTTCGCTATTCCTCTGTTAATGCTGATTCGGTGGCCCTTAGATTTTATACAACGCTTAGTATAGACTGTCGTCGTGTCCCCGGCACATAAAATAAAAAAATAATTAACAACTCGCAGAACGTTTGTATTAGTTGCTAGGTTGCGACACACTGGCGTTCGATCTATTTTTTCGGCAAATTAATGTAATTGAGATTGGTTCCGGTGTCTGTATCACACTCACAAAACAACTTCCGGTTAGGACTGGTTTGAATGATGAGATTGAGTTCTAAGACTATCAAGTATGAAACTTTGTATGTGTGTTCTCAATGTGCCTAGACCAGGAAAAAGAAAGGATCTGGAATTGGGAGATTGACGATGCAGGGCCAAAAGTACAGGTTTGTGTTTTCAATATGCCTAGGAAAATCTATTATATATTTCAGTAACTTGCAGCCTTTGCCATGACTAACTGACCAAACTATACACTCTTCAGGCCTTAAATTTGGCAGGAAGGTGACAATTGAGATAAGGAAGATGATGGCTATAATTAAAAGTTGTTTACTTCAAGCATGTATTTTTAATAAATAACAATGTTGAATACTATGTAACATCTGTATTTTTGCATATTTGTTTCGTAATAATATAGTACCGTGCATGTCATGAAAAGTAACCGTATCAAGCGTTCAGTTTGGTGCGTAATGTTGTGGTGCGCGTGATTTCTGAAGCAAGACTGTAGATTATTACGTTTATTATACTGGGGGGGGGGGGCACATTATGTGAGAGAGACAGAGAGAGAGAGGGGGGGGGGCACATGATTTTTTATTCCGGGCAACGCCCGGTAGGTCATCTAGTATTATAATATTTCTTTTCCATTAACACATGACGTTATCACTTCCTGCGATGTGCAAACAAACTAACCCGTGCGCAAATCACAGCCATTTGACGGATGCCTTCGGGACGCGCAGGACGTCAACGCGCAAAGGGAGAGCAGTAAAACGTATCTAAAAACAAACAAACAAAAATAAAATAAAGCTAAAGGAACGGGCAAAATGTAGCAGGACCATTATAATCACCCAGAACTGAAACTAATAAATCGATTTATCCCGGGCAGGGCCGGGAACTTAGCTAGTATATATATAATGTGAAAACAGGGCGTTATCGACCTTCGAGGGTCAATCTTCAAGATGAAGGACAAAAAAAGGGAGCAAATGACATTGGGTCAAAACTGAGTTCTTGCCGTAAGTGGCATCTTAAACCATTTCTAAACATTGTCTCAGAAGCATTATTTAATGATTTACGCAACCAAAGTACTTTTGAAAAGTATTTTCTAATGCCAATTGAGTTACATTTTTGCACTATCGACCGTCAGGGTATTCTTTTTCATTTGCTTCGGTGGGTATACAAGTGCAACCTGCAGGAGAGTTTGACTATCTTTGTTCTGACATTTTGAAACTATCACTCTTTCAACTGCCCATTGCGAAAGAAGTTTCTCAAAACTTAAATGATTCAAAACGTATCAGAAATCTACAATGAACCGAGAAAGACCGGGTAACCTAACAATACTGTCAATTAAGAGAGATTTCAATAACTTGGCACAAATTAAAACCATGCGATTTAAAATCTATTTGAGTATCCTAGGATTAAATGCGTTTTATTTTAATTACATTTTTCTAAAACTGCAGTACATGTGCTAGGGGAAGGGGAAGGGACACAGGGAGTGAAAACAGTCCACACTTCAGAGGGGGCAATATCGTCCTTACCCCGCTGGCAACCCACGCTAATCCACTGTACGTGAGAAAGAGAACATAAAGAACGCTTCAAGAGCAAGAAAGTTAGCGACTTCAGACAAGCGCATTTTAAGAACGCGCTTGGTGCTGCCGATGATGCATAGATGAAGCCTGGAAAAGCAAGCGCTTCACCAGTCATAATACCCTCTCGTGTTTTAAGATGGGAGTCGACATCCATTTTGTTGCACCAGAGGATCGAAAAGTGCGAGTAACTAATAGTAGGCATCCGTCAGTCTCGGAAGACTATGGGGTTACGCTCTGTGTTTTTTTCTCGTACAGCGTCTGGTGTGGCTGGCCAGTCCGATGCGGGAATGGCAGTCTCTGTGGCAGAGGGCACAGATGAAGTCTGAGGCTGATCTTACTGCCTGGGATGTCGCTTTTCTTCCTCTCCTCTTTGCCTCTTGCTGCTGAGCAAGTGTCTCTTCGAAGTTGGAGAGACTTTTCTGCACAGTCTGTCTCCAGGCTGACCGTTCTAGGGCTGTTGCTTCCCAGTTGTTCTGGTCGATGTTCAAAGCTTTTAGGTCCCTCTTGCATAGTCCTTGAATCGCAGATGTGTCTACCTGTGGGACGTTTTCCCTGCGCGAGTTCTCCGTAGAGGAGGTCTTTAGGGATCCGTCCGTCGTCCATTCAAGTAACTACACACTGCATTACGAAAGTCGCTTCAAAGCCTGAAAAAGAATTCACTTTCAATATTTCAAAACAGTCTTGATTTTACAAGCGGCGCTCTACGCAGCAAGCTTTATAATACGTGCGTTTTTCATGTGTATCAAAAGGATTTGAGTGGAATATTTCACGAAGCTGTAAAGCGCTTGTCTTGAAGTGTTAGCTTTCTGGCCCTTAAAGGGTTCTCTATATTCTCCCCCTTATGATAGTTGTAATTCTATTCTTGTATAAATCAAGAGCACAGGGGGATCCTATTCCGCTAAAACTCAAAATCTACACTTTCTGCCATCTTTTATACAACCAATCCTGCGGTCAACAATATGTGTTTTGACACGCTGTGTTTCAACAAGTCAATAAACAAAACCCGGCATTTCACAATTGAAACATTAAATTTTTATTTTCTACAGCAATAAAAAAAAATCCACAACATCAAAAAATACATCCCACTCTCTGGTGAACTGCTCAGCAGTTATTGTTGTTGTGCATTGGATTCTGTGTGGCACGGGGACTCCAGCACACACTACCCTACCTGGCACAGATGTGCCGTGTGACTATGTGGTTGAGAGAGCACTTTCCCCATGACATGGACGACCCTAAATCTAAAATACACTAAAGTACCAGTTGCCCCTTAAGATCTGAGGAAGTAGGTTCTAATCCGTATGTTTTGTCCGGCCTACCCCCGAATAAACTCCACCCCAACTCTCAGTCCCTCAGTAATCGCCTCAAGGAAGGAATCTCGCCAGACCAGTTGGGCATGACTAGCCGTGCGAGAACCTTGACATCTTCTTGACTTTTATCTACAAACCGGACGCAGAAGTGGGAATTGATACCATTACTATATTCTTCTTAAAGTGAATGTCACAATGGATTGAATACTTTCACTTACCTTCTTGAAACTATGAAACTTTTCACTTGCATTTACATGAGGCTTTTTCTTACTCTGGTATACAAGTCTGAATAAAAATAAAATAGGTTTAACAAAACATTAAAATGATTTCATAATACATGTAGTTTTATATCTGACATTATAAGAAAGTCCCTATTACCATTTCAAATTCGATACCAAATAGACGCATCCATTACCTTATCACTAAAAATTGCACAACTTCTAAATTAAGATATACGTCGTCGGTGTCGTGGCCAAACCGCCTATCTCATGGAAACAAATTTTACAGCAGAAGGGGAAAACTTGTCCGACTTGCCAGACATCACCACCCTTAACACTAAAAATTCTATAACCTCTAAACTAGGATCTATAACATCGATGTCATGGTCAAACCACTTATCTCCTGGAAGCAAAATTTTACGAAAGATTTGTCAGACTTATCGGACTTGTGCAACGGATATTTCAGTCTTTTCGAACCTTTGCAGAGGACTTGTCGAACTTGTCGAACCTGTGCCGCGGACTTTTTGAACTTGTCGGGCTTGCTGAAAATGTTGGACTTTTCAGACTTGTTCGGAGCACGGACTTGTTTGACTTGTCAGATTTGTGCCATGCGGTGGTCGGACTTGTGGGGCGGACTTGTTGGACTGGTGCAGCAGACTTGTCCGACTTGTGCATCAGACTTTTCATACTTGTTGAACCTGTGATCCAGACTTCTTGGACTTGTTGAACTTTGCGGCAAACTTGTCTGACTTGTTCTGCGAACTTGTCAGACGTGTGCGGTGGACTTGTCAGCTTCATCAGACTTGTGCCTCTGGCTTGTCAGGCTTATACGGCAGACCTGTTGGACTAGTGCTGTGGATTTGTCGGACAGCTGTGGTGGACTTATCAGATATGTTGAACTTGGGGGACTTGTTCGGTGAACTTTGTTGGACTTGTGTGGCGGGTTTGTCCGATTTGTCATAATTATGCAGCCGGCATGTCAGACATGACAAAGTTGTGGGGTTTGTGCAGTGGACTTGATAGACTTGTCGAACCTGTGCAATGGACTTGTCAGGTTTGTGTGGGTGACTTGTTGGATTTGTCAGACTTGTTGAACCTGTTAGACAGACTTGCCGGACTTGACAAACTTGTCAGACTTGTCAGATTTGTGCGGAGGACTTGTCGGATTTGTCGCACCAGTGCGACTTCGTCAAATTTGTGTGACGGACTTGTTGGACTTGTGCACCTGGCTTGTCAGAGTTTTTCGGCCAGGTTCTTGCACTTGTGTTTCAGACTTGTCAGAATTTTCAGCCAACAAGTTGGACCCTTGTGTCAGACTAGTCGAATTTTTCAGCCAACTTTTCGGACTTATGTGTCGGACATGTCAGACTTTTTTCGGCCAACTTGTCAGACTTGTTTCAGCCAGCTTGTCGGACTTTTGCGTCCTTTTTTCAGCCAACTTGTCAGACTTGTGCGTCGAGCTTGTGAGATGTTTTTTGGCCAACTTGTTGGATTTGTGAGTCAGACTTATCGGAATTTTTCAGCAAACTTGTTGGACTCGTGCGTCAGATTAGTCGGATTTTTTCGGCCAACTTGTCAGACTTCTATGTCGGACCTGTCAGGCTTTTTTCGGCCAACTTGTCAGACTTTTTTCGGCCAACTTGTCGGACTTGTTTGTCGGGCTTGTGAGACTTTTTTCAGCCAACTTATTTGTTAGTTGGACTTGTCCAACTTTTTTCGGCCAATTTGTTGGACTTGTGCCTCGGACTTCTCGAATTTTTTTTGGCCAACTCCTTGGACTTGCGCATCGGATTTGTCGAATTTTTTCGGACAACTTCTTGGAATTGTGCGTCAGACTTGTCGATTTTGGGCAAACTTCTTAACCTTCTCCATTGGATTTTTCAGATTTTTCCGACTAACTTGTTGGACTCGTGTGTCAGACTTGTCGAATTTCTTCGGCCAACGTGTCGGACTTGTCAGACATTTTTCGGCCAACTTGTTACACGTGTGTGTCGGACGTCCGAGTTTTTTCGGCCAGTTGGTTGGACTTGTGCCTCGGATTGTCAGACTTTTTCATCCAATTTGTTGGATTTGTGCGTCAGATTGTCAGTCTTTCTCTCGCCAACTTCTTGAATCTGTGCATCGAACTTGTTTAAATTTTTTGGCCAACTTACTGGACTTACGTGTCAGACTTATCAGTTCTCTTTCGTCCAGTTTGTTCAATTTGCTCGTCAGATTTGTCAAAATTTTTTGGCCAGCTTGTCGGACTTGTGCATGAGATTTTTCGGAAATTTTTGGCCAACTTGTTGGATTTGTGGATTGGACTCGTTAGACTCTTTTTTGCCAACTTTTTGGATTTGTGCATCAGACTTGTTTGAATTTTTTGGCCAACTTGTTAGACTTGAGTGTCAGACTTGTAAAATATTTTCAGCCAATTTGCCGGACTTGTGTGTCAGACTTGTCAAAATTTTTCCGCCAACTTGTTTGATTTGTGTGTCAGATTTGTCAAAGTTTTTCGACCAGGTTGTCGGACTTCTGCCTAAGACTTATCGGAATTTTTTGGCCAACTTGTTGGATTTGTCGGCCAGACATGTCAAAATACATTGGACAACTTGTCGGACTTGTGCGTCAGACATGTCAGAATTTTCAACCAACTTCTTGGACTTGTGCGTCAGACTCGTTAGACGTTTTTTTTTTTTTTTTTGCCACCTTGTTGGAGTTGTGCATTGGATTTTTTTGGCCAACTTATTAGACCTGTGTGTCAGATTTGTCAAAATTTTTAGGCCAACTCGTTAGACTTGTGCGTCAGACTTATCAATATTCTTTGGCCAACCTGATTTTTTCGTCCAACGTTTTGGACTTGTACATCAGACTTGTCGGAATTTTTTGGCCAACTTGTTGGACTTGTGCGTTGGACCTGTCGGACTTTTTCGGCCAATTTGTTGGACTTGTGCATATTACTTGCCATACTTTTGTGGCAGATTTGTTGTACTTACGCTAACATTAAAACAAAACTTGCAATTCTACAGAGTGACAAAGCTGCATCTACAATAACTGGCTTTATGCGTTGATTGTATGTGTGGGTATGTTTGTATGTGTTTTTATGTTTGTTTCCTGATTTTAGATCTAGGTCACCCAATGAAAAGGTCATGAACTGATGATTTGCTTTTAGGGATCGGTTCTCTGACCTGTTGCATGTAATTAATATTTATCCTAACACTAACCCTAATAAAAGCTTACAATTCTAATGGGCGAAAAGGAGACGTTTAAAATAGTAGGCTGTATGCATTACTTGTGTGTGTGTATATGTGTCTGTCGTCTGTCTGGGTGTCTCTCTTTTTCTCCGTCTCTCCCTCTCTCTGCCTCTCATCTCTCATCCTCTCTATCCCTGCCTCTTCCTATTCTCGCTCTGTCTCTATCTAATCTCTGCCTCTCTCTCTCTCATTGTGTCTGTATTGTTTGTATGTCTCTTTATCTTTCTCCCCCCCCCCCGGGCCCCGCTCTTTCTCCCTCCCTCCTCTGTTTCCTTATCCAGTCCCCCGCCTCTCCTCCTTTCTCTCTTACATCACTCCTCTGTGTGTGAGAGAGAGAGAGATGGGGAAAGGGGGGGGGGGGAGATTTGGGGAGGAGTAAAGTATTAGAGCAAAATCAGGTTAGTCAGGCCCAAGTGCCACGCGGTTATGAATTTAATTGCTGAACTCAGAATTTAGACTTCTGGGTATGTTGAGAAATCAGTTTTCTTTTCTCTGCGTGGGACTGGTTGTGACCATTGATTCACTGTGGCAGTATGGGCCGGTGTGACGAAGGATTTCGTCCCTCATAGTAGACGTTCTCCCAGAGAAAGTACATCGTGATTTATGCTTTCTGGCAGCTGTGACGTTTGTTCCCCCATTGCAGATATCCCCCCCCCCCCCCCCGAGCAAATGCTATCAAGTAGTTGGTCCCCGGGAACAAACATGTGTACTTCATAGTGAAAGGTCCCCCTTTTATTTTACCATAAATGAAGATTTTCAACAATTTGTAACAATTACTTTAGAAAAGAAATTCTGGCCCAGTGAATACTCCTCCTTTAAAATCTGTAAATTAATCATTACCACTGCATGTACTTAAGTTCGATATTTTTATGCCAGTGTTGGTGCTGTAGTTAGTTTCGTCGTTTCCGAATAGAAAAACAAAAAAATTAAAAAGAACTTAACATCTGACCATTCTTAGACAAAGTTTCTTTATACCCTTCTCTCCGCTGACAGCAACAACAAAATATCAACAACAACAACAACGGCAACAAAAACTACTGCAACTAATACTACTTCTACAACAGATCCTCTCCCCTCTCTCTCTCTCTCTCTCTCTCTGTCTGTGTGTGTGTGTGTGTCTGTCTCTCTCTCTCTCTCTTTCTCTCTCTCTCTCTTTCTCTCTCTCTAACTCTGACACGTAATTACTGTTCTAGTCAATTATTCACAATGAAAGAAATAACGGTAGTGAATGACCTTTCACGAACTTCATACAAAAAAAAAAGGGTCATACGTTTCAACTTCTCAGCTCACACGTGACAAAAGCAGACAGCTGGACCATTTCCATCGTCTTGGGGTGATGTGTTACCAACGATGAAAAAAAGTGAAAGAAAACAGTGATTTATTTGCGAAAGTTGAAAATCGCATCCCTCCATCAAATATGCTAAAACTGACCTGGACTCGTCCTGTTTACGGGTATAAAAACTCAGATTTGTGAGTGATCTGATCAGTGAGAGAGACAGTGACTGGTCACGGCCAGCAACGGCTCAGCTTTGAATTACACTGCCAAATGTTTCCTTGATTCCTGCATCCCACAAGGGCATGGCTAAGAATGAGTCCAGCCTCAGTTGTACACTGTTGTATTTCCACCGGAAGTTACATTGTCAGCTCGAATACCAAATGGAAAGGTGTGTCTTTCAAAAATACCTGTCGATTTGGTCTGTATGATATCAGGGGAAATGGCAGTGGGATATCACAATAATTTGATTCGTCACTCTAGCTGCTGACAACAGAGAAAACAGATAAATGTAACTGAAACCTCGAGAATACTGGAATCCGTTGAAGGCACAACAAAAGCAAAGGGAGCTTTTCGTCATCAAAAGCCAATATATGCGGTTGAAGACAAAGTCATATGGAAACAGTAGGCAAGACACGCGGAAGCGGACGTCAAACTCCAAAACGGATGAAGAAGAGTTCAAATGTGCTCGGGAAAGGAGCACACAGGCTATATCTTCAATGTTTCAAAATTAAAGCTCGTCGTCGAAACGATGCATCTGCCCCTGAAAAAGAGAAAGGCTGCTGACAATGACACTGGGACTATTGGTATAATCATGACAGTTTCAGCTCCCCAAGTGTGGTAAGAGTTTTACAAATCCCCCCCCCCCACCTCCCATTTCAAATGGCAGAAAGAACATGCGGGGTGTTTTCTCTTCACATCATTTTATCTTCTGATCCTGATAGCCATGTGACAATTAACGACGTTCTCTACCTTTTCTGGTCCAGTTAGGATCAATTCTATGACACCCGACAGGAACTGGCCATTCCCAGCCATCTCATTCTGTTTGCCCGTCTGTATATCTTCACATACAAACACACATGCATGCACACCTACACACACATAATTATAATATAAGAATTATACGATATTCACGATAAAAGCAACCCATAAACAGATGTAAATCAACAAATAATATACGCAAAAAATACAACAACGAACGACTAAACAAAAATTATCTGAAAAATTTGAAACATTCCTCGCAAACAGAAATGAATAGACATTTAAAAATGTAGATTGGAACTGTCACGAGTCGGGTGTGGACTGCCTTAAGGGCAAGAGCATACGCTCACCTCGCAACAATCAAAAGAAACAGAAAACAAAAGGCAAGAGATTGCTTTAGACAAGCCTGCAGGGCCATATATAATAGTAATTAACATTATTAAAAATAATAACATATGTATAAAATACAATGCACTTACAACTAAGGTGTGTCTCAAAAATAACTTTCCCTACACCACATTTCAAAAACCATTGAAGATAATGTCACCAAATTTGGAACAATGTACCTTTATTATATTAGCTATTCAACATAGTCACCACCATTGTCCAAGCACTTCTGCCACCGACGCAACCAGCTTTCGAAGGCGGCGACATATGTCTCTTCGTCCAGGATTCTGAGGGCAGATTTTGTGGCCAAAATAATGTCTTCCCCTGTCTCAAGCCGCTGTCCCCGAAGGTGTCCTTTCATTTTAGGGAAAGTGTGAAAGTCACATGGGGCCAAATCAGGAGAATATCGGGGGTGAACAACAGAGAAAACAGATAAATGTAACTGAAACTTCGAGAATACTGGAATCCGTTGAAGGCACAACAAAAGCAAAGGGAGCTTTTCGTCATCTAAAGCCAATATATGCGGTTGAAGATAAAGTCATATGGAAACAGTAGACAAGACACGCGGAAGCGGACGTCAAACAAAACATTTCCCAGTCATAGGAGCGCAGAAGTTCTGTCACCACATCGGTTATATACATAGGTGTGTTGTCATGGTGGAAAATCACACCAGTTTCAAGCAATCCAGATCGCTTTTTCCTTATGGCAAGTCGTAACTTTTCTTGAATAACCATTTTGTAGTAGTAAGTGGCATTGACGGTAGTGCTTATTGGAACAGGCCACGATAAGATGATGCTTTCGTTATCATAAAAAAAAAAAAAATGCGCATGACTTTCAATGCACCCTGTTTGCGTCAAATTTTCACAGGGCGATGTTCATCGGCGTCCAGCCATACAGCGGATTGTCTTTTCAGCTTTGGATCCCAAGAATAGACCCAGGTCTCATGGCCGGTTATTATTCTATCCAAAAACTGCTGACCCTCACAACGAAAACGACGAAGAAACTTCGGCCGCGCGTCACTCGTTGTTCTTTTTCATCTTGAGTCAGCAAATGGGGCACCCATTTAGAGAACATTTTCTGTTTGTCAAGTTTATCGGTCAAAATTCTATAAACCGAAGCAGAAGAAATAGGAACTTCATCTGATATCTCAGTGCATGTTTTCCTTTGTCTTCATCAATTATGGCTGTCTTTACGATGTCGATATTTGCATCTCCACATGCAGTCACAGGCCTTCCAGGTCGTGATCCTTCCTCAACACTTTTCCGCCCCTGATGAATTTCTCTTATCCATGATCTTACCGTTTGAATAGTTGGAGAGTGATCTCTTAGAGCAGCTTTATACATCTTGATGAATTTCTGGTGGCTTTTTTCCCAAAAGAGTCGAAAATTATATAACTATTCTGATGTCATATCTGGAGAATGATTTTCTCAAAATGTTGACGTCCATTTTGTTGTTTAAACTCCTGAACGATGGTGTAAAAAAAAAAAAACCCATAACTTTAATTCTGATCAAGGCAGTGCCATAAGGTTTTTAACGGGAATTTCCATATAATTATGTTGGTGTTCATTTGTGTGAAGTTTCAGGCATTTAGTTTATTATTTCAAAATTTTACAAAGTAGGGAACGTTATTTTTTAGACACACCTCGTACAACGAGGTGAGTAGAGTAATGAATAATCCCGTCGTCTCTCTGATATACTTTCCCTATGATGGACAGACTTATGCCCTGCTATGCAAGCAGTAATTAATAATACTAGTAACTGTCCCATTCTTCGAATGGTAAAAAACAAAGCTCACCAGTCCAGACCGAAAGGAATCACCACAAAGACATTGATGTCGAGACACTTTGGGTTATCCACATAAAATCGGCGATCAATAGATAGATAGGATAGTATCACAGTAGTATGCAGTGCACCGTAGTGGGCACCGAGAATTTTTCATGGGTCCATGTGTTCGTAAAAATGAAAAATCGGAGGTAGTCAATTAGCGGCATAAAGCAACCCCAAACTCAAAAAAAAAATTCCTCACCTTTTGGGGGTCGAAGGGAGGGCACATGTAAAATGTCACGTAAACCCGAGCTGTGTGAGCGGCAGTAGGTCTTATTAAAAATCACGTGTTTTTTTAAAATATTATTATTAGATCTAGATTTTACTTTCTTTGACTACTTTGAGCATAGTTCGACCCTCGAGGCGTGAGAGGCCTAGATCTAGCCTTTCGACAAAGTTTTCTTGGCATGACTGACACTCCGAGATCTAGTCTATAATAAAAATATTTCCTTCCGAGCTTGAAGCACACTCTAAATATTTCTACACAGTTTTCTTGGTATGAATGAATGGCACTCATCTCATCTGTATAACAATATACTTGGTATCAAAGTTTTCTTGGCGTGGCTGGATCGTGAACTCTAGTTTACATTTCCGGTAAGAGGCGGAAATGACGAAATTGACGGAAGTACATTATCACGTCGTATTCGCAATCATGAATTGATAACTGATAATTATAACTGAATTTCTGGAAAAAGTAAAGAGTTTCGGGAAAAAATAAGCACGACACGTACAGGCTTGATACATTTTACATACATGTGCCAGGTTTCATTTCTCTACGTTGCGTAGTAAAAAAGCCTTTGCGGGAACAAAGTTGGGCCCAAGCTCCATTATTATATGATAATCCAAAACTACTAGGTGCTAAGGTTCAGTTCAAGTGTAAGACTCTCTACATCAATTCATAATAATATTAGTATGTATTGGACGGGCTCGTCCTCCCAGACCGTGCTCACTGCTCACGGGTTCTCTCTGATACAATGGACTTACATTGTCACCCACCAAAATGTGGACAGTAGGCAATGGCGCTTGAGGAACTTTCTTCTTCTTGGTATGACATGGGCTGCGACCTCGGACTTTAGTGCCCGTCGTCAGTGCATATTGCATGCAATGGCCTTCTGTCTTCTGCTCTGGTCCCTCTCTCAGGCGGGGGCGTGCCGAGTCTCTCCGTGAGCGGATACTATGTCACCTGAGACGGGGGTCCGCACAGAGGAAGATCTTTGTTTCTCGGGGGCCTCAGCTCCAAGAGCTGTTGGCTCCCTGACTGGGGTCCGCGCTGTTGAGATCCTTTGGTGCCTCGGGGGCCTCAGTCTAGTGCTGTTGGCCCCCAGACTGGGTCCGCGTGCCAGCTCGTGGCTTTTGTAGTCTAGCGAACCTGCCCTGTCACTGTGTTCTCGCGCATGTGCGGAAGTGTTGTCTCAACACTTTGCACGCCTCACTCAATGGCCAGGAATTATTTAATCTAACTCCTAACAACAACAACTAGCTTGAACACGGGGTTTAATAACACGTGGGGCAGAACTCGACCCAAGACACGCTCCAGTTAAAATGTACAGTTTTAACGACACATATCTGAATAATGGGGTCAAGGTCGAAAAGTTGCTCTAACTCCAATATACACAGCACAGCAAAGTCAGTCACTACATAATACAACAGGCAAATTGAGAATTGCATACGGGTGGACAAAAGCTATGCGCAAAGTTACATGTACATTCTGTGGGTACAATATGCCAATATATAGGTCGAGTTTTCTTGGCGATAATGACCAATAAATATATGGTAAGCCTAACAAACTGGCAACAGCAAACTTTACAGTGTCAGAAACAAAGTGCGTCCACACGCAGAATCAATACATCCAATACAAACTAAGTAAAAGTAAATCAAAATAAACTCATTTAGTATCCTATGGCAGTGTTACAATCTGGCTCCTCGGTCTGCCATATGCTTATGTCGTTGACCCCCGGACAACAGCGTCAGGGTTGTCTGAGATGCAAGTCAAGGTCCGGAAGACGACTCTGTGGGAAGAGGAGGGCACAGGAGTATGCTCACAATGTGGTGAACAATTTATTGCAATTCCAACCCCGGTCCCCGAATGAGGTGTTGAGAATCTTCCCGATCCAACTAGACGGGACAACACATCAGCGTGGAGATTATCTCCGCCACGGATGGCTGTCACGCTAAAACGATATTCTTGCAGCGCAAGGCTCCACCTGGTCAGCCTAGCATTTTTCGCTCTATTAGATTTGAGAAACAATAAAGGTTCATGGTCTGTCTCAGTGATGAATTCTGTCATAAGTAAATATTTGGAAAAGGCGTCGACAGCACAAACGATAGCCAGGCATTCTTTTTCAATAACAGCACAGCGTTTCTCTCGATCAAGTAATTTGAGACTGGCATACATACATGGCCGCAACAATTCGTCTTTTTCTTAGAGTAATACCGCTCCAATATCTTGGTCCGATGCGTCGGCACGAACAATAAAGGTATGGCTTAAGTTTGGTAGTATACGTGTAGGGTAACTGGAGAAAAGGCGCTGCAGTTTGGAGTGCTGCAGAACACTGGGGTGTCCAGACCACCTTACTTGGGCAACCCTTCCGGGTAAAGTCATATAGTGGGGCTTGCAATGGCCGAAAAATTGGGCACGAATTTTCTATAATAATTTAATAGCCCCAACAGGCTGCGAACTTGTTTCTTTGTGCGAGGTCTCTGCAACATGAACACAGTGTTACTCTTTTGATCATAAATATACTGTCCGTACGACGTAGAAAGCTCGGAACTAATGTGAATCTGCCGTGCATCCTCGGCTGATTGTAGTATCGGCAGGGATCTGCTCATCTCTAATGGCTTTTGGTTGTCCTCATCGAATGTAACAAGTGCCGCGTGGGCCTATGCAACAAAGTGACACGAATGGCCCTGACGATGATGGTCGTCAGTAACATATTTTTTTATCATACTGATATGAAATATCTTCTGTTTACCTTGTATATTGAGTAAATAATGACTCTGTCCTGCACTCTAAAAGGACCCTTCCAGGAAAGAAGTAGTTTATTTTTAGTTTCCCGCAAGAGTACAAGTACCTGGTCTCCTATCTCAAGGGTTCTTAGTCTACTGCCCTGATCGCGGTAAGCTTTATACGTAACTGCCTTAGCCCTTGCCGTTTTCTGAGGAAGAGCACACGCGTCGAGGATTCTATGACGATGATCGAGGACGTACTAGTGATAGGCATACTTTGTGTCGCTATCGTCGGTCTCAGTCATAGATATAGTACTATATCTATGGTCTCAGTACCGGCGAGGAAAGCTTGCAGAATCGCCATCGGCCCGCGTGGCCGACGCCCGTAAAGTAGCTCGGAGGGGGGAAAGCCAGTAGACTCGTTAGGGAGTTCCCGGTAAGCGAATAAAATTATTAAGATAGCGGGAAACTGGCGGTCCCAATCGCCGGGTTTATCGGCAGAGCCCCGCGCTAAAATGACTTTCATACTGGCGTTCCAACGCTCACAACAACAGTTCGCCTGAGGGTGGTAAGGGGACGTCAGCTTTTGTTTAATTCCCACTAGCTCTAAAACCTTCTAGAAGAGCTCTGACGAGAATTGTGGTCCCCTGTCTGATACCATTTGATTTGGGAATCCCACCCTGGAGCACACAGTCACGAGTGCCTCAGCAACATGGTCTTCCCAAATTTCTTTAAGGGGGACCGCCTCCGGCCAACGGGCGACATAATTGATTACGGACAAGACGAAACGATGGCCTCTGTCGGATTTCTGTAAGGGACCCACGATATCCACAGCCACGCGCCCAAAAGGGGTTGATACCGTCGGCATCTCCTGTAACGGTGGGCGTGAGGCCCTACCCTTAGGGGTTAGGTAATACACACGCTCTAACAACGCCCGTTAAAAACGGAACCGCCGAACCGCAGAAGGTGACACAAATTGCTTCCTGGTCAAGGAGTTGTGTGGCCGCACGAGTGATTCGCTCCCGCCAATAGCGGTACACCCTTGTCTCACAAAACCGAAGCACGCATAGTATTGACATACCTATTTTAATACATATTTCACGTTCTTAGTACCCTTCTCCGTGCAGTGTTATAATCTGAGCTCTTTGAACTTCAGAAAGTGAGGATTTTTCGCCCATTTTTGACAAGTATAAAATCTCGGTGGGGTGGGTACAAAGCAGCAAAACAGCTCCCAAATGAACAAAATCCTTTGCTATTACACATCAAAATTGACGGATGATACAATGGGCTGCAATGGGTTCACATACTGTGCCTAAAAATAGTGCAATAGTAGCCAAAAGTTTAAAAAAATGCCAAGTTTTTGCAAAGTGGTCTTAAACTTTTGGCCACGACTGTAAATGAATGTTTCACTCACTCAGTAGGTATAGTCTCGAATGACTACAATAATTAGCACTTTACGTCAATTGGCAGTCCTTACACTGCTCTCTTGAGTTTTTTTTTTTTTTTTTAAGCAACCTCGAACATTTTAATAACTGCAAAAATGTCAACTGGGACACAATAATCACTTCAATAATTTACTTTTTACACAATTCTCTCTTCTTCTCTCGAAACAGCTTATCCATTTGTCGCGTGGAGAGCTATAGTCACAACAGCTTTAACACCCACAACACTTATCACTTAATTCTTTTTTGGCAGTCTCTCTTACTGCTCTGCTCGGGGGGGGGGGGGGGTCTTCAACCTCAAAGACGACAATAAATTACTTCTACACTTATCACTCACTTCCCTTCAGGCAGCCTCTCTACTCGGGGGGGGGGGGGGTCGTCAATCTCAAAGACGACAATAAATCATATAATAATGGAGCTTGGGCTCAACTTTTCGACCGCAAAGGCTTTTTTACTACGCAACGTAGAGAAATGAAACTTGGCACATGTATGTAAAATTTATTAAGCCTGTACGTGTCGAGCTCATTTTTTCCCGAAACTCTTAACTCTTTACTTTGCCCAGAAATTCAGTTATAATTATCAGTTATCAATTCATGATTGCGAATACGACGTGATAATGCACTTCCGTCATTTCCGCCTCTTACCGGAAATGTAAACTAGAGTTCACGATCCAGTCACGCCAAGAAAACTTTAATAGTGATACCGAGTATAGTGTTATACAGATGAGGTGAGTGCCATTCATTCATACCAAGAAAACTGTGCGTAAATATTTAGATCATTTTTTACGAACACATGAGCCCATGAAAAATGCTCGGTGCGCACTACTGTGCACTGTGTACTGCTGTAATACTATCCTATCTATCTATTGATCGCCGATTTTATGTGGATGACCCAAAGCGGTCTCGACATCAATGTCTTTGTGGTGATTCCTTTCGGTCTGGAGTGGTGAGCTTTGTTTTTTACCATTCGAAGAATGGGGCAGTTACTAGTAAAAGTAATAAACTACAGTCTTGCTTCAGAACTCATGCGCACCACAACACTACGCACCAAACTGAACGCTTGATACGGTTACTTTTTATGGCATGCACGGTACTATTATATTACGAATCAAACATGCAAAAATACAGATGTTACATAGCGATGACCATTGTTATTTTTTTAAAATACATGCTTGAAGTAAACAACTTTTAATTATAGCCATCATCTTCCTTATCTCAATTGCCACCTTCCTGCCAAATTTAAGGCCTGAAGAGTGTATAGTTTGGTCAGTTAGTCATGCCAAAGGTTGCGAGTTACTGAAATATATAATAGATAATCTGGACTGGTGGAATAATTATAGTTTGGCCTAGCCCCGTGTATAAACTGGCCTAGCTCAGAATAAACCTGGGGTACAAAATAGACTAACCACTTTAACCCCAGTGTGGGAGGCCAGATTATCTCCCCGCCAGACTACACCAGGGGTTAAAGGAGCCTCGCCTATTTTATGTTCCCAGGTATATTCTGGGCTAAGCCAGTATATACCCATACTTTAGGCTAGGTCAGACTATATTCCACCAGTCCAGATTATACCCCCTATTTTATATAATATATATGTATATATTATGCAAGTAAAGACCACAGTTTAATTCAATCTTGGTTTAATTCGTTTTTTTTATCACTGTCATCGGGCCTCATAGTAATACATACATGTACATATAAATACATTCTTGACTTCCGTAAATCATAATACAATTCAGAGGAAAAAACATGCATTATCATGTATTGATATAGGCCTACTATGGGTTGAATATCCATTCAAAATGATATGGTTCAACTTTAACCCTCATTTCACTCACGTTCGTTGTCATGTTGTAGTTATTTATGTAGTTGGTTGCCCATGAGTAAAACTTGCACTGTATTGTTTGTTTGTCACTGACATACACTTAGTCGCAATGGATGAAATAATTAACGGACTCATAAAAATGAAGTCATTTTGGAGACTTTTTGTGTGCAAATACATGTACACAGTTGTTAAATCTCTTGACAAGGGACGTGTCAAGCTTAGGAAGGTAAAGACGGACAAGGTTTTTTTTTTTTTTTTTTAAATTTTATTTCACTCGCGAGAGACATACCTTTATTCACTATAACACACGTTCAATCTTTCAAATGCCTTGCAAACTAATCGTGTCTTAAACCATAAGGTACATGAAATGTATATCTTTCTACAGATGAGCTATCAAAGAATAATATTCACTAACAAGAAATACTGTTAATGCAACATGATCCATCGAATTTTGCCTTACATGCTATAGATCTAATTACTTTATACAATGCACTACTTTTGTCTCAATGGACTTACTCTGTCGGTCTACACAACTGTCAAGGCTATTTCACTAAAGCTTTCTGTCCAGTTCTACTTGAATAGTTGAAAAGATTTAACACATTTTTTTATATATAGTTGATACACACATATTGCTGCCTATAGATTTTAGAATGATTTGTAGACCTACACTGCCGTTTTTACATTCCCTCTTATATCTTTGTATTATTCCAAGATGATGATGATTCTGATATTGATATTTCTCTTTATTTTCAAGAATAAATAATATGATTTGGTGTTATTATTGTATATATTACTGGTTAACATTCTGTAACGTTTCAAGTGGATCTGGACGGGTGGAGTTCATCAGGCGAAAATATTTAGTGCCTATTTAGTTTTTTTCGGGAAAAAATGAGCTCGACACGTACAGGCTTAATAAATTTTACATACATGTGCCAAGTTTCATTTCTCTACGTTGCGTAGTAAAAAAGCCTTTGCGGTCGCAAAGTTGGGCCCAAGCTCCATTATTATATGATTATACTAGGGGGGGGGGGGATCACATGATTGTTTATTCTGGGCAATGCCCGGTAGCTCATCTAGTCTATTATATATTTCAGTAACTTGCAACCTTTGGCATGACTAACTGACCAAACTATACACTCTTCAGGCCTTAAATTTGGCAGGAAGGTGGCAGTTGAGATAAGGAAGGTGATGGAATGAGAAGTTGTTTACATCAAGCATGTGTTTTTAAAAAATAATGTTTATTGCTGAGTAACATCTGCATTTTTGCATGTTTGTTTCATAATATATAGTACCGTGCATGCCATAAAAAGTAATCGTATCAAACGTTCAGTTTGGTGCGTAGTGTTCTGGTGCGCATGAGTTCTGATGCAAGACTGTAGTTTATTACTTTTATCATGACTATGAGAGAGAGAGACGGGGGGGGGGGGGGGAATCACATGATTGTTTATTCTGGGCAATGCCCGGTAGCTCATCTAGTCTATTATATATTTCAGTAACTTGCAACCTTTGGCATGACTAACTGACCAAACTATACACTCTTCAGGCCTTAAATTTGGCAGGAAGGTGGCAGTTGAGATAAGGAAGGTGATGGAATGAGAAGTTGTTTACTTCAAGCATGTGTTTTTAAAAAATAATGTTTATTGCTAAGTAACATCTGCATTTTTGCATGTTTGTTTCATAATATATAGTACCGTGCATGCCATAAAAAGTAATCGTATCAAGCGTTCAGTTTGGTGCGTAGTGTTGTGGTGCGCATGAGTTCTGATGCAAGACTGTAGTTTATTACTTTTATCATGACTATGAGAGAGAGAGACGGGGGGGGGGGGGGGGAGCACATGATTGTTTATTCCGGGCAATGCCCGGTAGGTCATCTAGTACTCCCATATTCAGGCAAAATATTCAAGGATACAACATTAAGTTTTTAAAATTTTATTTCACCCGCAATTAGTGTCATGCCTTTATTCACTGTAAGTACATGTATATATAACACATAATTGCAATCCTTCAAATGCCATGCAAACTAATCCAGTGCCTTAAACCATGAGCTACATGAAATGTATACCTTTCTACAAATAAGCTATCCAAAATTTTACTAACAAGAAATGTTAACGCAACATGATCCACCGAATTTTTGCGGTAATGTACTGTAATTATTTTCTACAACGCACTTCTGTCTCGGTGGATTTAAATCTGTCAGTTTACATGACTATCAAAGCTACTTTACTGAAGCTTTCTGTCCAGTTCTACCTGAATAGTTGAAAAGATTGAACATATTTTTTACATACATTTGGTACACCCACATTACTGCTTATAGATTCTAGAATGATGTGTAGGTTATTTTTATATTCCCTCTTATCTTTATGTTATTCAAAGATGATGATGATAATGATTCTGATATTGATTATATTCTCTATATTTTCAAGAGTAAATAAGATGATTTGGTGTTCTTATTGTTATTAATGTATATTACTGGTTAGCACTCTGTAACGTTTTAAGTGGATCTGGACAGGTTAAGCATCATGTGAAAAAAACTTTAGTATGTATTTAGTTTTGTGTGAAGTATGTCAAGAACAGATTTAATCCATAAATGTTTCCACTGACTAAATTTTTGTGAGAGAGCAGTGAGTAATTTTTACAAACGTAATTATTGTGCGAGCCAGCATAACTTGGTCTCGTAAACAAGTTGTTTTGAACAGTTTTTTTTATAATAGATAGACAGAAGATGTGGGGAAGGATAGACGGACAGCGTAGGTGTGCATGACTGAGCACTTGTTGTATCTCGTGTTTTGAACTAGGGTTAGTAAAGAGGGAAGGGGTGAGTAGGAATTGAATGTTATTGAGACGTCTGTTGACGTACAGAAAATACCGTGATCCAGAGTAAAAGCTCGGGGTTTTGAACATGTTAAGAATTTATTGCTATAAAATTACATTTTATTGTCTTGGGTAATTCGACCTTTGATGTCGACCCAAGGCCGTTGCGTAGGGCTGTTACTTAAAATAACTCAGTTCGGCAGCTGAGCTAGTTAAGTGGTTGCACCAATCACAATCCAGGAATTAGACGGTAAGCTGCAGATGCAGACCAGTATTTAAGGCCATACAGAACTTAGTTCTGGGCCACATGTAGACAATCCATTTACGAGGTGGTCGGCGATAGTCCTCAGCCAGATGAGGGACATAGAGACGCAGTTGAGCAGTCCATTGTGAGGAGCCTGATTTAAAGCTCCAGAGCCTAAGCTACTTGGTTTGATATAAACCCACAGCGTTTACATCCAGCGCTCTCACTCCTAGTGAGGGCCGCATGGTGAGAGTCCATACTAATTTGTAATGATGAAAGTGAACCGTTCTACTTACTTTTGAAGACAGTTTCAGAGCTACCGCCAGACAACGCATGGTTGTACAAGCATTCTCCATGGCGTGTCTAGAGGAAATGTCCATATCATAACATGTCTCATTGAATTAATAGAATTTAAACTGTTATATCCGTCGCCACGTGCGCGGATTCTATTTGCCATATAACTCATATGACCTGCAAGTAGTTAGATTGAATACGTTAGTCTTTATAGAAAGCGGTAGTTTCATTAGTTAGATTCAGTTGCCTTTGAATTGATATTTATATTTATAATTATATTTGTTACATTAATTCCTGTAATTAAACTGCCCTACAGTTCTGCTAAAATTGAAAGCAATTGATTTATTTAGTTTTTAGAGTGCAAGTATTTATTTTTGTGTGTTCGTCGATTGTGGGAGCGGACCTCGAAAGAGTGTCAGTCGAAATATCCCCATGTAACCCACATCGCGACAAAGTATTTAATTTCTGCTGGATGGTGGAATTGCACCATCTGTCAGTTTCATTATTAAAACGTTGTTGTTGTTGTTGTTTTCTCCGTGTGTTATTTCCCGGCCTTTTCTCTCTGCATCATTGCAACTTTGTATGTGAATCTAATTCTTCTGACATATCAAGCACATTTCTGATTTTCAAAAATTAAAATAAAATTCAGATGTCTTTACACTTATGAGTCTCATAATTATTTAATACCTTGTCAGTGGTGCCAAACAAAAAAAATGCAATACATGTTCTCATGGACAACTAATTCTAAAGAAAAACAAAAAACAACAATAATAATACTAATGGACACAAGTAAATTTAGTGTTAAAATCTAATCATATCAATTTGAATGGATTTTCAATCCTATTGTACATCAATGCTTTTTAGTGCATGTTTATTTCCTCTTAAATATACTATAATTTACAAGAGTCAAGAATGTATGCTTCAATATGATACATGATGACAGCGATGATGAACAATTTAAACTAAAGTTGAAATAAACTGGGGTCTTGACTTTTTTTTTGAAAAAAAAGTAGGGGGTATAATCTGGACTGGCGGGTGGGTATAGTCTGGCCTAGCGTAAAGTATACCCCGTGGTATAGTCTACTTTATAGTAAACGTTCTCCCGGACGAAGTACATCACCAAAACAAAAAAAAACAACAACGCTGTTTTCAAAAAAAGAAAGGTAGCCGGCGAGGCTCGGGAAATAAACACAAAATTTTCCCCTCATTCTCACCCCCCCCCCACACACACACATATTGAGTGCACCGTCACTTTGATCTGTACCAACTGAAGATGCGCACGTGCGGGGGACGCGGGACGTTGTTGTTCGTCAGTCGGACTCCCCTGAGATACAGTCATGTACATCTAATGGCCCTATTTACACGTTCAGATGGATCCGACACTAGCCGGACGAAATTTGGCCTTCGACTGTGCCTACGACTAATCGTATCGTGTATTATAGTGGACTGACTTAGCCTGAAAAAACCACTAAAACCAGCACTTCTGATTAGAAAGGAACTACTTGGCATAGCAATACCTTATACCAAACCAAAACATTTTAGGGTAGGACACAAGTTGTCACTGCATTATTTGACCCTAATTTGCATAAATTAAAAATGGCCACCACAAAAAACAATGAAAATCATAACGTTATATTTTTCAATCTAAAAAAGCTACAAATATAATTTTGGCATCCTTACTATGGTTTTCAATGGTGGAAAGTTCAATGGAATGGAAAGAATTGCTATAAAATCATAATTTTTTGATTAAAAATTCAAATAACAACCTGATAACCCCAAATTGACTGTCGTGTAAAATAAAATAAGTAGAAAAAAAAACAAACAAAAAAAAAAAGAAATGTAACTTAATGTTTCCAGAATACATACATGTAATTAAATGTTTAGTGTGCTAACAAGAATAAAATGTAGTAATCATAAATAACACCAAATTAAATTGGAATTTACATAAATCAAAGTGCGTCTGGCATAATTATGATTCATAAAATTAAAAATGCATAGAGTATAATCAGCATCCTCTTTTGCATCGCAACTCGTACAATGAATGAAAGAAATAATAGTTCATTGTCAAGAGCAGGTTAAGTTTGTAAATGCCGTGCTAGGCCACGGGTTGAATTCAGAGTTTTTAAAAAAAAAAATCTAGTGAAGTGTCCTTGAACTGTTCTCGTGAGCAACATGTTTTGAGTGTTTTTTTTTTTTGACATAAAAACTGTAGATGGTTAAAAAGGAATATGTGTAGGTAAACCAGGGATGGCAGAGCAGCTCCAGTTCGTGATTTAATAGCATTGTTAGAGGGTGTGAGGTGGTTGTAATTGACTGTTGACATTCAGTAGTTCGTGAAAGCACGAATTGTGCTGAGTCAAGTTAATAAGATTTTGGATTTAATTGTTATTAACCTATTTAGAAGACGACCTTGTCTGTCTTAGTGCAAGGCCGTAACCGACTTACACAATAGAATAAATTAATACTGCGAGCTCAGCTCGCATGACCGCACCAATCAAATCTAGGGATTTGGACGGTAGTTGCAGGTGGCTAGACATTATAAAAGTCAGCCCATACCTATATCCATTATCACCTGCAGAAAAGTATCCACTGCGGAGTGGTCGGCTAATTTCGAGCCAGATCGGAACAGAGACGCAATAGAGCAGACCATCTATATGAGGAGCCTAGAAATGACGAGCTCCAGCTAATAGCTACCCGGACTTTGTCCACCATGCAACGCTTTTGTTGATATTCCCTGGTTCTTGATGGCCAGGGGAAAATGGTATGCATTGTAATTGTATGTCAGAATTCAGATGTTACCAGCAGTATGAGAGTCTGCTCCTAGAGTCACAGCCAGGCAGTGCCAGTATTAGAATATGACAGGAGCCATTGCAATGGAGCTGGCGTGTGCTGAGACAGCGAAGACTATAATTTGTATTAAATATCCTATGAGTCATTAGTTATATTTGATCCAGTACTAGGACCTTTTAGTCCATTCTAAAATTGTATTCTTATTTTGCAGTTACCCTGATGGTCATTTCATTTATATATGTTATCTTATTCAGCTAACTCAATACATTATTGTGGCCCTACAGGTCTGACAAAACTAATTTATTTGAGTTGTTAATTAATTCCAGTAGGAAAGTTAGTGTGTTCGTCGAGTGTGTGTTTTCCTCTTGAATTGCAGTCGTTTGCTATAAACCACATTCGCGACACTCATAGTATTCACATATCTCCTTTGCACAAACTGAAAATATTGTAATAACAGTGGAATGACATGATAAAACTGCGAGAGATGCAAATGGAAGGCATACAGTAGAACGAAAAAAATTCTGTAATCTTAAGTACAGTGATAGTCGTTAACTACTAAGTGACCTTAATTCAAGTCCGCAGAACAGTCTGTAGCCGCTAAGACATGGGTAGTAATTACTCACTTAAGAATTATGCATTAAATATTCTGTTGATTATTCTTGTTTTACACAACGGTGTCTTCAATAACACATAATTTGCTATGTGCAATCTACTTGACTGGATTGTAACGAGTTGCCCAACAAGCACACAATGTGCTGCATTTTACCTTGGCTGTACAACATTTACAAGGTGGTTTGCAAATCTTCCTGCAGTGGCAAGTAACAAGAGTTTGAGTTTTTTGGAAATCAATGGTTTGGTTAACCATAGAGGCTGCCATCTATTGGCACAACTTTCCATCATCCAACCCCATTTTGAAGGATCAGGCATAGCAGGGCAATTGATCAAAGTTTGTCCCCATATAAGTATGACCTGCTTGATATGCAGCCCGAAGAGTGTGTTGAAAGAGAGCATCTTTTGAGGGGGGCATATGTTTAAAGTCTTTGCCTTTGTAAATGAAAAGTTCAAAGCGAGTAGCGTTGACAGATGTGCTCTCTGAGGAATTGTCGTAGAGTGGTACAACAAATGCCTCTATGTATGACATGATATCATCATCAATGCATTGTGGAAATGTTGATAAATGGAGCAGGGCTTTGCTGGGCCCAGGTGTTGTGCAAATAAGGTGAGCAGGAATGTAGAAGTTGTGTGTCTTAGGCCCCGCGCTCACTATTTTAGAATTAACCACCCGTTCAATGCAAACAAATCTTTCGCGTGGCGTGCAGCACGGTAAACTCTTTGCCAAGCAAGCAAAAATCTGCATTTGCACGCCGTGCAGCAGGCGAAACGGGATAGTGCGCGCGGCCCCTTACCAGATCCAAAGGAAATCCACAACTCATCATGACAGTGATCTTGAACACTTGACACAGCAATAACCACAACATCACCAGATCACTGTCACTGGAACGAATTATGATCCGTTTGAAATCGTGAAGCGTGGCATCAGCAACATGGATGAAAATACGGGTATCTGCTTCTTTGTGTGTACAGGGAGCAAGCCCTTGTGATGTAGATCTGACAGTAGAACTGAGCACATTTTCTCCAAATGTAGAAACTATTTCTTTGCCTGCTGCACATATGTTCTGGATTTGTTCTACCAATATAGAAAACAACTCTGTTTTGGTTACATCAACACGCAAAAAGAGTCTGCCAGTTTCCTGGCATTCTGGAAGATAATGTCACACGTCGCCGAACACCTTCACTTCGTCTCTGCCGAGTACCAAACTTCAGGCTGTCAGGTTTGTACATGTCCCATACAACATCCAGTCGAGAAACATTTTGAAGGCAAGAAAGAATGTAAGGTACAAAAACATGGTCAGCATATTCCTTGAATGTTGACACAAGACCCGGCCAAGACAACAAAAGCTTCATCGAGAATTAATACATTAGCAGCGGGGGTCGAAGCTGAAAATTCTACCTCTGATTCCAAGCATTTTATGATTTCCGATTTGGTTGCTTTGTGCATCTGGCCTGCTGAAGAAAGGCTTGGTGGAATTTCACTATTCTCGTGAGAAAAGATGTCCTCATCAATTTCCCTTCCTGCATGTCCTGAAAGCATCATGAGCACTGCTTGAGATCTTTCCTCTTTGAGAGATGCAATGTCAGACTTTTCTTTGCTTTGTGGAGATTTTGTTGAAAACAGTGGCAATTTGTTGAGGTGAATCTTTGCTGACCATGGAATTGAAGCTTTTTGTATTCGCTGTGAAAAAAAGTCATCATACATCTTGCTTCCAGTTTCAGTGATAGTCATCACTGTGCTGACAATATTATGGCCCATGACTTGAGATGTTTCTAGTGAGACCAGATCATCAGTATCTTCTAAAGAAAGGATTGCCTAATTCAGAAAATGCATAGATCAACGAGTTTGTGTCTTCTTTGAAAGTTTCTTGGAATTTTTTGTACTGCTCATGATGTTTGTTTTTTAAGGACGGTGGAGTCTGCTCAAATTCTTCTGTTATTCGTGCGAGCTCGGGTCCTGCAATCATAAACCTTCTGAGAGCTTCAGGGTCTTCAGTGAGTCCAATAACACCACCATCACCTTTTACTGTGCAAATGAGCTGTTCATGCATTTGGTCAAGAGCGAGACAGGAGAAAGATCGTTCTGTCTTCTGCCCAACAAATCTCCCCTCCACAAACTCTTTGTAGATCTGTGAATGCATTTCCTTCAATGCACACACGTCTCGCAAGTGAATGGGCAGATTGCGTGCATAATGTATGGTCCAGAGCGAAAATCCATGGCATAAGGTGTTGAAGACTTTCAAGGTACAAATTTAAATTGGCTGTACGGCTTAAAAGTGCAAAAAGAAATTGAAATTTTGGGTAAAGCAGACCTTATATGCAAATTTCGTCCCTTCTAATGAATTCAGCACCCTTTCAAACCTATGTATAGACACCTTTAAATGCATTATGTCATATTTTAACTAGAAATTACGCTTTTTTGTAATTGGTAGTACTGCTCCATAGCGGCCATTTTAATTTATGCACATGAGGGTCAAATTATGCAGCCACGACTTGTCCTACACTAAAATTTCTTAGATTGGTATATAGGCTACTTGTGTGCCAAAAGGCACCTTTCTAATCAGAAGTGCAGGCAATGTTGCCTAAGTCAGCCCACTATTAAGAAAATAGCTAAAATTGTAAAATCGTATGGTATGCCTGCCGGTCGACCATCAATTTCCGGTGTCTCCTGATATTTTGTCGTACGGTTTGAGTGAATGGTTAATGCCGCCGCTTGCCTTTGAAGTTTTTCCTCCCCGGGGATGGCATGTCGTTTTACAAACTTGTTGAAAACGACATGCTAGCATGAATTTGATATCAATTTCGGAATCAGCTGTCAAAATTAGTAAAATTGGTCGCGAGTGCTTCGTTTTATTGCTTAATAAAAATAATTTTTTTAAATCTATCATTATAGCCATTGAATTTTTCAAAAGTGGCGGGGTTGTGTTTTGTGTACATATCACTCAGTAGCATCCCTTGTTTCCGCCCGGTCCATCGTAACATGAATCAACCTAGCGGACTACGATTAGTCGCAAGCACAGCCGAAGGCTGACCTGGTCCGGTCCATCTAAACGTGTAAGGCCTCAAACACAGTGCACGCTTCTCCAACGCTTCTTTTTCGGTTGTGACGTCTTTTTGCCGCCGTAACCGAAAAAGTTGCATCGTCAAATTTTATATACGAAGGATTGAATGCACGGCGCTACAGTGGGCGCGGAGCAGACGCAGCGCTGGACGGAGCAGAAAAAGTTTAGCGTGTGCACTTGCTGCTGAAATAAAATTTCGAGCGTCTGCTGTGCTGCTGAACTGTTGTGGCGTGATTGTGTAGTGTGTAGTCATAGTGAATTGTTGGTTGCGTCTTTCTTTCTTTCTGTTGTTTCTTTGCATTTTGACTACAATGGAGTCGGAGGCATTAATACACGCTGTTGAAAAAAGAAGATGTCTTTATGACAAAGGAGATCAAAACTACTGCAACAGGACCATGATATCGGCCGAATGGAAGAAAGTAGCCAACGAAGTTGGATGCAATGGTAAGAACTTTATTTATACTTCTTTCTTTCTGTCTGTCTGTCTCTCTATCCGTCTGTCTATCCGTCTGTTTGTCTGAACGTAGGCTACACTGTAGAACATGTATACTTTTTTCAAACTATAGGCCTACTTTGGCTTATTAAAAGAGATGCAATGATAACCCTTGAGAGTGTGGACTGATCAGACGTTATAGCATTTGCTGTTTTGCCATGGCAATGCACCCTGCGATGACGAGAAATATCCCATGAAAGCATTTCTCACTTCCATTCCACTTTTGGTAGCTCTGCTCCTTGTAACTTCTAGTCTGTCGAACGTTGGTAGGCCTGCTCGTGGCTCAACCACGTCATCCTCAATGTGCCGTAACACCGATCTTCTAGGTTCTTGCATGATAATGAAATTCTGGAGCACTGTGATGGCCTTGACTGCATCTGTTGCCGACTCTGGCTGTTCATCCATTTGGCGCAAGAGTATACGCCACATTTGGGAAATTCTACCAAAAGAGCATTCAACTGAATTCCTCGCACGTGATAGGCGATAATTGAAAAGCTCTTTCTCATGTGCTAATTGTCTGTTTGGAAATGGCTTCATCAAATTTCCTCTCAATGGAAATGCATCATCTGCTACGAATGCAAATGGGAGGGTTGTGTCACTGTCTGTATCCTGTGGTAAATCCAGCTTGTCAGCAAGCATTTTTTTTCCAACTTCAGAGCGAGAAAAGACACCCCCATCGCTATTGCTGCCACATGAACCTACATCGACTACAATGAATTTTCCTTCAGCATCCACAACAGCAAGCAAAACTATGGAAAAATATCCTTTGTAATTGAAGTACATTGAACCTGATTTGTTGGGCTTTTTGATCCGAATATGCTTTCCGTCTATGGCCCCCAAACAGTTTGGAAACTGAAATCTTTCAGTGAATTCATTGGCGATCTTTAGCCAGAGATCTTTATCTGGAATAGGCATTACTTCTTTTTGAAGCACATCCCATATAGCTCTGCATGTTTCTGTTGTGATGCTCCTGATGGTCGAAACACCAGCTCGAAAATGGAAAGATAATGAGACATGGCTTTCTCCCGATGCGAGGTATCTGAAAAACAGTAATTATGTAAATTGTAAAAAAGTTTGATTTCATTCATAGTACAATGTAAATACATATTTATGTATCTTTTTTTTTTCATTTCAGAGGATGAGGCTAAAAAGAGATGGAAGACGCTCCGAGATTACTTTCTGAAAGTCTCACGCGAGTCACAAAAATCTGGTTCTGCTGGTGGAGTAAAGAGAAAATGGTTTCTCTTTGACCAAAGGCTCTTCCTCAAATCCTGCAGTTCCGACAGGAAGACCACAACTAATGGCGACCCCGGCTCTAGACGGCGATACTGCAATTGATGATGAAGAATTGCCCACGCTTAGCCCATCTTCGTTGCCGCCCTTAGCATCTGGATCTGGTGAAATTGTGGATATAGGAGCGGCGGTGCTTTCTCTATAAGATCAGAATCAAGATAAAGAACTTGAGACACCTATCAAAAAGTTTCGCCCAACATCTACAACACCCCGCACGCATAAAAACCCATTTCCCCAGCAGCGAAGACCAGTTGGTGATTTTGAAGCAGAACTGTTGGAGGCTGCAAAACGTATGGGACCCAAAGAAGAAAAAGAACTAAGTGAAGAAGAACATTTCTTCAAAAACCTCGTCCCAAAACTACAACTCATGAACCCTATAGACAGAATGGAGTGCCAAACTGAAATACCTTCGTCGTCCTTAAATACATGAAACAAAATGCAAGCTCGAGTGCTTGTGGAAACAGTCACAGCGACATGCATTTTCAACCACTACAATCACCTCCAGCTACTGACAGAAGTGCTAA
The DNA here is from genome assembly GCA_963931925.1 of Onchidella celtica. Taxonomy (NCBI): domain Eukaryota; kingdom Metazoa; phylum Mollusca; class Gastropoda; order Systellommatophora; family Onchidiidae; genus Onchidella; species Onchidella celtica. The sequence goes on from OZ007577.1 coordinate 23,089,573, forward strand.
TGATTTACCAAGATATCAATACAATCCAAACAACACTGCAGAAACCTCCCACAATATTTCTAACTACCAATGTTATTCTCACTATCGCCAATCCCCAGATTGCTGAGAAGTGACAAAATACAAACCTCTCAAATCTCAAAGTGGAATTTGAAATTTCATTAGAAGCCAGTCCCTTCAAATTAATCATGCTTAGCAAAGACTTTTGCACTATTGTTGCTTGGCTCGGTTTTCAGGTTCTTGTTGCTTTTTCAAAAAGTTAGTAGACCACCAGTGCTTAGTTCCATTGTTTTTTTTTCCTTTCTCTTGCTTTGAGCGAAGCACCTAATCAATAAAACTGATTTTATTCAATTCAAAAATTATGTTCATCTTATCAATATCATCACCATCTTCATCATCGTCATAATCATTAAATGTACCACCACCACCATGTATATAGTTTTTCCCCCTCAAATGTGAACATTGTAAGTTGAAATGTGAATTGAAACCTCAAATGTGACCCAGAAACTATAAATTTAACTTGCAACATCAAATATGAAAATTGGTGATCCTAAAATAAACAACAGAAGCGTCCAAGTGAGTGCGCTGTTTTTAATGTTTTTTTCGCGCAGAAAATAAGTATTCTCATATTTGAACTTCCAGCGTCACAAATTTTGTTCGAAGTCACATTTGGTTGAACTTTGTCACATTTGGACTTGCAAAGTTCAAATTTGAGGAGGAAAACCTATAGTAGTCTTTATATTGACACTGATTTCTGAGGATTATTTTTGTTTACAGTCTCTGCCTACGCTCTTTCGATGTATTCCCCCTATGAGGCTGTTGAAATATAATCTTACACCTTTTTAGGGCCTTTTTGGTCACCCCTTCCCCGTATTTTCTTACTACAGGGTCTGAAGGCCCCTCCCCCTCCGAGGTGTAAGATTATTTTTGAACGGCCCCTATAGGATATATAGCATGTCTTCAAGCTGGTTACACTCACCTTACAGCAAGTCGAAAGTCAATTGACCATCTGTCACCAAGCACTAACGCTACCCGGGTAATGCATTTAGACAAATAATTTTTTTAAAAATCACAGGTTAAAGAATCTTACCTCAAAGTGATGATCAAACGCTCTTTTGCTGACAGGGGTTTCCGGAAATTGGTAGTTCACTTCTCTATGTAGGGTCCAATTTTGTCCAACAAGAGCTGAAATGTGTAGGGCCTCATCCGGATATATTTCAGGCATTTTTCTTCGTCTGAAAGGATTTCTGCCATCAGGTGATGGTATTCACCATAGGTGTCTCTCTTTTGGTTGATTCTATGTACCCAATATCTACGGCGGGATCGTCTCCTTTTATGGATCCATGAAAGCATCAACAATTGAAGAACCTCTTCAGCCATCCTCATTGACTGACACGTGGCCGAATGAACGGACTGAACCGAAAGACGCAGCCACTGTGTTTGCTAGAAAAGAAGTCGGAACAGACACGGCGAGTAACTTTAAAGTGCATCGCTGCAGCTGCGGCCACTGTGTCCGAGGCTTAAGGCCCGAATTATACAGGATAAGCCAAGCTGTGCTGAGGAGCGCTGACGGAAATGATTACAAGTAAAACACAGTGACTGTTTACAATGGAGGCTTTTTGTCGTAAAGCCGCCACGATGACACACGAGAGATGTAGGTCAACGTGTATGAGACCGTTGTACCATGACCATGTTCGATTGCCTTATAATAATAATGAGGGTGCCCGTTGGTTCACCCCAGAGCTATTGAAACATTTATGGATGAGATATTGCTCCCATGGAATAAGGATTGAGCTCGATTGTCGGGTCGTCAAATTTGCCGATGCCATGTAGCAAGTCTTTCTCCGTCGGTGCCCGTAAACGGAAGTGACGTCAAGGTTACTGCAGCACTGCGAAAACAATGGTTACTGTGTGGCCATTAATTGCCGATCGGAAAACAAGCAGACAGGGAACGGGGAAAAAGTAAGCTTTCATCACTTCCCCAAGGCCAAAGAACTCGGTCGGTTGACTATAACATTACCCAGATGAGGCTGAAGCCAGGTGCCATTCCTACAGTCTTTGACTATGGCACAAAGCAGACCACAAGCACAGAAGTTTCAACAGTACGAAAGAAACGATATGTTGAAAGGAAAGAAAGAAAAGAGGTGAGTCCATGACAAACAGGCTAGATCTAGATCTAGTCAGTGTAGAGATGCAGATCATCAATTTACGTGAAAATCCAGTGAAACTTCTAACCCTAGATTAAATGAATAGCCTATATTCTCTATCAAATCTAGTTGTTAGAAATACAAAAGAGAGAAGAGTTTGTTGTTCTTTCTCCTATCTCCACTCTCTCCCCACGAATGTTTTGGAGTTATTCTTGTGATATGGTTGAATAAGTTCAGACGAAGCAACTGTCAATTGTCATTGTGCCTGTGATGTGACAAAAATTATGAACTGAATTAATGAATCATTTGCAGACTTTTGTTTAATTAATTTAATTGCTGGTGACCGTTCTTTTTTTTTTTTTCTGTCATAGCCCTTTTTTTTTAGCTGTAGTGTAAGATATGCCTCATATAAAAGAAGCAGTCATCTTATGCAAAGTAATCACATACTGTACACTTTCTGAGAGCAAGGGATTTGTTTTGTATCATAGACAGCTGACGGTCTAAAAAAGCTCAAATACTGAAATGTATGTGTAGGTATTGCATCATTTTATGGATAGGCCACGCTTATTCGCAGACGTATGCGAATAAGATCAGAATCTTATTCGCAGATGGATTTTCTGTTTGTGATTTTTATTTAGGAAGAGCTCCTTATGCGTCCCGTAACAACCTCCTTGGCCTAAAATGGCGTTCGGTCGAGCTGTCGATGAAACTTTCACCAAAACATTTTTGATGGTGAGAACTATATCTACGGGATACCATATCGCCCAAGTACCATAACAAGCAGGCGAGAACCAAAGCCCTCTGAATTTTAGCGAGTGATAAAAGTCTAGAAAGATCAGATTAACTTCACATACATATTAAAAAGCTGAAACGAACAATTCCTTCGCTCGACTAGTGAGAGGCCAGCGGCGGCCACCCGAGCGTCCATCTCAATCACATGAACAAAACAAATGATGCACATCTGATTCACTTCTCATTCAGAAAACGTGGTAAATCTATGGAGTAAACAAACAGCGTGTCGAGGGGGAAATCGGAAAGCCAGAAGAGTTCGTCCTCTGCCTCTCCTTCCTTTTTTCTATTCCAAAAACCTATCAGAAGTAAACTCGCCTGCCGAGGGGGGGGGGGGGGGGTGAGGCTCCGCAAAATCTGACTTTTTTTGGGGTCACTTTTTTTTTAGATGAATTATTATCATTAGCCAATTTTGTCGGGTGTGAAATCACAGAGAGTCAGACAGAGCCATAGAAGTAGCTTCTATGGACAGAGCTAATAAAAATGAATTAAACTTCCATGGAAACAAAAAAAAAAAAAGGAATGAAACAAAACATGACAAATAGATCCAGGTTATCGTGGCGAGAGATAAGCTGTTCAGTTCACACTGACTAAAAGAAATCATTTACATGTTTAAAATTTGATTAACATATTTATTTCTGTACCGTTCAGTGAACAGGAATAAATATAATGAACAGGAATAAAGTAATCTTTAGCACACTAGATCTAGTAACATTGATCAATTTCCCCACGACATCAATTTTGAAAAATCCTTTAAAAAAAAAAAATCCTAGATGAAAAAAAAATATATTCTACGGCATGGGTTTGAACCCAGGACCAAACCCGTAGTCTCCGACTGATAACCGCAGATGCTAGCCATTGTGCCATCGCAGACTGCCGAATGTAGGAGAACTTTTCCATAGTAGACACCACAAAATCAAGAAATCTCCCATCTTATTCTCAGACGTCTGCGAATAAGCACTTCGTTATGGATAATATTGTCAGGTCAGAAAAATCTGCTACTGGTAACATGTAATCCAGTACAACCTGTTTCATGAACTGGTACGCTAGCATGGTATCAGTGGGCGTGCACCTGTCGGTGCAAACGGCCAGGGCGGAGGAGGTTTCATCTAACCCAACGGCCACATGCTAGGGCACAATGTGACCCTCAGTACTTGAGTCCTTCATATTGGCCCCCGGTAGCGGTGTGGTCATAGGCTTGTTTGCCTAAATCACAGACGAAGAATTGAGCAAACTTCCCGGACGCAGCTTCGAAGCTGGCGGCAGCAGGCCAGTGGTTGATTGATAGGGCAGATGGCAATATACCGTCACTCTGGCCTGGATATCGTGACACAGAGCATCCACCAGTATTGGTATTCTTTGGTTTGGGTCTTTCACCCTAGTCAGTTGGGACTGCGAGGCTGTGGAGTAGCCTACAGGCAGCCGGTCAGGCAATATGACTGTCCCTCTGGCATCCTCCTGCACCTGGATACATTTCCAGTCGTCTTGACCCTGTCTTGCCACTTGGATAAGTTGTGTCCAGGCGAGAGAGTGAGTCTGATGTTTGCGCAGCTCTTTCTCACTAAAAACAAATTCTTTGCGCCAGTCTTAACACTCACCTCGTCTTCTTTCATCTTTGTCTCGTCTTCTTTCATCTTTGTCTCGTCTTCTTTCCTCTCAAAATTCCAACGGCGATGGGCGAGTGCGGTGGCAGCAGGTTTGGATAGACTGGAAGCTGTTAGCACAGACCTACACGTTGGTGGCTGTGGGCTATGGTCGCTTCATCGTCGATTGAAGTGGAGGCGTGGGGAGGCAGCACCCACAGTAGCTGAGCAGCCTTATTTAAGGATAGCACTGCTCACCTCAACTGATGAAGGGGCTAGAAAAGGTGCCCTAAAGAAAGCCCACTTCACATCACCCTGACTGGTATACCGCGACCAGTGGGGATCCCTTTTTGCGGTCGAAACAAAAAGAAATTCAGCTTACTCAGGCTAGGAGCCTGGAATATACGCACACTACAGGACAACTCAAACAACCCGGAAAGACGCACTGCACTTATTGCCATTGAGCTCAGCAGGTACAACCTGGACAAAGTGGCACTCAGTGAGACCAGACTCCCTGATAGTGGCCAACTCAAAGAGCTCAGTGGTGGATACACCTTCTTCTGGAAAGGCAAGGGTGCAGTCGAACCGAGGCAGCATGGTGTTGGGTTTGCAATTAAAAATGACCTTGTCAGAAACTTGCAGTCCATGCCAATTGAAATAAATGACAGGCTAATGACACTCAGGATCCCAGTTGGGAAAAGCCAGTCAGCCACCCTCATTAGCGCATATGCGCCCACCATGACAAACCCAGATGAAGCCAAAGACAAGTTCTATTCTGATCTAGAATCTGTCATATGCTCTGTCCCGGCAGCTGATAAGCTGATTCTCTAGCTCAATGCTAGGGTTGGCTCCGAAATCTCAGCGTGGCCAAATGTTTTGGGCCCTCATGGAGTTGGTTCATGCAATAACAATGGGTTGCGCTTACTTACTTTGTGCGCTGAATTTGGCCTGTTCATTACCAACACAAATTTTAGTCTCCCCGTGAGAAACAGAACGTCATGGATGCATCCCCGCTCAAAGCATTGGCATCTCATAGACTATGTCATTGTGAGGAAGACTGACAGAAAGGATGTCCTTGTAACAAAGGCGATGTGTGGTGCCGAGTGTGGAACTGACCACAGACTCATTGTTTGCAAGCTCAGACTAACATTGAGGCGCAATAGACGCCCTCAAGGGAAAGCGCCACCTAAATGCCTAAATGTTTCAAAACTCTGCTCAGCTGAGAAACAGAGCGAGCTCTTATCAGAACTCTCCTCAAAATTGGATTGCGTGACTTTTGACCCTGAGAACATTGAACAGAGCTGGACTGACCTAAATACGACTGTACACTCTTGCGCCAGCAGCACAGTTGGTTTTCCTGTCCGCAAGCACCAGGACTGGTTCAATGATAATGATAATGAAATCAAAGTGCTCATCAAAGAAAAAAATAGTCTCATCCAAGCTCACTGCAGTGACCCCTCTTCCACAGCAAAAGCTGATGCACTGCGTGCATGTAAGGGTGTACTCCAGAAGAAGCTGAGGAAAATGAAAAATGACTGGCTTGAAGAGCGAGTAAGAGAAACTCAGAAATATGCCGACACAAACAACACTAGAAAGTTCTTTGAGAGCCTCCGAGCTGTGTTTGGACCATCCCGCTCTGGCACTACGCCACTTCTTGCGTCAGATGGTTCAACACGCATTGTTGAATTGAATGCCATAATTCAGCGTTGGGCAGAACATTTTGGAGGTGTGCTAAATCGGCCATCAAATATAAATACTGAGTCCATTGACCGCCTCCCTCAGACTCCTATTAATGCAGCTCTTGCCAAGCCATTCACAGCAAATGAGACCCGAACTGCCACAAATCAGATGTCCTTTAACAAATCACCAGGCGTGGATTCAATTCCTGCTGAGGTGTATGCCTTCGGTGGAGAAAAGCTTATTGAAAGGTTGACCGAGTTGTTCAATCATATGTTGAAAGCAGGGAAGCTGCCACAGGACTTCAAAGATGCTTCAATCATCCATCTGTACAAAAACAAAGGGGACAGCCAAGTCTGTGACAACCATCGGGGAATCTCTCTACTTTCAATTGCTGGCAAAATATTGGCAAGAATGCTTCAAATGACTTGCTTCCCGAGAGCCAATGTGGCTTTCGTAAAGAGAGGGGAACGGCGGATATGATTTTTGCTGCCAGACAGATTCAGGAAAAATGCATGGAACAAAATAAAGCGCTGTATATCACATTTGTTGACCTCACAAAAGCATTTGACACAGTGTGTCGTGAAGGCCTCTGGAAAATCTTGGCGAAGTTTGGGTGTCCACCCGAATTCATCACAATAGTGCGCCAGTTTCATGATGGCATGCAAGCTGCAGTCAAAAGCAACGGCAGTGTTTCAGAGCCCTTTGCTGTCACAAATGGGGTAAAACAGGGTTGTGTCTTAGCCCCAACTCTGTTCAGCATCATGTTCTCTGCAATGCTACAAGAAGCCTTTAGCTCTCCTCCTCAAGGGGTAAGCATCAAGTACCGAACTTGATGGCAGTCTATTCAACCTCAGGAGACTTCAGGCAAAAACCAAAACCAAAAGTACTCAAGTCTGTGACCTACTTTTTGCTGATGATTGTGCACTTCTGGCACACGATGAGGATAGCATGCAAAACTGTGTTGATAAGTTCTCTAGTGCCTGTGACAACTTTGGCCTCACAATAAGCACAAAGAAGACGGAAGTGCTCCATCAGCCTACTCCAGACGACAAGTATCCTGTGACCCCAAATATCAAAGTCCATGACAGTCTTCTGAAGGTGTCGGAGAACTTCCCCTATCTTGGCAGTACACTGTCTTCCGCGGCTCGTGTTGATACTGAAATTCTCTCAAGAATCAGCAAAGCCAGCTCTGCATTTGGCAGGCTTCGAAAGAGAGTATGGGATGTCGCCGGCATTCGCACAGACACTAAGCTGAAAGTGTACAATGCTGTGGTCCTTCCCACCCTACTCTATGGGGCTGAAACCTGGACAGAGTACCAATCGCATGCCAGAAAGCTAAATCACTTTCATCTGGCCTGCCTTAGAAAGATCCTTAGGATCAAATGGCAGGATAAAATTCCAGACACTGAGGTCCTCAATCGTGCCAAGGAATTGAGCATCTTCTGCCACCTGAACAAAATTCAGCTATGTTGGGCAGGACATGTTGTCAGAATGCCCGACTCCAGACTCCCTAAGCAAATCTTCTTCTCTGAGCTCTCCAATGGAACGAGGAATGTTGGGGCCCCAAAGAGACGTTACAAAGACACTCTCAAGCAATCACTGAAGGCCTTTGCCATTGATGTGAGTGAGTGGGAAAAGCTCTCGCTTGATCGTGCAAATTGGAGCGCGGCCCTTACCAGAGGCAGCAAAGCATGGGAAGCTGACAGAGTCCAGCAGGCTATTAAAAAAAGAGAACGGCGCAAGAAAAGGCCCAGTGGTACTGAACCAACGGAGCACTCTTGTCATTTATGCGGAAGGGTCTGCAGGGCAAAAATAGGACTTATCAGTCACATGAGAAGCCATAAGTCATGAAAGAACAGTCTTTCCATTCTGTCCTCTGTGTCCTTTAGTTCTCTTTATTGTCCATGTGTTGAAATTCTCAACAATTTCTGTTCTTTATTCCTCTGGTGTTGTTAAGGATCATCATACCTGATGGACGAACTATTATTATTATTATTATTATGGATAATATTCATGCAAGATTGAATTGTATTGACATTTTTCAATCTAGAGCTCATTTGTTAGAAGCCAGACAGCCATGGCAATTGCAGATGACGAATTTGCACCATAGGAGTGTGAGGATGACAGAAACACAGAGGATGATAACACCGATTCAGACCCCAGAACTGAACGAAAATACATGTACATGGTATTTGAGAGCAACCTGTTGGAGCTTTTAGAATACTGCAGAGTGTGTGGGGCTGAAGCCAAAGTAAGCATTTAAATCTTTGTCATAAATGAAAAAGAAATTAATGTCTGTGTGGAGGCTAACAATCTTTGTCATTTAAAATTGTAAGCTGAAGATGGTTGTAAGTTGGTAGTTTCAATTTTTAGCCGTGAAGTGGCGACATCTCAAAATGAGGACCTGTACTTTTTACTTTGCAGGGTTTGATAAATTAAAACAGAATTGAATAAAATGGTGAGGAAGGAAAACTGTAGTAATTTACTGACATCTGTCTGTGCTCTGTTCAGTCTTGTGTTCATTCACCAGATATAAATGGTAAAGTTGCCAAATCTGACTACATCATAAATATTGACATAAGGCACCATGGTTATTTCTTTGTCATTATTATAATACATCTGTCTCTAGAGATGTTTTTTCATCGTCTTTAATTTCTTCACACCTTTACAAGGTGACAGAGACACCAAATTCATATGCCATGGAGTTGGAGGAGCTGCAGCGAGGATTACTAAAACTGGAAAATGAGAAAATAAAAATCTCAGACCTGTGTAATAATAATAATAATAATAATGGATGGCATTTATATAGCGCATATCCATTACAAAAATGCTCTATGCGCTTTACAGAAACATGTCAAAAAATACATGTGTACAGATCCATAGCAGTGTGAAGAAGTTTATGAAGGCCAGACCAGACAAAACACTGGTTTGATGTATGGCATGTTGCAAGAGATAAATAATTATTGGATAAAGCCCAAGAGTAAAGAAATTGGCAGCCATAAATCAGGGGCTCGAAGTTAAATATATATATTGATTTCATTGGCAAACACTCAATGCAGTCCAAAAGCGCACTGTAAAACAGTCAAGAGGAAGCCATGGGATGCAATAACAGGATAACATTTATTACACTCATGAAAACTAAAAGTATCATTTACACGTAATACATTAATTAACTGATTAAGGAATCGATGCAATGTATACTGACAATAAGAATGAACAAGACAATAGTAATATCTCTGATTACATGGTGCAAGAAGATATGCCAAGAGCAATTTAAATGTACTTAAACAACTTATTAATTTTGCAAATCAAACAGACATTCAGAAAAAAAGTAGGGGCCCTTTCAAAAAAGAAAAAAGACCAGAAGCATTTCTAATCACATCTACTGGGTTGCCAGCAGCAGCGATGGGAACGGGGAGCTGGTCCTTCAAAACTGGCTATCTGTCTTGCGACATGTCTGCAACATTCACGAGGGACATGGTGCTGAGACCTGTTTCCAAGATGTGAACATCAGGAGACGGGCGTGGATGACCGGAAGTGGTTCATGCCAGGTAATCGTTGGGGATTAAAAGTTTTATTATGTAATAATACATGTATGTTTGACCACAACCTCTTTAAAGGAGAGTGTTCAAGCATGAACACTGTGCAAGCATATATGAAGACTAATGCAGAACAGTTAAGCAAAGAATCCAATTATTGTTGTAGGCATTTTTTTTTTAATACAGTGCACTCTCCCGATTACGACATCTCCGAATAATGACATTCTCCCGATAACGACATTGACCCCCGGTCCCGATTTTTTTACTATATGTTATTAGTAATAAAACTCTCTAAATAGCGACATGCTTTTTAGACCACTCTCCGGATAACGACATTGAGTTAGCAATAATCGGCTGTGACTTTGCTAGATACAAAAATAAAAATAGCTAAAATATTGTTTCCGGTCAGTTTCATTTCATTCTCTGAGCCAATAAAAACACTTCTTTTCCGACCAATGAAATGTCCTACCAGAGGCACCTCATAGCCAATGAGATCGCTTTGTTATCGGCCAATGAGATCGCTTTGTTATCGGCCAATGAAAACACACCTGTGTCTATTGTCGTCGGAACAAAAAGGGTGACGCGCATTAAATGAGTCAGTCATCACATCGCTGACCGCTGAATCGATTGTATTCACCCATGTGTTCAGTTGTATTATTAAATACAGCTGCACTCATGCCAGTCCCAAGCCCGGATAAACAACAGAGGGAAAATGACACACAAAAAACAACAACAAAAAAAACAAACAAACAAAAAAAACTAAACAACACACACACACACTTCGTGTATTTTACATGTTTGGAAAGTCCGATCACTGATCACCCACTATGGTTGATACGTTACATTCTAAGGGTCTAACCACACCCCTTTTTCCGCCATCTTGAAAATCTCCGAATAACGACATGTTCCCGATAACGACATGCACCTCTGGTCCCGAGCCATGTCGTTATCGGGAGAGTGCACTGTACTTGGCTATTGTGTTCAGAAAACCTTGCATTGAAGATAATTGATTCACTCTACTTTCAGGCAGCGGACAGTTCCACGAGTTAAAAAAAATTTAGAATGGGGGTTGGAGGTAGATCTAAGCACAGTCTATTGGTAGCCTGTTACCATTTTAACCTGTTACTAATATGAAAATGAGATTTTATCTGTCCCCAAATCATCTGAAACTAATATTTGTATTTCAGAATATGTGAATGATTTGTGGAAAGAGGTGGTCAAATACCGGCTGCGTTACCCGAGCTATGAAAGGGCAGCCACAGCACCTGGACAAAGGGAAATGCCACCAACTCGCACGAGCCTCTTGCCTCCTCAAGACAAAACCATCTTTGCAAGCAATCCCATTTCCCCAATTAAATAAAAGGAACATAATTTACCACTCATAATGTGTGTTATAAATTTATTTGCCACGAATAAGTGACAAAAGAGAGAGAGAAAGTGGTGAAATTTGTTTGGGTGTGTACTTGTCTGAGTGACCAACATTTACATGCAGAATTGAGTTGGGTTTAAATGTCGGTGAGTACACTTGACCTATTTTGGAGAATTTGAGTACCAAAACAAAAAAATCAAACTTGGGAATGAGTGGATAAAGAAAAGTCATTTGGACTTAGATCTAAATCTAAACTGTAAATGGGACCATTACTGTGAGTAAAGGACTGAATGGTGTGCCAGCATTACTGCAGTCACAGAATAGTGAAAACTGTTCCCAAAAAACAAGCTGAGATTTGAGAAGTAATTCTGTCACATAGTTTTTTCAAACTTACTGGTTGGGGATACTTGAAGCCGTAGTGTTCACTATTCTCAGCAGGAAATGCCTGTCCGATTTTGGTGACAGCACAGGCTGGTAAAATGATGCGCCTCTTCTTGCCCACCACACGCCAAATCCAGGTGACGAAATTCCGGTAGGCAATGTGACGATATGTTCTGAAGAAAAAAAAAGAACAATAATACTTCCATGTTAACATTCTTAATGTTATTTTTAAACAAAAAATAATAAATTTGTAATGTAAGGAGCTCAGCTGCTACGAAAAAATCTGATACCAGTATTGATTGATGTCACAAATCCCAGACTGGGAGATGTAATAAGTTATGACAGGACAACAATCACGAACGAACAAGTTTAACACTTAACAGAACAACCCATCAGACTCACACATTTATTAAACATAATTATACCGATAATAGCGCAATTACATACATTATATTATTGAAATTAACTGCCGTACAACGGCCTTATTCTCACATGCACTCTCCCTCGGGTCCACAACCCGGTAGTTACTCCTAAAGGCACTTCGGCCTCAGCCTCTCCCCTCAGGGTCTTAATAGCACATTAATAATTCACTGGCACCGCAGTCTCTCAATATCACCTTCCTATTGTCATACACCTTAGCACTCCCCTAGCACCTCAGCAGGGCAATAACACATTATCATTTCAGTAGCCCCTCAACATGGCAATAGTACATTATTAGTTCCTAGCCCATCAACATGGCAATAGCACATTATCACATTCACGCTCATATCTACGTCCCTGTCCGTGGCCTGACTGCCACGACTTTATGTGCCTCTACTGTCCTGCACTGACAGCCTCACTTCTGGCCTATGTGTGGCCTCCGGCCCTATGCTGGCCTATCACCGTAGGCGGCGCTCTTTGGCCCGACCTCGGCACCAGTCATCACTGGAAAAACTCTCTCACTGGTCTCTCGACTGCTCCCCTTATGTCCGCCCGCTGGGCTCTTACTAGCGTCCGTTCAGTAGGACCTTCTAACTTGCAGTGATAGTAATACAGCGCTTTCGCCTCATTCAGACCCCCACCACTCATAACATGCACGCTTTCCTTACTTGTCTTCGTGCGTTAATTTTACTCTCTTCCTTTCACGTCTTTCCCTACCTGTCTGCCGTGAGCCCTTCTTACTCTACACCCGCTCTGTAGCAATCCCCTTAATTGCACTCACTCCACTCGTGACATCATCCCCCACCCCAAAAAAATTAATGCAATTAATTTCAAATCGCATCAAGATGACTGTCAACGAGTGAGCGTGAGCAATACCTACACTAAAATAATGACCTAGCAGTTCCCCTAGTACATGTATATAAAATACCGAAATCAGGGGAAAATATGGGGATCAATATGCCCTGCAATATGCATATATGTATCACATCATCAATAGCTAACTAAACACACTACCTAATACAGAATCAAAAACCAATCAACCTATCAACCATTCTTCATATCATATTTATAATGTTAATATTTTAAAGTCGACTCATTCACACAGATCCTGTCAATGTTCCTGTCCTCCGATGTATAAGCTCCTGAACTCTTCCCCTAGGCTCGTCTAAGGTAGTCGGCGATATGATTGCTGGTTCCTGGAATTGGTTGAATAACGAAGGTATACGGCTGCAAAGCCAATGCCCATCTAGACAAGCGTGGGCTGGACGAACGATTCCTCGACAAAAATGTCAGTGGCTTGTGGTCTGTCTGGATACAAAATTCTCGTCCCATGAGATAACGTCCTAATTTCTGGACGGACCACACAATGGCAAGACACTCCCGCTCTATCACAGAATATTTTCTTTCTCTCTGCAATAACTTCCTACTGACATAACATACAGGATGGAGACATTCGTTCTTCTCCTGTAGAAGACAAGCGCCGACACCAGAGTCCGACGCATCCGTTCTGAGGATAAAATTAGATCGAAAATCGGGTAATATCAGAATGGGTGACGATGATAATGCTGTCACCAAATTATCAAATGCTGTCTGACATTCAGACGTCCACTGGACCTTATCGGGTTGTCCCTTCTTAGTAAGGTCAGTAAGAGAAGATGACAAGGAGGAAAAATTTGGAATGAACTTTCTGTAGTAATTTAAAATTCCCACTAAGCTTCTGACTTGTTTCTTTGTTTTTGGGATTTGCAACCCTACTAATTTGTCAATTTTTGTTACTTCAGGTCTCTGAACACCTCTACCCACGATATGTCCTAAGAACACTATCTCCGGACATGCCAAATCCATCTTTGCGGGTTTAGCAGTTAACCCAAAATGACGTAATCGTTGAAAAATTACTGTTAGTGTCTGAATATGATCAGACCATGTCGACGTATGACATGCTATATCGTCAAAGAATGACACGACATTAGGTATGTCCTTCAACACTAGTCTCATTAATCGTGCAAACGTCGCTGGCGCGTTTACCAACCCAAATGGCATGACCTTAAATTGGAATAATCCAATGGGCGTTTGGAACGCCGTGTATTGTTTAGACTCCTCAGTAAGAGGGATTTCCCAATAACCTTTCGTTAAATCTATCTTGGAAAACCACGTGGACCCGGCCAATGAAGCTATTAATTCCTCCTGAAACGGAATAGGCTCCCTATCGCCTACCGTAATAGTGTTCAATCTCCGAAAATCAATACAGAACCGCACCGATCCATCAAGTTTTTTCACGAGGACGATGGGTGATGAATACGGCGATGTTGATGGTTCTATCACATCTAACTTCAACATTGACTCAACTTCCTTTATGACTCTATCTCTCGAAGAAAAAGGCAGCGGATACGGTCTAAGAAATAATGGCTTATCCGAAGTCAACTTTATTTGGTGCTGGATCACCGTAGTGCGACCCGGCAAATCCGTAATAACATCCGGGAATGACGCTAACAGGGTCTTAAGTTCCCTACTCCTTGAACTCGTAAGGTCAGGGTTAATTTTTACGTCCCAGACTGGGAGATGTAATAAGTTATGACAGGACAACAATCACGAACGAACAAGTTTAACACTTAACAGAACAACCCATCAGACTCACACATTTATTAAACATAATTATACCGATAATAGCGCAATTACATACATTATATTATTGAAATTAACTGCCGTACAACGGCCTTATTCTCACATGCACTCTCCCTCGGGTCCACAACCCGGTAGTTACTCCTAAAGGCACTTCGGCCTCAGCCTCTCCCCTCAGGGTCTTAATAGCACATTAATAATTCACTGGCACCGCCGTTTCTGCCATTCCAAGCCCACTGACTTCGCGGCTTTTTTTTTTTTTTTATGGGATTGTCAACAAGAAATTCAGACAGCCAGATGTACACTGTGTTTAACATTTAGAACATGTAATGGATATTTGGGATCAGATGACATGAAATTTAAACTGCTTTGATCATGAATGCGTGAAAAATGCCGGTGCTCTGTGCTATTTTATTTAAAATTGTTGCGTTGTTGTCTTTTGATATCAGAAAGCAGTATACAAATATATACATAAAAACATTCAGTAAGTGGATATTTTATGGGACTTCGGTCCTCTACTTAATATTGCGTGACACAAAGGCTTGTAACTCTCCATCAAAGGAAGTTGCGAGAAAATCTAATATCCTCTTTTAACCTGCCATAAAGATAAGACGTTTTCTTGTTTTGCAACATACGTGGAATCTCTCAAAACTACTATTGAGAATATAAAGTGAATAATTCAATAACAGAATGTAATGCTAAAAATAAAATGTGATTTTGGAGTGTCCCACTCAGTATTTCTGGCCCTTTTGTCTATGTTATAAATGCAAAAAATCATTTTATTAACATTTTTAGTGTGATTTCCTACACATACTGGTGAATAAGTTCCTCTTCATCATCTTGTCTCATTCAAGCCAATTCTCGCTCCAACACATACACAGAAAGACAGTTCCGCTCGAAACCCAGATGTTGCGTAATGCAATCAGGAGGCTCTCGCAGGTTTTGCTGTTCTTCATACTCTTGCGAGTTTTGCCAGAATTTCCACTAAATCCTGGCAGCAAACATTTTCTGCTGCAGTTGGCATCACTGAACAATTTTCACAGGTGCACCTGAAAAGAAAAGAAAAATGTTGTTTTTTTTTAATAAATCATAAAATATATTTTCAATAAATACAGGATAGATCTAAGTCACGACAGAGAGATACAAAATTTTCAGTTCGCACTGACTTAAAGAAATCATTTCCATTTTTAAAAATTTGATTTACATTATGTAACACTTTCATTTCTAATTAGCAACTGTCCCGTTCAATGAGACAATGAAAGGGAATAAATAAAATGAACAGGTAGAAATAAAAGAAATCATCCTCATACTAATTACTAGTAATGGTCATGTGCAGTTTCCCCATGACATCAATTTTGCAAAATCCTTTGCAAAAAAAGATTCGTAATAATGTGCAGCACTAGGTTTAAAAAAAAAAAGCTCTGGCCTGGGATTGAACCCATAGTCTCCGACTGATAACCACTGACAATAGTCATTGCACCACGCAGACCACGATAGGCTGGAGGAACTTTTCCATATTAGTCACCACGAAACCAAGAAACCCCCCATCTGCGAATAAGATCGGGATCTTATTCGCAGACGTCTATGACTACGAGTAAGCACTTTGAACAACAATGTGCTGTTCTAGAAAATTTACACTTAACTCACCAGTACAATATACAAGCTAAGTAAATCTGGATTTACCAAACAAGTAATGAAGTTACGGGAGGTCTTCCCCCCGTCCGCGCCACTTACCAAAAAGTTCACAAACCTAATATGATTAAGATATAAGCTTACACAACCTGCATTGGAATGGTCAGATGGACCTGGGGGCGTTAGGGTCTAGTCAGTTTGTATCAATGGGCGGTAGACAGATTGACTAATCAGGCGAAAAGGGGCTGGGGTAGTTGTGTTTTCTTGGCTGGCGCGGATGGGCGGAAGACCTTCCAAAGTTACAATGTAATGATGTTTAACAAGACAATCATAGATCATCTAGACATCTAGATCTAGACTAGATCTAATTTCTAAATTGATTTTGACTCGTGTCTAGATGAGATGATAGATCTAGATCTGGGGTAGGGCTAGATCTAGATCTAGAGTCTAGCCTATGTCTTCATAACTTTATCTTTTGCTAAAACTCACCAGTCCATCTCCATGTCCACATTCACTGATTCAGTGTCATCTCCACTGTTGACATCTTTATCTCAGGCTCTGATGATGATCTTTGGGAGGACTTCCGAATGCGTTCCATAACTCGACAAGTGCATAGGCATTGTCAGATTAATATGTAACGACGTGAGGGTCTAGTCAGTTTGTATCATCGAGGCCGTAGGCTGATGTTCCTCTGGGCATGTTTCATTGTTTGTCGCGTTTCGAGTAGCCTAGGAGGGCTAGCCTATTGTTTTTGTTTACCGTTCGCCGGGGAGTTGTGCGGCGCTCGGGTAAAGATGACGTAGTGCACAAATCACCGAAAAATCCCCGGAAAATCACCGGATGTTTATACGCTCTTGTTTTTTTTTTACAAAATAAACATAGCCTACATAAATAAAGTTTTTGTGAAAAATATCAGTCTCGACGTGATTAATAAGCGTCGAAGTGTGTCATGAGCGAATAAAACGAGTATTGAAAAATTTTCGTTCACATGGTGGTAAGGTGGATTGACGGGAAATGAACATGCCGGGCTTTCCTCTTTTCCTGGAATAGATCGATTCGTGAGATTGAAACAAATTAAGCAGAATCTCAATATATATTTCTTATATGCAGAATGGATGCTTCAAGTGAACGTTCGTATACATTGGTATATTCCTGAACATTCCATAAGGTCGTAGAACTAGATGTTTACGCCAGATTTGGCCTTGAGTGATGTAACCTGGTGACGTATTGATACGTGATTGGTTAGTTTGTGTGTTTCGGGCGAAGGCAGAGGTTAGATTAATTTTCGTTTTCTAAAGGGTTGTAGTTGGATCAACTAACTCCCCCTCCCCTCCCCCCCCCCAACCCCCCCCCCCCCCCATAACGTGCTAGAACAACCTCAACTGTTACAAACTTAAAAGATGGATAAAGCCAAATGGCCTCAGAGTCAGTTTGAGACTGGCCGTGTAGGAGGATCTTTTGCTTAGTTTAAATGTAATGTGTAATGAAATATAAATCTTAAATGGATTTTTGGAGTTGGAAAAAAATCTTGGAATTTTTTTACCACATCTTGGGATTTTTTTCTCTACGGAATTTTTGAAAAATCTTCACCGGCAAAGATCTCTGGCCAATTTGGAGCAAGTTCGATACCTAGGGGAAGTATTGGAAAATACGTGAAAATGGTTCTTCACCCCAGTATAGGTTATCTTGAAAACTGTCAACATCTGATAATGAAGACGTTTATTAAAAAGCCAGTGAAGTAAATAAGTAAAATGGCACACAATGCCACGATGTTTACACATTGTTTTTGATTCTCATTCCGACTACTTATTTTCATCTAAGAAATCTGTTCTGGTTTCTCCTCCTTGTATCAATTTGTTTTATTTATTTTTCTATATTAATATATCTATTTACCATCTTGCAATATGGGAATGATGAATAACTAACTGTGTCTATGTTCTCTGTTCTTATCATGATCTCTATTCCAAGTCTACCTTTCAGGATAATCAGGGTGTTTTATCAAGTTGGGTAAAGAATATTGTATTCTTCGAGGCATAAATTCCTTAGCTCCTGTACATCATTGCCCCGAACTGCAGAGGATTTTCCACGGAGTCTAAATATTATTCAGTATTATACTAGAATCTACGTATTATCATAATAATCAAATATGCCAGACATTAGGCCTACTTCTAGGCGAAGAGTTACAAACCTCGAGTTCAGCCAGTATCGATGCATGCATCGAACGAGGAGTACTCTACTCGCTACTTTCCAGACTCCAGACTAGTTGTCACTCAGTGTATGTGTGACCAGGGAGTATAGATCTAGATGTATACTGAATGGCAGTGTCGCAGGAAAACTTGCACCACTTCACACCATGACGTCTGGGTGGGGTAATGAATTCTTTTCTCGATACACGCCTTTGGTCAGAGATGGCAGACCTGCGCGTGCTGAAGATGGTTTGCTGATATTTGTGAGAGCGGCAGGTAAAAATAAAATTAGATCCGAGTGCATTGGTAGATGGACAGCATCACACTTGGATCTAGATATAGATATCTAGCTCTAGATCTAGATTTTAGCTAGAAAAGTAGAATCTAGATCTAGAACTTAGAAGATGTAGAATCATCTTCATAGATTATCTACAGAAATGATAGGAAGAAGAGAAGGGGAGGCGGGGTCTTGATAGCAGTGAAGAAGAACTTAATGAAAAAATACCTCGAGTCTAGTGAGGAAGGAGTAGAAACTGTCTTGTAAGATTAGTGTGAAGGGTAAACCCCCACTCGTTGTGGGTGCAGTCTAGCGACCTCCTAGTAGTGACTTGGAAACTAGTAAGGACATTTGTGATTGGAACTACTCACTGCCTATCAAAAGAACAAAAAGGCTACCATATGGATAGGAGATTTCAATAATCAATTTGCCTGATATAAACTGGGAAGAAGGAAATGTGAAGAGTCGCCAAAACTTAACCCTCGTCCGGTGCAACTCGCGAGGCCAATCTTGTGGCCTACATACTGCAAACCGTGTCCAGCGGGAGGCCAATATATTGTATGGCAGCGCTGCCTCGTGTTTTGTTAATTCGGTTGCCGCTACTATCGTTTTTTTTTTCCACACTATTTTCGCGTGTTTATCTTTCCTGTCACCCCTACTATATCAAACAAAATGGTATACTCATGTAATAGTAGGCCTACTGCCGGTCTCAAGTTCGAACTGGGGAAAATCTTGGGGAAACTTTTAATTTGATGCTGGTTGCCGTCTACATGTGAAATGAGAAGAAAGGGGCCATGTGCGTATTTGAGAAACCGTTTGTCTGTGAATTCAAATGTAATACTAGGGCCTGCTGCATAAGGGCGTCTGTCAGTAGGTTTTTCATCAGGGAAAACTGGGAGAAAATGACCGACTTTGTTGTTGGTCGTTGTCATTATTTGATGGGGTAATTAGAGAGATGTTGTGTTGCTTTGATTAAACCGCTTTTCAGTACATGCATACATGTGCTCTACGAGCTGGAAATCAGATCTCTTGCTAAAACTAACATCATATAATTCATAGTATGTGGAAGTTTTACATAGTACTAGTAGAGGAGGGAGAAGGCAATGCCACAATACATGTGGTTAGTAAATTAAGCGCCTGGCTTGAAAAATAATTTGTTCACATGAGTGGCCTGAATTAGGGACAGAAAAATCGCAGAGGTCTTGGGAAAATGATAAAACGTGTGTTAAACGGCATGTAGATGCAGAAAATTCTTGATTTTGGGCAATAGAACTTACTGCATATCATCACAAGTACTTTACCCAAATATCATAGAGGTCACTTACGATTTATCCACCACTATCGTTATTGCGTCGTAAAGTAAACACGAAACACGTGTTCAGAAGGACCAGATTGATCCAACCGCCGAGGTTATCGGCAGCACGCGAACGATCGGCTGACTGGCCGCTGGCTGTCCCCGCACGGAGCGTTACGTGGACGAGTTCACTCAACGTGGGACGAGGGTTAAGAGAAATAAATGATTTATTTTTAGACAGCATTGCTGATGTAGGCCTAGAGCAAACAGTGAAAGAGACCACTCGAGGAGATGCACTGTTAGACCTATTTTTTACTAATTTCCCTAATCTTACAAGAGAGATCAAAATTCTTCCTGGCCTAGGAGACCATGACATAGTCCAGATTGATTCAGAACTGAAACCCTTTAAGAAAAGACCTACTAGGCGACAGATTTACCTTTGGAATCTGACGGACGAAAATAAATCGAAAAGGGAGGCAGCAACTTTTGGCAGTTTTTTTCAGGAAATATCACACCTCAAAAACTGACACAAACAAAATTTGGGATTGTATCAAGCTAAATCTGAATACAATCATGGAAAATTGTCACAACAAAAATGTCATAACAAAAATGTCATCCATGAAAATTCATCAACCTTGGATAAATACTTTAACGAAAAGATTAGTGTGGAAAAAATACAAAAATGGTTAAAAAAAATTAAACAGTGCAACTCCGAACGGGTGAAAAAAAAAGTATCTAGAAATCAAAAGATTGACCTAGAAAGAATGTCGGAAAGCTCATAATAATTATGTCTTAGTGTGACTGAGCGACGCAGCACCGAGCAAGGGGCTGATGGTTCACCGACATGGGAGCAGGTAAGAACACAATGTTTTATCTGCTTTTAAAATAGCATAGAAAGAAGACAGTATTTTATTTAGACATGGATGGTGTCTATAAAAATAAACACCAACTTTCCTCTTGTCGATCTCAATGAATCTTCGAAGTGAACACAAAACAAATGATCAAATCCCGTGTATTAACTCAGACCCAATCTATGACTGCTAGAAAAAAGAAAATGAAACCACGGGGCTAAAGCTCATCTGATCTGCTCTCAAGTTTCATAACAAACAGAGGTTATTTTCTGCATCAAACCAATGTGTAAACACAGTGGGAATCATCGGCCGATGCATGAGGAAGTCACGTTGCTCACCATTGTGTTTACAAAGTGAATATATAGGTCATCGTGACCCAATTCTGATCCAAAAGTACTGTTTGGTAATAATTTTTATTATAATCATCGAAGTCCACACATTTGTTATTAAAATGATGGGAACGGGCGAGAAGACTACATGTATTTGTATAAACAAAAACTATGCACAGACGTCCTCAGTATTTTTAAATATATTGCTTTGAATCGAGCGAGCTGAAACCAGTCTGATGGCTGGTGATTACACCGCACTGCTCTATAATGTCTGTCGCCAGCAATTGGTGGTCCTCCAGCAAGCACCCAGCTGGGTCGTGGGGTGGCTTGTTAGTACACACTACATGTAGTGTTTTAGTGTGCTGCATGCCACCATACGCCAGCCTTGCTCTGGCTTGCATCCAGCTGGCACCCAACTGGATTGCGGTGTGGCTTGTTAATAGTGTCTTAGTGTGATGCATAATAATGAGGTGGTGTGCCACCAAACTGGGGCCTACGCCAGCCTCTGTCCGGCTTCCCCCTTAGACTGTTGTTAATGTCAGGGGAGCATAGTCTAATGGCAAAGCCAAATAGAGAAAATACTGAGTTGTGTTCACTGGTCAGCTATAGCTTTCTATGTAAAATACTATGCTCCCCTAGCAACAGATACCACCATATTCAAAGGAAACAGTTTTCTTTGATTTTTAAAATACTCCAAAACATGATTTAGGCAATTGTGTTATGATCCTGACGAGTAGTGGAACCTAGCTAAGGTGTCTAGATTAAACTGCTGTGGAGCTTCTTAGGTCAGTTTGTTTGATGGTTACCAAGGGTTGATCTGATGTGGAACATAATACATGTAATATCTTCAAATGTGTCAGCATGTTTGATGGTTACCAAGATATTTGCCTGGAATTTTCAGAAAGTGCAAAAAAAAATTGCCACTCAACTTAATCTTCTATCCACATTTAGTGAGCTGGTGAGGGTATCGATAAATGAAGCATGCCCACTAGCTCTGCAGCCAAATGTAAAGAATGAAAACCACTGAAAGTAATTGAAGTCATAAAACGTGACACTGAAAGTAACAATAACATTTGCTGACATTTGTAGGACCATCATGGACAAGACATGTAAAGACAGTTATGAAAAAAGACAGTTCGTTAGTTAATGTTTTTGCTTTTGTGTGTCAAATACTTGGGAAATCAGTATTGCGGAACATTAATATTCCTTCAATAACGTGGAGTATAGCAATCTGTCTGAAAGCAGATTTTCATTGCTTTGGGGAAAGATCTGTAGTGAAACACTCTTGGCCTAGAATAACAATCCTACTGAAGGAACAAGAAGTTCAACTTTTTAAAACTGTTTTAAAGAGAAAAGTCGCTGTGAATCTGGATTATTCACATATAGCATTACTAAACAAGAACATGAATTGTACTAGTCACTGCAGCCTTCCCTTTGTCTCATCTAGATAACATGTTTTGCTTGCAGATGGAGAATATGTTCGCTTTCATGACAGTCAAGTTCATATGGATGAACTGGATCAGTATATTCGTAATGGTGTGATAACCAAAACCAGTGAAGTTGGCAGTGTTGCAGATCCAACACTCGACCACCAAATTTCAGGTGTTGGCCTGAGAGCTAAGAGTGATGACGCTGGCTTGGTGCAAGAGCAAGAGCCAGTAAATCAACAAAATCAACATAATTTACAAGTGGGTATCGCTTATCAAATTTTGCATGAAACTCACAAGATATTTATATTCCATTATCAGACCAAAGAGATAAATTAGCATCAAGTTTCAAGCTGAAGCTTTCGACCCAAACAAATTGTCATTTTCAGGAAACTGCAGATACGCAGTTTTGGTAGTTGTCAGAACAGCTATATATTAGACAGCTGCGATGCATTAGTTTTAAAAAATTCAATTTTTTGAAGTAAATAGAAGAAGGTTTGAAGGATTCCAGCTAATTGTGCCACGAGCCATTTTGCATTTTAAGTTATTGGACGTCTTTAATAAAGTTGCTGTGTCATTATCATTTTCCTGTTTGCTTTTAAAACTTAAGATATTTGAATATTATTCCAGGTGCAGCTGACACTGCCTAATTCTCAAATGCAAGATCTTATGCCGCATACTCTCCATACATTGCATGATGTTCTTCAAATGCAAGTGTCACAGGTACAACAATGTCACATTAAAATTGTATTCTAGAATGAAGTATGAAGGTGGTAAGTAAGTACTCACTAGTGTATTTTCACCTAATTTTGGCAGAAAAAGTAATAATATGGCTTTCCCAAGCATTTGATGTGATTGTATGAGGGGAGTTCAGTAAGTTTTGCACCTAACTGTGAAAGAATGAAGGTACAGTACAGTCTTTGAAACTGACAGATGCACTGAGGACATGAATGTATGCCAAAAATCAGATTCTCCTGGCAATAGTCTAGGCATATTAGTCTGAAGAGCACTCTCACTGCAAGGTCAGACTATAGTGAATTTCATCTGACATTGGAGAAAATTGAAATGAGAGCCATAATCAAGTTCATTTATCACCCAGGAAAGAGTCGACATACATGTACTTTCAATGATGAAATGTCTGCAATGTCTGCAGATACCTGCCCAAGCTACGATGTTTTGTATTCAAATATTGGTATAAGCGATTCAGATTTGGATTTATGTCCTTGGAGGATGACCCCCAAGATGATTGTCCAGTTTCATTTGCAACAGGATACTGTTGCAGCAGTGGAGAAGGTTGTGCTAACAGATAAGCACGCATCTGTAAGAGAGCTAGCCAAGACAAAATTCATCATGAGCATTGAACAAGTCAAAAGTTTCTGCCAGATGGGTATTACATCTTCTGACTCCTCATCAGAAGGAGCAGAGAGTGAATTGCAGACAATTGCTTGATCTGTTCTGCCAAGAGCAAAACAATTTCTTGGAGGGCACCACCATCCCTCCTTCCAAAAAGGCAAGGGTGCAGTCTTCGTCTGCCAAGGTAATTTTATCAGTACTCTGGGATCATGATGGTAAAATTCTGATTGAGTAGATCTAAAAAGTGAACATTATTCACATCAGTTGAAGAGACTGGAGTGGCTGTGGAGGAAAAGAGGGGAGGAAATATAACCAAATGTGTCATGCTGCTCCATGACAGGGCCCCAGCAAACACATCATTCAGAGCATCACTAACTGCTAAAGAATGTGGATACTGAATACAGTGGGAAACAGTTAAACCGAAAATAACGGTAACGGAAGGAAATTAGGAATCCCTGATTTTTTTCCTTTTTATCTTTGCTAACAAACTAGCAATAAACTGAAATAACCATATTGTTAAACCAAAAAGAAAACTGCTGGATTCAGTGGCCAGTCCATGGTGATTTGCCTTAGGCCAAGTTTAGGTGCTGTACCCTCCCAAACCCAGAGCAGAGCCTTCTTCATTCTGGTGGTAGTGTATAGGCCTACATGAGAGCGGCAGCACTGCAGGGCTAGGGGAGATGGAGGCCTATAGCCTCGCTGGTCCGAAATCAAGACAGCAGCAGACAAGACTTTAAGGGCATCGCGGGGGACCATTCGTGTAAAATGTATGACATCAGAAAGACGATACAGTGTACTAGTGACCACGGGCAGCGTATTTCATGGCATCATATATGGTAATGAGATCAGCAGGACGGCGGTTCTGTACCATCTGTCCGCATTCATGTCTCTCGACTCTGAAAGTTAGTCTATATTCGCCCGCATATCCATGCTGCATATGTCCCTGGGCCTGAGCAATCATCCATCCTCATCCTCAGTCAAAAAACACAGAGCAATGGAGGACGTATTGAGTCTGTTTTGCTTGTGCTCTTACTTGATTTGTCCTCTTCAGTAGTGATTTGGGCTGCATGTCTTGAAACTGGCATTTTGAAGCCTCCCATCATTAAACCGAAAACAAACCTGTGGTCCCGCCGATATCGGTTTCATTCTTTGAGTACGAAACTTGCTGAACTTATCTCATTTATTCTGTTTGCAATGGAAAGTAATATATAATGTCAAAATACATCCTTTTTATTTACCTCCAGCTGCTATCTTTAGTATTGTGTTTTTTAAAAAACACATGGTATCATGATGTTGTATGGGTACGCTTGCATCTCAAACAGGAGTGCCTTTGCTTCCTTTGCAAACTTTGCACAGATCTTTAACCCTGATCTGCGATCATGGGTCATATTGACCCAAGGGTATGGTTTTTTTTAATCTGTAACTGGGCACCTGCGTGGACCTGATCATTGAAATCTGGTGTATTCTCCTATGTATTGACTGAAAAAGGTCATCAGATCGTTTGCGGACAAAAGTCAACAGGAAACTGGCCACTCGTATGTTCCTCCCCAGGTTATTTCCCACTTTCTTGTTAACATTCCAAGGTAAGGCTTCACAATGAGATACATGTAATATGCTGTTTCTGAATCACAAATCAAGAATAGTTGTATGCTGTTTATGTCAGGTTTAGATGGTAGAAAATGATCACCATCCTGTCCATGATATGAGTTGCTTATCGGCAGTGAGCGTTGGGCCAGAAATGTACCTGTTAATGTTTTGATGAAGCTGTCCCAAATTTCTCTTATGGGTGCAAATGGGTTCTTGGTCCTGCATGCATGTGCAAAGCATGTCTCCTTTTGTCAAACATCAGATGGTATGACAGTGTTGACAGTCTGAATTAAGCCTGTATCAGAGAAGATCTTCATAAGATCGTTAAATTACAGGCAAGTAACAGCCACAAGTGTACTGACACACATTATTATATGTCGTCTAATATTTCCACCAATACTGGCGTGCCCCAGGACTGCGTGTTGTCACCTGCCCTTTTTACTACCTATACAAGCCAGTGCAAAAGGGAACATGCAATATATACATGTACACTATATGTATTGACTGAATATCAGATGTGCCAACCTTCTCGAATTTTTCTAAATAAAAATTAGAACGTACTTCCCATGCTTAAATTAAGAAAATGTAATGAAAAAAAGACAAACTTGATAAAGTTACATGAGGAAGTAAGTTTGAACAACTTGTCCTCACTGCACACCAGTAATTTCCTCATACGAACACACGGATGTGTCATTTTCAGTTAATTCTCAGCAAGATTTTTGATTTGGAAGAATACATGTACAGCAGATTGTTATCAGATTGTTTTCAGTTCAACATGTTCAGTAACAGCGATTTCATAATTTCAGTGGAAAACAATCTGTGAACATTAACAATCACATAATTTCATCATTAATAGTCTTCCCCCGTGGAATGTATAGAAAAGGATTTCATGCTGTGAGGCCAAATTTGTGTTGGTAATCAGAATATTATGAATTTCATAAGAGCCACTAATCGGTATGTGAAAAGTAGGAACCGTGACCTCATGAAAGTTATTCAGTTAGTGAATGGTATGGAAAGAGATTTTTCCCCATGATTTTTTTTTCCCTTGCTTTCGCCAGAAGCATCACCAACAGCAACAACTTCAACAACAACAGTCCCAGAGACCTGGCACCTCCCAGACAACATTCATTCCCACTCAGTCATCATTACATCTAGAAGAAGTTCAGCAACATTTTCAAATTCAACAACAGTATCAGCAACAAAAACTGGCTCTTACTAGCCCAAAGAATTTGTCACAACCTGTGTCTTCAGATCTGACGTCTCATATTGGTTTGTATTATTTTTGAGCCACCAAAATAGATTGTATACTATCAAAGTTCATTATATAAATGTATGACATTTTGTTGTTTCAAATTGAGAGAAAATTGAAAATCTAGAATGATGTAAAATACAGTGACCTCAGATGTGATACCCTTGTTTAAGGGGGAAGACGGTCCTGAATTTGTGTATTGCGCCGCACCCTCCTTTCCCCCTCACCCCCACCCCCACCACACACACACAAACACATTGAAATCATTTGGGTTTTTTTTTGTCAGAAAGTTCTGCCATTTCTGCACACAGTTGCTTTATAAAACATCCCTCATTGCATTTTTTTTTCATACCAAAAAAAACAGGCTTCAAAGACAAGAGGGGTCACTTATGTTTACCATTTTTGTGGCTGCAAGATCTGTTTTGATCAACATTTTTTTCATTGGGACTATGAAATTTGCTTACATTTTTTGTAGCTATGACCATGTAATTCTGTATGCAAGCAATTCAAAACAAAACTATTTTTTTTTTGTCAAAAAGAATTTTTGATACTGTGTACAGAGCTGCCAGCAATTAGGGAAAATATAGTGGAAAACGGTTAAACCAAAAATGGCTAAACCGAAGGAAAACAGGAGTCCCCGAATTTTTTCCTCTTCACCTTTTTTAACAAACTAGCGCTAAACTGAAATAGCCCTATTGTTAAATCGAAAAGAAAACTGCTGGATTCAGTGGCCAGTCCACTGTGATTCCCCCCCTCAAAAATAATGTTTAAAAAAACCAAGCAGAGCATATTTTGTCCTGAACGATCATACAGGCCTCCATGGGAGCGGCAGCACTACAAGGGAAAGGGAGAAGGAGGAAGACCTATAATCTCACTGGTCCGAAATCAGACAGCAGCAGACAAGACTTTTGGCGCATCGCGGCTGACCTTTCGTGTAAAATGTATGACATCGGAGAGACAACACGGTGTACTAGCGACCATAGACGGCAACGTGTACGGTAACGGTTCACGGCATCGTGTACGGTAACGGTAGCGAGATTAGCAGGGCGGCTGTTCTGTACTGTCTTTCTGTACGGTTCACGGCATCATGTACGGTAACGGTAGCGAGATTAGCAGGGCGGCTGTTCTGTACTGTCCTTCTACACTCATGTCTTTCTACTCAGAGTGTTAGGGTAACCACAGAAAGGCCACCTTTAAGTCGGCGACTATAGGTCGGAGCTTCGGGTTACCACCTAGAAGGCCTATGCTTCACATAAAGGCCACATAGAATTTCGGTGCATTGCGCCTGGTAGGTTTTATTTATACTTTTTTTCTGCACACACTACACACTGCACCACGTGGAATTGTGCAGATTGAAACTGAGCTGACCAGATGCTCGCTTTAAACATTTTTAATTATCATGTCTTTAAAATGATTAAAAATTTTTAAAAATTGTTCTCTTTCAAAATAAACAAATTCTGCTCGGTAACTTTGTTAATTTGAGGCCGCTGAATCCAAATCTTCAATCAAATTTCCTAGATCGTCCCGTCCAGATGTGGTTTGGTCAGTAGAAAATTGCCCCGCTCGTCGTAAATGAGTATGACTCGTTACACCTGCTGTCGCCGACGGTCTTGCCCGTCACCGTGGGTATCTTTCGGTGCAATGAGAATGTATTTTGGATTCCGATAAAAAAAGTCAGCACCTATGGTGCTGAAACAGACTGAACATAGGTGGACTCTATGTGCAGTTGTTGAAGTTATGTAGTACAATTCTTCTCACCTGGAGCGCCTAGTGGCTCCGTGACAGAATTCGGTGGCCTTTCCGTGGGTACCCATAGTCCGGCATGGGTGCCAGACCTCCGGTATATACCTTATAGCTAAGTTAGTCCACATTAACCCGCATATCGATTCTCCGTGTGCCCCTAGGCTGAGCAATCGCCCGTCCTCATTATCAGTCAAAAACACAGAGCAATAGAGAACGTACTTAGGCCAAAATGCAAAATGTAAAGGTAGAACCATTTTACACACGGCTGAAACACAGAAGAAATTCAGAAATAGACTTTTTTAGACTTCTAAAAAAGGGAAGGAAATTTAGAAAGGTTATTAAAACTGTACATATGGCTTAAGGGGATGTGCTGCATGCAGTGGAAACTAAAAACCACATACCATCTTTTCTAATGCATTTTATGGCCCAGTGTTGTGTAACTTTTTTGCATCTTTTTTTATCATGAGCGGGATCATCTGTTTTCTCCATAACAATTTTTACCTTTCACCTAGGCATTGTCCATCCACTGCAGGATGTAGCCCTCTGATAATGACTTCCATTCCTTTCTGTCTGATGTCTTCCTCATCCGTACTGTTCCCCCTCTCTGTTTAATATCATCCTGCCATCTTCTTCCTGATCGTCCTCGAGTTTTTCCTGTCCGTGGTCTTGTGAGCTGTGTGGTTCGTTTTCCATTTTTCCTGTCCTCAAGTGGTTGCAAACCAGGGATGCTCTCCATCTCTACGATAGGTGTGGATTTCATTCCCCCAGTGATAATTTGAAGGCTCTGGAAATTGCTCTTTGCCGCTGCTCCCCCCGCTGAGATACCATACTCCAGAACCGGGCATATGTATCCAGTGTAGGTTTTCTTGAGTATGTTTTGTGTTGCTGTACATAAATACTCGAATAACGTCAATCGATAATCAAAGCGCCTGCTATAGCGAGAGAATTAATTTTGAGTGCGTGCGGCAAATGATTTGGGGGGTGGGGGGCGCGACCACAGATCAACATGTTGACAGTCAGTCCAGTCAAACAATAACAACATGCATCGTTCTTTGTTTGTTACTACATGCCTGCCTTGCGAGTTGTGGCCCCACCTGGCCATCTGTTGCTGAAGCCTAGTAATAAGTATACTTTCTCTCCCTACTGACCACTTGTTGTGACAGCACACTACACGCAGCCAGCTCAAAGTGATGACTCATCACTCACTGAGGCACACTGTGGGGCAGGCCATGAAGGCTACAACCGTGTAGCTTCGTCAGACATGTGCACTCTCTGGTCACTACCAGTGATGTGCGATAATTATTACATGTAGCACGGTCTTTGATCGTAATTGATCGTCGCGCGGCATATGCTCTTTGTCTACACCGGGCTTTGTGACCACATGCCTACACTCCGTGTCACAAACACGTGGCCTGTCTGTTCCTATGCTTTGAATGGTACAGCACGGGAAACCACCGGAAACAAACATACTTGTCTGCCTCTAACTTTTGAATCTAAATCTCTCATAATTTGATCGAAACATGGCTACCGTTAGCACAAAAAAAAACAAAAAAACCTGTACCGATATCAAGGCCGAGATCTGCCGTCAGTTTGATAGATTTTCTTTGATGGACAAGATATGCCAACAAGGGCACGGCTGTTAAGAGGCGGTATTCTAGTTGCCGAGCCCAGTCGAGCGGGCTCCCCGCTACCGGTGACCTGACCCCGTTGCGACCCCGTTAACTGGGTCAGCGACCTCGATTCGAGGGGGGGTTTCACGGAGCCCGTGTAGCGCTTCTGACTCGCTGTTTTTATCGGTAATCAAAGCAGTCTCAGTCCCAAATCAGCCCATTGGTCATATTTTTGTAAACATATAATAATTTTGCGATATATTGTAAGTGTATACAGTGAACCATAGAAATGTATTCACCACCGTAATAGAGATATAGAGGCACAAAGTTATACAATATTTCCTCAAATTAGTACATTGTTCATAATTTCAGATATGAAATTAGATATGATTGCTCCCATCGAATGAGGTGAAATCATCACACAACATGAGAGATAGGTTAAATTTCAAAACTCACATGACTGCATTCATGTATAGATATCCAGTCTCGAGTTATTTGAGTTCGACGATCATTTTCCGTTCGCTTAACTGTCAGTGTCATGTCATGCCTGCACTTAACCAGTCGATGCTGTCTAGTTGTGAGCAGATGGGCCCTGACCTAGGGCTCAGGGCTAAAAATATTTAGGAAGTTTATGTTCTTCTTGTCTGAGTGGCCGTGTTGGGGACAGTTCGAATGACTGGGAAAATAACCTGTCGAGTTTAAATGCCGGTGAGGTGTTGCTGTCTATCATAACCTTTATAGGTTTGTGTGGCGTTGATGTAGCAATATGGGAGCCGCTCAACTCTGCCTCATTAAGGCCACTGCTAAATGACGGTGTGTTTTCTGTTAGCGTTGTGTCCTCGCAAGTTGTACTACAGATCATTGATAGGCTGGATGTGTCATGTAATGTAGCTGATGTGGCTTCCGTTATGTCATGATGGATTGCGTCTTGTATTGTACATGCCATCGTTTGTGTTGGTGCTGTGTCCTCACATGTTGAATTTTGTGTTATCGGCGAAGGGATTATGTCCTCTAATGTCGTGGTTGAACATGCTGCTGTGGAAATTATTGTATGGTCTCTGTCTTGATGTGGTGTGGAGTCATTTGAAACATGTCTACTCCTCAAACTAGTCTTTAAATACTGTGGACGTAATACACAATCTGCGGCCTTCGTGTGTGGCTGAAATTCAGTTCATAAATGTTAACTTCCTTGGGCCAACTTCCTTGCGTTAACAATACTACCTTTGAAGGCATGGCGTTTGATGTTTCCTATCATGGCCAAACACGAGTAACAAATAGTTGAGGAATGAATATGATTCAAGTCGCCGGTGATGGATACACCGAAAGCAAGCAAAATGTCATTCTCAAAGTCCTTGCACTTCTTTGGTTTCCACTTTTGCCGTTTTTGCTGTTTGCTAAGTGTCCCCCCACCACATGTCCGACACAGTTTGTGGGGGCGCTCAACCTGGATATGTCTTTCATGGTGCTCTATTTTGCAATATTTTTCACACAAACTGCTAATAACAGGCGGCAAACAAACAAAAACTGGCACAGAAGCGCCTCGATTGAGTCGCACGTTTTCAAAAATCGTTAACAAATCACACAAAATCTATACATACACCAAACTTGCATAGGTTAGAAGTTAGCCTTTACACTTTCGAAATATTGATTTCATATTGAAATCAGAGGCGGCCCGCGCAAAATATTGAACATCAAAGAGAACCAATGTTGAAAATCAAATTCCAAACTTTAAAAAACACACATTGGAAATATCAGCCGATAAAATCAACAATCTTGAAAAGTAAGCAACAAAAGTTATATCGTCCTGTCGGTACAATCCTGACGTTTAAAATGAGATCTCGCATGGTGCCGTAGCATTATTAGATCGGAAGATATCGCGCTGCAAAAGTATGCGAAAATTGGTGGAATCGTATTACGCAGGCTTGACCAGAGATGGCATGCCGTCACGGATGTGCACACGGCTGACAGGTGATTTATGACCGCATCGCGGGAGGTCGGCGGGGGATTTCGGTCGGCAACTAGAATACCGCTTTCCAAGCGATTTAAACAGCCGTGAGGGAGGTAACTATTTAAATACCCCATTATTTTTTATGGTTACCTCTCTTCTTAGCATGTCCTGCACATAGTGGGGTATTTTAATCCCTTGCCTTGCGTCTTGTACGCTTTCCTGTAATAGCGAGACCTTTGGTATAACGAGACATTTTTGATGGAACATGACCTCTCGTTAGTTACCCAGGTTCCACTCGACTTTGTTCCCTGTGTAACCTTACTTTTGCTCTCCTATCGGTGATGTATTGTTTAATCCACTTGTACATCTGGTTGGACACTTTTGCTTTCAGGAGTTTAAAAAGGAGACCGTTCTTCCATACACGGTCGAAGGCTTTCTCCATGTCTACCCATACTGCGATGGTCACTTTCTACTTTTCCTGGAAACCATCTTCTACTACTTGTGATATGTAGCTTATCTGGTCCTCTGTTGATCTACATTTTCTGAAACTGGCTTGCTCGTCCATGATGAGTCCTTTCGTCTCGATGTACCGGTTAGTCTGCTGTTTACGATCTTCTCCATTAGCTTACTCCAGCATATTGCAAGGCTGATTGGACGGTAGCTATGTACTCTACTCTTTGGCATGCCTGGCTTGTGTATGGGGAGTATGGCTTTTTTCCATGTTCCAGGAATCCTGCCATATTTCCAACAAGAGTTGAAGAGGGCCAGCAGTTTCTTCTTGGCATTCTGTCCGAGGTGAATTAACCTGTCATTTGTTAGATCATCCGGACCAGGGGCTTGCTTTGGTTTCAGTGTCTGGAGGGCAGTGTTCAGTTTCTTCATGGTGAGTGGGCTGGTCATTGTGTTCTCCTCTGGCTGTTCTGGTTGGCTGTTTTCCAGGTCCTGTATGTTTGCTTGTACTTTTTGTTTTTTATCGTTGTCTGCATCTGCGTTACCAACAGACTGGAACTGTTTAATTAGTTCTTGTGCAGCTGCCTTTCCAGATAGGAGGTTGCCTTCTTCAATGGTTATCGGGACATATCTGTTGGGTTCTTTGTTGAGAGACTTGGTAAGCTTCCGTAGTTTAGTTCCATCCTTCTCAAAGTTTACTCTCTGTTTTTTCATGCCAACTGTTTATTTCGGCCAGTGTGTTCCTTTTTAGCTTTGCAGTGAGTGCTTTGAGTCTGATGTTGGTCTCTATTGAAGGATCATTTTCTGCTGTATCTTTTGCTTGGTTGACTTGGTTGTGCAGATCCTCTAGTTCTTCTGACCAGTTCTTTCCTTGCACCTCTTGGTATTGTTTCCTTTGCTGCTCTGTAGATGGCTTCTGTGAACAGTTGACCTGATGTTTTGATCTTGCTTGACTTGCAGTTAATGGATGTGATGTATTGGTTTGTCAAGCTGGCAAATTTCTCCCAATCCGCCCATTTGTAGTTCCATCTGGGGGCTGTCTTACTGTCTCCTGGGGGGAAGCTGTCATTTACAGTAGGCAGTTCAGTGACGCTCTGATAGGCTTGCACGTGGCAGCCTTTTTCGCCCGTAGCCAACTGACCGGCCGTGACTGTCACGCATTCACATGGTCTCGAAAACCGTCCTTTTTGTTTCGTTAACATCGCCTTGTCGGCACTTCCGTTACATATTTTTAAAGGGGAATGAATGCTCTTCAAAATGGCGTTCTCCAAGTTTGTGTCCATTTGATAGTTCCAGAGATATTTTGATTTAAAAAATGAGGTAAATTTGAATCTGTGAGTGCATAAAATCTACTTGTCTTAGGTTATTGAGACTTCACTTAGATCTTTTTAATGACCTTTTCTCCCGAATATGGTAAAATTCAGTTAATTGAACCATGCAGCAAGGCGCTGGGCTTTCCCGAAAATGCATCCTTACATTCAATGCCGTCACCTGTATCCGATAACAAAGAAATTGTGGGTAACATCCCCTGCCGACATTCGCCCCCCACTT
The DNA here is from genome assembly GCA_963931925.1 of Onchidella celtica. Taxonomy (NCBI): domain Eukaryota; kingdom Metazoa; phylum Mollusca; class Gastropoda; order Systellommatophora; family Onchidiidae; genus Onchidella; species Onchidella celtica. The sequence goes on from OZ007577.1 coordinate 23,123,584, forward strand.
CATCCCCTCGCTCTCACTGTTTCAATCGGCGCTTCATAACTTCGGCATCTCGTATATATCGCATCAGTACCATTCATAATAATTTGATAGAATAATCGAAAATATGTTTAGGTACGTTTTTCTTCTTTTATTTTATTTTGTTTTTTTCTATATATATATAAGGTGGTTGACACCAATAAAATACTTATTACTAGGGGGAGCATTTCACAAGCTCCAGATATTTTATTGTTTAAATCTGCTGTAGTACTAGTAGAATAGAAGACTCCTCTCATTGGATCTATACTTACTTTTATCTAATCAGATTTAGTATTTTATCACATCACTTATTAATGCTTTGATGAGTATAGCTACTTTGTTGTGTGTTTACATTATTAGTGGGCCTGCCACTTCAGACTTTGTTCTTTTCATCTGATTTTTTTTTTAACATGACAAGTATAATGACGTGAATGAGGACAAGTTGGAGCTTGGCTATTGGGCAATGGCTGAATCAGAATTTAAATTCTGTTGATTATACTGTTAGTGCAGACGTTTTTTGCTGATGTTATTTTTGAATGCATAACTTTTTTCATAGGTTTTGTAGCCTGTTGGTGGAGAATGGCTTTTTGATGAGTGAATACTAGTAATAGTATGAGTCTCTTTATTCTTTTATAGTTTGGTTTTTGGTTGATGAGAAAATACAGAGATCTACATTGAGTACCTGGGTAAAATGAACGATGTTTGTTTCGTGGAATTTTTTGTTTAACACTCGTCCCACGTTGATGAACTCGTCCACGTAACGCCTCATGCGGGATAGCCAGCGGCCAGTCAGCCGATCGTTCGCATGTTGCAGATAACCTCGGCGGTCGGGTCAATCGGGTCTTTTTGAATACGTGTATCGTGTTTACTTTAGGACGCAATAACAACAATAGTGGTGGATAAATCGTAAGTGACCCCTCTGATATTTGAATAAAATACTTGTGATGATATGCAGTAAGTTCTATTGTTAAATGGAAGGCCTAAAATGAAGAATTTTCTGCATTTACATGCCATTTAAGACACTGTCGTTACACACGTTTTATCATTTTCCCAAGACCTCTGCGCTTTTTCTGTCCCAAAGTCAGGCCATTCAGGTGAACAAATTATTTTTTAAGCAAGGCACGTAATTTACTATCCACACGCATCGCGTTGCCTTCTCCCTCCTCTACTATGTAAAGCTTCCACGTAGGCTACTATGATGTTAGTCTTAGCAAGAGTTTTGATTTCCAGCTCGTGCACGTAGAGCACATACATGTACTGAAAAGCAGTTTAATCAAAGGAACACAATGTCTCTCTAATTACTACATCAAATAAAGACATCGACCAACAACAAAGTTGGTCATTTTCTCCTAGTTTCCCCTGATGAAAAAACTACCGACAGACGCCCTTATGCAGCATACAGTCCTAGTATTACATCGGAATTCATAATTACAGACATAGAATGGTTTCTCCAATACACACATGGCCTGGCCCCTTTCTTCTCATTTCACATGTAGATGACAACCAGCATCAAAGAAAAAGTTTCCCCAAGATTTTCCCCAGTTCGAACTTCAGACCATCAGTACTATAACATGAGTATGACAAATAGTTACGAATAGTTGCATTAAACGTAATCGGAGGACACTGTTTTGTTAGATGTAGTAGGGGTGACGGGATAGATAAATACGCGGATATAGTGTGGGGGAAAAAAATGTGAAAAAAAACAACAGTAGTCGCGGCAACCGAATAACCAAAACACGAGGAGCTGCGTTGTCATGCAATATATTGGCCTCCCGCTGGACCCGGTTTGCAGTATGTAGGCCACAATTGATGGAAGTTTTTCTTAGTATGCTTTGCCTTTTAAAATCTTGTACAAACATTAACAAGCAAAATGCTGTATAACGATTCAAAATATCTTAATGGCTTGCAAAGTTATGCACATAAATGTGAAATGTCACGAGAATCCATTCGTGGAATTTTTCAGTCATAATATTTCCTTTAGAAATTACATATAAAAATTGTTCCACTAAGTTGTTGAATAGTCTTTTTCATTTAAATTCATGTGCAGATGGTAGCAAACAAAACAAAACAAAATAATTGCATTTACTTTTATTGGTTGCGAAAGTATGGAATGAAGCGTGAAATTTCATGAGAATCCGATCATGGAATGTTTCAAATTTCATACTACTTCATGTTGGAAATTACATATTAAAAATTGCCCTATGAAGATATATATATAACTGTTTGTCTGTTTTAAATTCATGTGGAGATGTTAACAAACGTAACGCTGTATGATAATAGAAATTATCTTTATGGGTTGCGAAGTTATGGACTGACACGTGTAATTTTATGAGAATCCTGTCACAAGCGTAAGTGTTAAAATTAAGCCAAAAATGAATACAGAAAAAAAATCATAACTTTGCAACATATGGAGATATTTGAAAATTCAAAAACATTTGTAATCTGGGCATCAAGACAGTTGTTTTGAGCATAGTTTCACGGTGTTTGGTGAAATTTGAACTTTTTTCACTGAACTGCCTATTTACAGTGATCAAGATTGCTCTATGGTCACTTCCCGCCAGTTGATTTTGGACTTCTCTAGTTGAGCATGGGGCAAAATTCACTCACGCACAATAATTATAAAGGCTATGTCAGTATCATTCCACCAAATCTTTATGCACCAGTCATTTTATGGAACATTTTAAGATTTGAAAAGGTATAGCTTGATAATAAATTTTTTCCCTCTGTTGCAAAATATTTATCTTTTGAGCCATCAAAGTTGAGATTGCATTCCAAGAGAGTTCCTGCAGATGTGATTTCAGGGCATAAATGACGCTATATAGCAATAGAGAAATACATTTTCCAAAACATTAATACCTCATACAAAGATACTTTCTGAATAGTCTAGTGTTGTTTAAGTTTAGTCAAAGCATTTTTTGTTTTCTTTGCAATTTAAGATTTGTGGAAATAGACTAAGCCTCTTTATTAACCACTTAAGAGAAATGGGATAACCAATAGAGACTGTAATGAAACATCTCACTCTGAAGAGTCTGTGTTCAGTTTTTCTATACATTATTTTTTTCCTTCTATTTTACAGAAATTGATCCTCAAATATCCGAAAAGCAAGAATTGACAACTGAAAATTCAAATGCTATGGAAGTTGTTACCTCAGTGGACACAGCTTTGTGCAACAATGTTCCAGTCAGTTCTCACAGCAGTTGTTCAAGTGTCAAAAGCAGCATAGACATAGGTCTTGAAAATAACAGCACCAATAACTGCAGCACATACAATTACTTATCCAGGAAGGATGTTAATTCACAGTCACGCATTACAACCATTGCTTCTACATCTGGACAGTTACCATCAGGTAAGTGTCGATTATGATGTGGGCCCATAGCAGACCTTGTCATTTCTGAAAGGTGTCAAACTCTACAAGTTGATTGAACAGACTTTTATCATATTTACAAAATTCACTTACAGTAGAGCCCATGTAAACCGGACTTTGGTAATTCGAGTTTCTGCTAAAGCGAGGTGATTTTGAAATGAGATTTTTTTTTTCCCTTCTTTATCTCTATTAAACATTTACTGCTAATTTGAGTTCGAACCACCCCAATTCTGATAAATCAAGTTGATCAAGGGCTCTCATCCTCAATCAACTCAATGTACTTCTAGCCCAGTGGCCATGAAAACCAGTTTCCACAAACACGCTGACACAGGCCTGTTCAACAATTCTTTACTCTTAGCAGTGACAGTGTTCCCAGATTGTTTTTGAAGAACCAGCCAAAGTTAGAAAAAAACTAGCCCAAAAACTGCCAAAACTGGCAAAATTTTCCAGCTCTAACCCGCCAACTGAAAATAATCATGTTTTATTGAGGTAAATAAACAAGTAATGGTAATAACTAATGTGTTTATGGATTATTTGCCTCTAATATGTTAGAAATACATATCATATGCGATATTGATGACAAAATTTGGAGGTATGAATTAAATTTACAGGTAAAATAGGTTCAGCGCGGGTGCAAAGCAAGTAGAGCTGAGTTTTGCAAGACGATACAGTATTATTGAGAATAAAGAAAAAAAAACACACTGGATATTCCAAAGAAAAACGAAAGTAATATTAATGAAAAGTGGTCTTCATCCATCATTTTCTTGTAATCTGAAACTTATTATTTAAAGCAAAACAAAAATGAGTGTCCTGTCTTAGACAAATGTAGCTTCTGTGAATTGAAGATACAGAATTATAGTCAATTAGCAAGTCTTCATTGTTTGCTGTTGGTGAGGTTGAGAGAAATGCCTCAGTTAGGGATAGGGGGGCTCCCAATTAGCCTAAGGTTTCTCTCTCTGTAGATTTTATGGCATTCGCTCTGAAGTGGGTGGGCATGCAGTTAAAACTGCATTCACATGGCATAATGCGACCCCCATTCCCAAATGCATATTCAATTCTAGGCTACTTTTCAGTAATTTTAATCGAGAGAAATTAGCGTGACGTGAAAATGCCATCGTAGTTATATGTTACGTTTTCATTTCCTTGAGAAAAACATGAAATCACATTTTATTTGTACCTCAGTACATTCCACAAGATTGCTTGGGGAAATTTGTGATCAAATTTCATCAGACCAAACCAGAGTTGTCTCAGGCACGCACAGAATGATCACTCCCTCACTTTTAGGTGGGACCTTGTGGGACCTATTTACCTGGTTGGCTATACTTTCACACAAAGGACTGACCACATGCGTCTAAGTCTTGCATCATCACCCACATCCGCCATGGGTGGCCACCACCGTAACTACCTCCCACAGTTACACAATTTCGCAGTGTTGCTGAAACAAAGAGGCAAGCCTATAGCAAAGGCCAGAATTTTACTGCTCTGTGGACGGAAACTGTCCCCCCAAAAATTATTTAATGATTTTTTCAATCAAAATTGCAATTTTCTCTCCAGCTTAAAAACTCTTCCAAAACCAGCAAACCCACATACGGAAAAAAATCCCGCAAATTGTGAAAAAAACGAGCTTAATTCAGTGGTTTCCAGCCCAATCTGGGAACACTGAGCAGGGGGGGGTAGAGGTGCCAAAAATGATGCAATGGGTGGGCTGCAGAGCCTTCCTCTTAGTTGTCTGTCCCGACCAAGTGAGAAACATGCCCCCAGAGGGTGGCTGTGGTAAGGGTGGGGCCCCTGCATGCAATGTCATTCTGCCCAATGACCAATGATATCAGCCAGCAACACGCGTACGCAAGATGGTGCTCGCATTATGCCACAGTGTTCCCAGATTTTTTTGTAAAAACCAGCCAAAGTTAGAAAAAAACTAGCCCAAAAACTGCCAAAACTGGCAATTATTTTCCAGCCCAAAACCGCCAACCGAAAATAATCATGTTTTATTCACGTAAATAAACAAGTAATGATAATATAGTTATTATGTGTCTATGGATTATCTGTCTGTAATCCTAGCAGTGTGTTAGAAATACATGTCATATGATGCGATAATTTGAATTAAATATGTAGGTAAAATAGGTTCAGTGCCGGTGCAAAGTAAGCAGAGCTGAGTTTTATAGGAAGATACAGTATTATTAAAGATAAACAAGAATAAAACTCACTGGATAATCCAAAGAAAAAAGCAATATGGTCTTCATCCATTATTTTCTTGTAATCTGAAACTTATTATTTAAAGCAAAACAAAAATGAGTGTCCTGTCTTAGACAAATGTAGCTTCTGTGAATTGAAGATACGGAATTATAGTCTATTAGCAAGTCTTCATCAGGGTTCACACAGGTCCTTAAAAGTCCTTAAAGTCCTTAATTTTCATAAAAGAAAAAATAAGTACTTTAAAAGTCCTTAAATTCTGAAAATGATGTCGAAGTCCTTAAAACGTCCTTAAAATTTGTTTTTCAAAAATATTTGAGATTCAAATCTTTTGATAGCGATACAGAAACATCCTATTTTGGTGTGTGAAGTACACCACTTGTACAGTTGCAATATTTGTTTTTTTTTTTTTTTTTTTTTTTGAATGCTGCATACATGGAATATTTTTTGGGTCACACAGGTCGTTAATTTTTTTTTGTTCTGAGTCCTTATTGTCATGATTCGGATGTTGTTAAAACTCACGCAGAGAGTGAGTTGTTGTTGTTTTACCAGGGCCATGAGAAATTGGCTGGTGGCCTTGAACGGCCCTCGCGAATTATAGTGGGTGAGTAAATAAATGTAAAGTTAAACGGTTAGATTCACGCTTGTCGGTTTTAATGTTCGTGATTAATAAGTAATGGAGTAGGGGTGAAACAAGGTGGGGACAGTTGACATTGTTAAGTATGACTAGACAAGTTTTTGCACGTTAACTGGCTGGTAGAATAGTGCAGACGTATTACTACAATTAAAATGGTGGGAGGTTTCGACCTATGAGATAGCTGAACTAATTGGGCCAGCGGACTAGCACGCTGGGTAGTTAGATAGTATAAGACATCGTGTAACGTTCAGATTTGGTGAATACAGGCGAGCAGAAGCATCGTGTCGTGAAGTATCTCCGGTTGACCAGTACCTGAACTGTGTGCTTTGAAGACAAGAAGTCCTTGCTAACGGACTGACTGAGCTCTAGAAAGAAAGGTCTGAGTGGGCTGACCTTTGAAAGCCCACGCTGCGCTATATTGATGTTCGCGCCTACCAGTAGGCGTGAGCAATGGTAATATATCTTATTTATTCAAGTATAATAGAGATCGGAGATAGAGAGAGAACTACAGCCTCATAGGAAGACTAAGGAAACCCCAGCTGGCACTCGACCACGAGTGTCCTGTATCATAGATCTATTGCCATAGTATGATTGGAATAATATAGCACATTGTTGATGAATTGAATAGTGATTGTGCATAAAATATAGTCTTTTGGCAACTGCTTAAATTACCTACAAGCCGAAGAGTGCTTCTGTAGGCTTTGAACGTACTGGGCTCTCCTAACATTTAAGCCCCTATGATTTATGGAGAGTTTGCCTGGCGACTGGCCAGTGGCGACTCAACTGTCACTTTAAATTGATATCTAGTTTCGTATAATATACCTATTTGCTATTGATTGCAGTACCTCCATAGTTACATGAATATCATTGGTTAAGTTATTAATTAGAGTTTTTTTTGGTTTGAATATATACCTCTATTGTCTTTTGTTTTGTTATTAATATTTATGTAAACTATGGCCTGACCGGCCTGACATATATACGCTCTAGTTATTTAATACTTTTCTTGTGTGGTTGTGTCCGAGTGTGGGTTAGCTGCCTCTCGTGCAGTCGTAACATCCCCAAGACCCTAACTGTGCTCGTGACACTTATGAAGTCCTTAAAAAGTCCTTAAAATTAGTTTTCAGGACTTTGTATGAACCCTGCTTCATTGTTTGCTGTTGGTGAGGTTGAGAGAAATGCTGCGGTTTTGGGGTGAGGAGGGCAGTGGGGTAGAGAGGAGACCAGGTGCCGATCTATAGCTCTCAATCAGCCTAACGTTTCTATCTCTGTAGATTTTACGGCATTCTCTCTGAAGAGCATGGGTTTAAATTGCATTCACATGGCATAATGCGACCCCCATTCCCAAATGCATATTCAATTCTAGGCTACTTTTCAGTAATTTTAATCGAGAGAAATTAGTGTGACATGAAAATGCCATCGTAGTGGTAGCTATTTGTTTCCTTTCTTGAGAAAAACATGAGACCACATTTTATTTGTACCTCAGTACATGTACATTCCACAAAATTGCTGGGGGGAAATTTGTGATCAGATTTCATCAGACCAAACCAGAGTTGTCTCAGGCAAGCGCAGAATGACCACTCCCTTACTTTTAGTTTTTAGGTGAACATACATGCCAACCTCGTGGGCCCTGTTTATCTGATTGGCCCACATCCGCGGTGGGTGGCCATCCCCCCCACCGTAGTTACCTCCCACAGGTACACAATCTTGCAGGTCTGGCTGAAACCAAGAGGGAAGCCTGGCAAAGGCCAGAATTTTACCACTCTGTGCACAAAGACTGTCGCCAAAAAAATGATTTCATGATTTTTTCAATCAAAATGGCAGTTTTCTCTCCAGCTTGATGGCCCTTCCAAAACCAGCCCAAAACTAGCAAACCCGCACACGGAAAAAAACTCCCGCAAATCACAAAAAAAAACTAGCCCAATTCCGCAGTTTCCTGCCCAGCCTGAGAACACTGTATGGTTAGTAAATTTATCGATTGCGTACCACATGTACAGCCAAGATACGGTATGCGGTGGAACATAAATTACACACAGTAAAAACCACGAGCCGCACGGTGTGCCCACCATGCTCACAGAGAGCCATTCTGGTACACACTTATGTAATGCTCGCTAAGCTATACAGCATCACATGACTGTATTCAAAAGTAAAAATTTATCGTAAGGCCCTGGAGGAACAAAGACCTCACTTACACAAGGTTCTTAGGACTTCAGTACTGCAAATACATCGCTGCAGTGTTTACACATTCACCACACTACAGTTGATGGGGAGGGGGGGTGAGTACGGCATTAATACTGCTTAATAGTAATTCCATGCCACTTCCATGCAAGATTGGACAAAGCAGTAGGGCTACGGTCTTGCATTTGAACATCATACACGGGAGAATGTCTTTATCGATTGATGACGTCACATACAATACATGCGGCCAATGATAAAGACAGTTTGCTGACCAGAACTACCACGTCTAACCTATTCAACACTTGCTTTTTTGTTTTACCCGCTACGGTAGGGTCACTTTCTAAAGAAAAAAAATAATCAAAAGATCTCATGACTCATTACAGGTTCCTTTGCGGGTTGTTGTTTTTGTGTGTGTATGTTGGGGGCGGGGAGTCTGCAAGAGGATGTAAATTGTAAAATTCTACATGTATGGTATGGGGCAGACTGCAAAATAATGGTTATTTCTCTGCTCAGAGATAAATCGAAGTATAATCCATTCCTCCCCCCCCCCCTCCCCCTCCCCCCCAGCGACTTCGAATTATACGGGCTCCACTATACTCTACAATACGGGCCCTTTTCCCGTTACATCTTTAACTTCACTTTTATCTGATTTTACCTACAGGCATCTGAGGGCTGCATGCCAGCCCAAAGAGAGAGAACAAAAAAAACGTGAGAGGCGCAAAGTGGTCAATTTCATGCCGATACACCGTTAAACCCAAATTCAAACTCAAGTGTCAAGTACTTAATGGAATGCAGCTGTTAGTCTTTTAAAAGAAATTGGTTTGAATTACAAATGAATTTACCGTGTACGTTGGCGCAATTTAGGTTGAGTTTTTATCAAAGTCAATCCTTTTTCTTGGTCCCTGCGTGAACATCTCCCAGCAGAGCAAAAATATTGCTCAAGCTTACACCAAGTTATGTGAATCTGACCTTTCAGTTATGTTTGTATGAAGACCATACTTATTAAAACACAATGAAGACCATATTGCTTAACTTGGTCTTTCATATCGCTATTGCACAAATTATGAAAATGTATGTTAGGCTGCCGTATACTGTGTACTGAGTCTTACAAGTTCTTTCACCCCTCCCCAAACCCAAAAATGGTAAAAAGTTTACTCTTATATTGTTGTGTATGTAATTCAAATCATGTAAATATCCATATGTTGTCATAAACCTCATACATAAATCAATATCATGTTGTTTTTTACCCACATGGCATTTTTTACATGGGAAAAATGTAGGAAAGGCTCACTTCAAACTTTTTTTGAAATTCAAAAGACATTAAAGAATGTGAACAATGGTCACATTGTAAAAGAGATCATCTGGAGTTTTTAATCAGTACATATTCTCAAAATGACAAAACCAACCAATTTAGAATGGTAAAATAAAAAAACTGAGCATTTTGAAGTGTGGTGAAAAAGCATTCCATGTCAAAGTTAGTATTTTTGTGCCACTAGATATACCCTAGGAATGGAAGAGCAAGGGCAGCTACTTGGAGGACTGAATGGATTGTCAACATCCATGTTCAAAATCCTTTCCAGACATGCGAAGTGTTACCCAGACTGCATGGTATTTCAAACACGCCATTCTCATGAACTTAAGTGAAAGTGGATTGGGCTCCCATAGATCCCGCGTGGAGCATCCTTACAGATGTTCACCATAGAAATTGTCAAGTGTGGGCTTAGCAAGTTTTCAGGAATTTGTGTATCAGCAGTGGCTCAGAATTCCCCAGAGAACAATTATAAATCTCATTCAGTCAATGGACAGGCACTGCACTGCAGTGCTGCAAGCCAGAGGAGGACACACAAGATTTTAGTCAAACTCTGGCATGAAATTTCCAGAAATTAGTCATAAACTCAATGTTTTTCAAAGTTTTGCATCAGATTTTTTTTTTCCCCCATGTTTATGTGCAGAAATTAATAGAGATTCAGCATGCATGGAAAATTTTATTCATTGAGACCTCCTGTACATGTACTTTATTCTAATTTAACTTTAGGTATGACAGAGATTCTGGGACTCAGTAGCATTACTTATTTAAAAAACAAATTGAAGACTCAAATGCTGAAAGTACTTCAGTCAAATTTTCAAAAATTTGAAACTTTTTTCTTTTTGGGAGGGGGGAACGGTATTTTAATAATCAAGGTTCGTTTACCTATGGAATTTCTGGAAAATTGTGGAAATTGAAAAATCGGTCATAACTTATGGAAAATGTATGAACTTAATTTTTTTTCTTAAAGACAGTCTTCGGGGCTGGAGTCCTCAAGATTCAGCTTTAGAAAACAAAAGTCAAAAACTATCGTGCGCCCAAAAATCCATGGACCATGTGGTCTTCCTAGCATGGCTAGCATCAAGCCTACAAGGGGTTAGCATCATGTGCAAAAACATCACGTGGGTGAAATTAAAGCAGTACATGCGATACATTCCCCCCCCTCCCCAAATGCCTGGCCAGAGTGAAGTTGTGGTGCTATGTGTTTTAATATCTGATGGAAAATAAGGCACAGGAATGAGAAGAGTGTCAAATACATGAAGTAATAATACATGTAATAATAAAGCACCTCATTTACTGATGTACTGCACTATATACTGTTGGTGGGCAATGATTCGTCTTTTGGTGATTCGAATCATGGTCTAGTGATTTAATTCAAGTCACGATTCAAATTAGTTGGCGAGACGGTGGTGGCAGGAGTGCGTCACGAATCGAGCCAGTCAGCGGCCTAATAAGGCCAGGAAGTCGTCATCATTGGGTCCTAACGGGGATAGGCACCGATTTGGTTTCTTACCTTGGGGTGATGAGTCTGATCCATGGGTCATTATCTAATGTGTAATTGTTATCCCGAACAAAGCCCTGCATCCCACCCCCTAACGTCTCAGTCATTTTTAATTTGCTGGCTGATTTGTTCGGTGAGTCATTCGAATTGTAAGAAATTGACCTAATGATTTGCGTGATTTGAATTGCACCCACCGCCAAGTATCCATTTGATCAGCCTGCATGATGAATAGCATGTGGCAATGAGCGCCATTGAGTTTTGGGGTCGGCAATGATGACAGCATAAAATTTGTGAACCTCTCCAGGAAAATGGTCCGTATTGCCAATTTTTTCAGAATTGAGTTGAGGGAATGCTGTGGAAGTACAAACTGTCCTGAGAAGAATACACTTTCGAAAATTGACCAGGTCACATCTATTTGAAGGTGGCAAGGTTGAAAAAGTTACTTTTGAGAAAAACGCTTGTACGTAAAAATTTAAAAGTAAATTTAAAAAGAGTACAACAGGGAAAAAAAAACATTTTCAAAGCAAAATGTTACGAAATGACCTTTAAAATGGTATCTAACAGTAAGGGGTGGTTTCCCTTCTTTTTGACCACATAAAAAATTCTGCAAAATATGCCTCATGACGTGCATTGAATTTTTGTGATAAGATGATTAGATTGGACCAGAAAAAATTAAGAGAAGAAAAAAATACATATTCCTTTTGTCCAGGCATGAAGAAATGATTGAGGAATCTATCTATGCCAAAAACTGGTATAGTGCTGTTGGGAGAGGGGCGGGGTGGACAAAGATAATGTGTGCATTAGATAATGAGAGTGTGAAGCGCAGTGCATTGGCACACTAGTAGGAGTACAGATGCGTGTACTTTCTTTTTCAGTAAGCATTGATATCATGCGCCATTGGTACTTGGCCTACATCTCTTGCTTACTGGTCACATATAATTATGTGTGTGTCACTCGTTTTCCTGAAACAGGCACAAAAACTGAAACACTGAACATTTGATGTAAAGCTACTGCATTTTGCCGATGTCGGCAAAAATAGTTTGCCATGGAACTGCTCCTCCACATAACAATGAAGTTTTAATTAGAAGAACACATGACGGCATGCTGCCAACTAAAACAAACGAGGGACATAATTGCAATATTGTTGGACTCTATTGCCGTCAAAATGGTGATCTCTGACATCCCTTACTTATTTTCTCTCTTCCACCACTATTTCATTATTGCAACCTTCTCTTTACTCGACACAGTTCCGCTGATGTCTAAATACATGTACTAGGATTGCATTGTAAATGTCATTTGCGAGGTATCAAATTGAATGTGAAAGTTAAACATGGCATGATGGCACATCAAACATCATAAAATGTGAATCAGTGCCTGATTTCATGAGAAACGTCAGAATCGATTTTCTGAAAATAGACATTTGGTGACGTAAGTTCTTTTAGCACAGGGGTGTTCAAATATATTTGAAATTTATTTATTTTTAAATCATGTTCAAACTTTCTCTCTTTGACAGATGTTGTTTGGATGAATATTAAGACCCCAGAACAAAGGTTAAGAGATAAGCAAGCCACACAAGCTCTTATAGGTATCGTGTCTAGGCCAGATGTTCAAGGAAAACTTTCAACCAGATCAACAAAGAAAAAGGTACTCACTTCAAGTCAGTCCTCACTGTGTATGTCATTTGAGTGGAACATGCCTGAATATAAAGATTAGGACACTTCTGTTCTTAGTAGTACCGTATGCTTGGATGATGGTGGATCAGTGGGTTAAACAGGTTTTGAAAATTGGGCACGAGTTTCAGTGATAGGTCAGAACTATTTGCCTACACAAAAGGGGCAATAAGGCAGTTGTATCAAGATATAATTTTTTTACATGCAGTGAATAATTCCATTTTAAGCATACTGTAATTAACTTAAATACACTCTGAAATATCCATCTCTTTTCAGGCTGTGTGGCGAGAAATTGGAGAAGAAATGGGGCATCTTGGATTCATATTTGAAAATCCAGGTGACAAGTGTTCTCAGAAATGGCGAAACATTGAACGCAGTTTTAAGGACTATGAACTTAGCAAAAAAATTCCTGACATGGGCCCAAAGCGTCTCCCAGAATTTTATGCTGAATTAAGTCAAATCTTGAAGGAGAAACACACATATGACAGTATTAACTTGAGAGAGACAGACGAGGAAGGATTGAACAATCAACAGTTGCTGAGAGAATATGTCACAATGGAAACTTCATCAGATCTTCACACTCAGAGTAGTGGAGGCTCATCAGCAGAAGCTTGCATGTTTCCTGGAAGTCATCAAACAACTACCTCATCAGGGAACACGAATACAATAACAAGTCCCAGTCAAACATTTTCCTGCTTAGGAGAAAAAAATAATACAGAAGCGACTTATCAGGGATTCTCTTCACTGTCTCACCAAACATCAGTCTCCTCATTTCTGCCAGCACCACATTTGCCAAAGCAAGCTACTCCGCCCACTGACATTGCAACACTCTTGACAGCTATTCACTCTAATAAGCAAGAGATCAGCAAACTCCAGTCCCTCATAAGTTCTGTTCATAATCTACTGGAAGAGCAGAGACGAGATCGGGATGCTATGAGAGCTGAATCAAGACTCAGATTTACTGAACTCAGATCACTTATTGAACAAAATCAGAAAGAAAAAATGAAATTCATGTATGATTTTTTAAAAACTATCCAGCTTGGAAAAGGCTCAAGGAAAAGAGGAGGTTGCAAGGCAAGGTTTCTGAGCTCAACAGACAAATAGGAAGAGATATAGTTTTTGTATCATGCAAATTGATTCTAGTTGTGCAAGTTTGCAAAATTTATATCAGCCTGTTCCCCCAGAAAATTGCATGGGCTTCAGTCGCAATTTCGATATCTGCACTGTCTTGCAATTGTATGTAAATTTTCTTACATTGGTGCCAAACTAACATCAGATTCACCGAAACACTTTATAAAACAACATTGCTGTGTGTTTCAAGTGATGTCACTTTCCCGCAAAACAAAGATAGTTTCCAGAACTGCTGTAGGCTAAACAAACATTAGTGTTTAGCACTTGCGCTATCGTAACCATAAATCTAGTCCATTTCGCCTCTCTGAGTCCCAAACACTTCTTAGCCATGGATAAATTTTTTTAATAGTCCGCCCCCTCTCCGCTCATTGCTCCAAAATGGAAGATGGAAGAAACAATTGAGCTCAAACATGCAAGACATGAACCGCTAGATATACATGTAGATCTGATACATATGAAACTTGATTTTGTGCTGTACTTGAGATGGCGCTGTAGTTTCTTTTCTCATTATATGTAATGCCAGGCCATAGTTTTCTGTGACACCAACTTATGATACACACATCAGTGTTATTAAAAGCAGGCAGTTAGCACTTAAACTGAATCAGAAAAGATGCACAAACAAGCAGTTAACACTTAAAGTGTGTAAGAAAAAATGCACTACATCTGGATCTGGTGGATAGTATTTTTTCAGTGTTTATTTTCATTAGCTTCTTCCTATTGTTTATTCACTTAGAATTCTAAGAAATAAAGCAAGATGCTCGCTGAAACTGATTGAATACTTTTTATTCTGAACTGCCCCTTTCCTAAAATATGCCAAAAAGAACAGTTTACTTTACTTGTAAAAGATATAAAGATTTTAAAATCTCATAATAAATTAGGAATTAAAGAGCAATATTTTTTATTATATTGTACTTTGATACTGTCAAACATATGGTCATGCTATGAGATTCTTAATGTATGGATCTGCAGTGTTGCAGATCTCTGAGCCAGAGACACTTAAGGTGCTTTGTATTTTTTAATTTTATACATACGTGTATATTGGATCTTATATTACAATTCTGTAGGGCACAAGTTTTTCATGTAAAAACCTTTCGCAACTCTTGTACAAGATGAACTGTGCTGGTGTAAATGATCCAAATTTCATGCTGGTATTGGTAATCTGCTTTGGAAATTTTCGTTACTATCATATAATAATGTTTGAATTATATGCACCCCATTTTTTATAATACTTTTTCAGTGGAAAATTCACTTTTTTCTTGCAAAGTCTAGGTGGCACAGATTGTCACGAGTGGAGTGAGTGCAATTAAGGGGATTGCTACAGAGCGGGTGTAGAGTAAGAAGGGCTCACAGTAGACAGCAAGTTAAGCGTGCTGTTGTGAGTAGTGGGAGGGTCTGAATGAGGCGAAAGCGCGGTATTACTATCACTGCAAGTTAGAAGGTCCGACGGAGCGGACCTGTGAATAAGAGCCCATCGGGCGGACATAAAGGGAGCAGTCGAGAAGACTAGTGGAAGAGTCTTTCCAGTAATGACTGGTGTCGGGGACGGGCCGAAGAGCCACCTCGATGAGCACAAGTGATAGGCCAGCATAGGGCCGGAGGCCGTACATAGGCCAGAAGTGAGACTGTCGGTGCAGGACAGTAGAGGCACATAAAGTCGTGGCAGTCGGGCCACGGACAGGGACGTAGATATGAGAGTGAATGAGATACTATATTATTGCCATGATGATGGGCAAGTGAACTGATAAGTTGTATGGCAATAGGAAGGTGATGTTGAGAGACTGCGGTGCCAGCGAATCATTAATGTACTATTAAGACCCTGAGGGGAGAGGCTGGGGCCGAAGTGCCTTTAGGAGTAACTACCGGATTGTGGATCCGAGGGAGAGTGTGTGTGAGAATAAGGCCGTTGTACGGCAGTTCATTTCGATAATATAATGTATGTAACTGCGCTATTATATGTATAATTATGTTTAATAAATGTGTGAGTCTGATGGATTGTTTTGTTAAGTGTTAAACTTGTTTGTTCGTGATTGTCGTCCTGTCATCAACTATTACATCTCCCAGTCTGGGATTTGTGACACTGGGGGCTCGTCCGTTGTGACACTGGGGGCTCGTCCTGTTTACCTGTGGTCATTTTGACATTGTGTATTCGTTATATCTAGTTGTTTTTCTGTTGTGCTAGGAATTGTGCTGTTGTCCTTGTTCGTGGGATGAATGGAAATTTCACGATGATATGATTTATGTATGTTTATGAATTATAATATGTATTGATGCATGTATTTTGATGAGTATGTATTAATGTGTACTTAAATTTCTGCAGAGTGTGCGTGCAGCCTGGGGAGACAAGCAGCCAGAGCTCCGAGACAAGGGGAGAGGTTATAGTCAGAAAAGTTAAGTGAAAATTTTGTGCCCTGGATTGTGGGCTGTTCCTTTAATCTGTCTTTTTCCCTGTTTTTGCTGTTTTTGTTGTCGTTATAGGTTATACGGGCGGTGGCGCGGGTTTGCTGTGTTGAACTTAGTTTATCCTTTTTTAAAAGGTGTGGGAAACTTGGAACTTCGTTCATCACAGCGAACAGTTCTGTAGGGACCTGTATTTTTGTTTAGATTGTAGCGTTCTATCTTCCTCGTTGTTTTAGGAAGACGTTTCTCTTGTCCTTCTCCTCCCTATCTGTAGATACGTTCCTTTTTTTCAGACTCTGTTCTTGTTCGTACCGTGTTGTGTAATCGGCGTAGTAGGTTGCATTTTTTTTCCATTATAGTTTTTTTTTGTTTTTTTTGTAGAAGCTTTGTCCTAGTCTGGTTCGTTGTCCTTGACGTACTTGTGGTCCTTCTACTGTATTTCTTCATTCTTGACGTTCTATTTTCTTTTATAATTAATAGTGCTATACATTTTATAGATAGAGAATTAGTTGTGCTGTAAAGGTAAATTTCTGAATTGTATTTGAGTCAACTGGGTATTGTTATATCTGTTGTGATCTCAGGTCTCTGGTCGTATCGTTAGTGATCATACCGACAGGTTGGTCGTCTTATAATACATACCATAACCATAAATCTGTGAAATGGCGGAACTCCAACAACTAATGAAGTTGGGTAAGGAACTTGGCCTGGAGGGAGAGGAGCTACGCGGCTGGATTAAAGAACAGCAGGCGGATTTGCGCGATGAGCGTGCTAAGGATAGAGAGCGAGAAAAAGAGGCTAAGGCTCAGGAGGAGGAAAGGGAGTTTAAGCAACAGGAGAGAGAGGCTAAGGATAAGGAGCAGGAAAGAGAGTTTAAGTTAAAGGAGTTAGAAGCTCAGCGACAGGAGAGACAGGATAGGGAGCAGGAAAGGGAGATAAGGTTAAAGGAGATAGAGGCGCAAGTAAAGATCGCCGAGTTGGAAATCAAAAAGAATGCGCCAACAGAAACAGTTGAGCGGCAGGTACACAATAAAGGTGGCGTTAGGATTAAGCTCCCTACGTTCGACGACCGGAAGGACGACATAGACGCCTTCCTTTACAGGTTCGAACTGAACGCACAATTGCAATGGGGGGAAAATAAGGAATTATGGGCCACGTACCTGGCGTCGCTATTGCAGGGGCGAGCGTTAACATACTTTAAAGAGCTACAGCGCGAAGACGTGCAAGATTACGATAAGCTGAAGGCTTTGCTGCTTCGCCGATTTGCGCGTACCGAGGAATATTTCCGGGAGCAGTTTAGGCGGGCACGTGCAGATACCAGGGAGGACTTTGCTGCCTTCGTCGCGAGACTAACGGAGTATTTCGCGAACTGGGTAGACTTGGCGCATGTGGGCACGGATTTTGCTAAACTGAAAGACTTAATGATCCGTGACCAGCTGTACGCGTCGTGCCACAAAGATCTGGTGGCTTTCCTGAAAGAGAACGAACCCGCGACGGTGCAGGAGGCGTCTAAGTTGGCGGAAGCATACCGTACGGCACATCCGTCCAAATCAGTCGCCAGGGCGTACGTCCAAGATGCTGGGTACGTCGCCGTTGTCGAGGGGTCGCCGGCAGGACTTAGGGACAGGTCGCGTCAGCGTGGTGCCTATAGCGGGCAAGCCCAGGGGCAGCGTAGGGGCTATCACCAATCACCGGCATATGGATCCGGTAAGTTTGACCGAGCAGGAGGGCTAGGTCGCGGTAATGGCCGGGGGCGAATTGTGACCTTTGCCGATGACCGACGGCATAGGGACTCTAGTTCCGGTCGCGATGGGTCACGGGGACCCAGGCCTAGTACAGCACAGGGAGCGGAGTGTTGGACTTGCGGACGCGTGGGTCACTTTTCACGCGAGTGTAGGGCCGCGAAGTGTTGGAACTGCGGAAGAGCAGATCACATCAGCGTGAACTGCCCTGCAGGTAGGATAGCGGCGAACGTGGACAGTAGCTCCAGTCCATGTTCCCCAAATAAATTTCATCATGCGGCTGCGTGTGTTACATCGGACAACGGAGGCGGACAGTATTCTAAGTGTCCCAGTTGTGAGAAGTTATTATCTTCCGGTGTTTTACCTTGTGGGAGAAAGATCCCCGTTATAAATTCATGTCATACAGGAGGTGGTCTTAGGGTTTATCCGGGGTTTGTTGGGGACGAACCGGTCTCGGTTTTACGAGATACAGGATCTACTGTTGTGGGAGTGCATAGAGACTGCATTCGGGATTCACAGCTTACAGGTGAGACTGTCCCGTGCATCCAATTTTCGGGGGCCATTGAGAAGTTACCCATGGCAAGAATAGTGATAGATACACCTTTCCTTAGCGGGGAAGTCGAAGCAGTCGTTGGTTGTTTTCCAGGCGCCCAGCTCATCATTGGGAATGTATCACGGGTAGTTTCCCCTTCCGATGAGAACGTGCAAGCATGGTCGCAATCAAAAGGTATTGACTTTTGCGCCGCGGTCGAAACACGTCGACGGGTAGCTGATAAAGATAAGATTAGACCTTTGGCGACGCCAGCGGTCAACCTAGATATCACGCCAGAGCGCTTGGCGAGATTACAAAGGGAGGACCCATCATTAAACCCATGTTTTGGGGAAGCGCGAACCGAGAAAACGAGGAGATATAAGAACGGGTCGTCCTCCTTTATTGTTCAGGCGGGCATTCTGTTCCGTAAGTATGTAACGGTGCCCTCCATTTTAAAGCAGGTCGTTGTGCCAGCGTTGCTGATCGCAACAGTATTGCATTTGGCACATGATGTCCCATTAGCGGGTCATATGGGGATAGCTAGAACCAAAGAAAGGGTTCTTAAAAATTTTTACTGGCCATCGATCCACAGAGATGTGCAGGTCTATTGTAAGACGTGCAGTGCGTGCCAAAAGACGACATATAAGGGTCGTACACCCCAGGCTCCTCTTCAGAAGATCCCCACGGTCTCGGAACCGTTTAAAAAGGTCTCGATAGACCTTGTTGGCCCCATTCACCCAGCGACCGATAGGGGGAATCGATTTTTCTTAACGGTCATATGTAATGCTACGAGATGGCCAGAGGCGGTTCCTCTGCGGACCATAACGTCTGAGGCAGTCGCGGAAGCGTTGTTTGCAATTTTCGCTAGGGTAGGAATACCAGAGCAAATTCTGTCTGATAGGGGCGCGCAATTTACGTCGCAGATGATGAAGGAATTGTTCCGCTTATTCAGCATACAACCCATCACTACCACCCCTTATCATCCGCAGGCTAACGGCATGTGCGAGAGATTGAACTCGACGTTAAAGTCGATGCTGCGTAAGGTAGCTGCTGATCGCCCTAAAGATTGGGATAGATATATCCCTGCAGTGTTATTCGCGTACAGAGAGGTACGGCAGGAGTCAACGGGATTCTCGCCGTTCGAAATGATGTACGGTCGTAGTCCTAGGGGCCCAACTGATGTTCTTCGGGACATGATGACGTCGCCATCATCGGGAGACGATGAGCAGATTTCGGTGTTTCAGTACCTTGTTGATTTAAGAGAAAGACTATCTTCAGCGCGCACTATAGCAGAAGAAGCTTCTGGTATCGCTTCGAAAAGAGCAAAAGACTATAAAGATAGAGGTTCCAAACTGAGAATTTTTAAGCCAGGAGACAAGGTTCTGTTGTTGTTACCTACGGACCATAATAAGTTATTGATGACATGGAAAGGCCCTTATGTTATTGAGCGAGTTGTTTCAAAGGTAGATTACGCTATCCACATTGATGGAACGAGTAAGGTTTTCCATGTTAATATGCT
Source organism: Onchidella celtica (assembly GCA_963931925.1). Lineage (NCBI taxonomy): Eukaryota > Metazoa > Mollusca > Gastropoda > Systellommatophora > Onchidiidae > Onchidella > Onchidella celtica. Next base: position 23,143,763 of record OZ007577.1, read on the forward strand.
ACAGAGATTTTATGAGAGACCACAGTATCTGTGTGCACAGACAAGACCAGAGGAGACTGTCTTCTCTACTGCTTGTACGGGGGTCGTAGACCAGTTGGACTGTGACGTAAGCGACACCGAGGCGCAGGAAGAGTTACAAATTCAATTGCCGGAGTTAACTGCGACACAAGGTTACAGGGACGTAAAAATTAACCCTGACCTTACGAGTTCAAGGAGTAGGGAACTTGAGACCCTGTTAGCGTCATTCCCGGATGTTGTTACGGATTTGCCGGGTCGCACTACGGTGATCCAGCACCAAATAAAGTTGACTTCGGATAAGCCAGTATTTCTTAGACCGTATCCGTTGCCTTTTTCTTCGAGAGATAGAGTCATAAAGGAAGTTGAGTCAATGTTGAAGTTAGATGTGATAGAACCATCAACATCGCCGTATTCATCACCCATCGTCCTCGTGAAAAAACTTGATGGATCGGTGCGGTTCTGTATTGATTTTCGAAGATTGAACACTATTACGGTAGGCGATAGGGAGCCTATTCCGTTTCAGGAGGAATTAATAGCTTCATTGGCCGGGTCCACGTGGTTTTCCAAGATAGATTTAACGAAAGGTTATTGGGAAATCCCGCTTACTGAGGAATCTAAACAATACACGGCGTTCCAAACGCCCATTGGATTATTCCAATTTAAGGTCATGCCATTTGGGTTGGTAAACGCGCCAGCGACGTTTGCACGATTAATGAGACTAGTGTTGAAGGACATACCTAATGTCGTGTCATTCTTTGACGATATAGCATGTCATACGTCGACATGGTCTGATCATATTCAGACACTAACAGTAATTTTTCAACGATTACGTCATTTTGGGTTAACTGCTAAACCCGTAAAGATGGATTTGGCATGTCCAGAGATAATATTCTTAGGACATATTGTGGGTAGAGGTGTTCAGAGACCTGAAGTAACAAAAATTGACAAGTTAATAGGGTTGCAAATCCCAAAAACAAAGAAACAAGTCAGAAGCTTAGTGGGAATTTTAAATTATTACAGAAAGTTCATTCCAAATTTTTCCTCCTTGTCATCTTCTCTTACTGACCTTACTAAGAAGGGACAACCCGATAAGGTCCAGTGGACGTCTGAATGTCAGACAGCATTTGATAATTTGGTGACAGCATTATCATCGTCACCCATTCTGATATTACCCGATTTTCGATCTAATTTTATCCTCAGAACGGATGCGTCGGACTCTGGTGTCGGCGCTTGTCTTCTACAGGAGAAGAACGAATGTCTCCATCCTGTATGTTATGTCAGTAGGAAGTTATTGCAGAGAGAAAGAAAGTATTCTGTGATAGAGCGTGAGTGTCTTGCCATTGTCTGGTCCGTCCAGAAACTAGGACGTTATCTCATGGGACGAGAATTTTGTATCCAGACAGACCACAAGCCACTGACATTTTTGTCGAAGAATCGTTCGTCCAGCCCACGCTTGTCTAGATGGGCATTGGCTTTGCAGCCGTATACCTTCGTTATTCAACCAATTCCAGGAACCAGCAATCATATCGCCGACTACCTTAGTCGAGCCTAGGGGAAGATTTCAGGAGCTTATACATCGGAGGACAGGAACATTGACAGGATCTGTGTGAATGAGTCGACTTTAAAATATTGACATTACAAATATGATATGAAGAATGGTTGATAGGTTGAATGGTTTTTGATTCTGTATTAGGTATTGTGTTTAGTTAGCTATTGATGATGTGACACATATATGCATATTTCAGACCATATTGATCCCCATATTTTCCCCTGATTTCGGTATTTTATATACTAGGGGAACTGCTAGGTCATTTTTTTTAGTGTAGGTATTGCACACGCTCACTCGTTGACAGTCATCTTGATGCGATTTGAAATTAATTGCATTAATTTTTTTGGGGTGGGGGATGATGTCACGAGTGGAGTGAGTGCAATTAAGGGGATTGCTACAGAGCGGGTGTAGAGTAAGAAGGGCTCACAGTAGACAGTAAGTTAAGCGTGCTGTTGTGAGTAGTGGGAGGGTCTGAATGAGGCGAAAGCGCGGTATTACTATCACTGCAAGTTAGAAGGTCCGACGGAGCGGACCTGTGAATAAGAGCCCATCGGGCGGACATAAAGGGAGCAGTCGAGAAGACTAGTGGAAGAGTCTTTCCAGTAATGACTGGTGTCGGGGACGGGCCGAAGAGCCACCTCGATGAGCACAAGTGATAGGCCAGCATAGGGCCGGAGGCCGTACATAGGCCAGAAGTGAGACTGTCGGTGCAGGACAGTAGAGGCACATAAAGTCGTGGCAGTCGGGCCACGGACAGGGACGTAGATATGAGAGTGAATGAGATACTATATTATTGCCATGATGATGGGCAAGTGAACTGATAAGTTGTATGGCAATAGGAAGGTGATGTTGAGAGACTGCGGTGCCAGCGAATCATTAATGTACTATTAAGACCCTGAGGGGAGAGGCTGAGGCCGAAGTGCCTTTAGGAGTAACTACCGGATTGTGGATCCGAGGGAGAGTGTGTGTGAGAATAAGGCCGTTGTACGGCAGTTCATTTCGATAATATAATGTATGTAACTGCGCTATTATATGTATAATTATGTTTAATAAATGTGTGAGTCTGATGGATTGTTTTGTTAAGTGTTAAACTTGTTTGTTCGTGATTGTCGTCCTGTCATTAACTATTACATCTCCCAGTCTGGGATTTGTGACACAGATCAGTTATGCTAAAACTGCCCTGGTATAGCAGAGAGGAGATTTCAGGGACTTTTATTTGCCTAAAAACAAAAGTGAAGCTTATATTCTGAAAGAATCTTAACCTTTGTCTTGCATTGCACTTGATTAGTCCACAGCATGTGGATGGAAAACAAAAGGTCACTGTCAGTCTAACCATCCTCGCACTTGCAATTTGCCACAGGGTGTTAATAGTGTTACACATTTATTACTTTATGTGCTTTGAGGTGTGATTTTAGTCTAGGTGTACTGAAAACCACATGCTGTACCTTCAGTACTGTATTTTGAAGAATATTTTTCCACTGTTAAACGCAATCATAAACATTTTACTCCTTCACTATGAGAATGCTGCAGTTTAGCGACAAAAATTTACCATGTTGTGCAAACTAAGTTTTCTGCTAACACTGTTCTTTATTCATTGTTTACTTTTAAATTAATGTAATGCGCATGGCAGCAATTTCATCTTCCTTCCTTTGACAGCATCACGATTTTGACTTGAATTTGTTATGTCTGGATTTTGATTGCATTGTGCAGTATAAGTAAATTACTGTTTTTCATCGTTTCTGAAGAGAGCTGATTCTGAAACTTAACATGTGGTGTATGTACAGGGAACGGGATTTAAGCTATATGAACGTCATTGTTTTATGCGCATGGGACAAAGTACCATTAACGCTCTCTTTGAGGCCACTAAGCTTACAGAAGATGATGTTCTGGGGACAGAATTATTGCTTGAAGATGCGGAAAAACATTGTGTGGTGCCTCTCCAGAGATGGCTTAAGTGTCTGGGCATCAAATGCACAGGACTAAAGCCAGAATTAGTGCAATGGTAGGTAAAATCTACTTTTTATTGAAATCAGATATTGACAAGGCAGTATGAACAATCACCTAATGAGTCAAAATCTAATAGTTTATAAATAGTATGTGCCAGAAAGTAGGATTTTGTTTATAAACAGTATGTGCCAGAAAGTAGGATTTTTATTCGAAAATTATGTATTTTATGTCGGTAGAAACATGATTTTAGACCAGCTGTTCTTCAGTTTGCCGAATGATAACATTAGAGGCTCAGGCATACTCTGCAAGTAAAGTTAACATGAGTAAGTGCACATAGGTCTATTTATATAGAAGAGGTCAGTATTTTAAATTGCAACTATTTCAAATGAAATAGTGCGAGATACAATTATTTACTCGACACGACACATGGTAATTTGAGTAGGTTTTATTTTTAAGCTACAGACCTGTAAAATTCCTGACTATAGTCGGAAATCCAACTATTTTATCACGACCAAAAAAAGGTTGCCTCAGATTTCCGACAATTTTGGTTTGAGCAAAAAATTCCTACCCGATCTTAGACGTCGTTTTTCTGATGCGGTACTTAATAATAAACTGGCGAATGTCGTATAGGTAAGGCGACGAAAATGTACGAATGCCATTGACTACGACGGCCATGTTTCGATATGCGGTACTTAATAATAAACAGGCAAATGTCGGAAAGGTAAAGCAGCGAAAATGTATGAATGTTATTGACTACGACGGCTATGTTTCGTAGCACTTGAACTTGTTTTGTAAATTAATTAAGAAAAAATAGCTATATCTGTAAACTCTTTTATTCCGAAATATAAGTACAGTAGTCTCCGCCTAAGAACCCGGTCAACGGGAGACAGAAAAAGCGGGTTCTTAGGCGGACCGGGCTCTTAGGCGGATGCCAAGGGATACAATCCATATTTGACCACCCATGTCCATGGGTTATCCCCCTTGATTGCTCGGACCTGGGTCGTGACCTAAGGATGAAAATTATGCGTTATTTTTTTTATTGTTTTTTTTTTTTTTTTTTTAATATTTTTTTTTATGTTGGTACAGGTGGGAACCAGTGGCTTCAGGCTAAGCCCCCCACCAAAAGGTACTATCCCTCCCTGACCATGTTTTGGATTAATTTTGTTGTACATGTACTTGTAGGAGTGTTTCTAATGTAAACATAAAGATGAATGGACCGTTATTGTGATAGAAAGTATTGGTCAATTGTTTTCTGCTTTTTATTCTTATGCACTGTTACATGAATCTGAGTTTCAATTGCACTGATGTGGGGCCTTAGGTCTGCTAGTCCATTGATTTGCATGAAAGACCTTATCGTGTCTAGTGACCTCAGCAGTTCTTGGCTTGTTGGCACTGGCTGCATAATCTCCTCCTCCTCTTCTTCACTGTCCTCTGTCTTTGATTTTTTTACCGCAGCAACAATTTCTGCATCAGTAAGTGCTCCACATACTTCCAGATCATCATCTTGCGTGAGCATTTCTTCAAACTGTTCTGGGGTGAGATTGTCAGGAATGGGAATGTGCTCTTCTTCTTGATAATCCTCAGAGACATCTGGTTTTTTAAAACCAGCCTTTCCAAAGCAGTTGATGATTGTCTGCTGTTTTACTGCAGTCCACGCGTCGCTGGCCATGTAGATAGCATCTAGGATATTTATTCCTTTGATAATGTCAGCAGCCTTCCTTGTTTCATCAGCGTCCAGTTGTGCAATGACTCTGCTGTTCATTCTGGTTCTGTAGTGGGTTTTGAAATTTTTTATAACTCCCATATCCATCGGCTGAATAATGGATGTAGTGTTGGGTGGCAGAAATGCAATTTTGATGTTGCTAAACTCCATGTCTGTTGGGTGTGCGCTGCAATTATCGAGTAGGAGAAGAATCTTCCTGCCCTGGCATCTAAGGCTCCTATTCCATGATTCCATGTGTTCCTGAAAGATGGCACCTGTCATCCACGCATTTGATGAGTTTTTATAGACAACAGGAAGGGTTGTCTCATCTCGTGGAAAGGATCTAGGTTTTTTCGATTTCCCGATCACCATCAGCTTCCTCTTGTCTGTCCCAGTCATATTTGCGCAGACCAGTACGGTAACTCGCTCCTTCGCCTTTTTACCGCCCGACAGCTTTTCATCTCTGGGGGCATAGCCGCGATCGGGTAAACCTTTGGAGTAAAGTCCCGTCTCATCAGCGTTGTAAATGTTATTGTGGTCGTACTGTTCCAACAGCCGGGGGAGATCATGCTTTATGAAGTTTTGAGCCCCTTCTATGTCCGTAGACTGTTTTTCTCCGTGCTCTTTTTTAAATTTGAATCCATGTCGCTCTTTAAATCTGTTGAGCCAACTGTCCGTGGGTACAAAATTCATGACCCATCTCTTGAGCAAGTTCTGTTGCCTTTGTTTTCATTAAAGGCAAATTCAAGCGGGCGTCTTGTCCCATCTTTTGCTTCATCCACATGTACAAAGCCTCGTCCACATCTTGTTCTTTGAACGGCCTCTTTCACTTCCGGGAAAGATTTCCATTGTGCGTCTGTTCTCTCAAGTTTTCTTGCTGTTTGGAAATTCTAGCCACTGTTGTCCTGTCAAGATCAAATTTTTTGCCAATTGCTGTGAAATTGGCAGTTCCTGTCTTTTCTTGATTTAAGATTTCTTCAAGAATTTCTAATTTCTTGCTAATGGCTAGTGCATTTCCTCGAGACGGCATTGTGGTCAAAGTTACGACTTATGGCTAGCAGAATGCTCCTTTCTTACAGTGTTACAGTGCTGTCTAACGAATGGAATGATTCAGACTGAACAATCAAGCTGTGAATCGCAGATCAATGCCAAATTTAGACAACACGAGGCACAGTGATATGGACCCTGTGTAATACATAACCACAATCAGCCCTAAGTTATGTGTGCCGTGCAAACTAAGCGCATGGTCAATTATGTATAAAATTCTGCCAGACAACACCAGGTAATGTTGTTAGGTAAAGACTATGCTAATTTAGTCTAGGCGTGGCCTGCCTACACACGAAAGACGTAACCGGGCTCCATCCTTTGTCCGGTTCCCCTCCCCCTACCTTCCCTCCACCCGTTCTCTGGCTTTGTTCTATCCCGTCTAAGCCTCATTGGATAAGATTTTGCGTTTAATATGGAAATTTTACATAAAAGTGTGCTCATCTCTCAGTCAAAGGCCGGGTTCTTAGGCGGATTTTTCGTTTTAGAGCGGGTTCTTACGCATGTAAATTACAGTGAAAAAATTCGGCTTCGCGGCAACAGCGGGTTCTTAGGCGGATCGGGTTCTTAGGCGGAGACTACTGTACTCACATGCCCATGTATTCTTGCTGCGCTGCTAATGGTACCGAAAAAATTTCAGACCATTTTGTCACCAGCCACTTACAGGTCTGAAGCTAAATCTACATTACTCAACTTGACATTACTCAGCTTGAACTGAAAGTGAAATAAATACTGAAGTAAGAAATAAAAGTATAGTTTATATCTTGTTTGAAATAAATAATAAGGACATACTCATGAATCTTATTATAAGAAATAGTCTCAAGATTATTTCATTGTTGGTGCAGTTTTCCTAAGTGTCAACTAATCTAACCCAGACTTTTTTTTACTGACTAATTGTTGTATCAAGTTTCAGGCAATCTTTGAAAAATGCTGAACATGAATTAAGACATGCGTTGTATGAAATGGAAACATGTATGTATTACACTCACATCAGTTCCAGTTACCAGGCTTTTTTTGTGAGGTATCATTAAATAAATTAGAAATTAAGAAAACAAACCTTTCTCAATCTGAACTAATCAATTATTCCTATTTTGCTCCCACAGGATGGAATGCACTTCCTATTGGACCTCTACGGAACTATGGGCACATCCATCATTATACAGTATTTTCATCAGTGCAATGACAGATGAAGGAGAGGTCCCACACACAAGCAAGCCCGTGGTCAAAGGCAAATCCTTTTTTACGAGAGGACATGTCTGGGACATGGAGGAGAGTATGAAGGAGGCTTGTATTATAATTGTAGAAACAATCGAGGCTTACCTGTAAGGTGATGATAGTTTCTGATTTTGACGATCTGTCGTCAGGAACGGAGTGGTAAGATGAGATGAACGCCGGCCCATACCAGTCACAGTTGTGAAAACCTGGTGAATCTTTGCTTAAGTAATAGTTATACTATAAAAGTGGATGTATAATTCATCCTATGTTTTCGGGAGGGATATCGGGAGAGCATCTTACCACTCCGTTCCTGACGACAGATCGTCAAAATCAGAAACAATCATCTCTTACAGGTAAGCCTCGATTGTTTCTACAATTTTAACTCGACTGCCGTCAGGCACTCCCGTGGTAACATGAGATTTTAGAGCCACAACTGTGACTGTTCTCAAATTTATCAAAGATATTATACATAAGTCGGAAGAATTAGGTGGGTTCCTTGTTAGCATCTTTAATGTTGAACTTCAACTTTCACCAGTCATATTGTCTAAAAATAATGCAGTGGTTGGCAAATAGAGCATCACTAAAAGCATATCTGTATATACAAACACTTGACACAGCTGTCAAGACGTAACTACATGATGTATATGCTGTCATGCAAGAATCATAACACAATAATATCAGAATTAGTGGAGCTTGTGACTATATACATATAATTAAGTACATTAAGTCACACAGTACGTTATTCGCTGTATGAACAATATCAAAAGAGATTAGAATTTGGTCCTTGTACGTGTAGTTTTACTGTCCTGGACTTGAAAGTTTCATAACTAAAAAAACTATTCTCTCACCATGTTTTCATCTCGTCAGTAATCCCTCCCTACATGAACACACAAATTGATGACGACAGACCACACTGGCGGTCGACAACGTTCGCACCGCTGATGGATGTGAATAATACCAATGTTATTCAGGGTGCGCAATGATTGAGATTGGGGATACCCGTATTCTGTGGTGAATCGATCTCCATGGGGATGCCAAATTCTTGTCTCTCTCTGAGTTCGACTCACTTATTTAAACCAAATTACATGCCCCCTTGATCTTAAGATTAACTCCAGATCAATATATTACATATGTACAAGTTCCCTGCTTCTATTCAATATCATAATCCGAGAGCCATGCTGGAGGCCGCCTTAGCCGTCTCGGGTTCCGCCGTTGTTCATCAGGCTGGTCACGCACTAGCTCCTCGTTTTCAGCTTCAGATCCTTGTGGTCCCACGTTGTTCTCTTCAACTCGACCGGCTTCTGTTTCTTGTTCTTGTTCTATCACTCTCCTAATGTCAAGGATGTGCCGAGGCGTACCGTCTACCACCACATTGTTCACAGAGTTAATTCCAGTCACCGTTCCCTTCTTCCACTGTGTTGTGCAACGATTGTTAGGTGGTTTGACCCATACCTCATCACCAATCTTAACGCATCCACTTTTCACGAGAGATTCATCCTCCTGTTCAATGTGGGCGGGATTACCCCAATCATATTGGTAAACTGCCTGGAACGGCACGGAATTTGAATCAGTCCCATACCTTGGAGTAGAGTTATACCAAAAGACTGCCTCTTGTGGAGAAATGGAACATCGTTCTGCAACAGCCTTGATAAACCGGTGATTCCGCTCAATGATCCCGTTCCCGCTTGGCCGATAAGCCGCCCTAAACAACCCAACAACGTTCCATCTATTCAACAGGTTTGTCACAACTTCAGAGTGAAACGCCAGTCCGTTATCCATAAGAACCTCCAACACCGGTCCTCTCTCCAGAAACACTTCTTCCATGATTTCTGCTACGGCCTCACCAGTCTCACGGTTCAATTTTCGCCATATTGCAAACCTTCCGGGGCCACAATCTATGATTGAGAGATACGGAATTCCATGATAATGTGTAACATCAATCGCCAGTCTTCTCCAATTTTCATAAATACTCAATTGACCTCTTTCGTGAACACGTGGAGCAGGATCTATTGATTGGCACCTTGAGCAGCTTCTCACGACATTTTTCACAGCCTCTCGACTTACGTTTGGCATTGACTTTCTTGCCAGGAACAGAGTGCGATCGACGCCCATATGGTGCATCTCATGAAGCGTACGCAGGTTTACATATCCTGCCGCACAAATACTTGAATCATCTTGGCTCATCTTACTAATTGGTCTGTTAATCCATTCCTTCTTCACTCTTGTAAGAACATCAGCCTTATTCTTGGAAGTTGAGACCAACGTCACGTCACGGTAACGCTAATGTTGAACTCATCAATCAGACTCTCCAAAACTCTCAACCGTCGCTTCACTAGCAACTCAGCGGCCCCTTTGGTGTGAACCCGTCTCTCAGCGGTGAGAACAGTTTTTATCCATGCGCTAACTGTGGCGGAGTCTGTTACAATCTCGATTTCCGTCAGTCCCCATTTTATAGCCATATTTACGCCTTTCATCACAGCTTCCAGTTCTGCAACATTGATATGGCTAACATCGGAAGGTTTTCGGAGCCACGCTGCATCTTCCACAACACTGTTGCCAATTTCCAAACATGCTCCAAGTGCAATATTGCTCGCATCACACCATACAATCCCTTTCACTTTCTTATGAACCTGCCATATTCCGGTCACCGGGTCATTCTCTTTCACCCTTTTCAGGACATCTTGTAACATACAAATAACATCTTCAGCCACCTGCTCCTCCCATCCTATACAACCTGCCTTTCTCTTGATGTAACTTGCTGCCACTCTCAGCCATAGGAAAATGCCCAACGAGCTTTCCGCAGATCGAAAATAGTTCTCTCTTGGTAAGACACGTCACCTCTTCAGGCAGTTCGTTCCCTCTGGTAAAAACCAGGACGCCACAGTCATTGGTTTTCAATCGCAATCCAAGAGCCGCGCCGCCCTCCAGTGATTCAGGGGGTTTTGTCACAAGTCCATACCAGAAACAGTAGTGACTACAAAGATATGACTATGCAGGAAAGTGTTCTATGTAGGTTTTTTCGGAAAATATGCCTCTAATAATTTTTGTCCAAAATTTGACTGAATTTCTTTCTTGTAAAATTTGGCAAAAGTACTTTCCTGGGACCACCCAGCAGCAGCTAAGATTGTTTTTACTGGTATGCCTGCCTTTAGCGTGAACGACGTGCTTGCTGCTCGCGTACTATGTGTGGTGAAGGTTTGTGTGTCAATCCCTGTCATTTCCATGACAGTTTTGATCCATCTTCTAAATGGTGTCTTTGCTTACTGCACGGCTGTTTAAATCGCTTGGAAAGCGGTATTCTAGTTGCCGATCGGAATCCCCCGCCGACCTCCCGCGATGCGGTCATAAATCACCTGTCAGCCGTGTGCACATCCGTGACGGCATGCCATCCCTGGTCAAGCCTGTGTAATACGATTCCACCAATTTTCGCATACCTTTGCAGCGCGATATCTTCCGATCTAATAATGCTACAGCACCATGCGAGATCTCATTTTAAACGTCAGGATTGTACCAACAGGACGATATAACTTTTGCTGCTTACTTTTCAAGATTGTTGATTTTATCGGCTGATATTTCCAGTGTGTGTTTTTTAGATTTTGGAATTTGATTTTCAACACTAGTTCTCTTTAATCGTCAATATTTTGCACGGGCCGCCTTTGATTTCCATATAAAATCAATATTTCGAAAGTGTAAAGGCTAACCTCTAACCCGTGCAAGTTTGGTGTATGTATAGGTTCTGTGTGATTTGTTTACGATTTTTGAAAAAGTTGTGCGACTCAATCGAGGTGCTTCTGTGCCATTTTTTGTTTGTTTGCCGCCTGTTATTAGCAGCTTGTGTGAAAAATATTGCAAAATGGAGCACCATGAAGAACATATCCACGTTGAGCGCCTCCACGAACTGTGTCGAACATGTGGTGGGAGGACACTTACCAAACAGCAAAAACGGCAAAGGCGGAAAGCAAAGAAATGCAAGGACTTTGAGAATGACATTTTGCTTGCTTTTGGTGTATCCATCACCGGCGACTTGAATCATATTCACTCCTCAACTATTTGTTATTCGTGTGTGGCCATGATAGGAAACATCAAACGCCATGCCTTCAAAGGTAGTATTGTTAACGCCAGGAAGTTGGCCCAAGGAAGTTCACATTTATGGACTGAATTTCAGCCACACACGAGGGCCGCAGATTGTGTATTATGTGCACAGTATTTAAAGACTAGTTTGGGGAGTAGACATGTTTCAAATGACTCCACACCACATCAAGACAGAGACCAAACAATAATTTCCACAGCAGCAGCAGCATGTTCAACTACGACATTAGAGGATATAATCCCTTCGCCGATAATACAAAATTCAACATTTGAGGAGACAGCACCAACACAAACGATTGCATGTACAATACAAGACGCAATCCATCGTGACATAACGGAAGCCACATCAGCTACATTACATGACACATCCAACCTATCAATGACCTGTAGTACAACATGCGAGGACACAACGCTAACAGAAAACACACCGTCATCTAGCAGTGGCCTTAATGAGGCAGAGTTGAGCGGCCCCCCTATTGCTACATCAACGCCACACAAACCTACAAAGGTTATGGTAGACAGCAACACCTCACCGGCATTTAAACACGACAAGTTATTTTCCCAGTCATTCGAATTGTCCCCAACACGGCCACTTACACAAGAAGAACATAAACTTCACACACATTTTGTTAGGAGACGATTGAATAATTCAGAAACAAACATTTTCAAATGCAAGACAGGAGGCCAACCTATACTATTAGCCAAACTAACAAAAACAAATAAAGAAACATCTCTAGCCAAAGAAACCACCAAAAGAAAATGCACACATTTGCTTTCTACCATTAGGACTAGCATAGCGGGCGCATCACAAGACAGTATTACCACACAACATGCATCAGAACTTAGACAGGTCAAAACAGCGACACGAAAGAATATTTGTGAGGAGGCAGGCATTAAATTAAAACCACAAATGAGCAGCCAGTCTGTGATGGCAATGAAGGAAGCTACAGATCTAACATGGAGCCAGTTACGTCAACAAAGACGGTATCTTAAAGAAGCTGGCCTCATGTTGCCAAATGAGCAAGAACAACGGAAAGCCATGGAAGATCTGGCAGCTGACATTGTCACAGAGATGGAGGATTTTATTGACGCCGATGGACAGACACACCGCGCAGCATTCGGGAGGGTTTCAAATCTATCAGATTTTGTAGTCAACATCCTAGACAAACAGAAACAAAATGAGACACTCACGCGGCACGACTCCACCATTCCACAGGATGAAATTTGGGTTAAGTTTGGGGGGGACCACGGCAAAGATAGTTTAAAATTTACTCTTCAAATAGCTAACACACAAAAAGCCAATTCAAAACACAACACATTTCTAGTTGCAATGGCAAAAATCAAAGACAGCTATGAAAACCTTGAAACATGTATGTCTGTTTTACAACCTCAACTTGCAGAGCTTTCAGCACTAGTATGGCAGGGCAAGAAAATAGTTTTATTCCTTTTTGGGGATTATGACTTTCTTGCTAAAATATATGGACTCTCTGGTGCACAAGGCACATACCCATGTCTGTGGTGCCTGGCGCCAAAGTCCCACATGATGAAATTACAAACACACAACTCTCCAGCCCGCTCTTTGGCCACCATTAAACACGACTACAAACGTTTCAAAGAGGTCGGCTTAGGGCTGAAGAAACATGTGCGCCGTTTTCACAATAGTCTCCACCTCCCAATGCTAGATGTAGATCCAAGCCATGCTGCTCCGCCATATCTTCATATTTTGTTAGGTATTGTCCTGAAACACCATCGCCTGCTTGAAGAGGCTGCACATGAAATCGATGTGCAGTTGGGCTTACAAGCAGAAGATGAATGCAAAGGTGTGTCTGCGTCAATAAAATCCTATGGAAGCAACTGGCCAAAGGCTGAGGGACTCGAAGAAAGAATTCGGTTCCTGCAAGGTTGTGTGACTCTGACTAATGATGAAGAAGAGAGAAGCCGTTTTCAGGAGAAGCTCTCAGATGCAGAAGAAGAGTTACTCAACCTTGATTTCGAGCCCCTCAGCCCTAGGTCAGGGCCCATCTGCTCACAACTAGACAACATTCTTGACAAACACAACATTACACCTCAGTCATACCATAGCCGTTCATTCATCGGAAACCACTGCCACAAATACATCACTGCCAAAGTTTATAAAGACATTACTTTGTTCATTATCAAGAAAACACAGGAAAACACACACAACCAGAGCATACTGACCATGGCTTTCGTGTTGCGGGACAAATTTAATGAAATAAATGAAGCATACGCCAAAGTTCACACATTAATATCACATGGAAAACCTGTGCCACCTAACAACATTCCACACATTCAAACTTGGATTACTAGGTACATGGAATTATTCAGATGTTCTTTCCCCAATAAAATCATACCTAAGCAACATATTCTAGAGAAGCACTGCCTTCCCTGGATACAGAAATACGGGTTTGGTATGGCACTGCATGGTGAGCAAGGGGGCGAGCTCATTCACGCTTCTGTGGCCAAGTTAGAAAGACGGGCAGCAGCCATCAAAAACAAGCAACACCAACTTCAACTAGTCATGCAGTCACAACATCTACAAACCTCCCCAGAACTCCAAGCATGTGCTCCACCAGTGAAACGAAGGAAGACAAAATCTTAATCTGTGACATTATTTATAATTTTATAGACCCATTCATTGTTTTTGATTATTTGTGAATTTGTGATAACATATGACTGGTTAAGTGCAGGCGTGACATGACACTGACAGTGAGGCCAACGGAAAACGATCGTCAAACTCGAATAACTCGACACTGGATATCTATACATGAATGCAGTCATGTGAGTTTTGAAAGTTAACCTATTTCTCATGCTGTGTGATGATTTCACCTCATTCGATGGGGCCAATCATATCTAATTTCATATCTGAAATTTATGAACAATGTACTCATTTGAGGAAATATTGTATAATTTTGTGCCTCTATATCTCTACTACGATGTTGAATACATTTCTATGGTTCACTGTATACATTTACAATATATCGCTAAGTTATTATGTGTTTACAAAAGTATGACATATGGGCTGATTTGGGTGTGAGACTGCTTTGATTACCGATAAAAAACAGCGAGTCAGAAGCGCTAAACGGGCTCCGGGAAACCCCCCCCTAGAATCGAGGTCGCTGACCCAGTTAACGAGGTCGCGACCGGGTCAGGTCACCAATAGCGGGGAGGCCGCTCGACTGGGCTCGGCAACTAGAATACCGCCTCTTAACAGCCGTGACTGGCTTGTGGGGGACATGAAAACTAAGGAGTAATCGTGTACTTTTCTTCTGAGTTCTAGTCTTTTGTCCTCTTCAGGTATTCTTTCATGATGTGCACAATGCATAAGCTTCTATTTTCGAGAAATGCTAAAAATTCTATCGGTTCCTGGTGATGACCTCTTCTAGAGTGCTTCAACAATTTGCTAATGTAGAATACACATTGGTCATCTGTAATTTTCATGTTGTCTATTTCTAATGAGTGAATGGTTTGACAACGCTGACCGGACAGAAGTGCTAACAACATAGTCAGCTTTAAAGTTAACTCTTTTAATGTGAGCGAGTCATGAGGAAACCAAGGTTCTAGGGAATTCAGCACTTGCTGAGGGTCCCACGTAGCAGTTTGACTTTTCGGTGGAAGTGAAGGGTTTTGTTCAAATGCTCCTTTTATGAATCGTTTTACACAGTCCAGGTTACCGAAGTCATCTATGTTTAAGTAACATGAGAGGGCTGACCTTGCAGTACATAAGACTGAACAAGAGGCCCCTTCAGTAAGTAACTCTGTCAAAAAATTAATTGCTGCTGCTAAAGGCGGCGAAACTGGATCCACTTTGACCCTAGCCGCATACCCTCTCCACTTTCCAATGTATGAATCATAGACTTTTTTGGTGTTTGGCCTCCAAGAGGCCATAATGACTTCGGTAGCCTTTTCTGAAAACCCCTGATCTTTGTATCTGTCCCTGATACTGTGCATACTAAGAGTCTGAACTTCTTCTGTAATGGACGTAGAACATCCGAGTGGCTGGGGAGAGTTAATAGGTTTTTTCGTGCCGACAGTAAAACAGGGTTGTCGATCAGCTGTTTCATCAGAACTGGAAAAAATGCTTGTGTGGGCCAGAATGGCGCAACCACCACTCCTGTTGCTGAATCTCTCTTGATCTTCTGCAGCACCCTGGGTAACAGAGAAAATGGTGGAAATGCAAACAGATTATAATCTTTCCAGTGTTCTGTGAAGGCATCGATCCCAACCGCACCTGGATCTGGTCTGAATGACATGAAGGGGTCATTTCAACAGTGTGCCTAAGTCCACATTTGACGAAAAATGAGATTTGGTCATAACCGTAGAGATTAAGTGGAGATAAATCGTCCTAGAACAGTTTGAAGACAGTAGCTTTGATTTTGCGAGTGTACCTTGAAAAGTCGCTTCACTCTCAGAGTCATATTGCACCTATGTCCATTTCTGGTTGTTCAACTAATGCACAGTGATTTCCTCAATTACAAACTTTTTGCAGATCAAAATATCAAAGCAACCATCATGTGTACGGATGGACAACAACTAAAATTCAAAGACATTATGTGGTTTTCCTACGGTTCCAGTTGTGAAATGAATGAGGAAATGGATGCTGAGGTTGAGAAAAGACACATTGATGAGATCTGGTGTCGTTACACTCATAACAGTTTTGAACCCTGGAAAAAAGCCAAGTTCTTGAAAAGAAATGCCAACATTAGTGCAAACGTCCCAAAAAAGTATACTGCTCCTGTGGGAATTACCTGCCAAGAAGCAAGACCTGGAGGCTCTCATTAAAAAGGGTCTCATTGGCCACGAACAAAGAGCAGTTTTTGAAAACTTGCCACTCCGCGGTAGGAATGTAGATGAGGGTGATCACTATGTATAAAATAAATTCTGTGTGATTTACTCACCATTGAATCTGAGTCTGGAAATGATAAAAATGGGAGCTAGCAAGCCAACAGTATAAATATATTTTGTGCCTTACTTTTCACTAGTATTTTTGATGTATGGGACTTAGAACCGTTGTTGTATTCATTTCACTGGACTTGGGCATGATATTGCCCATCCCATAATATTCTCCCCTTTAAAACAAAGGATAGCTTCCGGCAGACTGATTTTTTGTGTTTTGGATCAGATTATTTTAAGTAACGAACGTTGTTTGCTTTTTAACTTGCATTAATGAGTTTAAATTGGTTGAATTTTATTTTGAACATGTTTTCTGGCAACCTTAATAAAATGCAATAACGTACTTAAGTCCATACGAGGACTTAGGTATCTTATTGCAGAAACGAAATATAAAATCAAGCTTTTCCCCCTTTAATTTCATTACTACAGTATAGCCTGTTTGAATATTGGTTTCTCTTTCTCCAACAATGTTTACTGTTCTTTTTATTTGAATAAAAATAGTCAAAATGCCAAGAAATGGTTTTTGGCCTTTTTCTCTTTTGTGACTCAATGTGACATAGGCACACTGTTGAAATGACCCCTTCAATTGTTAAATTGATAATTTAATCTGGACGCAAAAAGATCCATGTCAGGTGCATAGTCTAATATTTTAAGTGATGACTTCAATAGCTCTGAATTTAGTTTCCATTCCGTATCAAGATTAACATGTCGGCTTTCATAGTCAGCCTCTATGTTTTCAGACCCTGGTATTCTTGCCACAGAGAGCCAAATGTTTCGTTCTATGCACCATTCCCATATCTCTTTGGCCAATTCATTCAATCTCTCTGATTTACTCGAGCCCATTTTGTTCAGACAGGCCATGGCAGCTGTGTTATCCATGTAAATTTGGATATGTGCCTTTGTTATGTTCAAGTTCATTTATATGCATGTGTTTGGCTTCCTCATGCAACCAAGCACCCCCTGTCCCAACACTTTCACAAACTGCACCCCAAGCCTCCATGCTAGCATCAGTTTTTATGATGATTTTGGGGTCAGGATGATGGATTGGGCTAAATGAACAGGCAAAGATTCTGCCTCCACCATTGTATTTCTTCAGTGGCTTTTGATGACAACGTCATTTGTTTGTCCCACTTATTAGCATTGGCCTTAAGGGTCTTCAGTTTTCCCTTTTCTAAGTGCCGATAATATAAGGGGCCATGCTGTACAGCAGGAAAGCTAGCTACGATTAATCCAATGAGTCGGGCTACGTCCCTTATTTTATTGAAACGATTGCTGGAAATCAATTCACAACATTGAAAAAGTGTCTCTTTTCTTTTCTCAGTGTGTCTGACTGTCATGTCTCTTGAGTTAATAATGAACCCCAGATATGTAATTTCTTGCATTGGTGTTAGCACTGACTTGTCTGGGTGTACTATAAAACCTAACTGGTCAAATGCTGCAATGGTATCTCCTATGGTTGCCAGGCATTCTTCTCTTTCTTCTGCTATTAGCAGGGAGTCGTCTAGATAGCCTGTGATTGTGTGCCCCAAGCTGTGCAGATGAGCATAAATGGGTTCTGTGATTTTTGTAAAGCACCTGGGGCACTGCACCAGTCCATTGCTGTAACATGTGTATTCGTACAGGTCCCCATGCCATAAGAATTTCAGATATTTTCTGTCTTCTTTAGCTATTGGAACGCAGTAGTATGCAGAAACCAGATCTATGCTGGCCATCCAGCAATTCGGTGCAACCAGATTTAATGCAGCTTTGAAAGTGTCCATTTTAAACTTTTTGTATTCAACATTTTTGTTAAATTCTTTTAGATTCAGGATCATCCTATGAGAGCCATCACTTTTCTCTCTGGTGAAAATCCCCGAAATAAACTCTCCATCTTCATGGTTTGATTTTGCTATTACTCCTGTTTTTAGGAGGCTTTTAAATTCTTTATCAACTATTTCTTTTTCTTGACTGCTCATGAAATAACTCGAGTCAAGAGCTTGTTTGCTTTGTTCTATATGGTCATTGAATTCTATTGTAGTACCTGTGATCATAGACAGGATTGTTTGATCTGATGTAAATTGCTCCCATTCTTCTTTACGATCTTTTATTTGTCCGGCCTGGAACCGGCCGACCTTGATTTCCAGCAATCGTTTGATTTCCCCAGAATCTTCAACTCTTACCTGTTTTCCTTCTATTGTGGTTATTATTTGCGCATCGCTGGTTTTCTGTTCCAGCCTCCTTGATTGGAAGCGTAGCTCGCTTGGCCCCGCCTCCTCTGGCCAGCTGTCTGGCCCCCGCGCTTGGCTAAAAAATGCCCTCTATTTTTGCGGTTGTAATAGCTGGGTGCGTGGGGGGTACGCGAGCTGGAGGGTCCATAGAATGGTCTTGACTGCGATGTTAATCGCTTCCTTTCTTTGGCCTCCTTTATCTGACTTCTGAGGTCATCACCGTATAGCCAGATTTCCATCGGATGGCATGTCACAGATACCCCGCATATCATATGGGAGCGCCGTTCTTTGTGATTCTTTCCTTTGTGCCGTGATTTTTTGCTGCGCATTCCCTAGGAACGACACGGCGTCTGTCAACCCTTCTATAGCCCTTTTTACCTCAATGCCGCGATCTTTCCCGGATTTTGCCATTTCGGTAATTATGTCAGCCGATCTGGCTATGGCAATCGTGGCTTTGCTAACATTTTTCTGCAAACCTGACAGTTTCATGTCTGTCTTTTTATTATGTCCCCTTAGCATGGTCCAGATTTCTTTGTTCGTTTGTCGCACTGACACAGCGGGACAGTTTTTCGGTTGTTTATAGGTTGTCACCTTTTCTTTTATTTTGTCTTCCTTGGGTGGTTCTGAAAACCGTTTTTCTATGAACAATGCTAAATTCTCCGATATGGGATCTCCAATCTCATTGTCCGCTTCAAATTCAGCGTTCGCATCTTTAAACCAGTCAGTATCACTGTCTGAGTTTTCCCGAGGGTCATGTTTCCCGGTAGGCGAGGTTTCACCTTCATCTGAATTTACGGCTATCGCTGTCGTGAGAAATTCCTCACCTGAGGAAAGTTGTGCGGGGTCAGACGGTGCGACTTCTGTGGCTCTCCCTTTTCCCCCGCTCTTTTTTGCTGGTATTTTCTTTGTCTTTTTCATGCCTGATCGGCTCCGTGTTGGTGAAACTGATGATAAGGATGATGTAGATGACGAAGAGGAGGAGGATGATGAGGAGGGCGAACGTTTACGCTTCCTGTTTCTTTGCTGTTTCATAATCAGCAAGACATTTGACATTATTTCATTATTTCTTTCTAGAACTTCCTGAAGATTTCGATCATTTTGTGGTGTCTGTTGTTTCTATTTCTACCTCTTCGCGAATCGAAATTGCATCTTGATCCATTTTGTCGTGTGCTTTAACTAATTGATTGGGAGAGCCAGGAAATAGTAATAAGATGTTTTGCTGAAATTTGTTTGATAACGGTATTCCGGGGAACTGGGACAAAAATATATATATTGATAGAAATTTTTGTTGCTCAAAGGCTGTAATATAAATTTACCCAGAAGGCTATAATACAATTGCCAGGAGAGCTAAATAAAATAATATCCCAGAAGGCTGTATAAAACAATTGCCCAGAAGGCTGTTTAAAACAATTGCCCAGAAGGCTGTATAAAACAATTGCCCAGAAGGCTGTATAAAACAATTGCCCAGAAGGCGGCAAAGCCAATTGCCCAGAGGACTTACGTACTTTGTTCAAAGGGCGGCAAACTGTTCTTGGGAGTTATCAAACCGTGGAAAATTTTTGATGAGTATCAAGTGCCCAGAGGGCTGGGAATTGCTAATCAACAAAGACTGAAAATATTGTTATGGAATTTGGCCCAGAAGGCAGATGATTCAATGTCCCAGAGGGCAGGGTACACATTGACTTAATTAATATCATGTTATGCAAAGTCGAACTTAATGCAAGTTAGATAATAAAATATCAACCTGAAACAGTAGGTCTAAGTAATTTTAACCACTAGAAATGAAACAAACAGTACTTTACCCTTCCGTAAGTATCGTCTGGGAGCTGGTATAATCCACAAAGAAATTATAACACCACTAGGCAACTACTAAAAGTAGCAGGATTATATTCCACGGTGGGAGAATTTACGGTAGCGTTTGAACTGGTCGAGCGCTTCGCGCCAAGTGACTAGTATGGGCGGGCGTTCATCTCATGTTACCACGGGAGTGCCTGACGGCAGTTGAGTTAAAATCAATCATTTGAGGACTTATGCAATGTTATGATAATTGCATGTTGGACAAAAGTATGCATTCGATCATTCAGCAACCCCAAAGTACTTGTAAAATAATGGAGGTTGGGCCTTAACCCTTTGTGTACCACCGACCGCTATAGCGGCCTACAAATTTAGCTGTCGGGATTCATAACAGGCCGCTATTGCGGTCTGCAGTGACCCCCGGTGTTTTTATTTTTCACAGCGCAAGTGACAGGAACTTATCATGTTTCCTTCCGTTTCTAACGATAATAGAGTGATTTCCCTTTGTGAAAAGCCCGGATATGGAGCTCTCCTAGATCAGAGAGTATTTTTTCTGAATTTATTTGGAAGTGTATATCTGTACAACATGTTGTACGGATATGGACAGTGCATATCCGTACAACATGTTTTACCAAAAGCGTGACTGGTGAAGGTTTGCTGAAACAAAACTTGGTATGGTGTTCATGAATTTAAAGTGACAACACATGGAATAGTCAGATGGACCTGGGGGCGTGAGGGTCTAGTCAGTTTGTATCAATGGGCGGTAGACAGATTGACTAATCAGGCGAAAAGGGGTTGGGGTAGCCACTGGTGATCAACGTACACGCAAGTATAGTATTAGCGCAGATCACGCAATCTCCGAGCAGAAGTCGGATTGTTTTGCTACTAAGCCGATTCATATTTTTAAAAACTATGCAAATTAACAAGGTCAGTAATATAGTATTTCGGTGTGTGTTCTAGTTTCTACGTCATCGAATTGTGTGCGTTGTACGGATATGTCTAGCGGGGAGAACCCCTAAAGGCAGACTACACGGAGGAATGCACCTCCTGCAACACTGTTGATTCCATGCAATCAACACCGTCGAGAGGGGGCACCATGGGCTGGGCTAGGCACTTTCTCCATACCCACAGCCCAGGCATGCAGCACAAAAACTATCTGCTGACCATCTGCCAAGACAAAAAGAGCCAATTACTATTACGGATATGCACTGTCCATATCCGTACAACATATCCGACAGTGATCGTTCTGATGCTTCAAGAGTTAATTCGTGATGAAATTGACGTTGAACTGACAGATGTAATTGTTGGTGATGATGGAGATGGGAACATTGATGAGTTTGTGCCACCCAACCTCGACAACTGGTCGCTTCAATGTGCCTGTTTCTAAAAGCAAAAATCCATTGCAGCCAGGGTCTAATGCTCTGACTATTTCAAGAATAAAAATCAGATAAATTTCAGAATGATACATGTCTCCAGTTTTGTTACATTAACAGTTTCTGTGTTCATTTTCCTCCATGAAAATATAAACTTTGTGTGGTTTAGTTCAAGAAACGTATTTTATGTAATTTTTTTGTTTGTGAACACACCTAATATTTGGAACGTTTGCTCAGGGGGAGGGGTATTTTGAACTGCCAACATGGTCAGGTGGGTGGTACACAAAGGGTTAAGTCAGTGGAGGAGGGAGAAAACAATGTTTTGATAAGTGCAGTTAGTACGAGTGCCTGATATGATTTGGTCAAGAGATTTGATTTCCAGCTCATAGAATACATATGTTTACTTTTAAAAGCGGTTTAACCAAAGCAACAGAATATCTCTCTAAACCGCATCAAATAAACACAATGACCAACAAAAAAGTCGGTCATTTACTCCTACGTTTCCTCGATGAATACCCTACCGACAGACGCCCTAACGCAGTATTTCACCAAGACAAAAAAGTGCAGACTTCTTGGGAAAAGGTTAAAATACGGTTTAAACAGCATGTAAATGCAGAAAAGTCTGTGCCATAAACCTTCTATTTAGCAATGATCGACATCATATAATTAGGCAGTTCAGTGTCGTTCCAATAGGCTCGCTCGCGGCAGCCTTTTTCGCCCGTTGGCTAACTGTGACCAGCCATGACTGTCACGTATTCACATGGTCTTGAAAACCGTCCTTTTTGTTTCGTTAACATCGACTTGTCTGCACTTTTGATACATATTTGTAAAGGGGAATGAACTCTCTTCAGAATGGCGTTCTCCAAGTTTGTGTAGATTCGATAGTTCCAGAGATATTTTGATTAAAAAAATGAGGTAAATTTGAATCTGTGAGTGCATAAGATTACTTGTCTTAGGTTTTTGAAACTTCCCTTAGATCTTTTTAACGACCTTTCCACCCGAATGTGATAAAAATTCAGTTAATTGAACTATGCAGCGCTTTCCCCGAAAATGCATCTTTACATTCAACGCCGTTAGACGTTCGCCCCCACTTTCATCCCCTCGCTCTCACTGTTTCAATTGGCGCTTCAAAAGTTCGGCATCTCGTTTATATCGTGTCAGTACCATTCATAATAATTTGACAGAATAATTGAAAATATGTTTAGTTATGTTTTTCTTGTTTTATTTTATTTTGTTTTTTTTCCATATTTGTTTATAAGGTGGTTGACACCAATAAAATACTTATTTAATATTAATAGGGTGAAAATTTCACAAGCTCCAGATCTTTTATTGTCTAAATCTACTGTAGTACCAGTAGAATAGAAGACCCCTCTCATTGGATCTATACTTACTTATTTAATCAGACTTAGTATTTTATCACTTATTAATGCTTTGATGAGTACAGCTACCTTGTTGTGTCTTTACATCATTAGTGGGCCACTTCAGACTTTGTTCTTTTCATCTAATTTTTTTTTAACATGACAAGTATAATGACGTGAATGAGGACAAGTTGGAGCTTGGCTATTGGGCAGTGGCTGAATCAGAATTTAATTCTGTCGATTATACTGTTAGTGCAGACATGTTTTTTGCTGATGTTATTTTTGAATGCATAACTTTTTTGTAGGTTTTGTAGCCTGTTGGTGGAGAATGGCTTTTTGATGAGTGAATACTAGTAATAGTATGAGTCTCTTTATTCTTTTATACAGTCGAAACCATTTATGGCAGGTTTCACGCTTGTGGTCTGCATTCATCCCAAAAATGTTGAAAAATAATGTAGAATCAGTGATGGATTATTATATACCTGTTGGAAGGGAATCATTTGGGGATCCCAAAAGTGATAATTAATTGAGCTTGAGACTCACCTATATTTCATAATATTGCGCTGAAGTTACCTGCCCTTGGAAATTCAGAATTTGTAGAGTGAACAGAAAACCCTCTGGTAACACATATAAATGCACCAGAAACACATAGGAACATAACAACTAGACCAGGATATGCTTATGAAGGAGGAAAAAGATAGAAAAGATTTTAAAATTCTCTCAGAAAATAGATTTTTAATGTTGAATATAACGCATACAAGCCAACACATCAAATACTTATGAGGAAGTTAGTTACCAGCATCATTTTATAGGAACTGAACGTTTAAAACTGAATAAATGTTAATTAAGCTGTTCACATTAATACATTTTAATGGATGAACATTTTACAGAAAAAAGTATTCAAATTAGGAGTACAATGCTTTTAATGTATTGCAACATCAATTTATCTCCCTATCAACATGTAAATTTTAATTCATATTATGCTTACACTCATAGTCATTACAGGTATGATGCATGCAGGGTATTAAGGGCATGAAGAATATTTTTAAATAGCAACTATTTGAAATCTGTTTAAAACACATTATCCATTCACAGGACTGATATCAGAGTACTTTCTTTGCCTTCTTCTTGAAAGGACTCTGCAAGCATGGTGGAGAGGTAGCTGAAGAGCTCCACTTTGTTGCTATCAACTCGCAGGAAACTTTGCCAATTTCCTGGTATGACTGCCGAGTCGACAACACGCCGACGTACTCCCTTTCCACGCTGTTCTCTGGTTGATGCCTTCAGGGAATCTGCTCTGTAGCTGTCCCACACAAGGTCAAGACGTGATACATGTTGGAGCTGTTGTACAACGTATGGGATGAATACTTGCTGTGCATATTCCTCGAACGTGTTGGCAGTACCCGGCTTCAACATCTGTACGATTACTGCTCCATCGAGGACAACAGCAGTGACAGTAGGCGCTTCAGACTGAGGCTCAGCATGGCCTTCAAGGCACACCAGCAAGTCACTCTTGCTCCCTAGGTACAGTCTCCCTCCGTCAGATAAAGCTGGAGGGCATTGCTGATTTTCATGCCTGAAGAACTCTTCTAGATTCCCATCACGGGTCTGGCAGCCGATATATAATCGTGCGAAGAGCGCAACATCATTCTTCAGAGATTTGACCTGTTGTTTTCCTTTGGGTATTTTGGGTCCTCTCTTGGTCGCAAACAGTGGTAGCTTGTTCCGCTGGATTGCCACCTCAATGGACTTGGTTCTCTCCACGATGCATTCCTTTGAGAATGCTTCAAACTGGTCTTGGCCAATCTGCATGGCGTTACGGACTGTTTCTATGACTGCAGGGTCTGCGATCTCCTTTGTGACGAGCACCAGCAAGTCCTGACTGTCCTCCTCGAAAGGGTTGCCCAGCTCTTCAATGACGGCCACGAGTGAGCGCACATCTCTGGAAAAAGTGTTCTGCACACTTGGTGTCTCCTCGTGGTGACGTGTCTCCTCTTGGTCGTGTGGATGCAGATTGAAGTCGTCAAATTCCACAATCACTCTAGCAACCTCTGGTCCGGCAACTATCCAGCGCCTCAGTGCAGTTGGATTGTCTGTGAGGCCGATGGCTCCTCCATCACCCTTGACATACGCGTTGTTCTGCTCATGTCCTTGATCAATAGGGATTGCTGAAAAGATCCTCTTGGTCTTTTGGACTGTGAAGTGTCCGTTGCTAAACTCTGTGAAGACGTCTGGATGTTTGTTTGCCAGTTCTGCCATGTCCCGCAGATGCACTGGTATCCAGCGGGCATAGTTCGTGTGGTCTAGAGCGAAGAACCACGGAACCAGTTCTGTCAGAGCATCCACGTACATGCTAAAATTGGCTTCTCTCAGAGATCGCACATAGATCAGAGTGGACAGCTCCAGTGCCAAGACTGTTGACCAGTACTGAAACTGCGGATAACTCTGTTCTCTCTGACTGCACCAGTCTTCGAAGCTTCCAGGGTGCTCATCATCTTCTGTATTGGTGGTGCTGTACTGGTCATAGGCACGCCGTTGGAGAATGTACAACGCAGCCGCTGTGACTTGGTGTGCTTTTCTGGTGCGTGTGGCGTGAGCTGCTCGAAGAAATGAGTCTGCTGTTCCTGCAGTTGTGATCTCTGCTTGTACCAGTGCTTGGGTCCACCCAGTTCCCTGCAACCAGTCACCCAGGATCTTCAGTGCCGTCATCTCAATATGCAACCCCCCGAACATCACCACCAGTTGGTCTTCTCCATATGTGTCTGGCCACTTCCACTGGATCTGTTTTGCTAGAGTGAATAGTGGCTGGTCGCAAGTCAGAACTGGAGTTTGGCCTGGGTTGAGATGTTGAACTGCACTCCTGACTACATCAATAGAGTGTCTGATCATTGCCACAGTGTGAGCACTCTCCTGGAACAATGGAGGCAGGGACGTTGGTGTGATGACTGGTTGCTTTGGATCTTGGTGCCTTGCATGGTATGCAGCCCATGATGTGTTTTCACAGGCCTCAACATCATCTTTGAGAACACTTCTCGTGTTCTCCAGCCACATATACTCATCTTCTATGTGCTGCTGAAAGTTGTGGCGTCTAAGAGAGGTCACAGAGGTAGCTGGGATCGTTTGCCCTTTGACAGAGGAAGCAACAGGACGTACATCCGTGTAATATTGTGGTAGAGGCTCAACCGTCTTTGATCCAGTATCACGCCCAGTGAGAGCAATGCTACGATCCACTCCCCCATCTGCACACGTTGGGTGTTGCAAAAGCGAGATTCCTGTTCCATGGAATGAATTCTTGGCTGTGGTGGCACTTGGGTTGTGGTCAATGTTGTCCACAGCCGCAGTTGTGAACACATTGCTACGCAGGGTAGGCCACTTGCTCTATGCGGTACAGCTGACACACGCTGTTTCCCATCTGGGCAGAAAGACGCAGGACTCTGTCATATGAGATGCTTAGGCCCAGAGAGAAGAGCTTGTCCACAAGTCCTCTCTTGCGTGTTTCAGCATGCAGCATCAGCCCAACATAGGTTGGAAGAGGAGTTTCTTGAGACGTACTGTGTCTGACATGTGTCTTGGTTGCTCCCTGCTTCCGACTTTGCTTGACACTGTTGAACTTGAGAAGCTGCGCAATGGAAAGAGCTGCTTGTGTCGAAGAGGAATGGCTTTGGTTCTTGATGCTGGGGCCATCCAGCACCATATTTACCATTGCAACTAGTACGTTTGGCACAGGGTCCTCCTGACAACCGCCCGGGAATGATCCACGGAATCGGTCAGTGTCTTCAAACATATATCGACGAACTATCTGTGCAGCACGCGCAAGGTCAACTGCCTCAGTTTCACTGTCTTGCTCGCAGGCTTTGCCTAGCGCTTCACCAATGTCTTCATCAAACGCTAGTAGAACATCTCGGCCTTTGCTCTGGGATCTCAGGCCTGGTAACTGGGCTAACAGGCGCTCTTTCAGCCTTGTGCTATTAACTTTCTTGCACAAAGCAACCCTGAGCTGTTCTATTCTTGTCGTGTATAGCTTTGCAAGATCTGCGAGTCTGAAGACTGAGGCCGTGCCCTCTTCTAGGTGGGTTTCCTCGATATACAGGACCAGTTCAGCCAGTACGATTCTTGACATCACACCTTCATGGTCAGTTTTCTGCTCGGCTTCTACAGTGGTCTTTGCACGATAGTAAAGAGCCAACAAACACTTGGAATGGTACTTGGCCTCCAGAGCCACCATATCACCCATGCTGAGCCTGGCCATGAGTTCATTGTCCCCAAGTTGCGCTGCACACTCCTGTACGCGTGTGTCCACCTGGAAGGTTGCTACTTTATGTAGGGTCTCTATGCCAGACTTTCCACAGAAAAAGCAGGGGGTGCGGCTGGTAGTGGCTTCTGAAGAGTGTGTTCTGGCGCGCTTGCCTGGGACATTGTCAGTACTACCAAATGCTGAGCTGCTTGCGATGAGTCTCTTCTCTGCTCTTCGTAGCATTGTGTTATTGTATTGGAGCATACATGTTTTATGCCACTTGGCCTGGTGGGCAACCATTGTCGCCTCAACACCTTGTCCTTCATCTAGTCTCTGTAACTGAACAGTTCTTGGCAGTTTTCCTAGTTCATCAAACTTGACCAAGTTTGCAGCCATTGTCGTGTATCCACTCCCAGGGTCTCGGCGTTTAGACAGTACTGGACAGACAAGTGACTCTGTTGTCTCCTCTTGACATACAAGACACAGCTTCCAGTTTGTCTCAGGAGGTGATGTGGGAGTAGGTTGCTCAAAAGTATCGACCAGTTGGAACTTCTTTGCCATGGCTGCAGTCTGGAACAACGCGTCTCTGATGTCAGGTGGTGGTGCTGCTGCTGCTGCTGTAATCCACCACCAGTTGAATGGTTATCAAAGCCTCACCTGCAAAGACACAAAACACCACCATGTTACCACAAGCTTTTTCTATAACCTGGTAAAAGATTATCATAATGTGAAGTTTTCCCTTCATAAATCAAGTGGTGAGAAGTTTTCGACATTGCTAGTAATTGTTTAAAATGCAAATTTGTAAACCCTGTCAGTATAGAAATGAGGTGGTACCTCTTGGACCACCCCCGGTACCAGTGTATCAAAACGTATAGTGTATCAAAGTGTATCAAGCTCAACAAAACAAAAAAAGTTAAAAATGTCATACTTTTTCTCATGTAAACAAAGAACCCGGAAGTGTAAAGATAGCTGAGTGTAAAAGCAAACATTTCCAGTTGAAATTTGGAATTAAATACATCTGAAAAAAATTTAATGCCAAAGGTCCATCCAGTACGAGGTCCGTTTGGTACCAGTCTCCCCCACCATTTTGAAAAATGGCCGCCAAATGTGCTACGGGGAGAATCTGGAATGCCTCCATATCCAAAATTGTTCAAAATGTATTAATCTACATGTGTGCCAATTTTTGTGCTTTTAGAACAATTTGAACAATTGGTTTCGTATTTTTTACTATGCCGCAGGACTAGAGGGAGTCCGAGCCATTTTCTTGTGTAGCGATTTATCTTTGCCTTTAGCCCCTCCACAGTTGAGGGTGGAATCTCATAGACTAGCAATGGGCATTGTAGTTTGGGGATAAGCTTGAACTGGAGAATCCATAGCTTGAACTTTCCTAGGAGGCCAAACTTGTTTCTGAGAAAAATGGCTTATGATGAAAACCCCGTGAAGGTTTATGACGATGTTCAGAATTCTTACAGAGAGAAAGACAGTTAGTCGCCTTGCATAAAATAATAGTGGTTCAAGTACTGAAGTTGTGTATTAAGCTGCCAAGTTAAATTTAGAAATTTTAAACGGTAATGCCAACAACTTACATTTGCTTCAGTTATTGCACAGCAGTCACCCACATGGGCCTTGTTCATAGACAATGTGAAGTTTTCACACCTGCAAGCACAATAAAACCATGCTAAGGATCTGAACTTTATGATGTAGCTGCTGACACTCTGTATTTGATGAATTTTCCTTGTTTCTGAAATGATAAAAGTGGTAGTAAGTAACCAAAGCCACACCATCTGAAAGCTGTCTTAATTCATTTTCGGGTTTTTTCAATTTTGTTTTTTTTTTTTGTTTCAATTGTTTCTTGTTTGACCTGGCGAAAGATTTGATATAATCGGAAAACTTGAATTTTCTCCCATTTTAATTCCTTTTGAATTTCTAGTATGGTTTGTTTGTTTAATGGTCTTTTTGTGTTGTGTTTTTATGCTGCACTTGTTCCTTACAAGGGGGTTGCAAAATATAACTTCTTTGTTTTGCCAAGTTTTGTATTTGGCTTTAACAGCTCTGTCCATGGCCTGGCGGAGGACGCGGGATTCCCCATCTGCAACTCCTTTGCCATGCTCTGAACCAAATAATATACGCAGTACTTTTGTTACAGACATGAGAGTGAGGTCGGCAAGCGGGCTCTTGCCCTTATATCTAGATCTACATTTTTCTCTAAGAAAAAGAAAAAGAATCTGGCGGCTCCAGTATCCAAAATCAGATTTTATTACTTTGTTTTCAATTTCAAAAAGAACCAAAAAAAACAAAAAGGTAATCTCAAAACCTAGATCTGCATCTTATGTTCAAAGCTAAAACTAATAATGACAGGAAGAACATAAATAGTCGGCATAAATAAAACCTAAACTCATTCTAATATGAAGATCATTCACAAACTAAGACCTGCAAACTGTGGAATTTCCGATTTTATCATGACAGATTCTGTTCGTTTGAACTATAGGCACGGACGAGGTTGCGGGTAAACCCGATGCTGACTAGATCTAGAGCGATCGGGACAATGCGATCAGTATCGGATAGACAGATTTATGATAACTATAAATGCAAACTTACCCAACAGCTATCGAATCCAAACTGAGGATTCAAAACGTTGTGGTCCGAAGTGTTTTCTCAGAGCACAAACGATGTGTTGGCCGTCTGCAGTCGAGAGCAACAAAATGCCGAAACATGACATCGTACGGTAGGCCTACTATGTGTCGGAAAAATAGCGGGTCGCGTGAATTCTTCAGACCAAAAATACTAAAATTTTCTTGTAAAACCGACCAATTCGTTTACACAACGCAAAATCGTGCTTTTTTTCAATGTCCAAGTGAAAATTAGATCTGAACTGCAAAAAACAACTAATTCCGTAGCAAATTTACAGAAGCGAAAGTTCGGATCAACCAATTGCCTCCACTAGACAGGAAGTAAACAAAGGCAGATTTCCATTACAACCGTCTGTTTGACAACAGTATACGATTTTATTTTTTTCCCGGCATTTTTCTTGCAAAAGAACCCATTTCTGGGAGGTTGCAAACGATTTTCAATAAGATATTTGACTTTTCTTTGGGATACCATAAATATGCATCCGAAAAGTCCCGAACGCTCTCCTTAAAAAAATAAAATAAAATCAGTAACTCGGACAACGGCAACTTAAAATGGTTGGCATGTTTATTTGGAACCAACACAAACCAAAAACAGCCCAGGACAACATTTTGTCACACTTATGTCCATTCTGTGGCAGCGCAAACTTCAGGTGACCTACTATGGCCACAAGCGTGAAACCTGCCTTATAACAGGGCCAGGTATCCCTGTTTTCTTCTCCCTCTTTATCTTTATTAAAATACATCTGCAATACCATGGACCTACAAGTGCCGGATCTGTTATAACAGGGATACTGAAAGCCAGAATCTGACTCTGAGCCGTCAAGTAGGCAAACAGCGAGCGCAGCTCGGTAACTGGAACAAAACCTTACACGATAACGCGAGTGATGCGGGTTGTTACAATCTTTGGTGGCAGTCAAAAGAAGAGAGGGACAGAGGGGGTGAGGCGAGGCCAGTGTCAGGACAACTAAAACGAAGAGGCCAGTCAGGTGTGTGTGTCAACTCTAAAAGCTCTTCTCAGCCACACACTACACACCTAGTGTTGAAATCACACGTGGACCATCCTTTTCCTTTGTTAAGACCGCATTGTGAGACAGAAAGCTCTCTATAGACCAATAGGCCTATAATATGGCATCAAAAAGGAAATGCCTTTCCATTGAGAAGAAATTTGAAATAATTCAAGAAATTGACAAAAAGACTACATTGCTGGCCGAGATTTGTCGGAAATTTGAGATTCCATGTATGGATCCATTTATACGATCATCATTTAAGACAAAGAGAAGATAGTGGCTACCTATTCACAGGGAAGTTTTGCGCAATATCGGAAGTGCCTTTGACAAGGTACGCTATCCATGATTTAAAAATCGAAAGATTAGGCCAGTTTTGCTTATTTCCGTTAGAAGTCTGATATAACAGGGACCTGATATAGCAGGGATTTTTGCTCTGGTCCCATGATCCCTGTTATATCAGGTTTCGACTGTAGTTTGGTTTTTGGTTGATAAAAAAATACACAGATCTACATTGAGTACCTGGGTAACATGAACGATGTTTGCGTCATGGAATTTTTTGTTTAATTTCGTAATTTACGTTTTAAACATTTTCAATTGATGGAAGCTTTTCTTAGTATGCTTTGCCTTTTAAAATCTTGTACAAACATTAACAAGGAAAATGCTGTACCATATACAATTGAAAATATCTTAATGGCTTGCAAAGTATGCACATAAACGTGAAATGTCAAGAGAATCCATTCGTGGAATTTTTCAGTCATAATCTTTCCTTTAGAAATTACAATAAAAATTGTTCCAGTAAGATGTTGAATAGTCTTTGTCATTGAAAATTCATGTGCAGATGGTAGCAAACAAAACAAAACAAAATGATTGCATTTACTTTCATTGGTTGCAAAGGTATGGAGTGAAATTTTATGAGAATCCGATCATGGAATATTTCAAATTTCATACTACTTCATGTTGGAAATTACACATTAAAATTGCCCTATGAAGATATATAACTGTTTGTGTGTTTTAAATTCATGTGGAGATGTTAACAAACGTAACGCTGTATGATAATAGAAATTATCTTTATTGGTTGGGAGGTTATGGACTGACAGTGACACGTGTAATTTTATGAAAATCCTGTCACAACCGCTAGTGTTAAAATCTATATAAAAAAACAGCAAGGAAAAAAAATTCACTGTTGCAGGGAAGAAATGCCCAGACCTGAAAAAATTACATGTGAAAGATAGTTCTTTTTGCTACTATGTCTATTCCTTTGACATGAAAGCAAAGTATCGCAATTTTGTAATGAAAATAGGCCTAAAAATATCGAATAATGCTTTCTCCTCAACAATGATGGCCTCCCTCCTGCCTTTGTTTTGTTTCGACTTTAAACTTCCGGTTGCGTTTCAAAATTTGAGTTTCTGTGCCGTCTGCCTTCTGCACGGGCCATGCGGGTATTACTGTGTCAGTTGTGATTTGTTTTCTATCTAGATCTACATAATCTGTGTGCCGATTGTGCGTGTTGTTTTCTACCTTGATTACCCGTTCTTTGAACGGGCCCTCACACCAGTTAAGCCAAAAATAAATATAGAAAAAAAGCATAACTTTGCAACAAATGGAGATATTTGAAAAATTCAAAAAGATTTGTAATCTGGGCATGAAGACTGTTGTTTTGAGCCTAGTTTCATGGTCTCTGGTGAAATTTGAATTTTTTCACTGAACTGCCTAATTTAATACTAATATAATAATCTCATATATACTAGTAGGCTACTTTCTAAAAATAATCCATATCATAGGGGCCACTTATGATTTATCCAGCATTTATGATAGTAAATGCGTACTAAAGTGAACATGATAGTTGATATATATACATGTGTTCAAAACAACCTGACTGACCCAACTTTCGAGGTTCAGAGCAACACACGAGTAGCTGGCTGCCCACTAGCTATCCTTGCACCAGGCATTATGTGGACAAGTTCACTTAATATGGGACGAGGGATGAAATACTGTTTTTGCCCCCTTCTTCTTATCAGCATTTTGAAAACGTGAATACATATATATTATTTTTCTCGTTTTGAGAAAAGCATCAATTATTGTCCCAATTAGCCCTTTTTGCTAACTGCTATTAAATGAGCTTACCATATATTATATATGTCATATTATAGGCTTATGCTTCATTCAAATACGAAACAAACAAAAATATTATTTATGTGTATGTACTTTTGTTGATGATAGCCCTGATCAGATGGAATTTTTTATTTTAATAAAATGAGATAAATCCATTCACATTTTTTTAGAATATTTGCCGAACAGCTAGAGCCGCCTTCTAAGCATAGATGAGTGAATTGGTAAATCTAAATCTAGGTTCTATTCAAGATGAATTCTACTAAATCTGTTGTATGTAAAGTCTAGATTATAGGTCTAGATCAACGTCTAGAAATGGCTATGCGAGATCTTGTAGTAGACCTCACAGACTGAGTGGAATCTAGCTTGGATTTGTTAAGTCAAAAAAAGCAGTGCGGCATTTATTGCGTATGCAAAAAGAATGTTGTTACAAGTAGGCCTACATGCATCCCCCCAAGTATTTTAAAGCCTTTGTTGCTAGAGAGCTCCTCCCAAAATACTCATAGTAATAGCCTTAATTAATTATTCTTTCAGATTTTCTTTTTTTTTTACCTCCTGTTTTTTTGGTTGAAAGGGTAGGGGGCAGGGTTTTGGGATTTAATAAGATTTAAGGTTGAGAATAAGGATGGAGTTGGGGGTAAGTTTATACACATACATGCTTATAACAGCAGCTTGCAAAAAAGAGATGATTTCATGGATTATTGCCTTTGGATATATATTGCGTTTTGTGGAAATTTTTGAAATCATGTCATGTAACTCACATCAAGACATCATCTGATGCATAAACATGTATCTCTGATTTTGTGCACATGGCGCTTATTGCGTTTTTGCAGTCAAACCCTCCATTTGAATGCTTGAACAGACGTGTTTTTCTGTACATCATATGATGTAAACATCAGTTGTTTTCTGCATAAGTACTAATCCTAAGTGATTACTTGAAGAAGAATGTTTCTATTATTTGTATTAAAGATTAAACCTGTATTTTTGTGATAATGGCTAAGTGGAATGCAGAACTGCCTGTCACTTGATGTAAGAATGAAATTTGTTTTTCAGAAATTCCGAACAATTTGGTCTCTTTTGTGTCCATTCCTGAGTTGTATGTCCATGCTACCAACTGCATGTTCCAATGGTACAGACAGAGTACATTTTCATAATTATTACACATTTGTTGTTCTTTTTTTTATCAGTATTTAAAAATCGAGAAGAAAACGAAAAGTTTGAATGTAGTCTTAGGTACTACATGTATTTCATTTTCAAACAAGTATTATTTTGGTATATTATTATAAGTGCCGGTATATTTGAATAAAACATCAAGAAATAGAATCAAAGAAATATGTATTTTATGTATTGTATAGAACAGCTGTTTTGTTCGTTCAATGTGATGAGTGGAAGATGGACCTATGAGTTGTTGTGTTAAGAGAGATAGGGAGAGTGAGAAACAGAATAGTGAAACATCATTGCTTAACACTAAGTGTAAGAGTATGGCAATGATTGTTGACTTTCTGTTGCGAAAGCTCATGTTTTTTAGACATAGATCTATTAATATTATGTAGGTGTGCCGACAAAAAGAGTGCGGAAAAACAGTTGACTGCGAAGTTTTGAAAAAAAAACAAAGAGAAAAAGTTGTGTATGTGGCAGTATGCAAAGCCCAGCGTTAGACACAGCATAAGAAAACAAAGTCTACATGTAACAACAACAACAAAACTAGATACACCAGTCCAATGTCCTATGAATTCCAAAAAGAATTTAAAATGTTAAAAAAGTACATGTATGATCTCTGGGATGTTAGGTTTTTCATCAATTATAAACAAGCAAACAAAATTATAATGGATAATTCACGGATTGCTGTGATATTTTATATTTTGAAAGTATTCCACTTTCTTAAAGCTACCCTTTTTGTGTGATTAAACTTTACTTACAATGAGTGACACTGAATTGTCATTTGGCATTTGTATGCTGATTTTTGTTTTTCTTTGATGGCGGTCTTGCTTAACTGAAGCCTTCCTCCTCCTGGAAAACTTTCCCACCTAGAAGTAGAAGTAAAGATGGCCTAGCATTTTTTGACATCGCAGAATTGTAAAAGGAACCTAAAACTACAATAATTAGATTGAGCGTAACCTGCGGAAGCCTTGGAAATCACTTAATTATAAATTTGTTTTACAAAATGTATAAGAACCTAGGTAAAACTTTCTGTAGTGAGAAATACTGTAATATTTTATTATGATATTCCTAAAAATAAACACTACATCCAGGTCCAATATCAAAATTTTTGTTCATTAACAACAATTGCCCAACAAAATCATTACGTGTAACTCGCCCAAGCCTTGAAAACCACCCTTTTTATTTAAAATTAGTTTACTATTGTGCAAGAATGTTCAATGAAATAATAATACTATGTATATATATTATATGACATTGCACTGATGCTGTTAGTAGTGTTAGTGTTATAAAATCTTGGGGGCATTTTATTAATTTTACAATAAATGCTCCAGTCTTTCATCGTCCTTATGATCGTGGATGAATCTTTTCGGTGTTTTTGATGTGCTTTTGCACTGTGAATAAACTGTGATCAAAATCATTAAATTTGTGGACTTCAGTTTAAAGATGCAATGTAAATTTAGAATACATGTCTGTGATAGTCACTTGGCTTTTAGTTAAGGTGGCAGGAATGGGTCCGGATGCACCTCAGGTGGGCTTTTTCTCAGTCGAAGTGTTTTAGAAGATAATAATGTAACGCTCTAAACTGTTACATTTTTAGCGTCAAAACTAGACCTTCCACGCGCTCTCGCCCATGCCCTGTAGGTATAACATCTTTCGTATACAGCTGGTCTTCGTGTCGCTAATTGCTCAAACAAATCCACGAAATATAAAAACCACAGAAAAACTCCATAGCAGTAGTGCTTTACCACAATGCTGAATGTCCCATGACGACATCGGCTATTTTTAGTCAATCTAAATATAGTAACAACCTGTTAAATCCCGTTCCCTATTATGTAATATTTTCACTAATCTCTGAGGGCGTGCGCGACAATGATTTCGTAAAATACTGAAATACAGGCTGAGCTGGTGACTAAGATAGAGTCTGAGGTGGAAGCACTGAAGCATGGGTATTTGCCATATCGCGGGTATAGAGCAAACTTGTTATATCTCCAGGTTTATGATTGGGGTTCATAATGTATGTAATACTGTAATAAATGTATATCCAACAGAGACCATAAAACAAAGGGGTCGACCCATACGTTGGCTCATCGTTACTATTAATTCTTTCCCCTGATAAGCGTCGCCTTACAAAGCGTTTTTCAATTTGTTTCATTCATTTGGGGGGGGGGGGGGGGGGTCCTCTCTTTGATTATGAAGGCAGTTGAGAAGGTAACTCATAACTTTTACAAATTTCACAGAGGTAAACATAAATTTCGCAGAACACAGTAAAGATTACTCCTCGTCTCTCCCACCCGGCACGCCCTGCCTAAACCGCTTTACTTTCACCTGCGTGGACAGAGATACACCGCCCCCACCCCAAGTTGTTTTACCTGGGCCTAGCCGATTGCATTAATAAGTATCACGCAACGCTTCCTTTCTTTTTCTTTTTTTTCTATTGCGGTATGACCATGAGCGCGGGACCATAGATGTACTACATGACCATGGCCATGTATTGTATAACGGCAGTTAACCAAGAGATCTAGGTCAAGGCTAGCTAGTATTTTAGTATCAATATCAACGGCGCACAACTGTTTTGTGAAGAAAAAAAAAATACTCAGTCTGTAGTACTCTGTACTTTTACTGCCGTGAGCTTATGCCTGGCACGCCACACTTGCGTTACTAAAGCCAAGGGGAAGGGTCATCCTCTGTGTCCACATACCTCCTCACCGCCAGCACCGCAAAAACATCATGTATACGCGGTCTTATATGGGGGAGGGGGGGGTGTGGGCATTTTCGGTAGCACAGTAGTACATTTAGTGCTCTTGTGCTCTGGTCGGGGAGAAATATGTCGATATAAGAGGAAAGAATGGAATAACACGTCGAATTACGGGGTGCCAGAGTTTTGCGCTTTCAAAACCTTTAAACGGCCATCTCAAAACCACCAATTCTGGAGATGTCTGGTTTTCATTTTAGTACAGATACGATATGATTCATATAATGTACAAGTGTGAACTGTATACATGTGATCACAGGTGGTAAGAAAACAGTGAGAAAGAAAAATCAATGTAGTGCACTGAAAAAAAAACAAAAAAAACATGGCATTCAGTTCTAATCAGTTTATTGATGGAAGTGACAAAAACTTATAGATGACCCTAATGAATACAATAATTTGTATCCTTTATTTGACCTCATTTTTAACTGTCCACCCCATTGCCAGGACTTTGCATTCTGCACAAATCATAGTGATGTCCCAATTCATTTTATTTACATGCTTGAATCACATAATTGATACTTTCTCAGATAGGTCGTTATCCTGTTTGATAACAAAATTGCACACACAAGTTCAGTGAAAATACAAGAACCCCAACAAGGCCAAAAGATCCCACCAAATCTAACAAATCTTCACCATATGGGACACGTCTTCACTAACAGATGTTTCTACATTTACGCTTAGAAAAAAAAAGGAAAATCTACAGATCACATCCCTTCCTTTTGAAACAATACAAGAATATGGACCTGTGTATTTCAGTCTGCTTTTAGTGGCAAGAAGTTATGCTCTACCCACATCATAAAGCAATGTTATTATCAAATTTTGGGGGGGGGGGCTGAGAAATATGACCAAAAAAAAACGTAAGATTTTCAAGTGTTTCAAGTAGCATGGCAAAAATAATTATGATAATTATACAAAAGTTGACTGCTTAGAATCCCTGAATTAAAGCATACATTTGATAAACAACAGCAAACCATTGCTGAAGTACTAGCAGTACAGCAAGTAAAGATAAACTTACAATATTTGAAGAAATTTATAGTGTTGTTTCACACTCATGGAAATTAGTAATGGCAGATAAAAATTAACCAAATATCTCTGAAAATTCTTCCAACAATTTTGCTGACTCTGGTTCATTACTGCTTAACTGCAGTGATGAGATTAACAACTTTCCATTCCCTTTGCAGTCTAAAACAACATAATTCTGAGCTGTAAATGAAAGGAACAATTTTTTGGCAAAAACTGAAGAAGTCTTTGTAATTATAATTTTGTTCTCTTTGATACTCCGGCAGCCAAAATAAGCATGGCTTATTTTTTGTTATTTTTTTTTTTTTACTTTTCTGTTCAAATGGTATATTAACTGCGGTAGTTATCATGTTTTTGTTTTTTTTAAACAAGCACCTTCCTTTAAATGTACCAGAAGTAAACAAGAGCAAAGTATGGACAGTAAATTGTTTATCCCCAGTACATTTTAACAGCAACATACAAGCACTTATTTATCACATAAAAGAAAAGAATTACATACTTGAATTAATGCATATTTTCCCCATCATATACATGTATCAAATAAACCCCAAACACTCTCATGTCCTGTGCAATTATTTCATGCATGAAAGAACAATAATGCCATACCAAGAACTGCAATTAGAACCACCACATGAATTTTTAAAAAGTGCCAGCCAACAGATGAAGCATGAAATGGCAATCTTCAAACGACAGTTTACAGGTACCCCTTTAGCCAAAGGCATGACACACATTTAAATTACGATGCAATCAAGGCATATTGCATGAAAATGAACCACTTAGTACAATGAATAAAACTCTCAAACACTATGACTCTACCCCATTACCAACGTCCGGCAGAACATTAATGACAGTGCATTTTCAATGTTACCACATTCAAATCTTATGTACAGGCATCTTTCATCACCTTGCTGCAGGCAAGTCTTGCCATCGGAAGAAGAAGCAACTAAAGCATCAATCTGGTTCATTCAATGTACTGTTATGTATTATATGACAGTTTTCCCTCAGTCTTAGTTTGGTTGAATAATCTCTTCTGAGCATTTTCTGTCTCTTCTTGTTTTAACTTAGTGAATTTATTCTAAAACTTTTAAGTATGTAACAGGCACCTTTCCTCGCTGGCTGCCCCGTTCTGCCATTAACCAGTCTGGATCCAGGCCTTGCACTTTGTAGACCATTATTAACTGCAAAAACATATTGAGAACAAAATAATGATTAAATGCATGCATTCAGAAAATATTCATCAATTTGTCCCAGTCCAAACAATAATTTGTTAGTTACTGTTAAAGTTCATTTAATTACAAAAAAAAGGTTATTAGGTAGTTTGTCAGAAGTTACAAAATAAACAGTAGACATCACTGAAACAGCCAACATATTTTCATCACATCACAACATGCCCCTCGTTGCTGCATCCATACTTGGTGAGGAAAAAAAAATGTATTAATTAATTGCCTTTGATTTAGGACAAACATTCATACTAAAAAGAAGACCACAGGAAAATTACAACCATGGTTACAAAAATCAGAAACTGAGACAATGGATTTCTTAAAGTTAGAATTCCTCTTTCCCTATCCTGCAACTGAAAGGGCGAGTTTCTTATTTTTTGTGAGCGCAGCTCCTTTTCAAATTTTGGTTTCACGGAAACAAGACAGGTAAAACAAGCTTGTAAGGCAGAAATCACTTTTTGTGGCAATGGTTACTTTTTCCCCCACGATCTTCAAATCTGTATTATAAAACAACTTCCACAATTTTTAACAAGACCTATCAGCCCAGTACAGTTAAGCTCAGATTGGTGTGAAATTTTGACGGTGCCTTTCATTTTCGTATTTTTAGATTTGAAGACTTGAAATAATGAAGAAATTTTTTTTTCTTGAATTTGCTTTGCTGATATACCTCCAATCTTTTTGTCTGTTAACACATGAACACTTGACGTCATCAGTTCCCCATCAGCAGTAAGTTATTTCAAAGAATGCTACAAAGTGTTAAATTAAGAAATCTATTTAATAAAAACAAATATAAATTTATGTATTCATGTTTACAACTCGCTGAATTTTCTAAATGATCCTGCACAGCAACCTCGGCTTCTGTAGCACTTAAACTAGTTAAACAGACCACTTTTGGCCTCTTACTGCTCATAGAACGGTGAGTTGCATGTTCAACATACAAAAAAATAAGGAACGGGTGTTATTCTCATTAAAACGTTTCCTCAAACATGATTAAAATGTGAGTTCTGCAATACTGACTATCCAAGCAGATAAATGGCAGCGACAAAATAGGCACATAGGTAAGTTATACTCTTTTATGCTATTGATTCACATTAGATTAGAACAGCCCAAATACTGTGCCAATTCAGTGAAATGCCCAATCAAGTCTTTACACAATTTCAAGAGGCTCCTTGTCACACTGAACAGAAAAGAATTCTGAATTTGATCTTGAAAAAATTTTAATATTTTGATCACATCATCCACCATCTCATGGAGATACTGACAATCATTTTGTTGTTGGTCTTTCACAAAGTGGATCAGAAGTTAATTGGATTTAACCTTTACACTTACATCATTAAATTTTATAGCACATGGTTCGTAATGAAAAGCTATGCCCTATTAATGGCAGTACAGTAACTAGGTTATTGAATGCATATCTGCGGTACTGTGCCGGTGTGACCTTGGATCCTTAGAATTTGAAACTTATAGAAAAATATGGAGGTCACCACATTAAATTTTGCCATGAACTGTGACCTTTCACGAAATGCAAACTCTACAGATTGCAGCTCTTAGTGGCATATGACATTTACATGTACTCATTTCTTTACTCATATCAAATGAAAGTAATTTATATTTATTTGAGTTTTGGGTTACCAGTGTTTGAAAATTAATGCTCTATGAATATTCCCACTGTAAGTATTGTTTTCAAGTTGCAGCTGTTCATAAAACTCGCAGATATTTTTCGTGTCACTGCATGTCTTCAAATGTTAATAGTTCTTTGGAAGAACTTGCACACAATAAGTTTTTGGGACTTTTATCAAAATCTACCAAGAGTAGATAATTATATAACAAGTAGGACCACACATTGATCTACTTTTCCTTTCAATCAAATAATGCCAGCTATCTGTACTGAAACATCCAAATAGATGATTCTAATTCTCAGCCTTTAAATTTAAACAAAAGTCCCACTTGATCTAACTTTCTTTTCATGCTCTTCCTTCACTTGGAATGAACTTATGAAAATGTTCTGTGTACATTACTGAGTCTCTTAAGTTCTTTCATCTCCCCCGTAGTCAAGTGACTGCAGCCAGTTCAGATAATTTAAACTCTGTCACGCAGTGCATTCAACTCAATTCATCAAAAGGAAAGAAAAATCACTGACAGTAAACTGTACCATTTGTTCTTGATTTAAAAAAAAAGAATAATTTCATTCGCTATACGGACTACTGTATTGCATGCAAGAAACACATGAACAAATTTTTCATTTAAGCATACTTTATCAGCAACAAGAAATAGCATTGCTTTTCAGAAAGCCAATAATTTGGCATGATCAGGAAACTGTCTTGAGTAAAGCTAAAAACATTACTTAAACTTGGGCTCTCTTTGAAATAGAATCTATTTCTTTCTGCATTTATCCCTACTTATCGCACTGTCAAAATATTATGTTCAATGCTAACTGCAAATAAGTATTTTCCCAGATTCTGTGATACCACATGTATATTATATCTTTCTAATTAGATGAAAATTTGGTAATTTGTGAGTGTGCATGGGAAAACCCGGCATAAGTCGGCAACATGACATTTTGAGTTCTGTACAAATAATAAAAGACGAGACATTTCTGATAAATTGAAGTCAGTGACCACCCTAAAACAAGATTTTGAGAAAACGGCATTTAATCCTATAAGTGGCAATAGCTAATTGACAAAGTAATATTGGAGTGATTGCTGTTAGGAGACCGTAGTCTAATAACTAAGCAGTTATAGAGAAAGTAATGAGTAGTGTTCACTGCTTGTCTACAGTTTACCCTGTAACATGCCACGGTCCCCTAGCAATAGCCAAGTCGGAAGTTTTTGGATCTTGTTAGGAGACCGTAGTCTAATTACAAAGCCGTTATAGAGATCATAGTGAGTAGTGTTCACTGCTCGTCTACAGTTTACCCTGTAACATGCCACGGTCCCCTAAACAACAGCCAAGTTGGAAGTTTGTGTCGGACCCATATTTTCACTTCAAAGCCGTTTTTCTCAAAATCAGCTTTGCCGGGTTTTCTCATGCACACTCACATTTGTCAACAGGTTGCAGTTCCTTCAAAACTTAACACTTTTGTGAAATAACCAAGAACAATTCATAGAGTATGACAGTTTTGAGGTAATATTCCTAGGTTTTCTAAGTACATGTATGTAACAAACTGCTGTGCTGCATGCAATGCCAGAAAATAATTATGGATCTACTTGTTGTGGAATAAAATGATTTTCATATAGTGTTAAAATGGTATTCTCCCCAACGTATTATCTGTAGCACAGATTCCATTTCACATTTGTGGCAGTAGCCAGAAATGTGTTGTTCAAATCTCCATATTAAAAGATGACCATCACGTGACAAACAAAGAAGTATAACGTACAAGAATAAAACATATTTTTTCTTTTGGTGCACTGTAAAAATGCAACATAGATCTATCGCTATATCACTGATCTGATTAACATTTAATTTACAGTGCATTATAAAAATCGCATGCTATTAAGCAAAAAAAATCAAAACACATGTGCATGTAATTGCATGCAGATTAATCTTGACCCTTCCACACCTGGCTCAATTTTGTTATGAAAAGGCTGCACCTGCTGCCGATAGTTTATACTGGATCAAATTAAAGTAGGAGATTTCCTCTGTAAAGAACACTGGATTCAGCCGTTTACTCAACACATTGCATTATTCTGCAAATTTCACTGAACAGACAGTCAACATTGTTATCCAAATTCTCCATATGCAAAGAACAGTACTCAAAATTCTGGCCTAAGCAATCATATACATGAACATGCCAGAGAATAGATCCACTGTTTGCCTTGTCTACTGTTCATGTCAAGAGCATGTTTTTTATCCTGTCAGTCATATGATAACGACTACCTAATGAGGTTGATATTTTTATTAATTAATACTAATTAAAATGTGTTTTCTAAATTCATCAACACAACCATGAATGACAATTTTTTACAGCGGCAGATGTGAGATCTATAGGAAGAAAGAGTTGCAAAATTCGCATTTAGAACTCTGAGATGTCTACAAACCTAGAAACACCCCATTTTCACCTTAATTCCTTTAAAAAATACTTTGCGACTGGCGAATAAAATCATAGGTACATGTTAGATTACACTCAGCCAAGACAATTTTTCAAGTTGAACATTCCCTGTCCATATTTGGTCAATTACTAAATTCTTGCAGCAGTTGCAGTGTCATCAATGCCAGCCGGATCATATGATGCTGGTAAGTAACGGATATTCTTCGGTGAACTCTCCTATGTGAACAGTTGTTGAAAAATGGATAGATTATTGGGTTGTTTTTTTCTTAACACTTTCTTTAGATTTGACTCACTGAAGGTGCAAAGAAAAGCATATGATATATTTCTGCAAGCCCAAATGTAATCTGGGCTGGTCTGCTGGTAAATGATATACATGTATATAAAACTGAAGAAGAAATGCAGCAGACAAAAGTCAACCTCATAGGAAAGGATTATGTATTTTGAAAAAAAAAACCAATGGGCTTCTGAATCTGATGCTTAAAAAAAAATTGTTAACTGGAGCATGCCAGAAACTGTATAACTGACCAAATCTGCAAAATCTGAGGGGAACAATGAGTTATACAATATACATGTACTGCCCTTCAATTCAAATGCCAACCACAAATTCTTCTAATTTATTTTATGCCTGAGGATATCATAAACTCTAAATCCTATAGGCTTGTTAATAACAAACTGAGACATTTGTGATTTTGTGGCATGAATTCTGATACAAATATTCTGGGCATCATGATATAATCCAAGAAATACCAATCAATGGCCCTGTCATGGAATCACACAAGTGGGAGGGACCTAATTTTATAGGAGAAAAACAACTCTTTCACACTTGACATGTATTCCATATACCTGAAAGACATTTATTACAAAGACAAAACATTCAAAATATTGTCATCCCTTTTATTCAATAAAAAAAATATAAATCAAATGCCTCCATGGACTTAATAGAATCTCCGGCAAAACAAAGGGTTACCTGTAGTTGTGTGAATACAATGTGGTTTCATGACAGGATGAGTGTACTGAGACTGTTTTCAGCTTCTGACACTGACTCAGTATCTGGGTGCACATGTGAATAATTTCTTTTGTTCACTAAACAAAGCACTCATTGTGAGGAACACCACAATGCTTAACTCTGTGCACAATCCATGTTTTTTGCAGATTAAACAAATATTTCAAAGCTCTCTATCTATTTGTTCCATTAAGAGCAGAAAAGACCTGAGATACTGTGCACAGATGGTGTGAATGTAACAAATAGCTACTAAACCTGGAACCTTTCATGACATCATTATCTCATCAGCTGTGTTAATTTTCACTAGTATTACCGGTACTGGCAATTTCCTACTGCTTTCCATCACAGTACAAGACT
This sequence comes from Onchidella celtica, assembly GCA_963931925.1. NCBI lineage: Eukaryota > Metazoa > Mollusca > Gastropoda > Systellommatophora > Onchidiidae > Onchidella > Onchidella celtica. Next base: position 23,188,511 of record OZ007577.1, read on the forward strand.
TTTAAATCAAAAGCTAATTACATGGATGAAAATAAAAAATGCAATTTTTTAAAAGGCACATCAAATGTATACTTTCATAAATCTTCCAACTTCATGTTAATTAAAATTACTTAAAATTTAAAAACACCTAAGAAGTTTACAGACTTAAAGGACTTACAGTCCTTAAAAAGTCTGCAATTGACCATGATCTGAAGTTAGTTATCAAAGACACAGTTAAACCCTGCGTATTGGATGAGGACTTAAGAAAACAATGACGTAAATCTGCAGACATCAAAATAAATTCTTACAACAGTAACAAAAAGTACTATTGCATTAAAAAAAAAAATTTTAACTGAAGAGGGGTTTTCATGGCATCTAAAATTAACTAAAACCTGTGATCCAACCCACTGGTGTTCAAATAGCTAATGGAATTGGTGCAAAAAAAAAAAAAATGAGCCTTATGACATAAGTTTATATTTCAGATAATACATAAACAGGGCTCCCACTCAACTGGGAAAAAAACATCTGAAATCTATGCGCGGCGCCATGCAGAGTGTAAATTTTAAATGATTGACCATATTCTACGCATAAATTTGATATAATGGACCATACATTACACCTACTCACAGAAATACTTAAATAATAGTAATAAATGAACATCGGAAAAATTACCGCTGATCTCTTCCACTGCGGATTTCCGCGTTTCCGCGGAAGAGTGGGAGCCTTAACAAAATGAATATCACACCTCACCTTATGAAAAGGATAAGATCATAAGTGATGAATTAGTAACTCAATTTCATGTATGAAATAGGTTCTATGCTATTTTCCTCTCCTGACTATTGCATTAGCTGTTAAAGCAATTTTAAAACATGCATTTTTATTAAGGGGTAAACAACTTAAGGCAGTTCCATGCAGGAACAATTTTCAATGTGAATGAATGAAACTTTCAACAGAGCACGTCACTTTGATCTCAATCAAGATTCTTGAACACGAATGTCCAGTTTGGAAAACAATGATGCCTTTGCTTAAATGGTCTCACTGGGTAGCAAAGATGTAATTTAAATAAAGCTATCAGTTTTTCTCATTGGTCAGCACTCTTTCTTTTTGGATACATTTCAGATCTTCCAATAAAATTTTTTTAAATTTCAATCAACTAATAACATTTGATAACAGTAATTAGAAATGTGATAATTTGGTAATTTAATAATATGAATGAAATTCATGGTGCAACATACTGTGAAAGGACTAGGCAGAATTGCTAATTAATTGTCTTCTTCAGCATATATACATTATCGGATATGAGTCTGTCCCTCACTTCTTCATTCCTTGAATAAATGATAACATGCATAATCTACCAAAAAGTCGTACCACATTCTGTCACATGAGAGAAGTGTGTGTAAACTTCCCTAAACAAATAATCAATATTCCTTGTATTTGACTTATATTTATTTCTCTGGTCTGGCTTAACAGAATAAACTTGTCCTCGCTTATTTGGCTTTGTGGGGAATTACAGTACATTTATTTCATTAAACTTCGCAAGTAGCAAATTGGCATGAACATTCAAGGTAAAATTGTTCAGTCTACATTTCAGTAAGAGTTCTTGCTGTAAACTGAACAAAAATTGTGCTGCACAGCTCTGAGGTACATGGAGACACCTGTTACTGACAGAAACACAGCTTTGAGAAAATGGTTACCACTAATCAGTAATCTGAGCTTACCTGTTCAGTGAACTACACATTTAAACTACAACAGAACACCTAAATATTGATTTAAAAAGCAATCTCCTACTGAAAGTATAAAGGAGGAACATGCCTTTGTTAGCACTACAAAATACACACAGTGAATCAATAGAATGTCTCTCTTCCCTAGTGAGTGCTGGAGAGACTCTTTGACTTTACCAAGCATGCTCACTGGCAAGATCATTGCCATGATAACCATTTGATGACTGTTTAGTGTCAATAAATGAAAAGGCAACAAATACATGTAAAGGAAGGGAAGATCAGCAATCTTGGGGCAGTGGTATGTGTGTGTTAAAAGCAGATAATTATGTTCTTCACTGGGATGAATGTTCCAGCATTTTGAAATATAGTAGTCTCCGTCTAAGAACCCGGTCAACGGGAGACAGAAAAAGCGGGTTCTTAGGCGGACTGGGCACTTAGGCAGATGCCACCCATGACCACTCATGTCCATGACTTATCCCCCTTGATTGCTTGGACCTGGTTCGTGACCTCATAATGAACATTATGCGTTGGACATTTTTTTTTTTTTTTTTTTGCGAATGGTCAAAGTTACGACTTATGGCTAGCAGAGAGCTCTTTTTTAACAGTGATGTGTAACGAATGGAATGATTCAGACTGAACAATCAAGTTGTGAATCACAGATGCTGATTTTACTTTTTAGACAACAAAAGGCCCAGTGATACCCTGTGTAATAACCACAATCAGTCCTCAGTACATGTGTGCCGTGCAAACCAAGCACGTGGTCAATTACGTATAAAATTCTGCCCTTCGAGTCCGACAACAATAGATGTTGTACTTCCTACTTCTATGATGTTAGGTGATGAGTATGCTAATTTAGTCTAGAAGTGGCCTGCTTGCACACGAAAGACGTAACTGGGCTCCATCCTTTGTACGGTTCGCCTCCCCCTACCTTCCCTCCACCCGTTCTCTTTCACTGTACTGTGTAGCTTTGTTCTCTCCCATCTACTTGAAAGAGAATTTTGCGTTTAATATGGACATTTTACGTAAAAGTGTGCTCGCCTCTCGGTCAAATGCCGGGTTCTTAGGCGGATTTTTTGTTTCAGAGCGGGTTCTTACGCATGTAAATTACAGTGAAAAAATTCAGTTTCGCGGCAACAGTGGGTTCTAAGGCGGCAAGTTCTTAGACGGAGACTACTGTAGAAATTTCTACCAAGTCTTGGGATTTAAGTACAAGCCACACTTAAATTTGCTGATTTCACTTCAGTTGGTGTATAATGTATTCATAAAGTAGTAGGCTACACTGATACTGATAGATCCTGTTATAATTTCTGTGAGCAGAAATCAAAACATGTTACTAGGCATTAAGAGAAAAGCAAGAGTTGGCTGGAAAGACAAAATAAACTACAAGTCAATTACCTCATCAGCTAGAAGAGATAACTCTGAGCTATCAGCTGCATCATAATCATACAAAGCCTTGGCCTGCCTTTTTTCTGTGGGAGTTGGGGCAGTAACTTCGATGGAGGGAGGGGCAGATGGAAGTAATGGGCCAGTAAGACTGCTGGAAGTAGATGTATTGTTGTTGGAAGAAGATCCACCACCAGCAGGATAACTGCAAACACAACAGGAGGATTTGTATGTGTATGATGCCTTATCAAAAGAAGAGACAAAAACAAAAGTACTGAAAATGCAGTACCAAAAATGTTTTTCGTCAACCCATCCCAAGCACCAAGCACTGACCTCCATACATAATTGGCTAATTCACTACGACCTTTGGTTTATATCAACAATGGGTGATGCCAAAAGTGACAAATTTTAATGAAACCCTTGCGTGAGCAGCGATTTACACGGTCTTAAAGTGCTGGCAACCCTGGCTAAAATGAAATCATACATTCTGTGCACAATACAGCACATTAAACATTTAATGCTGAGTGCATTATAGTATGTTTACTATGATAAGAAACAAATGTACATATTATAATTTGCACAACTGCTTGGTAAGTCATATTTCTGGTACAACTATTTAAATAAGCTTATATCTCTGGGAACAGACATGTTGTAAAATGATACAGAAATATAAAATACTGGTAAATTATTACCTCTCAAATGGTTATTAGTTTTTGGATTTATTTTATTGACAAAAGCTGGTTTTGCATGTCAAATTTAGAGCTAGACTTTGGACAGGAAGTAATAATTGGTATCTCTACTTATTCAAAACAAATTAGAGTCAGATACATCTGCCAAAATTTGGTTAAATAGGGACAGTCTAAGGGGAAAACAAAACTAAAAATTAGATGAGATTTACACAGTTTCTAATGCTTGAGTGGCTTTAAAGTGATGGCATCCTGAAGACTATGATGGGGATGACATCTATGGGGGCACTAGAAAAAGCATGCTGCATGTTTGTAAAATTGTTTTCTTTTCATAATATCCATTAAATTCTGATGTAAAGTTACCAATTCTGTTCAAATTTTTTGTGTTTATGATGCTTAAACAGAGAAGTAGAAAAAAAGCAATATTACTAATATTCATAAACTAAAATCATCAGTGGACTAACTCAGCTCTGCAGAATGATAATTCTTGTCATTCCCCATTAAAAATCGTCCACTGCAGAGGTACAGGATGCCTCCTGCATAGTTATCACCACAATTATCCGACATTTCAGATCATCTGAACATTACTTTATACTTATTACAAACCCGGTATTCTGAGGCTAGGTTTTAGTTTCATCTGACCCTCATTTTTCCATCAGATCTCTAAAATCCCGTTCTTTAATTTAGGGATGTGCGGGAGCAAAAATCATGATTTCAGCAAAAAATTTGATTTTGTGCTCTTGGTGTCTCTCAGACAATTACACATTTATTTTTCATGTCCGAAAGTTTCAAAGAAATATGTAACTACAAATTGTTCATAATGGCCATTTTTATCAAACAATATATCAAGGCAGATAATACTGTTTTCTGAATAAAAAATGGCCATTTTCTCCATTGTCCAAAATAAAAACACGTTTCTCAAGAAGTTTTTTATAGATACTGATGCAACTTCCTAGGCTCATTTTGAGCTTATTTTTTGCGGTTTTGTCAAGAGGTTTTTTAAGTACATGTATAATAATTACTTCTTTTTTAGAATTGTTTTGTTGCCAGAAATGCATATAATTCTTTGTTTGTGATATGTAAGTTTTTTATATAAATATAAAATACAAGTTTCACTGCATGGAGCAAGACCACAAAATTTTTAAAATAGATTTAAGAATGTACGTGTGCAATTTTGTGACTTTTGAACAACAGAAAAGTATAGATATGTATGTTTGAAAGTTTGCATACAATCCAATATGGCGGTTGATATATTAATTACCATAGCAAATTAAACCCCTCTGCTTTCTTTCACTTTAGTTGCAGAATAATACGGCATAAAATGGATTTTAGTTTTCACCACAGCACATCCCCTTTTCATTTAATTACTAGTGGGTAATAAAAACTGTTTTGAAACATAAAGCAGCCTTTTTTAACTACTACTGGGGACAAGGTGCTCTAGAGGCAGGGCACTCGCCTCTCATGCCAAGGGTCCCGGGTGCAAAACCCGGCCGGTGCAGGTATGTTGGAAGTTTGGGTTTTTTCTCATATTTTCGTGTCCCTGGTCCTATTGGGGGGGGGGGGTAGGATCGAGTACCTAGTCTTCTCGGATAAGGACGAAAAAAATTCGGAGGGCCCGTGTGCATGTTGCACACATTAAAGATACCTTGGCAGTTGGAAATCATAAAGAGCAGACCGAACAGGCCACTGCCCGAGCAAAATTAAATAAAATTCATCCCTACCATCCCCCCCTCTCCCCCCCAAAACCCCGCCAACCAGCTCTGCACTGTGGCAACGACGTGCCTGCCCCAGTTGTAACTGGGCTGCAATGGCACAAAGGCAAATTTCCCAAATGGGATTAAAGAGTTACACAAATACAAATACAAATACCCCATCTTCCTGTCAACCTAAAGGTTTAAGGTTTTGTAAAACTAAATACAAATGTAAATGAGGGTCTACTTTCACTATGAATTTTTACATTGGAATTACAGAAGCCAGCAATTCTGTCCAGTGTATCCACATCAGACTTTTCAGTATTCTATTTTTTTTTGCACAGAATTCTATGATCATTGACAAAATCAACCTCTTTTATCTTACTGTAACAGAGCTAAAGGCTGAACATGTAAGCATTTCACACATCATGACTACATGACTAAAAATTAAACTTTGCCTCAATTTTTAATGATAAATTACGTGGACACATAAATTTTGGATAAAATTCACTCTTTGAAATTATTTATCTACGCTATTTTGTGCCACTAAAAAGAGACGCATTTTCATAGAGTAAAATCAAAAAGTGTGATGAGAATTTCATTCTTCCCCTCCCTTTGCACATTGTGGATCGAAAACAACTTTATTGCATATGTGTATTCTGCAAAGAATTTGGTGTCACAGTAAGTTCTATTTGCCTTTTCATCGAATCTAAATGCCGTTATTTATGTGACCTAGATATATATCTAGATGAACACTTGGGCTTGGTACAAAGAATTTGGAAGATTTTATTCCTTGGGTCGGCTAGTCATTCTAATGATGCCTTACAAGTCAATTTTCAGCCCTATGGTCTCAAATGACTCCTGAATGTTCTCACAATGCTCCATGTCTGTTACTTCAGTTGAGGCCTGTCTCAGTCTGTCTCCGATCCATGTTCCTGGGAATCCTGTTTCGTCTTTTTCGACGCGCTTAACTAATTCATACCAGACGTCGACATATATGACATGTTTCCTGTGTTAGAAACAAATTCGGTGCCTTAGCTGTTCCCAGCACCTTCAAAAGCTGACTTGAAACTCTTCACATGCCAGTTAATCACTTCTTTAAACACAAACATATAGTGAGTGAGTGCTCAAATTCATTTCACATTCCTATCATATCCATCATACCTTCTGTATGCATGGTTGGATACCTAACACCAGGCCTCTTTTACACAAAAAGCCTAATGCCATGCTCCAGGTTGTAAAGGAAGTTTACACTTTGACCTGTATCATCAGCCATGGTCACAAATGACCTCTGTTTTTCTTTCCTGATCTCAAGATAGTGTGGGTGAAACCGATTTGCAGATAATATATTTTTTGTAGCTTGAATCTTTCTCCTATGATAGCTACATTCAGGAAGCATTTTGTATTTTACAGGATGCATGTTTTGTGCTTCTTGGTGTCCTGTCTGAAATCCTCAGAAGTTTGCTCACTTCAAACACGCAACCTTTGGATTTCCCCTGTCAATGTACAAAGCCTGGAATCCCCTCATCTTTCACATAGGCAAAAAAAAAAGTACCATTTAAGGCATCCAAAGTTTCATCAGTGTGCTCTACAAACCGGCTTGGGAAGTACTTCCTGAACTGTTATATCTTTTGTACTTAAAAACTGCAGTATCTTTTCCACTTTTTGTCTTGCATAGTTATTTATTTTCGTAGCTGTCTCTCTTTCACCCTTGAGCGTACATAATTATGTGCAAATGCGAGAAAACTAACGAAAGAATAAATTACACTGCACCCCCATAAAATGCTTTTGAAAAAAACACAACTCAAGCCCATAAAAGTTCTGGCTATATCCATCCTGAATTGATTCATACCTTTATGCTAGCCCCTGTTTTCTTTGGCTTTGCATATAGTAACTTAAACAGAGTGTTAAACGTCATGAATAGCCAATTACAGAAAAGCGCAACTTTCTTTGCAAATTTTTTATGCTTTTCCATCAAAGCCACTGAAAGGTTGCATTTTGATACAGTATGTATTTTAGGGGGAAAAAAAATCCAGACATGAAATAAATAGTTATTATCAACAAATCTCAACACTACAATGACAATAAACAGCAGGATTCCACAAAACAAGTTCCGATACCCATGAAAATGATTGGGAATCTATTGCTGAATCTACAATGACATCCACCTATTCCACAACACATTGGCATTCAATTTCTTGAAAAAATTACGAGCTTACTCTTGAGTCTCCAAAGTGCTTGAGCTGCAAAGAACAGGATTGAAGACAGGCAATGTCAATCAAAATGTGGAAACCTATGCTCAGCTCTGACAAATTTACTGTGTCATAACATTTTTTGCTACTTGAAAATAACATGGTTAGGATAGTGAGCAAACCTAATATCATGCATTACCTATGTCATCTGAATGAATTTTTGCGAACATGGCACTCGATGAACAATGACGAACTAGAGGATAATGAAAATGCAAGTGACAAAATGAAGACTGGACTGTGGAAAATCAAAGAAATGAATCGCAGAATGAAATAAAAAATAAAACATACGATAGGATGGGACAGCTGGGGCCTTTTGCACTCACGGCCTTTGCACATGCCACCTGGCGGTAAATGCTTGGGAACAGAAAAAATACTGAGTTTTGTTTATTCTTGAAGACCTTGATAGAAGTTGCTTACTTTCGGACGTTCACATATTATGTCATCACATTGGGGGGGGGGGGGTTGAGTCCAAAAATGATGCCATCAATGTGGTTTGGTAAAATTGAAAAAGAAGAACAAATATATAGATCAAATTCATATTTTTATTATAATACCTGCCAATAAAATAACTAATTAATTAATCAACAAATACCTTGAATGACTACTACTACTACTCAATATTTGTTAAACTGCTAAACCTACCATAGAGTCAACACTGCATCATGTCAGATTTGGTTCTATATTTTTCACTTCTGTTTCAATGTTTATCTTCCTGTTTGTTCAGCCTTATTTTTCAAATCAAGGGAAATGAGAATCTTCAGTTACCTACTTTTTTTTAAAATCCTGGATTCTAGACTAGATCTAGACAAGTCTTGGTTTTAAGACTTAGGTCTACACTTACATTTGGCAGGAACAATACATCTTATTCAACTAGATCTACATATATTTGAATAAACATGAATAGGTCTACTTCTGTTAAAATAAATAGCAAACAGCACTATATAGGTATTTTAAGTCGTTATTTGTCAAGTTTTGATTATGTCATCAAAGGGGGGGGGGGGATAGCCATTTGATGACATGTGATGATAAGGGGGGGGGGCGGGGGGAGAGACAAAATTAGTCAATTTTTGATGACATAATATGTGAACAGTCCCTTTGTAATTATAACTTAACTAGCTGAGTACCTGTTCGATGAACAGGTTTGTGTAGGTTGGTTTTTTTTTGGGGGGGGGGGGGGGTGGGGGTAAAACTTAAGACGCCTGTGAACTAAGAAAGGCATTAATGCTGCATAGATGGCTTATAAGAGAGATGCAACAACAAAGGACACCACTTCAGACCGAAAGAAATAAGAACAAAAGCCGAGATGCATAGGGTCACCCCCAAAACTCAGCGATAGAACAGTACACAGTGTGCAGTGGTGCGCACCGAAAATTTTCAGGAAGTGATGATGTCATAAAAACCTACAGCATGTCAATGAGTCTGGTGAAAATTGGGAAAACAATACATTTCCAATGAAAAAACTACATCGGTTTGAGACTTCCATTAAAAACTGTGCACTCTTACATCCATTGTGATATACCATATAAAATTTGAAGTCTGAGTGTTGAGTCGTTCAGAAGCCTTTTGCAACGAAAAATCTCGTCCACAAATATATATAGTATATATATAGTATAAATTCGATATAGGACGCCTCAGGCCATATTTTTATTATTATTTTGAAATATGGTAGCAATGTAACAAAATTTTGTTTATTAGCTTACTGCAGGCAGAACGTAATTATATTGTTAGAATAAGATGGGACAGAGGCAGACCAAAAATAACATCTCTCTTTTTCCCCCATTTAACCCCTTAATGTGCTTTGTTTTATGGAGACACTCTTGTAAATTAGAAGCTGCATATATTAATTTAATAATTTGACATCAAACTTGCCTCTGGAAGCGGTATTGTGTTTTATTCTTTGCAAATACAATACATGAAAGCACTTGTTCATCACACTGAGGGTGGGCAGAAGAAAAGTAAGTAATTTAATGGAGGAAGCATTTTTTAAACAATGACAAAGAGAATTTCCCTAACATCTCTGACACAATGTTGACTCACAAAAGAAGTTTCATGGGAGCTAAATGTGAACAGATGTGCAGGTATCACATTACAAAAGTGTCTCTGACAAAATCCGCCAAACATGTCCTGTCCGCCCAAACGTGGAAGTAAAGCAACACTTCAGGCACTGAGCAAAACAACTCCTTTGTTACTGTAAACTGAATGTCACCAGACATGTAAGTTTATACATGTGTACTACATGCAGTACACAGGTATAACATGAACAAATACACAGGTAATGTAAAAGAAAAATTACTGAAATATGCAAAGGTCTATGTAATGCCTACTATTTTTATGAAATACATGTATGTAAAACCAGCATAGTGATTCAAATCTGACCAGGCTGTGTCAAGGGCAGACAGCTGAAATGACAGATTCTTGAACTGTGTTTTGTTTTAACCGACAGCAAACTAAAAATGTAAAAAAAAAAAAAAAAGTACCATCATTTCCTGTGCTCCTTTTCGGTACTTTAAAAATACCCATATTGTTCTCGGACACACTTCTAACCTGTAGTTCCTGATGATGATTATGCAACAGTCTGTGCTTGAACATGGCCATTAACCCATGCGGTGGTGATGAAAAAACTTACATAACTTGGAGAGGGGTATTATATGACCTGACCCTTTTGAAGCGAGAATGGTGATCGGGTCTTATATGACCCGACCGTTATGTAGAGAGTGTCAAGAGTAAATAAAATGCAATATCACGGAGGGCCGTGAGTTGTTTACTTGTCAGGGCCATGAGAAACTGTCTGGTGGCCTTGAACGGTCCCCGCGAATTATTGTGTGCGAATGAGAAATTACAAAGTTAAAATATTAGATTCACGCTTTTGGGTTTTGATGTCTGTGATTAGAAGTAATGGAGGAGGGGTGGGGTAAGGTGGGGATTGCCGACATTGCTAGGTATGACTAGACGTGTTTTACACGTTAACTGATTAGTGATAGTGCAGAGATTAATACACCAAGATGGAGGTTGGCCAATTAGATTGCCGAACTGATTTAGCAGTGGAGTAACCCCGCTGGGTAGTTGGACTAGTATAAAAGAGCAAGTAGCATTGAAATTCATTGAGTGCAGACGAGAAGCCAAGCATTGTTCCCGTGACGCATCTTCGGTTGGCCAGTACCTGAACTGTGTTGCATGAAGGCGAGCAGTCCTTGTCATCGGACTGATATAGCGAGAGAGCTGATAGTAGTGAGAGAGAGAGCTCTAGAAAGAAAGGTCTGGGTGGACTGACCTAAAGAGTCCACACTGCGCTGTCCTGATTTTCACGCCTACAGTTTTAGTAGGTGTGAATAACGGTAACTTATGTTATTCACCCATAGGCATTGAGATAGAGAGAAAACCACAGCTTGGACTCGACGAACGGCAATCTCTTATCTTTGAAGAATTGAAGAATTATTGCACGTTGTTATTGAAATGAATAGTGATTGAGTGATTGCATTTATATATATTTATACAAGCTGCTTAAATACCTACAAGCCAAATTGTGCTTCTGTAGGTTTTGAAACGTACTGGGCCATCCCGGCTTTCACAGTGTTCTCATATTAATATACCATTGTAATATTGATTGCAGTAAATTAGATAGATTAGGATAAGTTAGTAATTGGAATTTTTTGCTTTGAACATACCTCTATTGTGATTTGTTTCGTATCTTTATATTTTATGTAATAATATTATGGCCCGGCCGGCCTGACAAACATATACTTTTGTTTATATAATAATTTCTTGTGTGCTTGTGTGTTTGTGTCCGAGTGTGAGTTAGCTGCCTCTTGTGCAGTCATTAGATCCCCAAGACTTAACTCTGCTCGTGACAGAGAGAATGGTGGCATGACAAAAACACCTCAGATGTTCTAGGACACAAGCATAGCTCAACCCAAGACTTTCATCTTAGAAATGTCTCAGTATATGTGCCAGGACGCTGGCATCGTAGAAAAGTCACAGCAGATGTCTCAGGACCCCAGCCTGCCTAGTTTTATGTCAGCAGTTTTTCTTGGCCTAACCATCATACACAGAAATACTTCAGATATCTCTGAACACAAGCATGCCTTGGAAGAAGGAAATTGGCATCATAGAAATAGTGTAATTCAAATGACCCAGGACACAAGTGTGTCTCAACACCAGGCACGGCTGTTTAAATCGCTTGGAAAGCGGTATTCTAGTTGCCGACCGAAATCCCCCGCCGACCTCCCGCGATGCGGTCATAAATCACCTGTCAGCCGTGTGCACATCCGTGACGGCATGCCATCTCTGGTCAAGCCTGCGTAATACGATTCCACCAATTTTCGCATACTTTTGCAGCGCGATATCTTCCGATCTAATAATGCTACGGCACCATGCGAGATCTCATTTTAAACGTCAGGATTGTACCGACAGGACGATATAACTTTTGTTGCTTACTTTTCAAGATTGTTGATTTTATCGGCTGATATTTCCAATGTGTGTTTTTTAGAGTTTGGAATTTGATTTTCAACATTGGTTCTCTTTGATGTTCAATATTTTGCGCGGGCCGCCTCTGATTTCAATATGAAATCAATATTTCGAAAGTGTAAAGGCTAACTTCTAACCTATGCAAGTTTGGTGTATGTATAGATTTTGTGTGATTTGTTAACGATTTTTGAAAACGTGCGACTCAATCGAGGCGCTTCTGTGCCAGTTTTTGTTTGTTTGCCGCCTGTTATTAGCAGTTTGTGTGAAAAATATTGCAAAATAGAGCACCATGAAAGACATATCCAGGTTGAGCGCCTCCACAAACTGTGTCGGACATGTGGTGGGGGGACACTTAGCAAACAGCAAAAACGGCAAAAGTGGAAACCAAAGAAGTGCAAGGACTTTGAGAATGACATTTTGCTTGCTTTCGGTGTATCCATCACCGGCGACTTGAATCATATTCATTCCTCAACTATTTGTTACTCGTGTTTGGCCATGATAGGAAACATCAAACGCCATGCCTTCAAAGTAGTATTGTTAACGCAAGGAAGTTGGCCCAAGGAAGTTAACATTTATGAACTGAATTTCAGCCACACACGAAGGCCGCAGATTGTGTATTACGTCCACAGTATTTAAAGACTAGTTTGAGGAGTAGACATGTTTCAAATGACTCCACACCACATCAAGACAGAGACCATACAATAATTTCCACAGCAGCATGTTCAACCACGACATTAGAGGACATAATCCCTTCGCCGATAACACAAAATTCAACATGTGAGGACACAGCACCAACACAAACGATGGCATGTACAATACAAGACGCAATCCATCATGACATAACGGAAGCCACATCAGCTACATTACATGACACATCCAGCCTATCAATGATCTGTAGTACAACATGCGAGGACACAACGCTAACAGAAAACACACCGTCATTTAGCAGTGGCCTTAATGAGGCAGAGTTGAGCGGCTCCCATATTGCTACATCAACGCCACACAAACCTATAAAGGTTATGATAGACAGCAACACCTCACCGGCATTTAAACTCGACAGGTTATTTTCCCAGTCATTCGAACTGTCCCCAACACGGCCACTCAGACAAGAAGAACATAAACTTCCTAAATATTTTTAGCCCTGAGCCCTAGGTCAGGGCCCATCTGCTCACAACTAGACAGCATCGACTGGTTAAGTGCAGGCATGACATGACACTGACAGTTAAGCGAACGGAAAATGATCGTCGAACTCAAATAACTCGAGACTGGATATCTATACATGAATGCAGTCATGTGAGTTTTGAAATTTAACCTATCTCTCATGTTGTGTGATGATTTCACCTCATTCGATGGGAGCAATCATATCTAATTTCATATCTGAAATTATGAACAATGTACTAATTTGAGGAAATATTGTATAACTTTGTGCCTCTATATCTCTATTACGGTGGTGAATACATTTCTATGGTTCACTGTATACACTTACAATATATCGCAAAATTATTATATGTTTACAAAAATATGACCAATGGGCTGATTTGGGACTGAGACTGCTTTGATTACCGATAAAAACAGCGAGTCAGAAGCGCTACACGGGCTCCGGGAAACCCCCCCTCGAATCGAGGTCACTGACCCAGTTAACGGGGTCGCAACGGGGTCAGGTCACCGGTAGCGGGGAGCCCGCTCGACTGGGCTCGGCAACTAGAATACCGCCTCTTAACAGCCGTGCAGGACACTGGCATCATACAAATGTCTGTGTAGATGTCCTAGGAATCAGCATGCCTCAACGCCTGGACACCGACATGTCTCAACGCCAGGAGTCCATCATGACAGCAATCGTGCCACGTGCTTACCTACTGTTTCAAAGTACCTAAGTATCAGAGGTATATTTTCACACGCCCAGGATCGCTAAAAACAGGACTTATGACAAATATATGTGCACAGATACGTAACTTTGTGAATGAAACAATTTTCTCGATGTTTGCAAATGCAGACACGTTTACTTTTCCTTCATCACTTGCACTATTAAATATACAACTCTTAGGAGGAAATGAGAAACTCTTTAGGATTACTTTGCAAATATATCTATGAACCAACACCTTTAAAGTGTACACATCATTCCTGAGTGTCAAAGTGGGTGGGGAGTACATTATATCCTTCTAACAATCTCTCTCTTTATCTTTCTTTTGGCTGATCTCATCATTCTGAAAAATACAGTCAACATATGAAATAGCTGAACAACATGAGATCACACAGGAAAAGGTCTCACCTTCCAAGCTGTCTCTGGAGATCAGCCATGTACTGTTGACACTGTGCAAAGAATGTCATCTGAGCTTCTATGAAGTCATTCAAACATCTGAGGTGGTGAGCCTAACATAAATTAAAAATGGAAAACAAAAAAAAATTCATTTGAATCATATTGTTGCCCAAATGCAAGAAGTGATTATCTCCATCCTTCTGACAATGGAGATAATCATTTCTTGCACTGAACCGAAGATTTAAGCTGTAAATGTGCGACACTATGATAAAAATCTACAGTTACTGTATTTTCCAAAGATAGTGCAAGCATATCAATGAGCCCTCAAAATGCCTAAATACAATGAGGCTCAAGCCTCTGAAAAAATTTACTTCTGAATCTTAGCAAACAAACAAATCAAAGAAAGAGATTCTACAAAACATATGCAAACTGAATTCTGAGACACGAAAGTACAGTTGAAATCTGACAAGCCTTTTTATAGGGACAGCCAGAAATATTGCACTACCACATCCATAATTCTATGAAACAATGAAAATATCTAATGATTTCAGATGCTGCTCCTCCCCAGTGTAACTATCCTAAATTCGAGATGAAATGACACTTACATGGGTACTGTTAATGCCCTCAAGCAATATTTTAGTTATTTCTGCCTGCCTGTCAAATTCAGACTGTGCCACACGCAAGTCTGCTTCAGCCTGTAGGAAGAAATGGTAGTGTTTCACCTTAAAACTCTGAGCTAAGATTTGACTTACAGTTTGATGCACTTTTTATTTCAATTCCACTTTCAAAAAGCAATTCTTTTTCCTTTACATCCATGCATTCTTCTTTTGCTTTTATGAAAAAAACCAATAATGTCTGCTACCCTTAATCACTGGAAAATGCATATTATGCCTATTATACTATAATAATGATTTGACAATACACTCTGGGGATTTATGAATATATACAGAGCTGTTTCAATGCAAATATTGCTGCGTGTTGATTTCAGAAGCATGGCTTGGTGTGATGCAAAATATAATGACCTGACTATCAACATTTTTACCACTACAGTATACCCCAAATCACAACCTAGTACCAATGCTCTGAGATATGTTAAGATTTGATTGATTTTTTCACACACACACTAAAAAACATGCATTCTGAAAAACACTTGAAACAAAATTTTTCATCTAGCTGTTTACAAGGCTGAATCTATCACAAAGGTTTTTCAATCATTATCTCAGAAAGGAATTACTCTATGAATCTATAGCCATAATAGCAATAGCAAAGCAGCATAATAAACACTATACAGACATATTAATTCATGTGTATACATTAACACATTTCAAAGACACAAAGGTTAAGGTTATATGATTATTTGACACACAAGAGAAAACTAGGCTAGAACACTGTTCACCACTAAAGATGAAATAATAAAACCTAAAGAAATGAAATAAAGCAAAACTCAAATGAGACCATATCTGCTAAAGCTGTCCTCAACTATTTCCACAACACTGTGAAGTATTTCTTTAATTTTTGCCTGCTTTGTGCTGTGTATAAACACCAAACTATTCAAAGAAATACATGACATCATTTCAACAGATTCTGACATGCTTATCATAAGTTGGAGTACCAACAAAATGCCTATCACTAGTATCAGTTAAAAATGCCCACTAACAAAAATCCCCACTCTACAAATAACCCGCCTGTACAGACATAAACCCCAAGGACGAAATGAAAATAGGGCTTCACAAAGTTTATCATAGTGAACTCCATGACATGCAAAAGAACAAATTTCC
Source organism: Onchidella celtica (assembly GCA_963931925.1). Taxonomy (NCBI): domain Eukaryota; kingdom Metazoa; phylum Mollusca; class Gastropoda; order Systellommatophora; family Onchidiidae; genus Onchidella; species Onchidella celtica. Next base: position 23,204,722 of record OZ007577.1, read on the forward strand.
GTTTCAGCAGTCAGCACATGGGGAAAATAGAGCAAAAATATTTGACGTTTTTAAAGACTTCTCATGAATTTAATATGGTCTTTTAATTCTAAGACTTAACTTTGTGTTTGTACATTTAAGTGAGACATTGCATTTATTGTCAGATATATAAATCTGCGCGACCGCAGCTGACACATCCAAATTTGCACCCAAATCGCCAGGGATCACGCACCCAAGGGTTTGTTTGCTTGTCTGCCTTTTGTGCGATGCAAGAGAAAAAGGTGTGAATGCCTTGACAGGTGTGCGAACTGCGACTTATTCCTTGCATTTACAAAGTTAGAACTTGCAAAATAAAGCGCTGAGTCCGAAATAAGCGCCTAGAATCCTTACAAAAATGAAAAAATCCATAAATCTTTCAGTATTACAGGGGTGAATGACAAGGTGATGTAGTGTGATTTTATTGAAATAAAAAAAATAAAAATTTAAAGATGCAATTTGCAAAAATGTTGGATTTACCCACTAATAAATTTGCAACTATGTTATATATATGTGATTATATATAATTTGTTCTTCACCACCATAACCGCCACTTTGCATCTTGTAACAAAAGTGGATATCAATGAACAATCTGAATGCTTTTGATGACATTTGTGGAGAAAAATATCTACCGAGTTTCTGTCAAAGTTGTGCACAAATAAAAAATTTGTAAAATATATTCTTATATACCAATAACCCTTTTATCTTTACACTGTTAAACAGAAAGGAAACCCAAAAAGTCATAATATGCAGTCTGTAGTGTGAGGTCTTCTATAACAATCAGACTCATGTGTTGTTCATACTCAGCATCGACTCAAAATACACTAATCCTGAGGCAGACATATTAATGACAAATTTTGGAGAATATATCAACACATTCTTTGGACATTTGGTGAGACATCTAATGTCAACTTGAAAAAGTAGCCACATTTTCAAAAAGTTGAGCATGAAGGTCAACCTTTTGATGTCATTTCTGGGGCTATTGTAGTGTAAACTGATGGCGCTGAAGTGAATGGCATTAAACATTTTAGTAGAATTTCATTGTTGCAGCCTATAACTTCACTCATGAATGCACATAAAAATATAAATTTGTAAAAAGCTAAATGCTCCTTGACCATGTTCACATTGTGAAGGTAACTGAGGTATATATGGATAAAGCATGGGGCCATATGATGTTAGTTGTTTTTTTTATTCATTTTTTATTCCCCATACCGACTATGAGACAGTGTGTTTATGCAGCATCATTTGTTTGCCTTAGCAAAAAGAAATTATACAAACTAAAGAAACAGAGTGAAAAAACAAAAACAAAACAAAACTGAACCCCAGCCCAAATAAGAGGTAAAGAAAGTATTGTAAGTATTTTCCTGGATGATCAATTTGTTTCAGACTGGTTTGTTACGTGGATGTCCACTTCTACAATAGGTCAACAGATCACAAAAGTAAATGGAGCTGCACAAAGACACTATAAAAGTATAATTTGACAGTACTGAATTTACTGGAAAAACTTCTGAAAAGACACTGCCATGTTTCTTTCAATGAATAAAGAAGAATCATGGAGAAATTTATATATTCATTTACATGGAGTTGGAATTTTGTGCCACTCTCAGCGAAGTAATTAAATTGCATAGCAGTGTGAAATTTACATGGCTGATTTACTTCAAGGTTCAGATGAAGCTTTTAGATAATTTGGTAAAGACCAAAAACGTTTAAAGGATCAAATTTTGACGATGTCTGTCAGTTGGTTCATGAGCAACATTTGATTATCAGAACAGCTGGGGAAAGAATCAATGGTATTCAAAAGATCCCATCAACTTCAGAAATGCAACGTAAAACTGACTGGTGAAAAGCAGACATACAGTGATAAAAATGGCTATTGCTATCTGACTGCAATAGTTAATGAATAAAAACTTCTAACATAACTTTCCTAGTTTCACCTTCATGGAATCATAATAGAATTTTTAAAAAAACGAACTTGCTCCACTTCAGATATAATGTCCAGTCTATATGAAGAGTGTTTTTCCAATACTGGGTGTCAAATTTTGCATCAGTTATGGCCCCTTTCAGACAGTCATACAAAATTAGAGTAAGACACTGTGAAAGTGTTCGGTTAACACTTGCTATGTCACGTCTATGTCACTGGATAAAGATGGGATTACACTAATTTTGAATGACTATCTAAAAGGGGCCATAACTGATGCAAATTTGACTTATCAAGTTTTGAAAAAACGCTCTTCATATATATATCTGCCTGTCCCATTAAGCTGACAAAGGAAAATACTGTGATTTCACCAGTCCATCACATTACCATGTCACAACCACAATCCCACCATATGATCTATATCTTGCTTTGGGGGTTTCCAACTGACACAACTGTTGTTACTACTAATGCTGAAATAAAACAACCCCGATTAATCTCTTGGAGGTTGGGCGAGAAGCAGTGAAAGAAATGTCCTCAATCAAAGATACAGTACTACTCTTCAAGAACTCAACACATGCACAACACTGTCTGACAAACTGTTATTACTTATTAAGAATGACCCGAGCATGCTCATCTGACAACCATACGCAATTTAAGAACAATTAGGAAAAAAAATTGATATATGTACATACAGGCAATCAGTGAGACAAAAACGCACACACAGTAAATCACATTATCCAAAATAGCGTGGCACTTACTCTGGCAAGATCATCCTGTTGGCCGCATTTAAATAAGGTTAGGGGATTGGCACAGGGGTGAAGAAGAAAGATACATGTTAGGTAACAATTGTTGAGAACAGTGAAGTAAGACTCAAACTGGAAAATGTCTTGTGCCTAGCACAAAATGTACTGGTAATAATGTTGAGCAACTAACAAAAGCATGTTGTGGCAAAACCCTAATTAAAAAAAAAATAAACTGACATTTCCAAGAATAATTAAATATTAGAACACTGTGCTGTGTTACATTAACAACAATGAAATGTTTCTGTCTTGTATATTTGTTTTGTTTCGCTGTCAGTTTCCATTCTGGTTGCTGTTTCATTCGAGTAAGGCTTTATTACAGTGAAACCTTCTACATATTTGTAGAAACAGCACTAATACTTTTTTTTTCAATTATTACTGAACTGGGAAAAAAAAAACCTATGTGTCTAACTTTCTAAATCATAATACTATTTTGAAACTGAAATAAAAATTAACATCTCTATGATAAAGCAATGCCACAGAAAATTCGGTTGAAAATTCCAGTGGCCAAAATCTGTATATATAGCCTGGGCAAGAGCCTGTTAAGAATAATAATATCTGAAAACTATTGATGACAATGCAACACTTAAAATTCTTTGCAAAATAGAACTGCAAAGTCAGCACTGAACAATCTGCACATTCATCAATTCAATAATATAAAATTTATTTTGCTTGTCCCGCTTCAAGACCAAATAAAGCAGAGAGTACAGAAAAAGATGTGTTTTCTTGTATGTTCACAGATTTGAATTATGATTAGGTTTTATACATATTTCCAAAACACTGAAAAAACTGAATGCATGCGACAGTATAGTACAGATAATCCATGATATATGGAAGTAACTAGATATATTTTTTAATGGGCACAAAACTAAAAAAAAGAAATAATTCATTAATTCTAGAGTGACATACTTATACAAACTGAATTGTTTTAATGACAACATAGGGTGATCTTGATCTTCATAAAATATACAATATAATGCGTACCCATACATGTTTGTTTAGTGAATGACACAGAGTGAATACCAGTCAAAAGACATTTCTTATACTTATGAAATATAAGTTTGCTCTCTCATCAAGTGTAGTAATATGCATGATGCTAACAATAAAAGCAATGCAAAGCAAAAACAAACACATCAACACAAACAAGAATTCTAAAAATACTAGCGAAAAGCTCTCCTGTAAACTAGGATTCCACTCTCTGGGTAGAAGAAAAACAAACTTACAACCCATGTTACTGAAAAGTGATGATTTTTCTTCAAAAAATTCAAAAAACGAAAGTATTGGTTCATCTTCCTATTAAAGTCTGTTGTCAGGACACCAATTTCCATTTTTCCTGCTATTTATTACGAATATGTGAGACCCTCTAGGGAAATTCCACAGGTGGCATTCAGCACTTTCGAGATGGACACAAAAATAGGTGGAAAGGGACTTCCTGGTCCTATATCAGTTTTCCACATTATAAATAGATTCCTGAATCATTTCTCTATGTCTGGGCAAAAGGATTTTAATGAATTCCGCCTATAAATATGTTTTTTAAAACAGTTTTTCTGATCCAATCCATTTATAAATCTACGTAGTCTTCAAATGCGTTTTTCTCAAAAGTGACTTTTTCTACATTGCCATCTTGAATTTGACATAGCTGTACCATCGCCAATTTTCAACATTTTTACATGAAATAAATTGCAGTCTTCTCAGAACAGTTTGTAATTTCATAGTATACCCATACCTCAATTTTGAAAAAAAATTGGCAATGTGGACCATTTCCCTAGAGCGCCTCACATATACTTTTTTTTTTTTTAAAGGATATTTATAAAATAGACAAAACAAAGATTAAACTTGCTGACACAAAATTAAGCAGGTTATCCAAAACGAAATGATAAGAAAATATGGGCTTAAAGTATGTCTGTAAAGATCAGAAAGAACGACTGCTCTTACAGAATGATCAGAAAGAACGACTGCTCTTACAGAATAAGCAGTCACATGCATACCAACAGTAACAAAATATGAAAATAAACTTTCAAGAAAAGTACATTGAGGGAATATATAATTCTAGACATGAGACACACATTAGCTGCAATGGACTACACAAATATTTACTATATCAGGAAAAGGTTAAGAAACTGCCTCGCATTACCACATCATACAAAACAGCATGGCAAAGTCAGTGTGTCGCTAACTGACTCTCTTGACGTTTTTGAAATAAGACATTTATCCACATCAGATGTTGGAAAATTGTACAACATGCAACTATGGTAGGCCTACATGTATTTAAGAGTCTGGCATATGAAAAAGTGGCTGAAACTTAAAACTAATTTCCCCATGAATGGTACACACAAATACATATGAATATGCAAATTTGCAATACAAACTCTCCAAGAGTCATTATCATTCAGGGGCATAAAAAAAAAAAATCAACATTTCAAGAATATAAAACTCTAAGCTAAATATTTATATATTACGTGTGTCAGGAAAGTGAAGAAAGTGGGGACTGCACAGGTGAATAAATACAATATGAAATAACACCCTTTTTATTTACGCCCACCCACCCACGCCATGCCACCGCCGTCCCCCGCTCCCACCAGATGCTATTTACATCGGTTCCTCCAGTTGGCAGTTGTTCCTTCCAAGTTTTTTTGTACCTTACTTGTCTGAGAAATGCTGGACCGATCAGTTCTTTAACTCACTGCTCTATTCTTTTTCTTAGCAGTTTCATTTATTCTTCATTTCAGCAGTGCTTCATTCACTAAAATAAGTGTTAAATTCATAACTGCTGCCCTTTTCATTTTCCATGATGGAATAGTCACTTTGCCCATTGCAAACACAGCACCATTTGTGTCGCACACTGTCATGTGACAATCACCTTCACCAATGCTGATGTGCAAAGAATGCATCTGGGTCATGGAAAAGTGGAACATGTCCCTCAACAATCCCAACACTTAGAGTGAAAATAAAGGAGTACATATAATATTATATGTGACGGCTCACTAAAATATATATTTATTTTTTTATTTTTTTTTTCAAAGGAGGCAGGAACATTGCTTGAGAGCGCCATATATTGTCAGTTTATCTCACAAGACTGCCACCATCAAAATCTAAATATTTTTGATAACTAGCGGTTGCAGATGTACCAATAGAGGCACATCATTCATCCAATGTACAACTCATTATAGGTTATTTTAGTATATGTGACAAAAGTGATTTATGATGGCATAAAGATGAAACTCATCTCTTGGACAAGAACACATCTGTAATCATCTCTTGGACAAGAACACATCTATAATGATATTCTCCCTCAAACACACCGCAGATAAACAAAATTAACCAACCAACTCCCTTCATGATGCACAAAAGTTCCTCCTGAAATACCCCCTAACTGTAATGAGAAATTGTGCATAGATAGTCCAAATACGTCTATTGTCATGTAAGCCGCAAATTTATCTTCTGCACACACACCATAAAATCTTTATCAAAATATTATTAAAACAAACAACACAGAAAATCTGTGAGGCTACAGTAAGGCTTGGAAGTCAAATTTAAAACTGAACGATGATATATGGCTGTGCAGCCACGCCAAGGTAGTGGAGAACAAAATCCTTGGTTCCCTGCATTGGAATTCACCTGCCTAGCATGAGTGAAATGTTTTATCACAATGAGTTATTTGCAAATCAGTGTTCTTGCATGCAAATGTTGCTCTGGCACGGGTCGGTACTGCTTACTAATACTATTAAGGCTTATAGACATGCATACAACATGAAGCTAACACACCCAACATCTACAGTGTACTAGGCGCATCAATGTTTTTCACCTTAATATCAAAGAAACAAGACAATGTTTGAACATGTCACAGGATTCCGAGATAATCTTTCTCTACTTGGTCACCATGAGCATGTGCTATCTACAATGTTATATGATCTTCAAAAATCTTTCTAACAAATGAAATCTTTCTTGTAACTGAAACTGTTCTCATTCAATTGATGTTGGTAGCATGAGAAATGAATTACCAATCCTTCTGATGATTTCTCAAGTTTTAGAAACACTGCAAAGTTGAGTGGTACAGAATCTGAAAAATATACCGGGTGTTACAAAGGATTTTTACCTCACTCCTGAGTATTTTCAATTACGTCAAAGGATGAACATGCTGGCGCATTGTCATGCACCAGCACAGTCAAGAAAACAGCAGCAAATGAGCGACAATTTCCCCTTCATGATGACATTTTGTGTCTGTAGGGTGAGATGAATCATGCATATTTGTTTGGTTTGTTATCTATTGGCTTTATGAAAGAAATACAGGCCAGGCAGGTCTTTATCTAGCACTGTGACCGCCAGAGACCCTCAGTGTCTTTTAAATTGGAAAAAAATCTGCTTCCATACGTTGTTTTCTGGTTTGCTATGTGAAGCAACCCCCACCCCACTTTCTGACGGCACGGTAATAACATAAGGATTCTCATATCTCACAAGAAACTACAATACAATAACTCACACAGGCAACATCTTGCAACTCTGAAGTATGTGAAAATGGTTGTGATGATTTTCACATTAAAAAATTTACGACGTCTGAAATGGGGTCAAATTGAAGAAAAAAGGCTTTGATGTTATCCCCTGCATGCTGGGCTCCTTAAACCAATAATTATATAATGCTGGCTCGTTTTTGGAGTGTGGGGTTGGGGAGGAAATGAGCGAGGCCACACACTGTCCTCGTAACAAAACAAAAGAAGCGGAAGTCTAGTGCCACACTGAAACTGTCATTCATTCATTCATTAAGTGCCCTGCCAGTAGGCGTTGGCGATCATGACCCTCCATCTCTCGTGATCTTCCAGAACCCTGATGACGTCGTTGGTGGTGTGCATTCCCAGCCAGGTCTTTAGGTCGTCCTGCATCTTTATGCGTTGTCGTCCCCGGCTTCTTCTTCCCGTGAATTTCCCTGTTGTTACCAAATTTTCTGGTCCTCATATTCTCATTACATGTCCAAAAAATGTTCCCTGTCTTTTTCTGACCTTGTTTAGGAGTGCCCTCTTTTCCTCTGCTTGTCTCAACACTTCTTCATTTGTCTTTTTTGCAGTCCAAGGAATTCTAAGCATTCTTCTTAGAAACCACATTTCTGTTGCTTCAAGTTTTCTAACTGTTTCTGTATTTAACGTCCAGGTTTCGCAGGCATAGAAGAAACCAAACCATAATGATCATAATCTACATGCACTTGAATCGGAACAAAACTGAGGTATTTGGTGCTGACAATGCAAAAGTGACAACCAAGGCACATGTTTAAACTTGGATGGGCGCTTTATGCATGGACGAAATCATTTTAAAAAATCATTGACAAAAAAGACCTTTGAAAACAGAAATATTGTGTGGGCTTGTCAAGAGTGTCAATTGCAATCTGCGTAACAACTGTGAATTTTATTCTTTTATTGTTTATTTTTAAATCTGGCATCATGTATAGGCAAATATTGAAATCATAAAACTTATTATTAAAAATGAAGGTGGGAGTATTTCACTGTGGCGCTATGTTGTCCCACCTTTTCTTTTCACCAAAGGCTACAGCCAGAATGAGTCTCTAAAATTACAAAACTAATCTTCTTAACCGTCAACTATTTTAACCCAGTCTCTTTTGTACATACATGTGCCTATTCTGTTAATTCAAGTTTCAAGCAATCTTTTCAAAATGTTATGGCGGTGAAATGCATTGATTTTTTGTTTCTTTTCAGTGGAGGGGGGGGGGGGGGGGCTCGCTCCCTTTGATACCCAACATAGAGGGGGACTATTTTATTTATGAGTTTAATTTGGTGCATTTGCACATGATAACTGCAGCAATACTGTAATTTATTATGGGAAACTCTCTGTCTCTCTTCCCCACGTGCACATGTGTGTGACTGTGAGAGAGAGAGCGAGACAGAGGAGTCTGAATCTGGGATCGTGATGTTTGCACACACAAACAAAAAATCCCTTGGCGTATGCAAAACACAGAAATTGATCATGTGCAGACCCAAAACACTGTATGGGGAAGGTTTCACACCAATATGAGAGGTGGTGTGGAAAGCTTGGTTTATTCTCGCACTCAGCTTTATATGTAGTGCTAATGGCAGAATGTATTTGCCTGCCTTTTATCTTTTACATCAAAATCATGCATAAAAAACTCAATGCATACATGCACATGAGACGTAACCTGCTGGTCAAATGTTATGATCTTTTAATAGACTAGCTGAGTTACCCGGCCCTGCCCGGGAGAAATATCTTTATCTAGAAAACAACACGCACAATCGGCACACAGATTAATGTAGATCTAGGTAGAAAACAACTCACAACTGCCACAGTAACACCCGCATGGCCCGTGCATAAGGCAGACGGCACAGAAACTCATGTCTTCAAACTTTGAAACGCAACCGGAAGTTTAAAGTCGAAACAAAACAAAGGCAGGAGGGAGGCCATCATTGTTGAGGAGAAAGCATTATTCGATATTTCTAGGCCTCTTTTCATTTATTACAAAATGACGATACCTCGCTTTCATGTCAAAGGAATAGACATAGTAGCTTTCACGTGTAATTTTTTCAGGTCTGGGCATTTCTTCCTCGCAGCAATGAATTTTTTTTCCTTGCTGTTTTTTTAATATAGAAGAAGAGATATGAGCCATTCTCAAATGGTTGACCAGAAATTGTCAAACATACACCAAAATTTGAAAATGCATTAATCCATTTTAAAACATGGTAAATCAATACCTTAATATCTTGGGTGTATAGTTTTGAGAGGAAAAGAAAAGATATTCACCTCCTCGTGATTGTTCTCTGTGAGCTATAGAAGTAAGGTGTCCCAAATTCCTTGATATACACAGTAGACAAACGTTAAACCGAAATCGGCGGGACCACAGGTTTGTTTTCAGTTTAGACAGAGTTTCAGTTTAGCGATAGGAGGCTTGAAAGATGCCAGTTTCAAGAGAGGGAAAAAATCGGGGATTCTTATTTTCTTTGGGTTTAGCGCAAGTTTCGGTTGAGCCATTTTCAGTTTAACCGTTCTTCATTGTATCAGTGACACGAAACAGTGTCAAGTCCTTGTGATGTAGCATGCTCCAAGTTGAAATAGCTTGAGAACTAACTCAATAAGAACTAAACTACGTGATTCAAGTCACACAACAACTATTTATTTTTAATTTCTCAGACGTAACAGTGACAAGAAAAAAAAATGACTCTGTGGATGTTACCCTTACTAACCAATAAAGTGAACTCAAAAACACATGGAAATCATCAGTATCATGTGCACTTCCTTTGACAATTAGTCCTCTCAGAATGACAAGGTTCAAACTCTGTTCCATCGACTTTTGAGAAATTAATGAGCGGGGTTTCATTTCATCCTCATAATTTCTCTACAGATAGGACTTAATATTTAGCATAACTTAAGATGTGACAAACCAAATTAGCATACATGCTTAATAGAAGACCCATGGAGAAGGAATCTTGCCAAGAAGGCCTATGGAGAAGGAATCTTGCCAATCTAAGGGGAAGACTTGATTTAAACAATTCAAAGTTTAGCATATCATCCATTCACAAAATGTCACACTTTTTCAAGTGGACAAGAAATTAAATCAAGTCACAACTATCATAAAGATTGTTTTATAAAAGCCTTATTCAAATATTTAAAAAAAAAAAAAAATCTCAGCGAGAGAAACTATGATGGCATAAAGGAAACATATATCTATTCATGGAAGAAACGACAATTGAATAGGACCCAACTTACACGACAGATCTATCATAAAGCCTCTTTTAATAACTGAATAGAAACCCACAGACATTTGGGTGGGATATGTCGAGAACGTTTAATACTTTACAATAAAGAGTACTGGGGTGTACGGGGTGCTTGGGGAGGGGTAGTACCTCTGACGGAAGGACATGTCATGCTCTAGTTGAGTAGTTCATCCGTAATTGGTCCCCACCTGGCACTCAGCCCTCACCTCTGGCTCCTAGTAGCTGTCTGCATGCAACAGCGGCCACACCCCGGGCAACGGCTTTGACTGGCTGGCAAAACGTGGTGAGGGTAGCCGACGGGTCTGTTACCCTCGGTGAGTAAGGGGGCTTGTCTACCCCATGCATGTGAAGACTGGCTCCGGCGGACTGGGCGGATGAGACCACCTCGTGGTCCAACGGTCAGAAAGGCGGTTCCAGCAGGCGCTGTGCAGCGCCAAGGGCACGACGTGACACAAAGACGTCAGGGTCATCCACTGCAGCAGAAGAGGTCTCCAGGCGTAACGGTTCTCCGTGCCACTGGATTAAGATTTCTACTGCCGAGAGAGTGGGATTGCCCCTGTGCAACGGTTCTCCCACTTAAATCAACCTCACGCACAGGTGTCTGTGCAACTCGATTCAAGTCAACCCCCCCCCCACCTTCAACCTCAAGCCCTGCGGCGATGGGGGAGTGGCGAAAGGGACAGGTGGAGGTAACCACTGGAAGTTCTAGCCACAAGCCTGCACGTAAGCGGCCTGCGGACCAGTGGTCGTCGTCCTCTGTACAGGGCAGCGGAGAACTTCGGCAGCATCCCAGGCGACTGAGCAGCCTCTTTAGGACAGCACTGCTCACCCTATCAAGGGAGGGGCCTAGAAAAGGTGGCCTAAACAAAGCCTGCCCTACACTGTCTGGCCAGCTTACTGCGGCTGGCAGACTTACCCATCTGCGGTCGATTCAAAAAGAAAAAACTAATCCTTGGTACGTGGAATATACATACACTCATAGATCGAGACAATGTCTCCAGGCCTCAGAGAAGAACAGCCCTTATTGCCAAAGAACTGTCGAGATACAACGTCGACATAGCAGCAATCAGCGAAACCCAGCTTGCTGAGGAAGGATCATTGGTGGAGTCAGGCTGTGGATATACCTTCTTCTGGAAAGGAAAGACCCTGCATGAGGACAGAATACACGGAGTTGGTTTCGCCATCAAGTCTAGTCTCATGAAGCAGATCCCCTTCCTTCCCACTGGCGTCAATGAAAGACTTATGAAGCTCCGTCTTCCCATCAGCAACAAGCGCTCTATCACGATCATAAGCGCCTATGTCCCCACCATGACCAACACAGAGGAGATCAGAGAGCAGTTCTATGCTGACTTGGACACTGCTGCATGCCACACCTGCCACTGATAAACTCGTTGTGCTAGGCGACTTCAACGCCCGAGTTGGCAGAGACTATGACCAATGGAGGGGAGTGATAGGGAAGCATGGAGAAGTGCATCGAACAACAGATGGATCTGTATGCAGTATTTATAGATCTGACCAAAGCATTTGACACAGTCAACAGAGAAGCTCTCTGGACCATCCTCACGAAGCTAGGCTGCCCACCCAAGTTCACCAAGCTGATACGGCTTCTCCATGATAACATGACTGGACAGGTCCTCCTCTCTAACGGAGACTACACAAACTCCTTTAACATCTCTAATGGAGTTAAACAGGGCTGTGTACTTGCCCCTGTACTGTTCAACGTGTTCTTCACACAGGTCTTACTTCACGCTGTGAAAGACCTGGATCTGGGTGTGTACATCAGGTATCGCTCGGACGGATCCGTCTTTGATCTCCGCCGTCTCTCCGCTCGAACTAAGACAGTGGAGAAAGTCATCCTTGAAGCCTTGTTTGCTGATGACTGCGCCCTTATGGCACATAAGGAAAATCACTTTCAGGAGATTGTCGACCGCTTTGCAGAGGCGTCAAGGCTCTTTGGACTGACAATCAGCCTGGACAAAACAGAGGTCCTAGTTCAAGCCGCCCCGAACACAACCCGGCCCCAACGAAACATCACCATAGACGGAGTCCAGCTGCAATGCGTGGAGAATTTCAAGTACCTGGGCAGCATCATTTCAGCAGACGGATCACTGGATAAAGAGATTACCTCCAGAATCCAAAAAGCCAGCCAAGCACTTGGAAGATTGAGAGTGAAAGTCCTCCAACAGAAAGGCATTAGACTGTCAACAAAAGTCAAGCTTTACAAAGCTGTAGTCATTTCTTCACTACTCTATGGCTGTGAAACATGGACCTTATATCGCCGACACATCAAGCAACTAGAACAGTTCCACATGAGATCGTTGCGCAAGATCATGGGCATCCGTTGGCAGGACAGAATTACGAATCAAGAAGTGCTAGACAGCGCTGGTTCAGCAAGTATCGAGTCAATCCTAATGAAGGCCCAACTACGTTGGACTGGCCATGTCATCAGAATGGACGACAGCCGCATCCCCAGACAGCTCATGTATGGTGAGCTGAAGCAGGGCTCACGCAGACAAGGAAGACCCAAACTGAGGTACAAGGACACCCTAAAGAGCAACCTCAGATGGAGCGGCATCCAGCCACGTGAGCTCGAAACCACTGCTGCAAACAGACAGGCATGGGGGTCGCTCATTTACAGAGCGACAGCTGGTTTCGAACGGGACAGGAGACAGCGTCATAAAGCAGCAAAGGACAGACGCCATGGAGCAGCGTCTGCCCCAGCTGAAACAACAGATTATCGTTGCAACACCTGCGGGCGCCTCTGTGTCTTGGACTGCGGAGCCATATGCGCTCCCATCGATGAGTTCACAGACTATGTCTTCATCGGAATCGATGGACTACCAACAAAGAGTAGAGCTCCCAAATTTTGAATAGTTTAGAAATTATAAGCCTGTGTTTTTCCAGAGATTTATTTCGATACCAGATGGAGACTACACTGTACACATTACATGAAAGTATACAAGTAGGAACAAGTAAGATGGATTTCAAATAAAACCATTTACATTACTCAAGGGAATACAAATAACCGAAAAAGATTCAACCTCAAAAAAAAAATGTTCTATTGTTTCAAAAAAAACAATTCCAGACATAATATTGCGGCAAAATCTTGAAAATGTAAAAATGAATTACAAACAAAATCACTGACAGCAGGTCCAGGTATTAATCTCATCTCTTGAAACGATGCAGTTAATCAAATTCACGTTTCAAGATCTTAGAAGTAGCATTTTTCTTAGACATAACATGCCACAAAGTCATGACAAAATTATAAGCCTAAGTACCATAAATTTCTGATGCCATGCCAGCTGACGGAAACTGTTGGAAATTGTTCATAACATCTTTCCAACAAATTACAAACATGACAGGGAACAAAAATAATAAACTCAGATTCTTGTAAAGGGCCAGGGAAATGGCGAAAATCGAGTACTTGATGGAAACGCATCAATTTTTTCCTCTTATGGCAGTTTTCCCACTGCTTTTGTCCTATTATTCAATGTTTATGATAATTAAGTAAATCGGTGTTATATCACGACATCAATGAATTGATTTCCAGATAATTTAAACATCCTCACATAGACTCACACCGATGACATAAAATGTTACGTCTAAGTACTAAACAATACTGATTGTCAAACACTGAATCCAGAAAAAAATTGATGAAAATAAGCATCTCTTCTCAATCTAGAGAGTTCTGCCCATAAATAAAAGTGGTAAACAACATCCTGTGACAAATATTTTGCGATTCACAGGGTGTCAAAAGTTGCTTTCTGAAAAGGTGACATTTTCAGACAGAATTGCAGGAACAGATAAGACCTCAAAAGCTCTTCAGCTCGTTTATATTAATGCAATCTTCATAAATCTGTCTATGCTGTCTCTTCGATGTATTTCAATGACATAGAAGCTCTAAGAAACATAACTGAATGTTTTTCTTTATTTTTCTTCATTTGGTAAAGTTGGTACCCTGTATTTGGTCGACCTTTTGAGAATGGCTCATGTATGGAAAGTGAAAGAGATGACATTATCAACATGAAAAACTACCGCAATGTTCATACTTTCAGTTTATAACTATACTTATCTTTTTCTTTCTTTTTCTTAAACCAGTGCACATTATCACCTGGTTATAAAGCCATGTCATTCACTTGGCCTTTCACAAGATGTACAATTTTAGTGATCTTTATCTGAAGGTATGTATACTAGATGAGGTACCAGGCGTTACCTGGGATAAACAAGTGTTCCCATCCACATCTCTCGCTCTCTCCGATCTCGACAATTTCAAATAATATTCCACTGTGCTGCTTTAGTACTCATGCATGGCAAGCCACTACACACTAACTGAATGCTTATGGTATCAAAGTGAGCTTGTCAAAGGGAGAACAAAAAGAAAAGATCACTGTATTTTACATTTTTATACCTTTTTTAAACAATATCCTGAAACTTGAATAAACACAATAGGCCAATACAACAGCGATTAGATTAGGTTAGTTGACACTTGAGAAAATTAATTTTATAATTTTTGAGACTGTCACTCAGGCTACAGCCTTGAGTAAAAAATATAGTCAAAATTGCACCACAATGAATTACCCCCGCCATTAGCTTTTATATATATAGTGGACATGCTTTGGGCAGGAAGACTGGTAATCTGAAATTGTTCCTGCTGGAGATTTCAGAAACAGGATTTTCATATTTGCCTACAGTAAGTCTTTAATTTGATTCTTTGATGGCTTGATTCTTGGAGAAAAAATTCTACTAACGGTAATTCAAAAAAAATCTGCACCACCATTTCATGTTGATTTGTGAAATTTTATTCTTTGTGATATGGTCAAAATAGGGCCGGGGGTGTTACATCTGAACTCAGCTGAAAGGAGCTGAGTTTATGTCGGATACAGGGTTGTATCAGAATAGCACCATCGCTGCACGATTTGTCTGTAGGCTGTGGACAGGCCAAGTAGCTGGATCTTCCTCCACCATCGCTCTGTTAGATAAGTTTTCTTGGAAACATTTCAGCCATGCATCATGCGCTGCCTATTTAAGTCGAGTTGGAAATTTGTTGGCATAATGGCACCATCTGTGGCAGCGAACAGCATTTTGTACATTGCTAAGCAGATACTATTGGATTTCTATGGCAAAATGAAGAATACGCATGCCTTCAGAATTTCGATAAGACAAGGCCGAGAAGTCTTAGACTTACCTATGCTAACCCACTGGTAGGATTATTATCTAAGCATTATATCAACAACTGTGCGTATAAATGTATTCGAGACTACATTCATCTACTGCTGGTGCTTTTTGAATGTCTCATCATTGTTGCTCTTTGCATGTCAGTATTTCATCAGCTGGTGCTTTTTATATGTCCCTGATGAAATGAGTTTTTCAACTAAAACTAACAGAGAAAAAGATCTGTGGTAGAATGAATTGAATAAACTATACAATACAGATTCTTCTGACAATTGTAAAAACAAAAATTTGTTACTATTTTTCTGATCATGAACTTACTTATCACAGTCATAATTAAAGTTTCTTTAATTAAAGCGTAACTGGCAGTGTCAGTGTAAAGGGGCAGCAACAGATTTGTCAAGAAAGGAAATATAATATCTGAACTGATACTGATGAATGTCCTAAATTCACTAGTGCGGAATCGCACACGATAAGACCAGATAATTAAAGGGTTTTTCAGATTCCTGCTGAATTTTTGGAACATATGAAACTGAAAGTTTGTATGGATGAGAGTGCCTGTTTTAGTATGAGATTTGGAAAGTGTATGCATGAATTATTGATGGAATGTACAGCGCATTGAGTAATAATTTTATTAGAAATGCGCTATAGAAATTCTATTTATTATTATTATTATTATTATTATGTTAACTTAAGAGTTGCAACCTTTCACTTCGTGTAATTATTTTAAAAAAAAATCTGTTCATAAGGAAGACACGTTTTCAAGCCGATTTCCTCAAATAATATAGTTTTTTTTCATTTCCTACCTACATTTCCCAAAGTGGTGAAGCTTTAAATTTCAAAGGCCATTTTATTCTGGGTTAATGCAATTCTTTCATAATTTACCATTTTTGCTTTGTGAACCAAATGTTACTAAATTATGTCATAATGTTAAAGAGCTAGAATGGGCGGGAAATAAACCTAAATATTTTCTGTAATGTTCAGACAAAACGAAGTCACATTTCATAATTTTAGAATTCTTTAGTGTGGCATTCCATTTCATGTTTTTGTGCCCACTAAATAAAATACTCAAAAATGTAACCATGTGTTTGTCACACCACTGTGTACAATAGTTTATAACAATGCTGCCTTTGTATGTAATATGCTTACATCTTTAAGCAATTCTGGGGCTAAACATGCAGGCTAATTCCGCTTACGTGCACTGAGAAAAAAAAAACTTTTACAGTATCTAAACGACATTAACTTTTCTAAAGGCAAGGGGAAGAGGCAACAAATATAAGCCAACCTCAGCCATGGCGTATGGGTGGCTTGGTGCGGTCTTTTAAACCACCATTCAAGTGTCAACCCCAACACAACCACATCATCAAAGCCAGCAGGGAATGAAAACAATGTTGAGATAAAAAAAAATCATTATAACATGAACTAAGAAAAAGCACTGTCACAACAAGTAAAAATAAACCAGGTGTCATAACACCGGAATTTTGACAAAATGTAAAAATCATAATAGTAATAATAATAACATTCATTATGCAAAGTGGGTGGAATGAGTCAAACGGTTTCCTCAATTTTAGTACCAGTACTGAATGAAGAATATGACAAAATTGCCATATTAAGTAAAGAACAACTATATTCTGATCCAGGTCATTTTAGGTGAAATTTCACAGATGAAGTGTAAATGTTCTCAGATTCCAAACAAATGACAGCACATCACACGAAATGTGCTCCTCCAGTGTTTGGCTAGTTTATGTGAAATTAAAAGAGTGAACTATACTAGGCCACCTGTCTTCCAACAAACTTTTAAACAACTGTACTTTTTGAACTGCTGGAGATAACTGAATGAAATAAAGAGCCTTGACATGTTTAATTCAAGTTCTATTCATCCCATAAATGAATTAAATCCAAATGAGCATTTCAGGCAAGGCAGAAGCAGTCAAAACACTTGACCCGACTGGCTGAAACCTCATATTATAATTCTGAATTTTGTTGTGTGGTTGTCCAAACAGGACATCAACTCATAAGAAAAATGAAAGATTTTTATCTCACGGGAATAAACTTGGGTTATTTCATCGTTCAAAAGTTACAGTCATTTCTAAACTCTAGTTTGTTGCAAGACTTATGCAGCTTAGTATATAAATTTGTGCACAAACGTAACTTCAAAATAATGGTCTTTGCATCACAAACATTACCTGGTAGGAGCTTTATTGTACCTGGTTCTATCTATTATTCTTAAATACCTATTCCATACTTTGTGAAAGTATTGCTTTGTACTTGCTACTCTGAGTCATTAAGAGCCTCATAGGACAAAAGACAGAATACAAATGTTCTCCATATTGGTTACTTCAAATCTAGTTTGCTCATGATTTTATCATTGCGATACTATTTCTCATATACTGATGACAATATGCATTTCTTCACTGGCGAGAAGAATAAATTATATATCTTGCATTAAATAAGTGTTATTCCACTAATGATCAAATGTAACTGTCCTCATGACATTAAAAAAGCTGCATTTACGCATGAATTGAACCTTGCAGAAAATTTAAATTTGAATATTATAAATTCACTTGGGCCATGCAAAAGTACCATGCATTATATATCTGCTGAGGGAAAAGATGGGAAATACTACACTGTTGACCCTCGGGGTTGTACTTACTGTTTTCCGTATAAAATAAGAATGATGAAAGTAGGTGCACCCATTTATGTCTTGTTATTCATATGTTTTATCTGAAATTTACAAACCTGACATGGGCAACCTTGAGATGATGACCCAAGAAATGATTGAGACTAACATGCTGACCATGGACTCCAGCATTCTAAGTTCAAAGGAAATTTATCTTCACTACTATCTAATAGCATCACTTGTAAAGTTTCTTCAATATAACCTAATGCGTATATTCTCAGGATATTCCTTTGGCATATTTGGTTCAGTGGCAAATGAAAATGTCACTGGTCCACCATTTTAGTCCAAACCAAAATCGAGTTTTTGTCCATGAAATAGTTGCCCATGTCCATTCCATGATCGTTCCTCGTGGCAATTCATAATTTCTTCCAATTAAAAGAGAATTCAGAAAAACACACACACACACGAAGTTACATGACTAAAAAGCTTGTCAAAGAGTAGCAAATGCAAAACATTCTGCCACAGAAGAATGATTGTTGGCACACAGTTCACAAACCTTGGCATTCATTGTACTGTTCTTCAATTCCTTTGAAAAGAAAGGAAAATGGAGTAAAAAGATCATTAGTTCACCGACGCCAGTAACTGTCGTTTTCCACAAGCAATACTGCCTTCAAAGAAATCATGTCTATTCAATTAATTAAAGCATTACACTATATTAATGGAGCAACAGAACTGGTGCCTTCTGTTCTTCATGCGAGAGGATCATATTCGAGGATCATCATAACATTTACAACTTATGAAAATAAAGTTTCCTACATTGCAGGTGCCATACTATTGACCAAAAGCATCACTAAAATTCAGTCCACGATGTATTAGTAGGGATTCTCCATAGACTGCATACATCACAAAAAGAAAACCAAAGTTCAATATCTGTAAAATTACAACAGAGTGAACAATTCTGTGAAACTTCAAATAGGCAAATGGAATGTAACATGAATTCTTCTTGCCTGCAAAGGAAAAAGGTTGGCAGAATTATTTACAGTGCAAGAGGCGAGGGCTTGCCCCATAATGTATGTGACTTGAAGCATACATTATGTGATATGGCAATCACATAACTTTCGAACTCTGTTCTCATTTTTCTGCTCTGTTTCCATAACAATAAAAGCACTACTGCCATCTTCTACTTTTGGTGTAAATGATTACTATGATTAAGAATGAGGCACTGCATGCAGCGTTGAGGTGAAATGTTGTGGCACTCCATTACTGCTAATGCACAGCAGATTCAATCAGATTCAGTTGGGACACACATTATGCATTTGGGAGTAAACACAACAAACTTTGCATAAATGTAGGAAATGGGAATACAAATTATTGCAGACTAGAACCATATCGCTAATGATCATCAACACCTCAAAATGGTCTCTGATTTATTCTATTTCTTAGTATTTTGGGTGGCAGCGATCTGGGGCAAGACAAACTGAAAAATAGAGAGGATTTTTATTTTTTTTAAATATATTAGGTCCAGTGATATACATCGTCTGTAATGAGTAACTTTCCTCACTGACCATCAAACTGACCAGTGGTCACTGCAGACACCAAAACTGTGAATCACCGACATTTTCCACATTCCTCTTAATATTTTGATCTGAAATCGAAAATGTATAACATGCTCACGGATCTGTTATTAGTGGTCAAAATGACAACAGGCCACAGGACTGACCAAAATGATCACTTCCGACAAAAGCCAGAATTTATCAACTCTGAAAGATTAGAAATATTTCATCAAGACCGTAATGTGCAAAATCTTATGTGTGCACATCTTTTAAATCAATGGCCATCCAACTGATCAGTGATCACTGTAGAAACCAAAATCTGACAAACAATGGACCTGTCAAAGAACATTCCCATTCGCAGTACAATCGAACCAGTCATTATACCAGGATGGAATGGGTACCAACTAACTGTCATGGCCACAGATCTGCACCCAGACACTGTCTTCTATTCCAACGCATGTAAAAAAGTGGTCATGACCGAGCTAATGCAAGAGCCACACTGATGAACATCAACTCAAACTGACTAAGTATAGTGATCTGGCAATGAAACAGCCAGTAAAGGGTACTCATCAACAGTCTCACCGGTCGACATCAGTGACATGGGATTTATACGAGCGTCCAGGTACAAGTTTGACAAAACAGCCTGTGGTATCTTGCAAAAATAAATCACTTTATCATAATGAAAAACTGATGAAAGGCATAAAGTCATTAGATCTGGTTAACCTGGAGGGAAGCTTTCAGACTTGTATCCAAATATCTTTAAATTTAACCCCTCTGAAGTAAGCAAACTTAAAATTACATGGGATATTTTCAACACCGCAGCTACTTCCTCATATAATGTCACCGATTACTGAGCCAAGCGGCGGGTTCACTGGCAGTTTTATATGGATAGTTTTCAATGTTATGCTAGGGGCCCTTATATACTTCTAACTAGTTATATGACAGGGGTGGCCAAACCGCGGCTCACAAGCAGCTCTTTAGAATCTTCAATATTCGGCTTATGGAAATATGTTTCCTCCATGTTTTGACCAGATATTTACTGACACATATGAATGTCATTAAAAATATCTCTATTTTTTACCCATTTAGTTCTATTTTTGGCAGTCTAATTTTGACACTGAAATGCAAATTTGCACAATTTTTTTTGATGTTCGAGTAGCTCATTACCATTTTTAATACATTGAGTTTAGTTAAAACAATTTTCAGTCAATATTTTGAAAACATTTGTATGTGTATTTTGCGACTACTGAAATTAATACAAATTAACAGTTTTAAAAAATGCACACATGAGTAAATATTGTTGCATACATGTATAGTTCTTACTATTTATAGAAATGTTTTGTAACAAAGTATGTATGTAACAATAAAAATGTATGTGCAAATTTTCTTCATATCTTGTGGCTCTCACACATCTGAAGACTATCATATGAGGTTCTTATGTCGAGCAAGTTTGGCCACCCCTGTTACATGACATAGCACTGTATTGATCTTTTATAACCGACTCATTTTTATCAGGTAACCTTGCATTTTTACATGGCCGATACCTTACAATGTAGAGACTACCACCACCCTGAGTCCATGTCTGTCTCGCAGAATCAGTTTTCACTCAGATCCGAGCTTCCTCTGAAAATTGTGCACCGAGTCAAAAATGTTTCGTCTTGCCTCAGCATAGGGGATGTAGGTTGTGTTATTTAACACACATGTTCAGCCCTGCCTTGCATCTTTCCTTTTGTTTAAATATAGAACTATAGTTGTCATATTCAAAATAAACAAGCACCAGATCACAATCAATTTTTGCACCAAGTTTGTTGCACCCCATGAGCCATATCATAGTTGAAACATTTCTTTGTCATTTAATTTTGTGCACATACAAAAAAAGTTTTCTTCACAAAATTATAGAATTTTTTTTTCTGCATGGGCGTAA
Source organism: Onchidella celtica (assembly GCA_963931925.1). NCBI lineage: Eukaryota > Metazoa > Mollusca > Gastropoda > Systellommatophora > Onchidiidae > Onchidella > Onchidella celtica. The sequence continues at coordinate 23,226,451 of OZ007577.1, forward strand.
AAACACAAATGTAGCTGTGACACGGTCGTCATGGACTGAGTGTTCACATTCTTTAATTTCATTTGTGTTTTGAGAAATCTTGGCTGACTACCTTTCTGAAAGTTATTCAAGTTTAGTCAAATAAAATTTATTCTGATGCAAGGGAATTGTTACAATATTGTGAAGTATTTCAAATGGCAGCCAAATCTTTCACTGCAAATTCATATGAATGGGGATATCAACGATACTTATGATGAGAAATAGAAATGAATGACTTTTGAAAAGGCGCATGGTGCCAAGAGTGTATGAAAAGCATACATGGAGGGAAGGGGATTTTGGGAGTGTAAGTCCGTTTTCAATTACACAAATTATTTTTTAAAATTAAAACGCTTAATAACCGCTCCCCCCCCCCCCTCCCCCAGGGCAGCAGGTGGATTATATAAAAAGCAAATGTAGATTGTGTGCCGCATGAAAAAGTCAAACTGTTCATGCAAAATGTCACTTCACTATTTAGAACATCAAGGTTTTGATGTTGACTTTCACTGTTACATGTATAGACCCTTTCAACTTCCGCGTTACGGTTGTTTGTGGGGAGCCACACGGCTTCGAAAAGCACCGTGTAGGGCAAAAACCTCAACTTGCCTTGATGATGGCATCTGAATATGTGCACATTCAAAGCAAAGATGCATTTTTATGCCAGAACCAGCACGTAATGGGTTTGTACAGTTGGGTGCCCAACAAGAGGATGGCATCGTTCGACCGTTGTCCACCGCTTCCACCCTAAAAGTGGGGCACGTCACCATTTTGTTTGCCAATCACGTAATATGGAGGACGGTAAATTAAAAGGGTCTATAATGGTCATAAGCTTGTACAATGGGGGAGGGTGAGGTGAGTGTGAAGCCAAGCGTATGCAAAGCGCACACTGGGGTAGGGTTGGGGAGTGCAGGAAGTCAAGAGTTGCCAAAAAACAGATGTATGTACTTCATGGATGACCCCAGAAAGGTCATAACAAAAAAAAATCAAAATCAATAATAAAAAACTACAAAATCTACAATTTTTGCCCCAAAATTATTCATTTTCAGTTTGAGGAAGACGAGGATAATGAAGACAGTGAAAATGGGGTTGTCCTCAAATGGAATCCAGCACATATCACTAGTCACAGATGCATTCATCACTTTAAAATCATCAATGAGAACTGAGTGAAGATTTTTCATTGCCTTGTATACACTGTCCTCAAGCACATTGCAAAGATGCATCTTTTAATAACAAACGTACATCCAAATCAAATTCATAGGCTTAGCCCATGACAGGCTACATATTTACTTCATTAAAGGACTGATTTTTCAGGCAGTACAGAGCTGAAGACGGAATAATAAGCACTTCATGAGTGCACCTCACTGCTTGAGAACTGGCACAAACAGCTGAATTTTTTTTCTGTACTCATGATTAACATATTATTGAACATGCATACATTTTGGAATATAATGGAGATAATTTAAACAGAATACATCTAGGCTTGTATATTAGAAAGTTACACTACTCTTAACGATGAACATCATCTTGAACAACATATAATTTCTCCTACAAAACATGTTGTGATTACATAGCATCATCCGCCTATAATTATTTGCTACATACAACATCTTTAATAACAGATCACTGTAGATCGTATGTACCATGTTTAAGTTCTATTTTCCCTCACACAAAGAGGGCAAAATGAATTGAACCTGTAGTGACCAGGTAGACACACAATCACAATAAACCCATACACACAGTCTAATCAAGATTTAAATTCCTTAAAGATATGTTACTTCACTGATATCTTTATAATTATCATTTGTGTCATGGACAAATATTTCAAAAAGTAACATCAGCTAATAGTTCAAACTGAATGCTCACTTCTTTCCATTTTTTTTTTGTTTGTTTTGTTTTTGCATTTCATTGCACTTTAACAAAGTTCTTCTTTGCCATAAGGTGACCATGTCAGTGCCAATCTGTTTCTTTTCTCACTAATAACCACGGGGTAAAAATTGTCTATGGATGAAATTTAATGAAAAAGTAAGTTCCGATAACAACATGAGGTGACAATATCATATAAAAATCAATCACCACGCATAAGAAGAAATCTGAGAAGAACCGATTCCCTTTATTGCGGATGTGACCACAGGTGTGAAAGAAATTGCTTGTGTCTGTGTTCAGTTATCTTCCATAAGAAAGTCGAAACGCAAGAAAAGAATTGGATTCACCTAATTACTAGCCAAAGATTTACAAAGGAAGGGACAATCATTTACACTGTATGAGGATATGTCCGCAAACTGTGCATGTGGAAGGTTGATGAAGCATGGTGTCTACCAGTACCACAGACAGAAAAGATGAGGAGCACATTATTTGGCTCTATGCCACCGATCTTTTACCGCCTGCTGATTTACAACATTTTTAATTCACCCGATTTATGCCCCAATTCAACCACTAAAACAGGTGTGTTTTAGTCCTCCCTGTGAAACTGGTCATGTAAATGTACAGCAATGCAATGATATTGTGTGAGAGACTGTCGGCCTACATTTAGGTTTTGGTAGACTGCTCTGTAGGTGTACGTCTTGTGACAAATGTTCCGAACACAAAGTTCCTCTTGCGCCATTTCTTGTGCTATCAACAAATTTCTTTTCGCCAGGCAAAACCGAAGTGCTGGTGTGAAAAATTCATAACCATTATAAATAGCAATCAACTGCTGACAATCGGGTTCAAAATGCACAGCGAAAAAAAGAAGCACTATGTACCTACTGGATCTCCTGTATTGGTGTTTAGTGAAGAAGAAAAATATGCACAAATAAATTTTTTAAAACATGACGTAACAACCGTGATTACGCATTGACGGAATTGGTATTTGAGTCGGTGCTGATGGGTAAATATAGCTCACGTTACCACACATCTCCCTCTGGACAAAGCAGGGGAAAACATCAGCGTTGGGTCGGTCAAAGTTCCAGGATCATGCAGTTGAAGATTAGACTGTCTATTATTCACTTGATGTATTTGCGTGACAGAAACAGTGGTAAATATACAGAAGTATATAAAGACTTCTTTGAGAATAAGGCTGATGACGCACTGAGTCAAAACTATTTTGTCTCAGTTTTAGTAGGAGTTGTGGACTATGGAGTTAAATAGAATCTAGCATGCTTGGGAGACTGAGGCAAGTCTTTCGCAAGCCTGATTCCTGACACAAATCAGATGCGTCAAAATTGTTTTTGGTCTAAAGGTGGAAAAAGAGACCTCACGCACGGAGTCAAAACAGTTCTTTTCCTTCATAAGAGAGTCACAGATATAGTCACATGTAAAAGATAATAAATTTCTTCGAACAACATCAACAGATCGCACCCAAATTTTGCATACGTTTCTGCCCCCCTCCCTCCTCAAATGTCATGTTAAATATATTTTTTCATCAAATACATACTTTTCTTCTTCATTAACACTACCAAAAAGAAAAAACAAAAAGAATTTACTGAGCACAAAAAATAAACAAACAACATACTGTCTAACTGTCCCGTGATATTTTCACTTTGCCACACATGACTTTGTTTAAGTGCTATATATCTCAAATAAGAATGAAACGTGAATCATAATTCCTTTGCATCACAATAAATCTTACTTTTTTAAAAACTGCTTTCAATAAAGCAATCAGCCATGATTTGTCATAAAATGATTTTTTCTTTTTTTAAATCACAACAAGACATATGCCACAAACTCACTCACTTCCCTGACCAAATACATCACTGCTGTAAACCTCTACATTTGTGTTTTTTACGCCTTTACAGCAAGACAAGCCAAGACAAAACAGTTTTGGCACAGGGCCATGCTTTAAAGAATTTCTAGACTCAGAATAGACTCAAGACCGTTCTGACTCAGTGCACCACTGGACTTACTGATTTACACTCCGAGACAGACATACAAAAATATATAAAAAATAGACAATTTATGATCGCTCGGTAACATACTGTGAAGATGACCAACAAGCGGCCTTACTGTCTATAATGGAATAAAAATATGCGGGAATGTGATATGAAAACGGTTTACCCTTACCTCCTAAAAATGATCACATCTTAAGAAAGAGACATGCTTGTGTAACAGGGATAGCCAGCTGCCAAAATTTATCACCTACAAAATGAGATGGAGATTCAATCAAAACAGTACTATGGCAGATACTTGTTTTGATTGCCCACTTATTGTGCATGTTAGCAGTAGCAGTAGAATTTTAGTAAGCTGTTTCATGTGACTGATGATTGTCTTACATTATTATTGCTTGATTTCACTTGATTCCACTCCTTTTAATTTTGTTAATACTTCGAAACTGGAAATCCGATTCCGATATCTTAGTAAAGAAACACATTTACACGGTAACAGGTAATCAGTGACAAAGTATCTGAATTGGAATAACCTGCACTCAGACGTAATTACCTCCCGAATTTTAAATTAATGGAGCCTCCGCTGACCGCTTTCACAACTAAAAAAAGAAAAAGGTAGTCTGCCACAGCATTCGCCTCTTACAAAGTCTTTGAACCAACAAACAATTTAGTTAACAAAATCAACCAACCACCAACAAAGCAGACTAGAGATTAAACTCATGTGCTGCCTCCCCTCCCCCCACCATCGCCCATCCCATCTCAACGAATAGCATATCTTAATACAATGAACAATCAATGACACAACCAACCAGTCAGTTAGCCAACCAAACTGCTAAAAACAAACATATTATTAAGTTGTGACAGAAACCGTCACAAGAATGTTGTTTCTCCTTTTTTAATTTTTATCCCTATTATACATGTAAATATTTTGCTGGAGTTTTGCTCGCATCCAGTCACGGTAATGTTCTGCGCCACCAAATAAAAAAAGCCATCAAATTTGACCGAAGATAGAGGTCTGTTTAACAGGTAAATGTTTAGATAGAATTTGGTCTTTGGTTTCTTTGTCGGTTTCTTTGCTTACCATTTGCTTTTATTTACAGTTGTTTTTTTTTTTCATTTATCCAAGATCTATTACCATGCTTAATGGCGATCTTTCAAGGGCATTCAATGCAGTTCACTTTGCTCTTATAATGCAAACAGTGTGAGCAATGCTCTAGAGGGTTAGAGAGACTGTAAAAGACACATGTCCAATCCAATTTGGTGGATGGAATTTCCCTACAAGAAGGAATGCTTAGTGTCCAGGTTCAGGGGAAAAACTTTCTAGACTCTGCACCATTCAAAGGGCAGACTTCCTTGTCATCACCAACGGAGTGAGTGAAAGACAGGGGGAGGGGGAGCAGGGGCGAAAGTATGGAGAAAGAGAGAGGAGGAGAAAAGTACGAAGGAAGGTCTATCGCGACCAAAGCCGGGGCCAATCATGCTTGCATTGAAAATTAAAAATGAAAGAAAATAATGGCATTAATGCACCTAAATACTGGTTAATTGATTTCAAAACATATGAAATAATTGTGCATTCACTGGGCGGTTTTTTTGTAGTTTTTTTACTAGAATTTGGTATCTTGAGAATCATATTTATCATAGAAATTCCATCCTGGCATTATTGCCAAAAGTACCATATTCATACAAACTGTGTGTGAAGTGGCTCCTTGTATGGTAAAGATTCATTTTTTATAATAGTTTGCGATGTACATGTATTTAGAAGAAAAAGAATTACATCCTCTAACAAAAACAGAACCATGTCTAAATCAATATTCCTACAAATATGTTCGTCCAAGTCAACTTGTATCTTTAATACTGGAATACTGATTCCTCTTCACACTATGGATTACTATATCATTTTGTCTTTTCTTTTGAGTCATTCTGATTTCCATTCCAATATAAATTCATTACATTCCACCTCAAATAATAAGAATCTTATTTCCAAGTCAACCATTCTAAAGACCCAACAAATGCTGTTCAACATCCAGATATGCAGCATCAGGAAGAAGTCAAAGATGGCAGGATACCGGTCCATCACAAATATATCACTCATACTGAAAAAAAAAAAAACTTATTCCTACTGTCGCTCCCTTCAAACACCACAGCTGCCTCTGACTCAAATACCATCAGTGATCAAACTGCCAAACTTTGACATCAGTGGCATATTCAGGCAAAGAGGAAATCAATATAATCAGCTGCAAAAGAAGCCTTAAATTACTGATAAGGTCACAAAGATGGTCACTATATTGGCCTCCCCGAGCAACACGCGAGGCACGTGAGGCCATTATTTTGTCCGACACGCTTAACCACGGGTCCTGCGGGAGGCCACATTTTTGTGGTTGCCGCGGCTGTCGGTTTTTTTTTCACATTTTTTTTCCCACACAATTTTCGCGTGTTTATCTATCCTGTCATCCCTACTACATCTAACAAAATGGTATCGTCCGCTTACGTTTATTACGATGCAACTATTCGTAACCATTCGTCATACTCATGTAATAGTACTGATGGTCTGAAGTTCAAACTGGGGAAAATCTTGGGGAAACTTTTACTTTGATGCTGGTTGTCGTCTTCATGTGAAATGAGAAGGGGCCATGTGCGTATTTAAGACACCGTTCTACGTCTGTGATTATGAATTCCGATGTAATGCTGCATAAGGGCATCTGTCGGTAGGTTTTTCATCATGGAAAACTGGGAGAAAATGACCGACTTTGTTGTTGGTCGTTGTCTTTATTTGATGTGGTAATTAGAGAGATATTGTGTTCCTTTGATTAAACCGCTTTTCAGTACATGTATGACTGTGCTCTACGACCTGGAAATCAAATCTCTCGCTAAAACTAACATTATAGTAATTGGAAGCTTTACATAGTAGAGGAGGGAGAAGGCCATGTCACGATACATGTGGTTAGTAAATTAAGCGAATGGCTTAAAAAATAATTTGTTCACATGAATGGCCTGACTTAGGGACAAAAAAAGCGCAGAGGTCTTGGGGAAAATGATAAAACGTGCGTTAAATGGCATGTAAATGCAGAGAATTCTTGATTTGGGGCCTTCCATTTCACAATAGAACTTACAGGATATCATCACAAGTACTTTATCCAGATATCATAGGGGTCACTTACAATTTATCCACCACTATTGTTGTTATTGCGTCCTGAAGTATATGCGATACACGTGTTCACAAGGACCCGATCGCCGAGGTCATCGGCAACACGCGAACGATCGGCTGACTGGCCGCTGGCTTTCCCCACACGGGGCGTTCCGTGGACGGGTTCACTCATCGTGGGACGAGGGTTAAGATCAGTCAGTTTGATATGCAAAGTTAGTAGACTAAAGCTGTAAGAGCCTCCTTTAAATATAACATAAAATTAGGTACAGTACCTGATTTTGAGAACCTGCAGACTTAGCTTTCCTTAGACGGCTTTTACAAGCATCCAAATCAAGTCGCTTTGTCTCCAGAATCTTCTTTTCTTTCTGGAATATTACACAAAAGAGACAAAGTTAACCAACAGATGAAGAAACCTTTGAAGTCATTATTTCACACAGTCTGTTGGTTCAAATGATTTTGAAAGTTAACTTACTCATTACCATACTGGGTCAGTCAAGAAGACAATATCACTGTAACTGAAATCGCTTTAAGTGTACTTTATAAAAATAATTCATGTATGCTGAAGGTTTAAGTGACAAAGTATGATGCTAGACTGATTGATTTATAATCCTTTTGGGTTTATTGCTCTTCAGGAAATTATGCTGAAGGTTTGAGTACCAGTTACCACTCTGGACGGATGGACAAATAATCCTTCTGGATATGCTGCACTTTGGGGTTCACCTTTTAAAATGGTCAAGGAGAAAACATGAACAGTCAAGAATGGTGTTGAAGAGTTTTTAGTCTGAGCGTTGGGTTTTGCAGCCCATCAGTTTGATCATGGCAATGTTGTGCCCTGCACAGTTATCATTTCACAATCCAGTATAGAACTCCCTTACTTAATGGTCACCTTAAACTTAAACATCAGCTTTAAGTTTAAGCCAGATTAATACAAATAGTCCATAAAAGCATATTTGTCTATAAAGCACACAACTACTAAAATAAATGCCCAGCAAATTACTATAAGTAGTAACGAATCCTTAAGAATAAGATTTTTCAATTTTTTTATTATATGTCTCTTTTCTGTACTTAATAACTTTGAAACTGATATGGCAGGTTTCACAAACCCAATAAATACCTAAATTTCTGGGAAATTAAATATATATACATGTTTATCAAATTTTTAATGAAAATAACTGGTAAACCCTGCAAGCAATTTCTGGGATGCTTGCACATTATCCTAAATTCAGTTCGACTACTGGGCAGTTGGAAATGCAGTGAAAAGAGAATAGCAGGAACATTTGGTGAAAACCAAAAGAGAAGACAGAATTGCATTGGATACATAGGATGAGATAGATGAGCATGTTAAAGATATCTTTAAACTAACGAACAAAGAAATTAGAAAGAAATTAATAAATAATAAAAACTCATTGATCTATAGCATAGGGTTCTGGAAACGAAAAGACGATATTGACATCCACCCTTATTTTAGTATTGGTTTTAGAGCTTGCAAAGAATCCAGATTGAGGCTCTTACACTTTAAAACTCTGCATACTAATTATCCACCAAATATTCTTACATAAAATGAAAGTAAAGGAAAGTGATAAATATGAGCACTGTACACCTGATTTCATAGAGCATTTCTTTTTCCACTGCAACAAATTGAAAGATTATTGGTGCTATGGCCATTTCAAGTAAAACTGGGAAATAAATTGAAATAAAAGAGAAACTTGCGCTATCTGGAACACTAAATACTGATTTAGACCAGTGGTTCTCAGCAGGTGCGATTCTGAGTATCAGGGGGGTGAAAATGACAAATGGCGGGCAGAGGGGCGCAAACGACGAAGAGGGCGGTGAAATGACAGAAGAAAATTTGGGGCTCAAGGGGGCGATTGCCTGAAAAAGGTTGAGAAGCATTGATTTACACTATACTGCAAACCAAAATACCATTGATAATATAAACACTACAATACGAATCGCTAAAATGTGTATCAGTAAAGTGAAATATAGGAAATCAGTTAACTTGAAATCTGCACTTGAGACAGACCTGAAAACAATAGAAAAGTATGATAAACTAGCTGAGTACCTGTTTGATGAACAGGTTTGTATAGGTTTTTTTTTGGCGGGGGGGTAAAACTTAAGACGCCTGTGAACTAAGAAAGGCATTAGTGCTGCATAGATAGCTTATAAGAGAGATGCAACAACAAAGGACACCACTTCAGACCGAAAGGAATAAGAACAAAAGCCGAGATGCATAGGGTCATCCCCAAAACTCAGCGATAGGACAATACACAGTGTGCAGTGGTGCGCACCGAAAATTTTCAGGAATTGATGACGTCATAAAAATCTACAGCATGTCAATGAGCCTAGTGAAAATTGGGGAAACAATAAATTTCCAATAAAAAAAAACTACACCGATTTGAGACTTCTATTAAAAACTGTGCACTCTTACATCCATTCTGATGCACCATATAAAATTTGAAGTCTGAGTGTTGAGTGGTTCAGAAGTCTTTTGCAACGAAAAATCTCAAGTCCACAAATATATATAAGTCCTAGCAGAGGACAGCCTAGATGAACGAATGAAACATGAGAGGAAGTGCGTGAAACAAGTATAAAACTTGGGGGGGGGGGGGGCACAATGACAAAAGAAAACTGGTATCCTATGGTGCATGAAATAAGTTGTAAGTTTAGTCCTTACATATTTTACTATTATCATTGTATTAGCATTGATACAATTCATCAATTGTTTAGAAGATATTGACAGTGTTTAATATATTAATAAGGCAGCGACTATTCGGCCGACTGGCCAGATATCATTCCCGATATCCGACCGACTGGCCGGAAATCATTCGCGATATCCGGCCAGTTGGCTGGATAAATGTTCCTGAAGGCCTATACCGCCAACTGGCCAGATATCATTCGCGATATCCGACCGACTGGCCGTATAGTTGCGACTATTCAGCCAGTGGGACGGATATCATACTCGATATTTGGCCGGCAACCATCTGCGCTATTCGACCGACTGGCCGGATATCACTTGCGTTATTTGGCCAGCTGGTCGGATATCATGCATGCTTTATGGCCGTCTGTATAAAGTGATTCCCCTTTCATCATAAATGTAGTTGCACTTTTTGTGTGGTTCGTTTTTGTAGGCCTGTGTGTACTTTGGTTTGAGTTCTTTGAGGTTTTTGTTTTGTTTTGTTTTCATTTGTAGCCATTCGTAAGGGCCAGAAGTAGACTAGAAGTGCAAGTGTAAGGCCTCATTCACGCTGTCATCATTGTTGTTTTTTGCAATAAGACAATGCTGCTGCTAGTGCTGCAACTGCTGTTGTTATTGCTACTACTGTGCTAGTGTTATTACTGCTTCTGTTATTGCAGTTCTTGCTACTTCTGCTGTTATTAATATTATTGCTTTTCTTGTTACTTTTGTTTTTACTGCTGCTACGGCTACTGTTGTTATTTCTGTTACTGTTGTTATTGCTGTTACTGTTGTTATTGCTACTAATGTTGTTGCTGCTGTTATTATTGTTGTTATTGCTGTTACTGTTGCTACTGGTTCGCCGATGCGTTAGTCCTTCCATTAATCCGAATAAAATGCCTGTTTGTATACCAAATGTCTCGATTTTCTTAAATTTGGAGGTGGACATGGACCGAAAACCTAAATCTAAGTTTTTAAAAGAAATGTGTGTACAAATATAAAATTTGTGCAAGGCGGCGTTAAAAGCCTCAAAAGAGGGATATGTACTTCCGAGCTGGAAGTTCGCCATTTTGCTCAAACGATAATAATAATAATAATAATAATAATAAATTACATTTATATAGCGCATTTCCAATAAATGCTCAATGCGCTTTACAAGTAATAAAAACTCATTCCTCTCTCTCCCACACTCCCTCTCCCCACCCCCCTCTCTCTCTCTCTTCCCATCACATTCTCACTCCTTCTATCACATGCTCTCTCCCCTCAGGTAAGTCAAGAAAAATAAGCCTGCTGGAACAAAAAATGCTTCAGCTGCCTTTTGAAACTTACTAATGATTTTGTTTGTCTCAGTTCCATAGGTAACTTGTTCCACATTAAGGGGCCAATATATGTGAATGATCGTTCACCATAACATCTGTATGATTTCACAGGTGTCACTAGCATGGTGGAATCAGTGGAGGATCTTAAACTTCTCCCTGGTGTATACAGATAATGACCCCGTTGACCTGGATGTCATGCGCGATAGGTCTGGCTGGCCGAATATCGTTCGTGATATTGTGCCAGCCGTCCGAATAGTCACTTTGTATTAATAAAGGGGCATATCCTGCAGATAATTTTTCTCTTTTTGTTTTTAAATATTTTTATTATTATTAGTTTGGGGTGTTGGTTTTTTTTTCAATATTTACGACTGTTGGAAACACATAATGTGTGAAATGCAGAATATATTCTAGCTGCTCAAACTGAACTGTAAAACCCGTCAGCTGACAATGAAAGGACCTAAAGGGTTTGAGAACAGCTGACAATGCGGAATTCAGTAGTTCACAATTCTGGGATATAAAACACTTCAATTGGGTCCAATCCCCAGGTAGTCTTTATAGACAGCTATGTATTTGTAAGTAAATTTACTTGTTTAGAGAGAGAGAGTGAGCGAGACAAGGAGAGAGAAAGAAGCAGTGTAGTGTATTGAGCGCTTTGCGCGTTTGTAAAGCGCTTTGAGGTCTAGGCATAAAGCGCTATATAAGTGTACTTATTATTATTATTATTATTTATCTTACATATGTGTTTCAATTTTTTTTAAATCTTTTTCTACATTTATTTTTTTCTAGTCTCTAATATCACTTTCTTTTTTCTATCTAGTTATTCACTTTAAATTGATTTACTTATTTACATAAATTACATATAAACATCTATCTATTATTCTTTATTCTTTTCTTTGAATTATGTACCTTATCTATAATCACTGAGACATCTGCCCAGGGTGAAGACATTCCAAATCAAATTTCAATCTGCCCCCCCCTCCCCAAATTCTTAAATTTCCACAATTTTCAATTCATATAAATGCAATATGTCATCAGTCAGTTGGAACCTCAAATTAAAACCAAACTCATCAGATATATGACAATGTAGAGCAAAAGGCCTTTGGAGTTTTGTCCAAAGATGACCTCGAAATTGGACACCACAACATATGATTGAAAACCAAGTGAACACTCACGAAAAAAAGTACGTAAGATAAGGCTAACAACAGGATGGTCATGATCTCATTATTATAAAACAGGGGTGAATTTATGTACAAAAAATCAGCTTCACAATTATACAGAATATAGTTCCCTTGACAAGATGGATTATTCCTACCTATCTACAGAATGCTAAATCCACTGAAAACTTGTAAACTGTCAAAGTTCGAGGTGAGTAAGGTCTTGGGGATAATAGCGCATTCGACTAATCGAAAGGCCACTCACACTCGTCCAGGCACAATCATAATAATTAATAACACATTCGAATATATATATCAGACCTGAAGGGCCATACTACTTTATTACTACGGATACAATAGGTATGATTGCAGATACAATAAATATGGTTGCAGATACAATAGATAGGATCGCAGAATACAATAAATATGGTTGCAGATACAATAGATAGGATTGCAGAATATAATAAATATGGTTGCAGATACAATAGATAGGATTGCAGATACAATAAATAGGACTGTCTTAATTAGTGGCTACATCAAAGCCCCGTTGTGGGAACTCCAGCTTGTCGCTGAACTTATTAACTGTAATTCAAAAGTTCTAATCTCACATGGGATACAACTAAGGCATTCAATATAACATGAGATACAATATCTACGTACTACGTCTACAAAAGATTATTTTTCTATGACTGACTTCAATACTTCTTTCTTTCCACACACACTATCATTCTACACTGTATTAATCCTGTCTCTATTGTGAGGATTGCCAGGTGGCTTTCCTACTACTCAGCTTCGTCACTGGGCTGATCTAGTAATTCCTGTCTCTATTGTGTGGACTTATGAATTGCGTACCATTATACGCTCATAGCCAAGTACGAGCGTAGATCCAAAGGACACGGTTCGCACTTTTGGCCTACTGCGACGAGGCGTTTATCAATTCTCTGGATGACGACACGGTCACTCCACTTCGACTTCACTTGTGTCTATTCTGTCTGTGCTCGACTCCTATAGTCAGGCCCTGGAGCTCGAGCCGAGAGGAACCTCACTGGATCGAATGATTTCCACAGCCGTTCTCTGGTTAAACAATGGCGACTTAAGCTTATATACCTCCAGCCAAACCCCGTGAAAGTTTCTTGTCTCACCTTCCGAAATCATGCCGGGTTCACGTGCCCCGTGCATAGCTTACACAACTCACCGCCTTAAGGCGTGAGTCCACTAACCTATAAAATCCCACCTTTTTATTCTAAGGGTCACTAGATCCCAAAAATGAGATCATGACATAAACTTTTAGGCCTAAAATGGGTTTTGTCATTACAAAGCTAAAGGCCACCTGCTCACCATTACCAACTAAATACCTTCACAATTACTCCATTTACATCTATGCCAGTCGCATGCAGACTTTGCCACTGAGGGCAGGAAATTTTACACTTTTTACTTCTTAGAGCTTGCCCAGAACATGTCCTGAACAAAGCCTGGTCGGGGGCTAGTGATACAGACAGACTGGATGTCTTAACTCCCAAACAGAGGAGTGAGGACAATCGTATCAAACTTGTGTATCACCCCTGTTCTGCGCCCATAAAACAAGTCCTCTTCAAAAATCTTTCAATCTTGAGGGCTGATGAGTCTCATTGACATGCTTGACGCAGCAACTCCTCTGCTGGTGTATAGATGATCGATAAACTTGAAAGACATTCTGGTCCTGAACAGACTTTTTCCACAATGACTGTTGTCGTACCAGATCATGTGGTAATTTTCAGTGTAAGACATGCAAACATGTCCTTCAATCTACTTCCACTGAATGCCCATTGTCAACATTCAGTGTCAAGGAGATTTTCACTTGCCACAGTCATAATCTCGTGTATGCTATCTGCTGTGTCAGGTGACATTTGGTGTACACTGGTGAAATGGGGTGACAGCTTCTTACTTGGTTTCAGGAGCACCTCCGTGACACTGAGAACCAAAATGAAACACCTATTTCTGTCAACCAAGCAGACCATGAGGCATCCAACGATATTGAGGTTTTAGGACAGGTTCTTGTCACTCGCGGGCTGAGGTACACTTTGAGACAGCAAACGTTTAATTTTTCAGCTTGGTACCATCATTCCTGGTGGCATCAATGCATAACACAGCCCCAGGCAATTCAATAGGTGTGAGGTTTTTTGTTTTTTTTAACTTTCTTTCTTTTCCTAATCTTCTTTTCTTTTTCTTTTTCTGCGGCTCCCGATGTTGCGCACCAACCATCTCATATTCTGAGGCACTACTTTGTGCCTTCATCTTGGTATCTAACCAAATACATCACTTCAAGCCTCCACACATTGGTGGACATGCTGCGCTCTGGAAATACATGCCAGGACTGGTAGGTACGTGGTTGTATTGATTTAATATTCTGTAAATATTTCACATTTTAAAATTTGTTTATTGTTCGATTGTTTTATCTGTTCAATTTCCATTTCTTTCTGTTTTGTTTTTTTTTCCTGAAGAATGTGTTTAGCCGAAATTTCCTTTGCATTTTATAGTATCGTTTGGGTATTATTTCTTACATGAAGCTTTGCTACATACAACTTTTTCTTTTTGCCAATTTTTGACAACAAGTAAATGCACATTATTATCTGTTTTCCTTCACCTCGTCAGAAGTCAGTCATTCAGAAAATCAGCAAGGAAAAACAAACAAATGCTTAAGTTTACGGAAAATAAGATTGCAAGGAACAATTTGTTAACCACTCACTAAAATCTCTGATGATAGTAGATTGGCTGTTCACAATCAAAATGACTGACCAAGTGGCCTATTTTTAGGCATGGAAATCGTCACTTGACGTCAGAGCTTTTTTTTTAAGACTTACATTTTGACTGCAGACTCATACCAAGCTTTGACATGATAAATGAACATGTTATCTTTCATCATTTAAAAAAGTACATTGTATGTATATTATCTGTGATAAACGAGGACCTTAACTCTTTCCTTACCGTACAATGCATGCATGTACAGTATGGTGTTAAGCAGAGGTAGGTAGACAAGTGATTTCAAGCGCTCAGGCGATAGCAATGCTTGCTAATTGGAGTGATTCAGAAGCCGATGAGAATAGTGGAAGTGACCATGAAGGTGAAGACAATGACAAAACAGACAGATCGAGTGACAAAGACATGGAAATGGAAGAAACAACTAGTAATGCCAGCACCAGTTCTCTATCAAGTCTTGTGCCAAGTGCAAGTTCAGGTTTCAGGGGCAAAGGTGCAGCTAGAGCTAGAGGCAGAGGAAGAGGCAAAGATACAGGAACTAAAAGGACTGTACACGAAGCAGGTTTGTTTGGAGAATGGAAGTTCATATGGGGATGACAGAAAACAACTACAGGTTCAGGCGCAATACTGAAAATATAGGGGGTGATCTCACAGAACCTCAGTGAAGACTGCACTCCACTTTCTTGTCTGTCAGAACTCATAAATGATATCAATGCTTATGCTGGAATGAAAGTGCAACGCAACAATCCCATGAAGAGGAGATCATTATATTCAACATGGAAACCAGTCACTATGTATGACTTGTTCAAATACCTGGTCATTCTAATAAATATTATGGGCATGGACAAAAGGCCCTCAGTGAAAGACTATTGTGCAACCAGGAAAAACAAGGAGACCCCCTGGTACTCACAGACAATGCGGCGGACCAAGTTTGAGTCAATTCACCATACAATGCTCCATTGTGCAGACAGCAAAGCGGAGGGGAACTAGAGATGCTCACTTGCATGAAGACAATCCGGTAACAAGGTACTCTGAAGCCACACACCCCACTGATTATGCCAAAGGAGATCAGTGTTGTGCGGTGTGCAGCACATCAGCAAAAAACATTCAGACACACTTCACATGCAGTGAAGAAATTCCTTTGTCGCTACAGATTTGAGCCTTGTTTTTTACACCCCTGTCCACCTCTTCAATTAACTTTGCCTTGATTTCAGAGAAAAGCATTTCCTCTTCTCTTCTGCCATCACTACATTGCAGTGCAGTTTTTCTTTCTCAGAAAGTGAATGGTGATGCGTTCGCTCGAAAGGTAGCGTAGCAAGCGACCACCGTCTTGGTCAGGCATAATTACATCTACACAAGAGGCGTGCGCAGAATGACCACTCCCTTATTTTTAGGTTTACACACAAACGTCATGTTTGCCAATCTCCTGGCCCTGTTTAACTGATTAGTTATACGTTCACACATATATATATATACGTTCACACAAAGGACTGCACATGTGCAACTAGTCTTGCATCATTCCCTACCTGCACGGTTCGTGGCTCTCCCACCATCCTACCTCCCGCAGTTACACAATCTCGCATGAGTGCACACAAAGGACTGACAACAGATCATAACACTTTCATCAGGGGGAGGGGGGGGGGCTTCCCTCGCGCATTCACGCTCTGCCCACCTGGCGACTGATCTTTCAGCCGTGCAATATTTTGCTCGATGTATTCCGTGACGTTGGAACAAAAATGCCATGGTATCAGAGGCGTGCTTTATTTGCCGCCGCTGTAAACAAGTCATTTTCACTTCTGAGAAGAATGTAAGTAACGGGGATTTTAAATTATGCCGTTGTACCCGAGGTCCCGTTCAATTTGAGGCTGTTATACTTGAGGTCTACTGTATTATATGTCACCTATCCATTTCCCATTTGAAATAAAAATGCATAATAATAAAATACGTCATCTCTAAAACAGAGCAAGCTAAAGATTGTCACCATTTTCTAGGGAAATCTTGTAAGGGAGATACACGTGCAATGACTTCATGTCTTGCTGATTTACAATGGACAAAGACACATAAGGAACACAAAATTGTTTTTTTTAAATGTTTTTCTGGGGTTTTTTCACGACAAAAACAGAACATAATTTTTTTTATTATTAAAGGCAGATATTCACAAATGAAAGACAATTTTTTTTTTGGCTTCCCCCAATGCTTCACCTATTCTTGAAACCTGCCATACAATTTCCTCCCACAAAAAATTACTTTAGCCCGTTCCCATTTTCATTTTTCACAACAGGACACAAGATCATAATAATATGTCATATTATGTGCATAATAAATAGAGCTGGAAAGAGAAAATAAGTGGCTGCTACAAGGTTTCAACTTTATGATAATACCCAAGCCATTTAGAAGTCTAAATTTCAAAAATGTTTTGAATCGAGGTTGTGAAAGTTTTTCCTGGGTTGGTTCAATGTGTTAATTTCTTCTACAACATAATATAACTGTCTCATTTCATCCAATTTAATGAGCAAAACTTGCAAATCTTCCCAATAAAACTATGAAATATTACTTACCCTAACAAAATGTATATTTCAGCTCTTTGAACAAATGAATGCTTCTAAAACAGGTAAAGAAAGTCTGCAGCAGTACTTGCAAATAGCGGCACCCTGCAGATTATTTCCATAAGTCAGAAATGAACAAAACAAAAAATGTACATTTACCAAAATGGTTTTCATGTCTCCTTCCAGGAAATTTGACAGTGGCTGCAGGTAATTGTTTGCAGTGCTGGTGACAAAATCTCTCTCTGCATTTCCAATCTGGATCTGAGCCTGACCACATTTTACAAGTGCATTGCCTGGCATTGGGAGAAATACAAGAACAAAAGATACCCCTAATGAAATGGCAATCATCAAGCTCTTGCATTTCACCTGTCAACACAGCTCATATAGCATATATATATTCAGTATTCTGGGACCTTAGCCCATACTTTTTTTGTCTTTAAAATTTTAAAATGGCAATGATACTTTTCATTTTCTTGGTGCAACTGTAATTGTATTGTTTTTCTTCAGTTATGAAATGTACAACCTCAGTCAAATTAAAGACAGTGCAGAATCATGCGAACTGAAAAGCGAAGTACTTTTCAATAACTGCATCTTTTCAATTTTTTAAGCCCTTGATATTGAATTAAGACTTACCTAGTGTACTCTCAAAACCATATCATATAAATAGTGACTCGGCACAACGGTTCGGTCCGAAAGGCACATTTTTGGGTATTCTGAGTTATTGATACGTGGGAGAGGAGGTATTTTCTCCTTTTCATTTGACACCAGTTTCATCATTATGCGGTAATATCTGAGTAAATCATTGTCGGTTGAAGTTGGGAATTCCCGCTGGTCACAGGAAAGTTTTGAGAAATTTGTGTTTGAAGATGATCAATGTTTCTACATAGCAATAGATAAGTTCTATTTAACCTAACCATGTGAAATTTGGCAGGGATATTTTCATTTTATATACAACTGGCTGACCCGCGCAAGATAAATCTTGCAAATCTGCATGTACTAAGCCCAACCATATACCTAGATCTAGGCTACATTAAAATTAGATTCGTTGCAATGACTAATAGTACTTACTGTTACACCACAATTTCACATAGAAATACACAGAGGTGACAACGTTGATTTTCGAGCACCAACGTGTAAAGAGAGGTAAAGGACGGAATTTCCAATCATGCTTTTTGATTCTACTCGACGAAAATGTGCCTCTGATTTTGCGGCTAAAAAGTTTTGAACATAAATAATAGTAAGACTGATTTTTGTTCAAAATGAATGTGTCCACGTAATTCTTTGTCAAAAATTGATGCAGTACATCAAGTTTCATAATTTTTTTATGGCATAGTTGCAAACTTTTAGCTGCTTACGGGTTCACCCTCTAGCTCAATTATAGTAGGATACTCACAGCAGCTTTTGATAAAATTAGCTGATGAGTTGTGAAAATATAATATTTTCTCTAGGTCATTGATATATCAAAGTTGTTCAATTAAAAAACAAAAGCACATCAGAAATGGAACATGAGTTCATAAATTTGCATCCATTCACCTGAATACATGTTCATTTATCTTATAAATCGTTTGCTTTTGACTAAATATTTATCAGTATCAATTTTCATTTCATTTCTACATGCAGGTCCTGAGTTATGGACCCTCAAGGTGAGCAAACCCAAAGTTTCGGTCATATTCAGACCCCCAAAAATTGATTTCTCCACAGCCTATTCACCAACATTTAAAATATATATTCAGGATAGTAACAGGACAAAAGATTGCCCATGAAATCCTTAACTGCCCAGATTTATGCCCCTTCACATGCATTCTTAAGTCCTACTGATGCACTCAGAAACATTTAGATGGACAGTTGTGTCATGCCATTTGGTCGTGTTTCAAGTGAGCGGTCACTGGTTTGTTTTGTTTTTTCTAAAGTGTTATTTCCCAAAATTTCACACATCACGAAATTACAGGAATGTACCATGGGGCACAGCACAGCGGATGTAAAAATAAAGGCAGAGACAACAGCACAATGACTCACTGCCAACAAATCTCTGGCACTGCTGCTGTGTCTTTACTCAATGGTATATAGATGCAGAAGTCACACAGTAATTACAGCTGCCTAAATTTACATCTCGGGTGGAAAACGAAGATTCTGTTGTTTTTTTTTTAAATCATTAAGGCGGAGGCAAGGCCGAATGACAAACTGCATAATTACAGAACAAGTGTCTTATCTAGAATTCTAAACGCAAGTCGGATGCGAGATTTCTAAATGCAAGTCGGAAGCAGGTTGCAAACGGATCATCCAGCTGTATCCAGATAAATGGATTGATCCGCTGAACTTGGTATCCAAATCTAAATCTCAACTCTCACCCAGCACTATTGTTAATATTATGAACTAAAATGCATGCAGTTACATCAAAAACCACTTTTAACTTCCCTAAAAAATAGGAATATACACTAGATACGAGGAGCATGATGGCGAAAGTAGGATCATGATGGCAAAAGTAGGACCATGATGGCAAAAGTAGGACGATTGTGCTTTAACAACTCCAGCTACAGACTGTCCATTTTCAAATGAACACCTCATTAATGAATCAATCAATGAAATGCAGTTCTCAGAAGATACCCCTCCCCCCACCCCAAAAAAAAAAAACCAACAACTACAGTGGAACACGCTTAAACCAAAATTTTAGGGACCGGATATATTACTTTGGTTTAAACATATTTTGGTTCATCTAAACTGGGTATGGTGGAATTTGTCAGAAGGGGGGAACAAACTCTGTATGGTCAAATTTCACTGATAAAATAATGAGTTACTCCCGGGCACGTGGCAATGTAACTAACCATGTGGGTTGACCGGTCATCTGAAACTACACGGTGCC
Organism: Onchidella celtica; assembly: GCA_963931925.1. Lineage (NCBI taxonomy): Eukaryota > Metazoa > Mollusca > Gastropoda > Systellommatophora > Onchidiidae > Onchidella > Onchidella celtica. The sequence goes on from OZ007577.1 coordinate 23,246,760, forward strand.
ATAACATAACATCACGCCCCATCAGACAGCGCACATTATGATGCTTCGATGTCATGTTGCCCGCCTCACCTCGTCAGCACACCACTCGCCGCATGCTACACACGCATAATTTAGATTCCACAGACAATGCACACTCGCTTCACTGACACAATTCCGCCATCCCCTACCTCTCTGCATCTTCGACACCTGCTGGTGGCCTCAGGCCTGACAATGAGAGAACAGCTTGTCGGTACTAAGCGTGATTGATTAAGAATAGGTCGCTGGCTTACACTAAAATCAAGGTCATTGTTTTCAGTTCAGTCGTGTTCCCACGAATGTTGACTTTGGTTGTTTTTTTTTTCAAATTACACTCTACTTTTCTATTTGTAATTCGATTTGACATGCTACAACACAAGAAGCTTAAAAGTGCACCATTATTTACATCAACAAATCAGTTTTGCTGTCTGGTATTACTGTGACATCATGTAATGTAATTATTAAATATAAATAAAAATTATTAAATATTAAATATCTACATCTAGAGATCTTTAGCCACCATTTACAAGACCGGCACGTAGTTGGAGCTTGTCATCTCACCCAAAGCTAATATTGGACCATTAGCCTCTTATTAATATTACTATCATCCCATTTTCCCACAGCCGCATCCATAATGGAAAAACATTAATTAACAAAAAAGGGGGGAAAAAATATAAATCAACTTACATTTGGGAATCTCAGTTTTGTCTAGATTTAGTCTAGATCTAGATTGAGGCTTTAGTTTGACACCATATGAGCCAATCAGCTGGTTTCTTTTTACACCTGCAGCTTTCACATCCTTTTCTCTAACAATCTTAATCTTCAACTCAGATAGCCAGACATTTAAGGTGTCTTCACCCTCCTCTTTGATCTAGATATAGATCACAACTTCCATGTTTCTTCTCCTACACAATCAACAATTTCTTGTTCTTCAAAGTCTTCCCCCTCCTCAGTGTCAACATCATCTAACTCTTCTTCAAGCTTTCTTACATCTTTTTGTCCCAACAACATATTTTCAAGCTGTATTTACAACAGAGGCCATATTATGTTCCTTGGCTGCCATTTTTCATAAAAAGTGACTAGCTTCGATGAACAGCCAATGAGAAAATGGCATGCTTCAGGGTCTCGGTAAACATCCAATGAAAGAGCCGCAAGATCAGAGGAATTTCCCGGTAACTAAACATGACCTGAATTGTTTACACTGTTTGTGTTGTTTCAGACACTCTGGGCCCAGCCATTTTTAAGGGTAACACGTCACAGACCTCAGTTTTTTGTTTTGTTTTGTTGTTTTAAAATTTTTAAAATTACTTGTATGTCAAAATTATTCACACTGTATATTTACCACAGTAATTCAATTTTAATTTTTATCAACTGGAATTAATCTGAATTTTAATGCTTCATTGTTGTTCATTTCATTCATTGAAGGGGTTAGAATTAGAACAGGTCTATGTGACACTTAGATCCTTTGTAATTCTAACCCCTTCAATCTATATAGGAATTAGAATATAGGAATTAGAATTACAAGGGATCTCAGTACAAATGGCACCCTTCTAATTCCAACCCCTTCAATTCTGTTTTACCACGGCAATGATTGCACATTTTATGGTCCGTTTTCAATGATGAAATTTAAATATTTACATCTAATGGCTTTTGCCAAATTGTTTGCACATTACGCACCTTATCTACATTACTAACAACAATTAAAAAACACCTTTTTTTTTTCAGTCTTATTTGTTGAAGATATTGGCATCAACAAATGCCAGACTGGCAACATGCAACACAAATGTAAATAATTCTTATAAAATTAATATGCATCACAACCGATGCTTTAGTCCTAATATTTAACAGTCATGTTCAGAGTATCAATCATTATGATGTTTGTATCACTTGTGGTTTAATTAGCAGTCCGTGCCAAGCATTGCCAAGATCTGAAATGTAATGTGTGTGTCTGACGATTATCATAGTCACCCAATGATGACATAGTCGGAATCCCATAAAACTGCATACTCAGAATATGAAAATTTAACAAATCAAACACTTATTATAATACCCAGTCTTACTGCAAATCTTGTGTATGCTACCTGCTAGCGTACTCATTTCTTTGGAAGGGAAATGCAACAAAACCGAACTTCGGAAAGACAGTCAAAACTTGTCAAGGATCTCCTTGTTAGTATCTGCATTCCAATTCAAATTGTTTAAAAACTCTTAAATTAACAATTACACAAACAAACAGCCAAGTGGACGACCAGACACACTTTAAGTACTAGCAGGCAATTAAAAATTACACAAACCATAAGGTGTTCCAGGACCAAATTCATTTCCAGCATCCACCATTGCATTTCCAAGAATCTCGTACTGCGTTATCCTGTCCTTCTTCTTCCTGTCTAGCTTCTCATATAAGAGATCTTCCATGCGCTGATCTGTAAAATAAAAGTATGTTAAACATTCACAAAAGTACACCTTAGACCTCACTCACAGGAATACTAATGTTTTCAAAAGAGCATATTATTTTTTAAAATAAGTGCATAAATGACAACTTTATATAATTTACTGGATGAGGCACCGGTCACTACCTGGGACAAACCTTTGTTCGTCCTCTTCTCTCTCCCTCTCTCTGATCTAGACAATTTTCCATTATAATCTAAATTCTTGCTTCTCACCTCATGCACGGCAGGGCATGCTGCATGAACTGAACACTTGTCAAATACAGGTGGACTTACCAAATGGAGCACAAAAAGAGATCACTGTATTTTTGTTGAAAAACTTACCTAAAACTTGAATAAACACAACATGTTGATACAAAAGTGAGCAGGTTACATTAGTTGACACTTGAGAAAATTGATTTTAGAATTTTTGAAACTGCCATTTAGGGTGTAGCTTTGAGCAAAAAAAAACGGCCAAAATTGCATCAGAGTGAATTACCCCCACTATTTATATATATTTGTACAGACCCTAGGACATACGACTGAGGGTATGACAATAAAACCCTCTTTTATTTTAAAGTATGGTGTCTATGATAACCCACAATCTATGGGTCGGAATATTAAAAATGCATATGTCCCTTGGTGTGCATGCACGTGCACATACTTGGGAAGATGGGCAAGAGTACCTGGAATTTCAAGAAAAAATTCCCACAAATAAAAAGAATTACAAATGTATTTTAATTGCTTCTGGGTCCATTAGAACCATGACATCTGGTGCAGATTAAATTAATGGATATGTTCATGATCGTATCGATCAAGTATGTCAAGATGAACTGACGATGAATCTGCATTAACTTACTGGAAAGGAGTTCTGAAAGTTATAGATGTGCAATGAGATGAATGACTATTGGCTAATCTATCCCACCCTTGCATCATTTATCTTCAATTCTGCAATTTAGTGGGTGACATAGCATCCAAGAAAAATGACAAAATTATTCTTATTGTGCACTCATCAGCTGTTGTGTGAACCTTTCTAAAGTTTTTCATGCTGAAAGCTTAATTGGTACCAGACGTATTATATGTCAAAATGAATGGAAATGAATGAGGAATATGTTGAAAATCAGTAGAGCTTTGTAGAGAGAGTAGACAGATCAACTTCTGATGCATGAAAGTGATAAAACCCAAAACAATTTTGCACAAAAACATACTCTTGGGACATTTCAAGACATAATATCCATATTTATAGGCCAGATGACAACTTCTATTATCCCAAAACCACATTCTAATATCCATTTCACTCTGAATAAATATCGTCTGAGCGCTTGAAATAATACATCTATCTCTGCTCGGCGCCACACTGCACTCCGTATTTGTAAACAAAGATTGCCTTACTACACAGCAGCTGACCAAACTACAAGCTAATTGAAAACGTGGTATCGCTGGACACGCTAGGACAAAGGAAGCTTTACCAAGAATTCTATTTTTAAACCAACGTCAGGGGATGTTAAATTTTTCCATTTATCCATAGTGGTCAAGGAATACCCTTAAAATGTCACAACGCAGGCTGCATTGTACCAGTCATCACTAGGGAAGCGTGTGACACAGTGTGCTTTGTACTCTAGGGAATGAGTTAAAACTCTTGACATGGTTCTCAACTTTTTTTAGGCAATTGCCCCCTTGCCCCCAACAATTTCTTTCTCCCCCCCCCCCCTTCCCCAAAATCCCACCCCATTCATACTCCACCCCATGTGCAGCTAGAAGTGCACAGACTACACATCTATTATATATTTCAGTAACTTGCAACCTTTGGCATGACTAACTGACCAAACTATACACTCTTCAGGCCTTAAATTTGGCAGGAAGGTGGCAATGGAGATAAGGAAGATAATGGCTATAATTAAAAGTTGTTTACTTCAAGCATGTATTTTTAAAAAATAACAATGTTTATTGCTATGTAACATTTGTATTTTTGCATGTTTGTTTCGTAATATATATAGTAGCGTGCATGTCATAAAAAGTAATCGTATCAAGCATTCAGTTTGGTACGTAGTGTTCTGGTGCGCATGAGTTCTGAAGGAAGACTGTATTATTTTTATTATGTGAGAGAGAGAGAGAGAGGGGGGGGGGGGGAGAGACACATGATTGTTTATTCCAGTCTGATCTTGTTCTTGGAGTGTTTAGGTTCAGTCTTCTACAAGCTGGCATGCCATGTCCAACTCCCACTGGGGCCATCCATTAAGTATGTATGCTTTCTTTCTGTGTGCTTTGTTTATGTGTGTGTGAGAGAGAGAGAGAGACCAATATAATATGAAAAGCATACTACTTCGGGGGTACATTTACTGTTCAATAATGATGAGGAATGAAAAAGTTGGTTTCATTTCCTTTTTTTTCAAAAAAGTAAGTTGTGAGATCATAAGATTGTACAAAATGAAAATACGCCATTTAATGAAACAGTCCGCATGTAATATTAAGCTTTAAAATATCAAGGCTTTTCATGCACTTTCACCATTCTAATCTAATGGCTGCAGCTCATGCATGGAAGGAGGGAGTTCGAACTTGAAGCTAAGCTTATGAAAAGCATATTGGGGGAGGAAGGCCAACAAGATTTCCAAACTTGAGCCTACATACTTTAAGGATGGCCCCTTGCTGCAAAAAAGACTTCCTGCAAACAGCTGAATGCAAAAATCCAATGCGCCCATGCATATTGTTGACATTTCATTTTCTCGGCCATGCGTCAAATCGACAACAAATGAGAAAGGGGAAGACTATTGTAAGTGGGCAATGGCAGAAATCAGACATTAATCTGCTCGCACATAGTTGGTGTCCACGACTGGAACACACTGTTGTGCAGGATGATGCAATTTTTGTAACTATTTATACAGAGTACCCACAACCCTAATGAAGGAGTGGTGTACAGTCAGCTGGGTTGACATACTATCATCAAACAGTAATGGTGAATGGTCACGAAATTTAAAAAACATGGTATGGTTTTAAAAATAAGATAAACCAAATGTATGGCAAGATGATGCGTAAAGCTGTAATCACTACTTAAGAAAATATTCTCCCCCAAAATTGTACCGCACTCACTTTTGGGCCCTTTTGTCACTCCCTTTGTCATTTTCACCGTTTGACCCTTCTTTCATTTTAGCCTCCTTGGAACTAAAAATCACCCCCTACTAAGGACCACTGATCTAAGGGCAAACAATCTTTAGAAAGTAAAAGACTGTTCTGAAGTAAACATCTCTGAGCCAGAATTACACAAATGTGTTCTATTCCCTAAAGAAGAGCAATTAAGGCAATTAAACAATTAGACCAAAAAAACTGAGCAAATCTGTTACTAGTAAAATCTATCAATTCCATGCTCAGATTCAGTGCCAATATTTTGCTCACTAAACAGCAGCCACCTGAGAGCATTATCACAAGCACAGTTAAGATCCATTATATTCTTATTTAAATTAATTTATTCATTTTATTCTTTTCTTCCCATTCCCTAATCTATACCATACCTATAATCACATTCTTCTTCTCCTTTCCTTTCTCTTCCTCTTAGTCTTAGCCTCCTTTTCCTCCCTCCCTCCCATGATGTCAATTCACTCTATTGGGCCATTATTATAAGCTTTCCTCCAGGCTCCAGACACATGATTTATATTTTGTGTGTTCTTTCATTTATCTATCTGCATGTGTATTTTCTTTTTTTTTTTGTCATGTAATGATCATGATGTATTAGCTAATGACAGCTAACCTACACTATTAATACTTTCTTCTGCCTGAACACTTGCATCTTTTCTAAGTTTGTGATAAAAGGTATTTGATTAAAGCTAAATTTTCTTGCGTATAATTGTGTAAATAAATTGCAAATGCACACATCAGCTTCTTTCTTTTAGCACCACTGTACATTCGTTTCAGCTGGATTCTTGATAAATAAAATCCTAAATTGCTAATCTGAACACTGCACAAAGTGAATGCTAACCCTTCGATCTCAGCTTTTCACATGATTAAAGGGAGATTCCCATCAACTTCACTGTCACTGCGTTCTAGTTATGGTTTTAAAAGCAGCCTGGCTTTTTTCTGGCTCTCTCTAGACATCTGAAAAGATACTTGTCTTTCATTGGATACAGCTACATTCATTTGTTGGCATCAAATTGAGTCACTTTATCCTTATATCATGCAATTGTGGATAAACTTTCAGGTGTGACCTAGGTGTGGCCCGGCCCCCTTAGAGTGTAAGAAGTTCAGGGCCGAAACACTTGAACAAGGGGGGTTTCTTCGCTGAAGACTCTCTGTTGTCTGGCTCCCCCATGAGTTTCTAGTTACAGTGGACATATTCAAGGAATAAATTCTGTCAGTCATTTTCTTCTCATAAAGAGATAAGGATGAATGACAGTTGTATCTGATAAGGAAAACACAAAAAGATTGTTTACAAAATATACTGATGTCAGACTACTCTGGTCCAGGTGTTGAAAGAAATGTACACCTGTTAGTTACGAGACTTTAAAGATTATGTACCTAATGCACAGTATCTCACATATTTAATTTCCCCATAAAATCATAGGAAACATCTAGCTCTGGCCACTGCAGACTGAGTCAGTGTGACAGCCACCTAACATACAATGTCCTTAGCTAAGCTATGGTAGCCGAATATTCAGCTCGTAGATTTTTGTTTTGCTACAGAAAGCCGAATATTCGGCTCGAGTGACACCAATTTTCCAACACTAATATCTAAGCCAACTTCTCGAAATACTGAATCCGATTCTGGTTCATTGATTTTCCTTTACTTAAATGTCTAATGTGTTACGTCTTGTGTTTATACTATGAGAGACAGAAAAGACATCTTTGAACTACGCCTAAATTTCAAACTGGATAGTGTTTCAGTTTGAACCAAAGTACCGGCGTCCACACCCACAAGTGACAAAAGTTACCATAGGGAATGAGTTAACTGGAGTAAGATGAGTGAGAGTTTAGTTGTCATAACAAATTTCAGTTTCAATTAATAATTCCACACTGAAAACCAGAATGTGGATAAAATGACAATGGAAAAATGACAATGGAAAAATAACAAAACTATCTATTTACTATGATACAGATTCTCTGACCAGGCAATATGTCCCTCCAAAAAAGCTACTCACAAGCATGCTGACACATACACATTAATGAAATACCACTCACTAGGATTCTGCTGAAGTAAGCAATCAGTCTGTCTGACAAGAGTTTCTGTCCAAAGTTTTGTTTTGTCTGATCTCTGCATCAAGTTTTCAAAATGAGCATCCAATTCTGTCTTTTCAGCGGTGCCCAACTTTTCCTCGGTAAACTGTGGAATGAAGAAAAATTATTGTAAAAAAATTGACAGTAAACAATCAAATCATAATCATTCGCTCAATCACTCATGCTGTTAAGAAAATAATGCAATACCAAATTAATACAAAATACAAGCTAAATTAATTTGGTCCATTATACTTTGGGCAGAAGCCATTTTTATCATCACAATTATGCTTGGACTTAACTTTTTACATAAACCAAATACATGTCTTTTCATTCCCGATATAAAGTCATATTGTATTATACCAGATGAGGTACTTGGCCTTTCCCAGGATATGCCTGCTTCCGCACTCCTGCCATCCCCCCTCCCTTACTTTCTCTGTCCCCTCCTCTTTCTCTCTTTCTCCCACCCCCACACCTCTCTCTTCCCACTTTTGTCCACCATCAGCCCCCACCCCCACCACCATCACATGCAACTTAACCTCCACGCCATGATGGGCATGTATACCCAGTTTCGAGATCTCAGCTGTTTGCCGCATCCGGCACAAAAACACAGGTGGGTCAAGCAGACCATGCAGTGCGGAAGGAATGTTTTCACTTTCCAGGTCACTGTCCTCTCTGAGACATAATAATTAATTACTGTCACTGTCCTATTTTTCATTATATCTCTTCTTAATCAAAGGCATTACGACAAGAACATGTTAACCAGTGAACCACTGGTCAGAAGCTTTCAAATGCTCTCCCCACACTATCAAAAGGTGTAGCATCAACATGCAAATTATTGCTCTCCAAATATGCAATATGGTCTCATTTTCTCCTAAGCTGAGCATCATCTAGAGCTGTCTGTGTCTAAGAACCAATCAGAAACAAGAAAATTACAGCTGTCAGTTTGGTACCATAAGTCAGATCATTGGTTAGAGACTTAGAAACAGAGGTTTCAGTGGTTAATTCATTATCAAGCATGATAAGGCATAGCAGCGAATATTTTCATACCGATGAAATAGAAATCACATGCACAGTGGTAACGTGGTCATCAGCAAGAGTCAGTGCGATCCAGATAAAATTCCCCCGTGCAGAAGCACAGCCTGGGGGTTAAGTCATAAAAATGGGTTTGGTTTTTTTCTTTGTTTTCCTTTTATTTAGTCTGAAGTACTAGTACATCCAAATTATCACTTTCTTAATAATAATAATGTAATAATGTATAGCATTTATATAGCGCATATCCATTTAAAATGCTCTATGCGCTTTACAGAAACAACATGTCAACCACAGAGCAGAATGGAGCTGCCTGCGAAGCGCTCAACACACTGCACTGCTTCTTTCTCCCTCCCTGTCTCGCTCACTCTCTCTCTCTATCTCAGAGCAAATTGTAACGCAGCCTGTTAGGCGCAGTTCACAACTCACAACAGTTCACACTCACAGCACTTCAGAACTCACATCAGTTCACAACACACAACTCAAATAATATTTGAATATTTATTAATAATAATATATATTTAATAATGAATAATAAATTTTTGTTGTTGCTGGTGGGGAGGGGGGGGGGGTGATATGGATAAATTTTAATCTATTAATTTCAATTTTCAATTTTGCCCGGGCAGCGGCCTTTCGGCCTGCTCTTTACGATTTCCAACTGCCAAGGTATCTTTAACGTGCGCAACGTGCACACGGGCCCTCCGAATTTTTTCGTCCTTATCCGAGAAGACTAGGTACTCGATCCTACCCCCCAATAGGACCAGGGACTTGAAAATATGAGAAAAATCCAATTTCCAACATGCCTGCACTGCCCAGGTTTTGAACCCGGGACCCTTGGCATGAGAGGCGAGCACCTTGCCTCTAGACCACCTTGTCCCTTCTTATCATCAGTTTGTTACAATCTTATATGCACCAGGGCGCTATGCACTCCTTTTCTTTCACCAAACTGAATACATAAAATATGGTCTCACACTTGTGTTTCTGCCATATACACTCCTCCCTTGTTAACATAAAAAAATAAAAATAAAAATGAACCCGATTGAAAGCTCTTCAAAGGCAGTCAAATATTAATGATAGCTCTAGTCTAAATCTAATGTCAAACTGGAAAACCTCTTGAAAAGGAAATGGTCAAACAATGGGCATATCCAAGGAATACACAGACCTGCCAACCTAACAAAATTTTCTGTAGTAATTTCCACACCCAATTTGAGTCATCTGAGTGACCATTTCAGTAATAACCCCGCATAATGAATGTTTGCTAGCATGACAGAACACTGATGACTAACACATTTTAGTGGAATAGATAAAATAAAGGCTGCCATTATCCGCCAACATGATCTGCGGATACTGCCCAGGTTTATCCGCCGAAAATGTCGGCAGATACTGCCCAGGTTTGTCCGCCAACATTATCGGTGGATACTGCCAGGGCCGCCAACACTATCAGCAGATACAGCCTGGGCCGGCAACATTATCGGCAGATACCGCCCAAGTTTATCCACCAACATTATCAACGGATACCAGCCTTGGCCGGCAACATTATCGGCGGATACTGCCCAGATTTATAATGTTGGCGGATACTGCCCAGGTTTATCCGCCAAAATTACAGGCGGATACTGCTTGGGTTTATACGCCAACACTATCTGTAGATACAGCCTGGACTGCCAACAGTATCGGCAGATAAAGCTCGGGTTTATCTGCAGGTATTGGTGTTGACTAATTACAAAAAACAAACTGGATTTATTCCCTATTATTGTTGTTGAAAAAAAAAAAACACATTAAACAGATTGGTTGCTGGTAAAAACACTTTTATAAGAAAAAAAAAACCTACCCTGCTGAGATAGAATCGAACCACTGTCCCCCCCTTGACAGGTGAAGATACAAAAAAAAAAAAAAAAACTGGATTTATTCCCTATTATTGTTCTTGGACTGAAACAAAAAAATTGATTCTCAATAAAAAAGGGAAAAAAAAAACTGCCCTGCTGAGAATCAAACCACGGCCCCCTGACGGACAGGCAAAGAGGCTAACCACTACGCTACTGAGAACCCTGTGCAATTGTGAGGGAATTCTTACTAAATAAGCATGACTAAACCAAGAAACCCATAACTATGGGTAGACCTGGACCTTCATATGTATCCATTTAATCAATAAAATTCCACTTTAATTCAGAAAAGCCTTTCCAATTTCAATCATGCAATTGTTTTCAACATGTGCATTTGATTGGGATGAACGGAACAAGGAAAGAGACGGAGAAAAGTTTGACTCAGGGGAGATCACTTGTAAATACAAAAAATATGCCTGCGGATAAGAAACATGCTAGGGGAAATTTTATCCGACAGTATCAGCGAATAAACACTTCGTAAAATAAAACGTAAACTTTGATTACTACACCTACTTATTTCAAATCATCTTCTAGATCTATAAAGACAGTAAAAATCGGTGGGACCACGGGTTTGTTTTCGGTTTAGACAGTTTCGGTTTAGCGACAGGAGGCTTGAAAAATGCCAGTTTCAAGAGGGGCAGCCCAAATCACTATCATAGAGAACAAATAATGTAAGTGCACAGGCTCAACAGACTCAACACGTCCTCGCTTGCTCTGTGTTTTTGACTGAGAATGAGGATAGGCGATTGTTCAGGCCTCTGCACACTCGAAGCATGGATAAGCGGGCGAATGTTGACTAACTCTCATAACAGGGAGGCATGCGTGTGGATAGACAGCACAGAACCGCCGTCCCCGTACATCTCGTTCCCGTACATGATGCCATGAAACGCGCTGTCCGCGATAACTAGTGTTGTGGACAAGGTGGTCTAGAGGCAAGGTGCTCGCCTCTCATGCCAAGGGTCCCGGGTTCTAAACCCGGGCAGTGCAGGCATGTTGGAAAGTGGATTTTTCTCATATTTTCAGGTCCCTGGTCCTATTGGGGGGTAGGATCGAGTAGTTCTTGGAAATTGGATTTTTCTCATATTTTCAAGTCCCTGGTCCTATTAGGGGGTAGGATCGAGTACCTAGTCTTCTTGGATAAGGACGAAAAAATTCGGAGGGCCCGTGTGCACATTGCGCACGTTAAAGATACCTTGGCAGTTGGAAATCGTAAAGAGCAGGCCGAAAGGCCGCTGCCCGGGCAAAATTGAAATTAATAGATTAAAATTTATCCATATCATCCCCCCCCCCCCCCCCCCCCGCCAGAACAAGAAATAATAAAACAAGTAAAGTGAGGTGTAAATGCCAAGGGCAGCGAACCTCCTAAAATAAAGACCTCAAATCAGTGTTGTCTTTCTGATGTAATACATTTTACATGCAAGGTCACTCGCCATGCGCCAAACGTAAAGTCCTGCTGCCGTCTGATTTCGTGAGGTTATAGGCTTCCTCCCTCTCACCCTATCCCTGTAGTACTGCCTCTCCCATGTAGGCCTATACTACCGGGCAGAATGAAGCACGGCATGCTTTATTTTTTTGGGGGGGGGGGGGGGGGGAGGGGGGGGGATATAGTAGGGTCATACAGTGACTTGACTCGATCTATGGCAAATCAAAGTGGACTGGCCACTGAATCCCAACAAATTTCTTTGCGGTTTAACCATAGGGTTATTTCGGTTTAGCGCTGGTTTGTTAACAAATATAAAGAGGAAAAAAATCGGGGATTCTTATTTTCCTTCGGTTTAGCGCTAGTTTCGGTTTAACCGTTCTCCACTGTATTTTCCCTTAGCTCCTCTGCCTCCTATTATCTGTCTTAAGTTGTTTGAGCCATAAATATGGTTGAAAGTTGACTAGTTAATACCAAAACTCGTGTACTCTGCTCATTTGCCACATATGTATAGGCTCTTACAGGTGCTTTGAAATGTAGGCTGAATATGAACCAGAGTATGCCAGTGTAGCGTCTGAGTGTAGCCCCCCCCCCCCCCCTTCCTTGCACAGTACTGACAATGACATCTTGAATTTTAAAAATGACTATGGAAAAACTGTTGTAGGCAGACGAAATAGAAGGAAAAAAGTGTGGGATGTGTACTATTCATTTAATACAACTTCTGCTGATTTTTAGCATGACGGACGGTCATTTTATTAAAGAATTACATTTTCTGAATGTGCCAGAAAATATTCAAACTTAAAAGCTTGACTTAGACGCATGCTAAGATGTTAAAAGCATTGAATAACCTGTATCATAAGAGAAGGAAATCACCATGCATCCAAATCTTATTTCACTAGGTGCTAAAAAGTGAAAAGTAAAAAATGAGGCTGAATATTGCGAATATTGCTTCTTTTAGACACATTTCACTAGAGTGGATTTTATTCTACTTTTGCATGGGGCCATTTTGAAATTAACACTCAATTTCAATGTATGGATGGCATTTCAGTTAAAAAATGATAAAACTTTCACCGCATGTTCAAGAAAAGGTTGATTTTTGCATGGAAATGCCCATTAACGATCTCCATCCAATCAGAAATCGCAATGACTCGTTCGTCAGTGACTCCGTTTTGTCATATGCAGCTGGCTACCGTTTTGTCTAAATCGAAGCGACAGACCTAGCGGATTGCTTTCTAAAAGACGGAAAGTAACACATCAAAGCAACAATGCCGTATAGAACACATTACAAATACTGATGTTACGTTGGAAAGTTGTTTTTCTTTTAACATACAAATCATGAAGCCTATATGGATGACAGGCCGGTCTGAGGGAGCCAACGGGGTAGATCATCTATGTCAAGTGTCAGTTCCTGCGTTTGCATCGGGACGGGCACTGACCAGAATTGTTATTTAAGTCTTCAAAATACGTTTATTCCCAGAAGACATCACAAAGTAATGGTGTTCAAAGGAGGTAGTCCACTTTGACCCAATCTCTTCCGATAATCAAAGAGCTTCCTGCTTCTAAAAGTCATATTTTCAGAATCCTAAGACGGTAAGCTTTAAAATGATACCAAATAATAATAGCTATGTTTAACCCTTTGAGACCATAGCACCAGTATACCGGTGGGAACCAAAGGCAGCTATATGATATATGCTGTACCACTGGTAAAACGGTGTGGAAATGCGCTTTGTTTTATGGACTGTGGAAAGGCAGTTATGCGTAAAATGATTAGGACTATCCAATCAGTGATTTAGAAAGTGAGCCAGAGGATGATGAGTTGGTTGGACACAAATAAAAATTATCTGCCATCTATTTCTTGTCATGACCTTTTTATTAACCAATCCCTGGTTTTCCACAGAAACACTCAGGAGCTCGGTATAGGGTTAAATTAGGGCTCAAAAGGTTAAGACTTTAAGTTGAGCATTTTGAAAAATGCCAACTATGGGGGGTGCAAAAAGAAATCAATGAAAACCTGTGCGTTTTCCACCTGATCATGTTCAGATCATCCTGCGCAGCTCAAAAATGAAAAACATCTTTCTCTGGTTCCCCGGAATTGATCTTTGACATTGCCCCGTTGTCATTCGACTCTTCGGGTTTCTGTGTGTCCTGCCTTCCAGCCTCTTTTCTCTTCTAATTCTTTTTAAATTTTGTTCTAAAGAAATTTCCATACTTTGCAACAACAAACTCTCTTATTCATTCATGGCTTTAAATGATTTAAAAAGCTTTTTGCTCAGAAACGACTGCCCTTACAGATACCTAGCATCTTTACCTTATCAAGTCACAATAGGCTTCCAGTGCAACCAGATCATGAATGCGACCAAAAACTGAAATAGCTTGCAACCTCCATTTAATACTGTAATCCTCGGCATGCGGTCTTCTACCGGTTCCTTCGACTTTTTGGACATCAAGGTCTCATTAACACCCACGGGACTGTCCACATCTGTGCATTATAAGGGCATGGACAGCCATAGGTACTTACACTATGGTTCTTCTCACCCGTGTTCTTGCAAGGATGCCATTCCATTTTCGCAATTGCTCCGTTTGCGTTGTCTTTGCCAGTCGGATGCAGACTTTGCCACTGAAGGCAAGAGGATGTTAGAATTTTTTCGTCTTAGAGGTTATCCAGAACATGTTCTGGATAAAGCCTGGTCGAGGGCCTGTGATATTAGTAGGCTGGATGCCCTCACTCCCAGACAAAGGAGGGAAGATAATCGTATCAAACTAGTTTTCACTTATCACCCCCAGTCTTTTCCTATTAAGCAAGTCCTCCTTAGAAATCTTTCTATCTTGAGGGCTGACCAGAGCCTCAATGACATGCTTGATGCAACACCTCCTCTGCTGGTATATAGACCATCCAAAAACCTAAAAGACATTTTGGTCCGGAGCAGGCTTGTTCACACTGATCGTTGCGGTACCAAACCGTGTGGCAATTCTCGTTGCAAGACATGCACACGTCCTTCAATCATCTTCCATCGAGTGCCCTTTGGCGACGTTCAGCATTAAGGAAAACTTCACTTGCCATAGTCGTAATCTGGCATATGCTATCCGCTGTGCCAGGTGTCATATGTTGTACATTGGTGAAACGGGACGTCAGCTTCACACTCGGTTTCGGGAGCGCCTCCGTGACATTGAAAATCAAAATGGAAAGCCTGTTTCTGTCCATTTTAATCGATCAGACCATGAGCCATCCAACGACATTCAGATTCTGGGGCTCAAGTCTTGTCACGCAGGCGCTGATGTACGCTTTGAGACCAAACAACATTTAATTTTCCAGCTCGGCACTATCACTCCCCATGGCATCAATGTCCAACATTGCCTTCGATAATTCCACTGTTGTCAATATCAATATATATATAAATTTTTTTAAATTTTTTTTTTTAAATTAGGCCTATTATTATTATTATTATTATTTCATTTATTTTTTATTTTTTTTTATTTTTTTTTTTTTAAATTACATTTTTTCTTAATCACTTTTTCTTTTTCTTTTCCTTTACTGCGTCTCCTGACATTGCGCACCATCCCTGTCTTGTGCTCTGAGGCACTATGTGGCGCCTTCATCTTGGTTACTAACCAAATGTGTCACTTTGAGCTTCCATGCATTTGGCGGACGGACATGCTTTGGTGCTGCTAACGAAGCAAGAACTCGCAGCTAAGTAAACTGTTTCGCTTCGTTAATGTTGAAGTCTTTTATTGTTTGTTTTTTTTTCACTTGAAAAAGGCGAAAGCCTAAAATTTTGTGGATTTTCTGTCTTCTCTTTAGTTTGTTTTGTATTGTTTGGGTTTTATTTCTCACGCAGGGTTTCGCAACATACCTTTTCTTTTTGCCCAATTTTGACTTTGCTTATAGCCCTGCTGCGACCCCACAGTTTCTCTGTGGTTTTTATGATATTTCGTGAAGGTCTTCAAGTTTGTAGCGCTGTCTCTTTACAAGAGCATTTTTGACGAGAGTGGCTGATCCCTGCTTATTTTCTGGACACTAATGTGACTGAAGATTTTCAGAAGAGGAAACAGCATTTTTACGAACTCAAGGTAAGGGTACAAGGTGGTATGGTATTGGAAGTGATCCTAGTGCCCTCTACAGGCTCAGGTGACTTGGCAATACTTACTCTGGTTGCTAGAGGGAGGTGTAAAGGGGCAATTAGTTGTTTGAAGTTAGAAAAAATAGACAAAACATTCTCCTGAATAAATTATGGCTATGAGGGTGACTGCCCTGCAGTCCAGACAGTAGTCGCAAAGGAGTCTATTTAGCGTGGGTGTTTTTGCATGTGTTGTTGTTCTTCGATTGATTGTCGGAGTGTGACTCAGCAGCATTATTATCATTATTACCATATTATCACCTACATTCACAATGACCAATAAAAAATATTGCAACCTCTACCATAAGTCCAACAACCAGGGGAAAATTTAAAAGTGGTTGCACACCTGTCAAGTTGCTCTATGTGTAAAGAAACGAAGTGCTTATTTGACCAATCGGTCCAATAAGCCATTGGCAGGCTAGGCCTTACTGTCCCAATTGAAGAGCGTTTTCCCAAACTGGGTAAGTCATTGGAGTGATTTTGAGATATTGCACTTTTTTTAAATGTCTAAACTCTAAATTAAAGCAGCATTTCATT
This sequence comes from Onchidella celtica, assembly GCA_963931925.1. Lineage (NCBI taxonomy): Eukaryota > Metazoa > Mollusca > Gastropoda > Systellommatophora > Onchidiidae > Onchidella > Onchidella celtica. Next base: position 23,263,381 of record OZ007577.1, read on the forward strand.
TTAATTTTCTTTTAAGCATAAAGATAAAGGGTACCAAATCTAATTTATCATTAGTATCGAAACAAATCTTGGACTTATTCTTGCACTATATTTTGACTTACCTTTTCCCAAAACTTGTCTTCAAAGAACGAAACGTGACCAGTGCTAAAAATTAATGCTATTTCTTTAATTTTTTTATAAAGCATTAAGCGTGTGTGCACGGACTTTGACACTGAAATGAAATGCAATCATTTTTTAGATTTAATGGCCATTCGATAGTGTGTTTGCAAAATAAAAAAATAAAATAAAAATTACCTCTGCGCTAAGTAAAAAATTAAGGGAATTTGAGCCACACCTACCCGTGATCGGTTAGACCCAAAAATATCAAGCAGTGTTTGCTTTTTGTCAGAATACAAATTTTGGCCTTCAGTCCTTCCAATTTTCTTACATACTAGCAATGCCCATCGCTCACTGCACCGTGAGTCAAAAAAGGTCACCGCCCGCCAGGGATTTTCCGGACTGTCACGAGACGAGTTCGTGAACTGTTCTTAATTTATTCTCCTTTTAAAGTCAGTTAGCAAACCAAACAAGCAGACCAACGACCAACGGACACATGGAGTGAATTTTCAAATCAAACATGCTATTTAATTCACAATGAGTTTCATGGTGGCTTCTGCCAAATATTTCAACTCATAATAGGCAAAATGTACAATCAAAGCCAAAAAAAATAATAATAAAGACATGCAAAAATCCCTATCGAGGACTTGGCGATTAATTACAAACCCCCTTTTTCTAGAACTTAACTAATGATACTTAAAAAGTCCTTGTCAACAGCTGTTCTCCTCGTTGACACTTTCACGTCTCCATGGTTCAAACGATAATCTTCAGAGTTCAAATGATTCACAAGGCGATTCACTCATGCCCTCGTAGATAGACTGTCTCGAAGGGTACCCATGCCTTCTTCAAGACCTCCAAGCTTCAAACGATAATCTTCAGGGTTCAAACGATTCACAAGGCGATTCACTCACGCCCTCATAGATAGACTGTCTCGAAGGGTACCCATGCCTTCTTCAAGACCTCCAAGCTTCAAACGACAACCTTCAGGGTTCAAACGATTCACAAGCTTCAAACGACAAGAAAATTAACACAATGGTTCCCCACGGTCACCCAGACCGTCATCTCGTGCAGCCAAACTCTGGAGGGGGAACACACATGGTAAGCCTTTCCTCCTATTTATACCCCGGAGGGTTTTGCACACGGTACCATTTTTAAGCGAGTCGTGTCTATCTTTTCACACTCGTAAACAAGTTTAAAATCATGCTTTCCCTCGCCAAGTTTACCCCCTCTACTCTCGTGGCGTACAAGGCCACCAACCTTACTCGTGACAGGACCGTTTTGGATCAGAGGTGCCTGTCTTCTAAATATTACTACGAAGTTATTTATAGACGAAACTCAATGAAACTTGGCAACCAATCAGAAAATAGGATAAACTCACCACATGTGGACGTTGGCGATTCTGCTATTTTTGGAACCGGTTGAAATCCGTGTGAAAGTGCAAGGTTTATTTGTGTTTCGCAAAGTACGCCGAGCTGTTGCATCAACGTCGACAAGGTAAGTTTAGCATCTCTTTTCTATACTGTGTCCAAATTTCAAATTTAAATGTCCAGCCATTTTTAAGTACCAATTCAAAATATCCAACTACCCACGGCCTAGATTGTGTCATTCAGTGGCCCCCGACACAGAAAAAAATGTGGGTCAGAGTTCTCCTAGCAGCCTACGAATGCGTGATCACTGGGTGCCATTTGACTGGTCGCCTAGATCACTCAGGTCACAGAAGAGTTCAAGTATGTCTAACTGCTCTGTTCCTTTTGTAATTTGTACTGGGAGTTGACGGCTCCATGTTACGGGTTTTTTAATGAGCTTAATGTATTTTTTCAGAGCAAATTTGTCTTTAATGCATGTGATTTGTTTGATTTACATTGAATTGAAACATTTCTCAAAAAATATCAAGCCAACAAAGGTGGAACAAAGAAATTTATTGAGACTGTATTTAATGTGAGTTTGTAACTTTCTCCTCCCGTCGGCAAATGGAACTCGACCACATTGTTTATAGGGGCTATTCCAAGGCGTTCTCTGACGTTTTTGTCTTCGGCATACAATTTCCTTTCAACTTCCATACATTTTAACATTAAAATAGGGTATTTGAAAATGAACAACACGGTTATGAAGTAAGCAGTCTTAATTCCTTATCATATAAACAACATTTCTCGTTTTTTAAATTTTATCCCCACTTACAGCCGCTTGGTGAGAGATAGATCTAGAGAAAGTTTATTGACAATGTTACAATTTTTTGTCACGCGCGGTCAGCCAGACCCACACCACAACAAACGGTTTTGTCATTAATCTTTTCAAAGAGAACAATAAATTGCCAGTATAAATAGCAAACGTGCTGGTTACATGGATTGGTAACCCCTCTCTGTCTGTGGCTGCTGTAAGAGCAAAGATTGAATTCCTCTCCATTGTTCATGTTCGTTCGTAATTCCAAAACAATATTTTTTAATCATAGCTCAAAAAAGTATTTGAGCTATCATAATTTCTCTGCAGCATGAGATTCTGCTTGCAAAGATACAACTGGTTGCCAAGTTTTATTCTATCCATTGAGTACCAAGATATGTGTGTGCGCCTGAAGAAAGGTCCCGGTTGTCGGTACAGCTATTTTTGAGCTCGGGGGTGAAAAGGTCGAAAAAGTCGTGCCTTGTCAGAAATGTACTTCTAGCAGAAAACACAAGTTTAACCATTTGTAAATAGCATATGAAAAGGATTCAAATCTTTCTATGTCATCTCTATGTTATACCTCATTCGCATTCTATACATGGAAATCTGGAAAATCGGTAAAATCAGACATCTTATTTCAACTGAAACTGCGGCTGTTTTAGTAAATTCTTTTGTACTTTCAAAGCTTGACTATTGCAACTCCCTTTTGGCTGGAATTTCACAAAAAAATATTAGAAAACTCCAAATTGCTCAAAACAATGCAGCGAGACTTGTTTTGAAGAAAAAGAAAAGAGATTCAGCACTGCCACTTCTGCAGAGTTTGCACTGGCTGCCAGTTGAGAAAAGAATAATGTACAAATTGTCATCCATTTGTCACAAATGTGTCAATAATACTGCTCCATCGTACCTAGTTGATTTAACTGATTACTATGTTCCATCTCGTCAACTAAGATCATCATCTGACACTACAAAATTGAAAGTACCTAAAATGAATCTGTCCACTGTAGGAGAAAAGTCCTTTTCATTTCTTGGCCCTACCATCTGGAACACTCTTCCAAAGACAACCAGGGAAATTAATGACATTGGTTCTTTCAAATGCCATCTGAAGACCCATTTCTTTCAGACAAACTAGGCTAGGTGTTTTTCGGCAGCAACAATAGTAAATATTTTTGAATTTCTTTTGTGTATGCGTGTGTGTGTGTGTGTAAGAGTTTGTTAAAGCGCCCAGAGCTTGTCATCGACGGGGTTGGGCGCTATATAAATGCAATATATTATTATTATTATTATTATGTTTAAATATTTTTTTATTAATTATTTGTACAACATGTGACTCTTCAGGAAGTAATATTGGAGTGATTGTTGCTAGGGGACTGTGGACTAATTACAAAGCCTTCATAGAGATAATACTGAGTAGTGTTCACTGCCCATCTATAGTTTACCGTGTAACATGCCACGGTCCCCTAAAAACAGCCAAGTCGGAAGTTTTTTATATCTTGTCAGGAGAGCGCAGTATTTTACATAGAAAGCTAGAGCTGATCAGTGAACACAACTCAGTAGTTTCCCTATTTGCCTTTGTAATAAAACTACGCTCCCCCAACAATATCCAAAAAGTCTGTCATGGGAGTGAGCTGTTAAAGCTGTTTTTCTCAAAAGTTTGTTTTTGCCCCCTGTCTTACAAAATGTGTCATATCTTCAAAACTATGGATATTGGAAAAATTTTAAAAGCAGCGTGTTCAGCATTGAATTTTCTTGAAGAATATGCCCTTATCTCAAAATCCAAAATTTGAGACAACTGGGACCTTTCTCCAGGCACACACACATATGGTCGTAAATCTGGAAAAAAAAATGTTGCAGGAGACTAATTTATGACCATATTTTTATGATTTCCTCCAAAACTATAGAAGATATCATTATTCTGACTGTGGATTTAGTTTCTGAAGCTAAAAATACAACGGACTGTCAAATTTCAATTGTGTATCTCCATTTATGACTGAGATATCATCAATTTTCTGAGAAAAACAGTCACCGTTGGATCAATTTTCTGGGAATATTTTCCTATACAAGGTATATATTCCAAATTCTTCGATCCTTAAAGTTAAAAATTCGTAACTTTTTTATTCATGGATGGATTTTGAAAATTCAAAAACCATGATTCTCAGTTATTTCTTCAGGTTTGTATTTTTGGGCACAACTATCAGGATTATATGTAGGCCTACACGTAGCGGACTTTATTAGTACTACATACATACATATAATGCTATGTGGCAGGTAGACCCTACAGGGTGAGAGTTAAATCTACAGTGTACTTCTCTGCAAACTTGTCTCTTTTCCACAAAATTTATGTGACGTACAGGACCATTGCACTTATTCTCTTTGCCTATTGGGACCAAATACATAATGAATCTCATGCTTAGATACAACATATATATATATATAATACATGTAATTTATATTATCAGTACCTGGACAAATTAGATTAAGATTTATTTGCCAATTTGGACCATAAAGATTTGACTTATTTGACCACTTGGACAAATAAGGATTAAGCTTATTTGTCATTTGGACGAATAAGGTAGCAATGCCACTCGGGCGCATTGCCGTGGGTCTGAAATAAGTCATTGCTAGCGGGTGTATTTTTGGACCATGTGTGAAAAGAGGGTCATGCTCTTGTATACACTCGTACCATATTGTTTCTTAACCAATGTGAATAAAACTTGGCAGCCAATCAGAAAATAGATCTACCTAATGATATGCTGATGACGATCTAAATCTCCTCTAGGCCTACTGAATTTGTTTCATCTTTATGTATTTCGCGAATTACGAGCAGTAGAAGTTTCGTCGTTGACAGGGCAAGTCTTGAATACTTCTTCTTTTACTTCCTAAATGTGAGTGCGCATGAGAAAACCCACAATAAGTCGCAAACATGACATTTTGAGTTCTGTACACATAATAAAAGACAAGACATTTCTGATAAATTGAACTCAGTGACCCCCCCTAAAACAAGATTTTGAGAAAACGGCATTTAATCCTAAAAGTGGCAATAGCTAATTGACCCATTAATATTGGAGTGATTGCTGTTAGGAGACCGTAGTCTAATAACTAAGCCGTTATAGAGCTCATACTGAGTAGTGTTCACTGCTCATCTACAGTTTACCCTGTAACATGCCACGGTCCCCTAAACAACAGCCAAGTCGAAAGTTTTTTTATCTTGTTAGGAGACCGTAGTCTAATTACAAAGCCTTTATAGAGATCATAGTGAGTAGTGTTCACTGCTCGTCTACAGTTTACCCTGTAACATGCCACGGTCCCCTAACCAACAGCCAAGTTGGAAGTTTGTGTCGGACTCATATTTTCACTTCAAAGCCGTTTTTCTCAAAATCAGCTCTGTCGACATACTGTGGGTTTTCTCATGCACACTCACAAATTTGAAATTTTTGTGTTTTTCAGAGCACAGACATGGGCTACGGAATGTTGTGTCATCTGCCTCTTTTACCATCTAGATTTAGATAATTCACACCATCATTTTGAAAGTAAAACTAAAAAATAATTTAATTATACTATTATAGTTTTGGTGAATGAATGCTAAGTTTCATCTCGATAGTTCAATTTCAGACTGAGATATATATGGTCAATTTTTTTTTTTTTAAACTCATGGTTTGAAGGTCTGCTTTTTGAGAATATATTCCTCTATAGGCCTAAATATGTTCCAAATTCTGGTGATCCTAACCCACACCCTACTTAAAGCCCGCTGTCTCGTCAGTGACCTTACTCACGGAGATTATCTGGGTCGCACTGACAATTGCCGATGTTCGATGACCACACTACCGGTCCACATGGTTCAGTTTGTGTTTGATCGGTACGAAAACATTCGCTGCTATAGGATGCCTTATCACACTTGATGATAATGAGTAAACCAGTGAAACCTTGGTCTGCAAGTCTCTAACCAATGATCTGACTTATGATACCAAACTGACAGGGCTGTAGTTTTCGTGAGAACGAAGTATGATAACTAGCCATGCCCCCCAAGCTCTAAACAAATGGTTTCACCCTGATTGACACAATAAAATGAACCAATGTGGGCATTTGGGGCAGAGGTCATTTCAGAGCTTGTTTCTGATTGGTTCTTAGATACAGACAACTCTAGATCTAGACGATGGTCAGCTTGTGAGAAAATGAGATAATATTGCAAATTTGTTGAGCAACAGTTCCCATGTCAATTGATATGAATAAATTGAAAGCGGAGAGTCCGAAGTCTGCTTTAGCCAATTATCCTGGCTTTATTCAACATTCAACTGTAGTAGGATCAGAAGCATGATCCAGTTATAATCCTTCTACCGAGCAATGGCGCTAGGAAGGACGAAATCGTTTATTGCAACGTCTGTGACGTCATCTCCGCACAGTGGTATTCATTAGTGGTGCGTTATTGTTCAACACAAGCAGATAGCAGATAATTAGACAAACAGATAAAACAAACAGTACATGACGAGCGATTAAAGTAACACAAAGCACATAAACATAGCAACATCACGACATTCTTCCCCCCTCAGGTAATCGGGCACATCATTAAACACGTTTTCAAAATTACAATGACCCCCAATTAATACTAGCGAACAAAAATGCAATGAAACGTTATTGTCACAAATTGCATCAAGTATGCATAGAAAAAGTCCTGGTGATCGTAGAGTTCAAGCTTCTCTGTTCCGTAAGTTATAAACCCTGGTCCGAACAAAAGGACGGCGTTTTGGACTAGGTCTACTTTCATCAGGTGCTTCCGGTTGAATCTCAGAGTTTTCTTCTCTGAGAGAAGTCGAAGGGTTACTACCTGGGGTGTTCAGAGAGTCTGTTAGATCCAAGCTACGATTTTGCGTACCGGTCTGCATAACAGCTGGTTCAGGAACAAGCATTATCTGATTTGTCTGGTCATTCACATTTAAGTCATTATTTGTCGGCGAAGGAGCCGCTTCATTCGGAACAGTAAGCGATGTAGTCATGTCTCCAGGTGGTGCCAGGTGGCGCAGAGCCACTGTTGTCTCCCTCCCATCACGAAGTCTGACTTGAGCATACAGAGGATTGCAATCCAACAGTTCAACCTCATCTACCAAGGGGTCATACTTCGAAGTCCTCACGTTTCTTCTCATGAGCACAGTACCGGGAGTAGTTAACCAACTTGGAAGAGTTATACCAGTTGTGGATTTCCTGTTATAGCGAAATATTCTCTCGTGCGGAGTTTCGTTTGTGGCGGTACATAGAAGAGATCTTAGGGAATGAAGTGAATCTGTGAGAACGAGCTCCCACTGATGGGTCTCTAGGCCACGAGACCTCAGCGCAAGCGTTATTGTCTTCCAGAGCGTGCCGTTCAATCTTTCCACTTGCCCATTAGCTCTAGGGTTGTACGGAGTAGTCCGACTAGTAGCTATACCTTTGTTGTGAAGGAAGTCCTTGAGCTCACTAGACATGAAGTTAGCGCCCCTATCAGAGTGCACATAGGATGGCATTCCAAACAGAGAGAAGAGTTGACAAAAGCATTTGATTATAGTTGAGGCGTTCATATCAGCACATGGAAAAGCAAAGGGGAAGCGGGAGTACTCATCAATCATTGTCAGAAGGTACTTGTTCCTCGAGGAAGAAGGCAAAGGCCCTTTAAAATCCACGCTAAGGCGTTCAAAAGGCTGAGTGGCCTTGATAAGGTTAGCATCAGTCGATTTGTAAAAGGAAGGCTTTAGTTCACAGCAGATTCTACAGTTTGCACACACTCTCTTCACTTCATCTAGTGAATAAGGGAGGTTCCTGCATTTGACGAAATGCATCATCCTCGTAACCCCAGGATGGGATAGTGTGCTGTGGAGATCTTGCAGTATTTCGGCGTTCGAGTTAGCAGTAGAACAGTACCCCCTCGAGAGAGCGTCCGCTGCATGGTTTTCTTTGCCAGGTCTGTATACTACGTCATAGCTGTAGCACGACAGTTCAATTCTCCATCTCTGGATTTTGTCATTTTTCACCTTTCCTTTCTGAGCGTTATTGTACATAAAAGCGACGCTTTTCTGGTCAGTCACAAGTTGGAAATGTTTTCCAAGTAAATAATGTTTCCACTTCCGGAGAGCCTCCACAATGGCATATGCCTCTTTCTCGACAGATGAATGTTTCCTTTCACTATGATTTAGTGTTCTTGAAAAGAAAGCAACAGGTCTCCCATTCTGATTCAGGGTAGCTGCTATCGCTATGTCAGAAGCATCCGTTTCGACCACAAGAGGGATATCCTGGTCAATGGTTGTAACAGCAGCATTCTCTATCTCTCTCTTCAACAGTTCAAAAGCACATTTCACTTTCTTTGGTAATGGAAAAGTGTGGTTGTTGACAAGAGGGTGTATTTTGTCAGAAAAGTTTGGGATCCAAGAAGAGTAGTAGGCAAACATGCCTACAACCCGTCGTTGTGATTTTGCGTCATGAGGATCAGCCAGATCTCGCAGCGGTTGTAGTCTGTCAGGGTCAGGTTTGATGCTGCCCTTGGAAACCAGGAACCCAAGCAGCTTGATTTCTCTGGCGGAAAGGATGCTCTTGTCCTCATTGAAAGTTATGCAGTACTCAGCGGCACACTTCATAAAGTGAGAGAAGTTTTCATCATGCTCCTTCTGATTTCTACCGCAAATAGTGACATTGTCTAAATATGCGAAAGTGTCTTTAATTTTCTCATTTCTGACGAGGCCGTCAATGATGCGTTGAAAGCAAGCGACTCCATTAGTGACGCCGAATGGAATACGTTTGAACTGGTAGAGGTTTCCACTGGCCTCAAAGGCAGTGTAGAATTTCTCTTCCTCCTTTATGGGAATTTGGTGGTAGGCACTGCGAAGGTCTACTGTACTGTACACCTCATATTTCGAGATCTCCTCAATCATCTCATCTATTCGAGGAAGAGGATATGCATCAAGCTGGGTGAAACGATTGATAGTCTGACTATAATCCACTACCATTCTTTTCTTGTGCCGGTCATTTGTTGTTACCAGCACTTGCGCTCTCCACGGAGAATCAGAAGGTTCAATCACATCTTCGGCAAGCAGTTTTTGGACTTCAGAGTCTATGAATTGTCTATCTGGTGTAGAGAACCGTCTTGACTTTGTAGCTATAGGTCTGCAATCGGGAAGCAAGTTCTTGAACAGAGAGGCAGGTTCCACCTTTGCAGCAGTTATGCCACAGACAGAGAATGTAGGCTTGGGGCCTTTGAAAGTCATTTCAAGTCCTTTGTGTTGATCTAGAAAGTCGTGACCCAGTATTAGGTCAGCGCACAATCCTGGTAGAACAGAGAGCCTTATTCCTTGATAAGTTTCGCCATTATATTCCAGAGTAGCAAAACAATGGCCTTTGGTTGTACTTGAGAGATTCGTGGAAGCCATGGAGATCTCTTTTCTAGACTAGAAGGTCTTGAACTTCATAAATTGAGCTTTGTCTGCTGAGATAAAACTTTCAGAGCTTCCTGTGTCCACCAGTGCCCTCAGAGGAGTGTCAAAGACCTTGACTTTTATAATGGCTTTCTGAAGACTTAAGGGGGCCGCAGCAGTGAAGGCCGAATTAAGGATGGGATTAGCAGCAGAGGCGAAGTCATTCCGTTTTCCTTTTGATAGACACACCTTTTGATAATGTCCTTTCTTCCCACATCCTTTGCAAGTTGCCTCTCGAGCAGGGCATTTTGATCGGGGATGCCGTTGAAAACCACAGAAGAAGCATTTGGAACTGATTGCAGCTGATAGTGTATCACTCTCGTCGATGGCTGGAGTGGTGGTACTGCCGCAGGGCACTGATGATGAAGCTGGTACATTGTTGTATGTCTGGGATTGTTTTTCGGCCATTTCTAGCGATCTAGCTTGATCAAAAGCAGTAGACAAGTCTAATGTCTTATTCTCAAGGAGTCTTTGTCTGATTTGACTTGAAGAGAGGCCACAGATGAAAGCGTCTCGGATGAAATCATCCTTGTTTTTGTCGGCTGAAACAGCTTTGAACTCACACTCTTTTGCAAGAATCTTCAGTCTCTGTAAGAATTGGTCAAGTGTCTGCCCTGGTTCTTGTTTGGTAGTTGTTAAGATGTGCCGAGCGAATATTTCATTTCCAGGTTTAACATAAATGTTTTTCAGGACTTCCACGGCAGAGGCAAAGGTGGGACAATCGATGATGTATTCATATACAAAGGGGTCAACGAAGTTTATCAGCAAGTCAAGTTCATCAAGAGTAGGAGTGGAAGATTGTTGTCGTAGAGATGACAGGAAATTGTTGAAAGTTCGCAGCCAGTGATTCCAGCGTTTGGATGCGTCTGGTGTGTTTGGGTCCGCGTTGAACCTCTCAGGTCGGAGAAAACGCTCCATGTTGAAATGTTGAATAAATTGATATGAATAAATTGAAAGCGGAGAGTTCGAAGTCTGCTTTAGCCAATTATCCTGGCTTTATTCAACATTCAACTGTAGTAGGATCAGAAGCATGATCCAGTTATAATCCTTCTACTGAGCAATGGCGCTAGGAAGGACGAAATCGTTTATTGCAACGTCTGTGACGTCATCTCCGCACAGTGGTATTCATTAGTGGTGCGTTATTGTTCAACACAAGCAGATAGCAGATAATTAGACAAACAGATAAAACAAACAGTACATGACGAGCGATTAAAGTAACACAAAGCACATAAACATAGCAAAATCACGACATCAATATTACACCTTTTGATAATGTGGGGAGAGCCTTTGAAAGCTTAGGCTTTGTGATTCCGACCAGTGGTTCACTGGTTAACATGTCCTTGTCACAATCAGACAATGCCTTTAAATTTAGAAGAGACACAGTGCGCAATAAGACGGTAATTACGCCTCAAAGAGACATGTGAAAATACCGCTTGCGCGCTGCGCGGTCAGCTTAATCTTGCCATATTTGTACGCCCTTGCAGAGTGAGGGCATGGAAAGTCGATGCTGTATTTCGACACCCCTCGCAGGGTGAGGGTTAACACCCCATAACTTTTTCATTTTTGGATGGATTTTAAACATTTAAAGCTCACCCTGCGAGCGACGGCTTAAAGCCCGCTGTCCAGTCAGTGACCTTACTCAGGGAGAATCTTATCTGGGGTCACTGACCCTAGCCTATATACAATGACCACACTACCGCTGTTAAAGTGGTTCGGTTTGTATTTGATCGGTAAGAAAACATTCGCTGCTATGCCTTATCACGCTTGATAAACCTTAGTCTGTCAGTCTCTAACCAATGATCTGACTTACGATTCCAAACTGACTGCTGTAGTTTTCGTGAGAACGAAGCATGATAACTAGCCACGCCCTCCCAAGCCCTAACAAATGGTTTCATCCTTCACCTGATTGACACATACTAATAAACCAATGTGGGCATTTGGGGCAATGATCATTTCAGAGCTTGTTTCTGATTGGTTCTTAGATACAGTCAACTGCAGATGGTGGTCAGCTTGTGAGAAAATGAGATAATATTGCCAATTTGTTGAGCAACAGTTCCCATGTTACATCGATGGTGTGGAGAGAGCCTTTGAAAGCTTAGTCTTTGTGATTCCGACCATGTTAACATGTCCATGTCACAATCATGACAATGCCTTTGATTTAGAAGAGATACATGATACAGTGAACAATAAGACGGTGATTAGGGCCTACCTCTCAAAAAGGTCAGTGACCCGACGCATGAAAATACGGCTTGCGCATGGCGCGGTCAGCTTGACCTTGCCGACTAAACCCGCCCATGCGGAGCGAACGCTTGGGAAGTCGATACTGACATTCGACGCCCTGCACAATGTGAGGGTTAAAAAGCATTATAAGCTTAGAATGGACTGTAGGCCTAGGCCTACTTCGTCTTTCCAGAGCGTAAAGCTAAAAACACTTGACTTGAAGAAAAAGCTTTTCGGTGGCATTGCTAAATAAGGGCTAGGCTTATTACTAAATTAGCCCATTTGGACCAATAAGGATTATAAGGGTAGGCTTAGCCGTGAAGAAAATATGGACAGATCTGGCTTTACGTTTTCCGTAACTCAGTGGATAATCACTCAAGTAGATCTACAGTAGGTCTAGAATAGATCTATTAGGCTAGGATCTAGATCTAGATCGTCTAGTCCTAGATGTAAATATACAGAAATAATATAATTATTGGGAGGAGTTCCGTATGCGTTACATGTAATTTTTACCGTTATTAAGTAAAGCTCACTGTTACACATTGTTCCCAACCTTATGACCAATTATCACTTCATATTCACAATAACACTTGTAACATACTTGCTAAGAAAAATAGTATAATCCAAGAAAAAAGTCTGAAGTGAGACAAAATCCGAAAACAGCTACCATTTTGAAACTTACTGGGGAGAGGTCACAGTAACAGAATTTACGAAAAAGCGCGGCTGGCGAAGGTTTACTGAAACAAAACTTGATATAGTGTTCACGAATTTAAACTCACAACACATGGAATGGTCAGATGGACCTGGGGGCGTGAGGGTCTAGTCAGTTTGTATCAATGGGCGGTAGTCAGATTGACTAATCGGGCGAAAAGGGCTGGGGTAGCCATTGGCGATCGACGTAGACACTAGTAGGCCCTCATTAGATCAGATCATGCAATCTCCGAGCAGCTGAAATCGGATTGTTTCGCTGCTAAGCCGATTCATAATTTTTTCAAACTATGCAAATTAACAAGGTCGGTAACTTTCCGTAATTTAGGTCAAGGTACTGACTGTGAGTATAAGTAAATTTTTACCGACAATCTGTTAACTCACCTGCGTGGCGAAATGGTTAAGACATGTGATTCAGGAGCGAAAGGGTGTGGGTGCGGATCCGAGCATTGTCATGATTTATGATTATTGTGTATGTGTTCTCTTCAGATGCTTCTAGCGCAGAGAAATCGAGATGAAATGGAAGCAAGATAGAGAGGGGAGAGACATAAGAGAAAACGAAAAATGACGTGAATTATTTATTGCTATTTCTTTATTAGCCCCCCAAAAATACCTAGCCCCTTTTTTTTTCAACCCCCTCAAAATAAACCCTCTTTAGCATGTAACGCATTCGGAACTCCTTCCTAATTATTATATGGGCTACAAAGTAAGCCTACATTGTAGAAAATTTGTATAATTGTAGGCTACGATCAGAAATATTCTATATATAGGCCTACGTTTACAACTGTGTTACCTGCACAGCCCTGTTGAAAACTGTTGATGCTCCCCCAGCGACTTTCTTAAACTTTGCATTCAACGAGTTGAGATCCATCATTTATATGTCGAGCATGTGTTCTTTCTTGTTAAGGTATGTTCCAATAGAAGACGGATCTTTTAGCAAGTGAAATCAGATGCTTTTGACGTCGCTTTCAGGGGGATGTCAATACAAAACTTCCGTATGTGCAGGGGTAAATAAGTTACAGCTAGTAAAATTCGCATGGAAAAATCAATGATAGAACCGGAACTGATGCCTTTCATAATAAACAGCTGATAACGTTAACAACACTAGATCTAGATCTAATTGTTTTTCAAGCACAGGCGTATACTCCTTTGATACGTCTTTGAGTTTATGAAAGGAATAATTTTCTGATGGAAAGGTAGGTCAAGATGCCTACATGTTAATACATATTATTATGGGACATGGCATGAAGGTCAAATCTCGATCATTATTATTTCAAAATATTATGGCGACTGTGGTGTTAATGATCTAAATCGAAGTTTCTGATTGGAGTGTTTTGGATAATGACATAACTCTAAATGTAATACGAAGCATGTTGATTAATTTGTGACCACGGTACACATTCATGCTCCAGTTTCTCATGATAGCTTAAGGAGCTTGTAGGCCTACTATTTTTTTTTTTCATATTGACCTGTCACTGCTGTAAGAAAAAAGAAAAAGATATCTGTAATACGTCGCATGAGATGAAATAAAATCGTATCTGTTTTTCCCCAATGGATATCACAAAATCTGTAGTAGACATTGCAATGTCTGTAATCGAGATTGAAATAAATGAAATAAAATAAAAATCGAGAGACACCAATGACAAGAAGAAGAACACGCAGAGGAAAAGTGTGATCAACCTGCATGATGATTAACCCATAAATGTCAGTATGTGAATGACTGCAGATGGCGGTTATTGAACGGGCCTACCAGTCATTCGTAATAATCAAAGCGTCTTAATCATATTGTAATGTAATGTAATTAAAATACTTTGTTTTTAATCTTGATGTACAATACAGGAAGAGAATGATGTCCCTGACTGAACTTTTTTTTTTTTCTCAAGAAACAAGCTTTTCACTCATTTCTTTAAAATTTATAGGGGAATAACATAAAACTATACATTTCTGAAAGGTATGAGAATTGGACATTCTAAGTCAATGAACCCGAAATACCAAGGGAGGCTTCGGTGTATCTTTTGCTGCATTTTCGCATGGGTAAATTAGAAAATAAAAAACAAGGTTGCGACAAAATCTCTGATGTGGAACTCAGTACAGACTATCAACCTGCATGATGATCATGACTTTCGCATACCAAAGTAATCTTCCAGTACCATATCTTTATTTGACATTCAGTCATACCTAAAGGCCAAGATTTCATAATGCCTACTGAAGAAAAAAAAAACATGTAACAGTTTGTTGTGGGCCCTTTAGTATTCTTAAATACTATATACAAGATCCTAAAATGTATAATATTTCATATTATCAAACAATAGTTTTAGGATTCAATATAAATTATATTTTATTTTTTTAATAATTATTTTATTCGCATTTTGTCCGGTAGTACAACGTTGCCTGGATAATTATTGTTAACAGCATGACCCCTAGAAAGTTAATGTATTGAAATACGAATACGATTACTATGTCTATTGTTTTGTTCTTGGTACCGGTGCTGTTGTGTTAGTATGATTTGGTTTGTCTTGTAGTGTTTCTTATTTACAGTAGGCTTATTGATCTATTCTCAGGGAAAAATAAAGGTGAAAAAAATTCCTCTCCAAATTATCTCATTAAATTATATTTAATTCCAACCTCATGGGGTCAGATTCCAAAGATTCTTGACAACTTGTGAAATTGATATTAACTTCTGCATTACTAAGATGAAAGAGATCGACAATCTCACACACAAAGCATCTTGCAACATCTGTAATTTTTATGCACCATTACCCCCCCCCCCTCCGCCCTCTCCAAAAAAACAGCAAGATTGTTTAGGAACCATTTATTTATTTATTATTTTATATATCATTTGCATGAATTTCATTCATACGGCCAGGGAGTTAAATGGTACAGTGAAAAGTGAAGATTGCAAAGCAGAGCAGAATAATTCAAACATTAACAGATACATAGGCAATATTTTTAATGCGCACCGAGAACGTTGTTCACTGCCGTTGTGTCCCTTCCCAAACCCTTATCAGCGGTTCAATTACAGGCCTGGTTTTTTTGCGCATTTGGGGAATTATGCTCTGATACAGCCTATAATATTATGATCCCCAAGCATGTTTTATATGTTCATGCCAATTTTCAAAAAGACCCTTTCAGTCGTTTTGGAGCCTTGGGAACAAATGGGTTTTCCTATGTTGTTTTGTTTTTTGTTTTTATTTAAAAAAAAAAAAAAAAAAACTAGTGGCCTAAGGGTCCCATTCTTTGAATGGTAGGCTACCGTAAATGACCAAGGAACTACTTCAGACCAAAAGGAATCCGCGCAAATGATTGGTTATCATGGATGCCGAAATGCACAGGGTCATCCATGAAAGTAGTTGAGTTATAGGTAGACGAGCTGAGGTCCCCGGCCCTGCCCGGGATAAATCGGTTTGAATATTAGTTTCAGTTCTGGGTGGTTATTATGGACCTGCTTCATCTTGCCTGTTCCTATTTGTTTATTTTATTTTAGTTTGTTTGTGTTTAAATTTAGTACTACTCTGCCTTTGTGAGTTGACAATAAGCATGATTTGCGCACGGGTTAGTGTGTTTGATAGTGAACACATCGCAGGAAGTGATAACGAAACCTTAAAATGGCGAACCATGACCCGAAATAGATCTAGATGATGCCGAAACAATGAAAAATGAAACGTAGAAGCCTGAACGTTTCTAGCCTATGTTAATTTCGCATTGATAATAATGCTGTTGTGCAAAGTTTGAAGCCTGAGTGTGATGCGGTTCCTGAGCCTTAGGTGACCAAAGTTTCGAGTTACCAAAATATATATATAGATAGAAAGTACACTTATTTTCATACGTTGGGGCAACCCCCCCCCCTCCTCTCCAGGCATGTGTACTTTACGGATGAGCCCAAAGTGGCAATTGGTCACGCAGAGAATGTTTGCAGAAAGTACTGATGTCATGGATTTATTCGTTTCTATGTGTTTGTCGAAAAAAAAAAAAGAGGGTGTGGGGGGGGGGGCGGCGGAGGCGATAGTCAGCGACAGAAAGCAAATTCAAAAGAATACTTCCCCACCACTAAGTCTTCAAGTCTCCAATAGAGAACCTTCTACACATTTGCTTTTTTAAAAATAATATATTATATAGATTCATCAATTAATTCATTCATTCCCTCGTTCATTCATTCATTCATTGTCTTACATGAATTATTTCCCAAAATTTTGGCCAATAGGATGTCCGTAGGGTTGGTAATGGTTTTCCTATATCAGCGACGACAGTATGATGTCGTAACCACCGGGCCTTACGTCAAAATGATGTCATCCCTATTCTATGAAGAAAACTCGAGTGGTCGAACTGACCCAGGGTTTTTACCCCCTCTCCCTCTTTGTACGCTTTTCACACGTTTGGCTACAATCCCCGCCTCGCCCATTCCCCCATAAAGAGATTTTGAATGTCCATGATAAGGACTTGATATTTTGAAACTTTAAACAGCATTTTGCAAGGACTATTTGACTTTTCCGTTACAAACATAGCTTACATTTGATTTTTATAAGGTGTAGGCCTAATCCTACATCTCATTCTGTTTAATTAAATTATCATAAAAGCTAAACTTTTTAATTCATTACCGAAATTGGAAAAACCTACGTACACCTTATAGACCCTCCTCCCCTCTTCTATGCTTTTCATCCGCTGAGGTACCCCCCCCCCCCCCGTGCATGCGGACTTCCCGGGTAATCCCAAAGCGGTTTGTACGAATTGTTAATGTTATTTTACCCGTACCTTATTCGCCCCGCCCTCAAAAAACCTTTGTAGTCTATCTAAAGACATACAGAAAAGTCGGACAGAAAGAAAGTTCGATTGATGAAGAGAATGGCTGGGGGGACTTAGCGGGATAGACTGGGAAAACTAATTAAGAGAAAAAAAAATGAAAGAGAGACAAACAGAGAGAAACGGACAGTGAGTTAGAGAAAGAAAAAAAGATGGTAACTTTAAATAGCGAACACAATGAATAATAAATGACGCGAAAGTGACACGGGCAGAAGGCACTTTCAAAATGTAAAAACTCTTTCTTTAATCATCTCTTCGCTACTCTCTCTGTCTCTCTCTCTCTCTCTCCCTCTCTCTCTCTCTCTCTCTCTCTCTCTCTGTCTTTCTTTCTCTCTCTCTGTTAGACTTCTGTGTGTCGAAAAAATGTGCTTGTGTGTGTCTGTTAGTGTGTAGGCTATTTCTCACAGACGTATTGGCAAATAATAATTACAAATTTGCAATAAATCGAACGTGAATTTGCGAGTAACCCTTTAGTTGAAAGATATGGACGCAAAAAGAATAGTTGCACAGGCTAGATAAGAGAGAAATAAGTTCGGGGAAAAATTTGTGTGCTTCTTATAGTAAGCATGGCATGGGCTGCAGTTCTAACCAATTATGAATATTTACGTATCTAAAGGTTTGCAAACAAACAAACAAAAAATAATGTTATTTCTTTGTTTGAAGATATGTAAACATAATATTCTGTTCAGACAGGCTTGTTTACGTAGGTAAGCAAAAGTACAAATTCAAAATATGCATAAACACAGTTATTTAGGCCTAGGTGGGATCATTTAGGAGATATTTAAGAAAAACTTGCTCTGATATTTTGAAAACAGCTATTTGTTACATCCGATGATAAAGAGATTGAGACAAGCAGGAGCCTTCTTGTGCTTCACACAAAGTGTACGGAAATTGTATTATATTTTTGGGCAGGTCTGGCTTTATAGAATCTATCGGGGGGGGGGGGGGAGAAAAGGGGCGAAGAGAGAGATTATGGAGAGGTGGGAGAAAGAGGGGAAGAACTGCGGTAGGGGGGGGGGAAGGGAGAAATATATAGAATGAGGATGAAGAAGTACAGTGAGAGGGGGAGGGAGAGGGGGAATGAGGAGTTAGAGGGAAGACGAAATTACAGGTTTGTCCTGGGTAACGCCGAGACCTCATCTCGTGTAGCACGTACGCTTTTATGAGCATGTTTGTGTAAGCTTATAATTAGAATGCAAATTAAGGTTGAAGAGATCCTGGGTGGAGAGATCCTGGGGAAAACATGACCTTTCATAAAAAATTAAATAAAAAAGAAACACCTAAATACTAATAGGCTAAACAAAATAATTCTTGCTCGCATCTTGTACCCGACAGGATGAGAAAAGGATCGAGACCATGCAGTTTTCCATAATTGCTTCCTCCCATTTTGTCGCCGGGCTTTAGGGGCGGGAGAGGTAAGAGCAAGAATTCATTGCATCGTGAAGTTCGCCTTACGATGTAATTCTTACTATGAAAATGATGATACTGTATCATACCAATGTTTTTTATACGATTTTTTATTGGACACACATAAACTAACATACAGGTACTTGTCTGGTAGTAGTTGTAGTCGAGTAATGTACTGGTATTCGCCCACCAGATTTGACTGTTGTTGAGATGTCATGGCGTCCGTGGAAACGAGAGACGAAGGGAACGCGATAGGGTGATACACAGTGTTGTCTTGCCTGAATCAGCACTTCAGTGTTTGTCACGTAAGCATTTCATTTTTTTTTTCACACAATGGTAATCTGTTTATTACTGCAATCTCAGAGTCAGATCCTTGTGCACGAACAGCAGATAGGCCTACTTGTCCTTTAAAAAAAACGCTGTGGCTATTCTTACGGCAGCCTACCATCTGTTAGTCCATTGTCAGATTGATATGTAACGACGTGAGGGTCTAGTCAGTTTGTATCATCGAGGCCGTAGACCGATGTTCGTCTGGGCAGTAGTCAGATTGACATATCAGGGTGAGCCGCCGGGGTAGCTATGTATTGTTTTCACTCGTTAACTCTAAGAAGGACTTCCGAATGCATTCTATAGTCCGAGTGAAAACAATACATAGCTACCCCGGCGGCTCACCCTGATATGTCAGTCTGACTACTGCCCAGAAGAACATCGGCCTACGGCCTCGATGATACAAACTGACTAGACCCTCACGTCGTTACATATCAATCTGACAATGGACTAATATAGCCTAGGTAAGTTGGTAGGCTGCCGTAAGAATAGCCACAGCGTTAAAAAAAAGGCTGCCCTTATCCGTCAACATTATCGACGGATACTGCCCAGCTTTTTCCGTCAATATTATCGGCGGATACTTGGGTTTATCCGGCAACACTATCGGCAGATCTTGGGCCGCCAACAGTATCGGCGGATAAAGCTCGGATTGACTAATGACAAAAAACAACAACAAACAAACAAGCAAACTGGATTTTTTTAAAATTACCAAACGGGTTGATTACAGATAAAAAGACTTTTGTAAGAAAAGAAGAAAAAAAAAAACCCTACCCTGCTAAGAATCGAACCGCTGTCCCCCGATTGACAGGTGTAGATACAAAAAAAAAACAACTGGATTTCCCCCGTTATTGATCTTGGGTTAAAAAAAAAAAAATTGATGCCTAATAAAAAAACAAAAACGCCGTGCCGAGAATCGAACCATGACCTCCTGATTGACAGGCAGAGATGCTAACCACTATGCTACTGAAGAACTTGACTAATTGTGAGGAAAGTCTTACTAAATAAGCATGACCAAACCAAGAAACCCATATCAAGTTCAACGGATTAGACCTTTATAACCTTTGTATGTAATCCATTTAATCAATAAATTTCCAAGTCTCTCCAATTTCAATATCGTTTTCAACACTCGCCCAATACGGGTGGAAGACGGAGAAAGGTTCGAATCAGGGGAGATGACTCGCAAATACAGAATTTATGTTGACGGATAAAAAAAATCCTAGGGGAAATTTTATCCGTCAGTATCGACGGATAAACACTTCGAAAAAAAAAAAGGCTGCCATTATCCGCCAACATTATCGGCGGATACTGCCCCAGGTTTATCCGCCGATAATGTTTGCGGATACCGCCCAGGTTTATCGGCCTATAAAGCTCGGGTTTATCCGCAGGTATAATTGGTGTTGACTAGATCTAATTACAAAAAAGAATCAACAACAAACAAACTGGATTTATTCCCTAATGTTGTTGGATTAAAAAAGAAATACGGTACCAAACAGATTGATTGCTGATAAAAAGACTTTTAAAAGAAAAGAAAAAAAAAAAACTACCCTGCTGAGAATCGAACCACTGTCCCTCAAGGCTCAATTGACAGATGAAGATACCAAAAAAAAAACAGCTGAATTTCTTCCCTGTTATTGTTCGTAGATTTTAGAAAAATTGATTCCTAATAAAAAGACTTTTATAATAAAAAAAAACAACACAAAAACTACCCTGCTGAGAATCAAACCGCGGCCTCCCTGACTGATAGACCAAGATGCTAAACACTATGCTACTGAGAACCCCGAGAAATCGTGAGGGAATTCTTACTAAATAAGCATATGACTAAACCAAGAAACCCATATCTACTGAAGCTTCGATTGAATCCATTCTAATCAATAAACTTCTATTCTTATTCAGAAAAACCTCTCCAATTTCAATCATGCCATCATTTTCAACATGTGCGCAATATGAATATTGCTCAGGATGAAAGGAACAAGGGAGGAAGACGGAGAAAGGTTCGAATCAGGGGAAATCACTCCCAAATACAGAATTTATGTTGGCGGATAAAAAAAATCCTAGGGGAAATTTTATCCGACAGTATCGGCGGATAAACACTTCGAAAGAAAAATAGATCTAGTCTAGATTTACTATCTAGGCCTACGAATCGAAGAAGAACTATAACAAGGAGTATATTCACAATGAGCCTGTCTCCATAAAATGGACTCAAAGCACTTTACAATGAAATACATGTAGTAACACCACTTCTCTCTCTCTCTGCCCCCCCCCCAACTCTCTCTGTCTTTCTTCCTTTCTCTTTCTCTTCCTCTCCCCCTCTCCCTCTCTCTCTCTCACTCTCTCTCTCCCCCCTTCTCTCTCTGTCTCCCACCTCTCTCTCTCTCTGTGCTTATGTACTTTCGTGGGGTACAAAGCTTACAAGGTTTAAGTTTAAGGGAGACGTTATCAGTCAGCCAGTAGATATGTTCAATATATGAGTGAATTTAGGTCTGTTTTGAATAAATTCTCAAATGAAGAAATATCTTTCAAATCTTTGGGAGAGAGCTTCCATACATTTGGGCCAGAATAAGGATTAAAGAAACAGTCCTCATATTTCTTTGATAAACATTATGAATATGATTGCCAAATTAGAAAATGTGGACCACAGATTTCTGGATTAATAATTCCATTAAGTATGATGGAACTGTGTCTTTGAAACTCCTCAAATTGCCAACTTCTACCCTATATGACCCTGCACTGGCAGCCAATCGAATTTTTTGTGTGCTCCTTTTATTGTTTTTTAAATATTAAATGAGCACTAACTGTTGTTCTGAAATCATTGAACCTTATTTACATTATCAGTTGGAATGCCTGTGAGTAATAAATTACAGCTAATAATCGAGCCTGGAAATAAGGAAAGCTGACACTAGAGTTTTTGTAGCATGACTGTCTCACAAATGAAAACATGCAGTCTACTGTCTTACACGTTGGGAGCCAACAGCCATTGGCTGAGCCAACAATGGAGAAACAACCATTCCAATGACATACTGCATGAATACATGTAAAATGGAATTACCACTAAACCTCTTCTAGCCAATTCGAAGCATCAAAGGACATTAGGAGTTATATATATATTTCTGCAGGTGCCTCAAATTAGATGAGCAGAAATCTGATCGTAATCTGATAGTAAGTTCAGCTGCTATAAAATAATGTTGATGAAGTTGATTGTTTGGCAAAATCAGTTAAATTGTTATTGTTGGACCTATGTCTGTTGTGGCATTGAATCACTAGATATCAGTTATTGAAACATCATCTAAGTATCATGAAGGTCAACTACAATCATCAGTATCCATTTATTAGATTTAGATATAGAATAATAGTTTACCTGGTTATAAAGATCTGAAATATTAAACCGGCAAATCAGTATAGCTAATCCCTTACAAGTTATATAACTTAATTATTCGTATACCAATGTATCATAGCCACAGGTTAGAGAGAAGAATACAGGAATGTTCTACATGTATTTGCTTTGTGCTTGGCTGTTTGGAGTACCCCTTGTCTGCCATTACTCCTGACATTCAGAGCATTATCAGAGATGCCCCTTTTAGGCCTATAAGTCTTAATTATCTTTCATATTTATAACCAGAGACGCTATTGGGATTGACGTTAATTTGCTTATAGGAATGACATTGTTCCTACATAGATCTGCTGGTTAAGGCATTGCGCCGACACTGGTTTGACTTAGGAAATGCGCCCCTACAGTAATTCTACCAACCCTATTGAAATCCTATGTAAATTTACTGTTGTACTGTTGTAGCACGTTGGCTGGTTCATCATGAGTGTGCAAGTTGTGAAACTCATATCAGTTTGTCTCCCTTCCCCTCACCTCAATACCACATACACACAAAATTTAGTTGTTTTTGTTCTGCTGGTACATGTTGTCTGAAGGTCTTTTCATTTAGCCCATTTATTTATGATTTATTAATTTTTAAGAAAAAAGAAACCTCTAAGAACTCCTCCACCAGAGGCTTCTACCTGCCTTTGCTTTGTGTTCACTTCAAAAAAAAAAAGGAAAACACAGCCCACAAAAAATCCATGACTTCACGGCTGAACATGCCATGAGTGCTGAACAGTTAAGAGTTGGGCCTGCTAGATCAAGGGCCTACTTGACCTATTGTGTTGCTTTCTTTATAGTCGTGTTAGGCCCGTTTATATTATGAATTGAAGAATTCCACCAAACATTTAAAAATAAGTCAGACAGAGCATATTCCCTTTTTTTAGGCAATACACCTTCCTATAATTACTAGAATTTCCCACCAAAATAATATGTTTTGCATGTCAAGTGATTCAGGAATAATGTATAAACATAACAGACAGTCAGGTATGACTCTTCATACTTACAGAGATCAACCAGGTAAAAGCCTGTGTGATAGGCACTGGTAGTTTGTATTAGAAGATGTGAATAAGTCAAATGCAGATGTAATGTAAATGAATGTGAGCGTCAATATAAATCATAATTTTGGAGAATAATTCATAGTTAACTATTATATTATTATGCAGATTATTACACCATTTACACATGGATGCACCATCAACTTCTTACTATGATCCTAAAACACTGATTTGTAATGTCCATTTCAATGTTTCTGCTTGTGAATTTTGTCAGAGTTGAGCATTTTCTTTGTTCTCTATCTTTGCAGAGGCAAGCCATATTATGGATATTTCAAAGTTTCTAGAAAAACAGGTGTTGAATAGCTCTTTGAACCTGCCCAGTCACATCTCGCGTCTTGATGAAACAAATTGTGGATCAGTCTGCCAGCATCCAAGTTGTTGGGCATCCCAGAGTCGCCAGGAAAAGGGAATTCCAAGGGTATTGCCCCCTTTGGATGTGAACTTGGATAGTTCTGATGATGAAATTGGTGAATAGTATTGCTTTAAAATTTATTGTTTCACCTGTCTGTCTGTCTATCCAGCCTGTCGGCCATCTGTCTGTCTGCAACTATTAAAAACGATGATGAAAAATAGAACTCATAATTTCAACGGGTTTGAAGTTTAGCAAATGAAGTTTTGTTGCAGATCCTATCTGCTTTAGGCTTGTTGAGCAAAATTGGGTGATTGCCCATGTTGAATATGAGAAAACCAATAGTACGTCCTCGATAAGTACTCTGGGACTATTGTGTCAAAAAGGTCAAGCTGATTGTAACAGATATAATAATCCATTTCTAAGCTATGCCTCTTGATCTTGCTCAATGGAGAGATGTCATTCTGTTGAGGTGTTATATAAAGTATGGCTGCTTCCCACCCCCGTCCCCACCTCCTGTACTTTAAAGCATGTCCAAATTCAAAAGTCCTGAATTAATAGAGCTTTACTTCAAATGTAAAATACGTTCTTAACATATGCAACCATTAACTGGCAATGGTGATCACATTCAGACAAAGAGCAAAGTATATGGAAAGCTACCAAAAACCTTCAGTCTTGTCAAAGATCCATTGTATGCTAGTGCATGATGCAAGTCTGTCTTGTGATGCGAGATGCCCTGAATTGAATATTTGCCAAATGCAGTACAGTAGTCTCCGTCTAAGAACCCGGTCAACGGGAGACAGAAAAAGCGGGTTCTTAGGCAGACCGGGCACTTAGGCAGATGCCAAGGATGCCACCCATGACCACCGGTGTCCATTGCTTATCCCCCTTGATTGCTTGGACCTGGGTCGTGACCTCATAATGAAAATTATGCGTTGGACATTTTTTTTCTTTAATTTTTTTTTTTTGCGAATGGTCAAAGTTACGACTTACGGCTAGCAGAATGCTCTTTTCTTACAGTGATATGTAGCGAATGGAATGATTCAGACTGAACAATCAAGTTGTGAATCACAGATTCCGATTTTAGACAACATGAGGCCCAGTGATACCCTGTGTAATAACCATAATCAGCCCTAAGTACATGTACCGTGCAAACCAAGTGCGTGGTCAATTACGTATAAAATTCTGCCCCTCGAGTCAGACAACAATAGATGTTAGGTAATGTCTATGCTAATTTAGTCTAGGATTGGCCTGCTTGCACATCAAAGACGTAACTGGGCTCCATCCTTTGTATGGTTCGCCTCCCCCTACCTTCCCTCCACCGGTTCTCTTTCACTGTACAGTGTGGCTTTGTTCTATCCCGTCTACTTGAAAGAGAATTTTGCGTTTAATATGGATATTTTACGTAAAAGTGTGCTCGTCTCTCGGTCAAATGCTGGGTTCTTAGGCGGATTTTTCGTTTCAGAGCGGGTTCTTACGCATGTAAATTACGGTGAAAAAATTCGATTTCACGGCAACAGCGGGTTCTAAGGCGGATCGGGTTCTAAAGCAGCGAGTTCTTAGATGGAGACTACTGTATTGTTCTGTATCCCATGCATTGTACTTTGTTGCGAGTTAAACACAAAAACTTCCACTTAAGTGTTATCCCTAGATTGTGATGTTTGTCCAAATTACTGCAAATTCAAAATTATGACACAAATCACCGAATGTCAATTTTTGTAAAAGAAGAGTCGTTCGGTTTTTTCTCCCATATGGTAGTGTGAGAGCATTTTTATGATGATTTTTGCCATATGGCATGAATCTTGGTGCAGAATGGACTCTGCTTTTGGGAGTGAGAATTCACACTGGGTGTCAGTATTGAGAGCACTCCCTATCAGTATTCACTAAAATGTTCTATAGATGGTACTGATTCTCCTAAATCTTTCCTGCACTTATTTCCGCCTGTCCTCACCAGGTATCTGTGTTTTTCTACCTGAAGGACAGTAAAAAAAAATACACAAAAACTATATACATCGCATGCAAGTATTCACATTGCAAATCCGTGTCCGTCGGTCCGTCAGTTTCCCTGTCCATCGATCATTTCAATGTTATTGCTGCAATAAAATTATTGTCAGTATCTGTGTTTTTGTATATTTGGATAAGTTTATTTGGCTATTGTGACAACTGACAACACATCACCAAACTTTTCATTGTATGAAGGAAGCTGTCAAATAATGTACATCCGAATGTGCATTACACACTTCTCTTTATCAACAGGGATTGTGGCACCAAATAGCGAAACTCTCCAAACAATTCTCTCTGTGAATAAAAGGGAAGTATCTGGTATCTCCCCATGTTTTTTCATTTTCTTCACTGTTTCAGAACACTGAAAAAAAATTAAAAAACAGTTTTGTTTTAGCGTCCTTATTGTACAGTGCATTAGCGCAAGGGGAATGCAGTAAGCCTGCATCTGGGAAAAAAATAATATAATCAACAAACAAACATGAACTTAAGTCTATTTACACCACCATGTAATAAAGGGGTTTCAATCTTTCTGCACTTTAGATTTACCCACCCAGAGTATCTGCAATTTGCTGAGTGAATATGGTGATAGTTCTTCAGATCGTTTCCCCTTATCGACAGGGGGGCGACCTTCCCACCAGTGGGATAAGAATGTTTGTGGATCTTCTGGTCTTTCTCTGAAGTCCAGGTTAGTACACATGTTAAAGTCTGCTTGTTCAGAGTAGATCACATGAATAAAGTAAAACATGACTGGCATATTATGTACCTTAGATATGAACTGTATGGTAGATGATTTATGCCATTCCATTATGACAGAGAACACAATATTTCCTTTGCTAAGCTATAGGAACCATCAGCATTCTTATTTGTATGAAAACACATGAAGTGGCCACCAAATATAATTATATGAACAAGACCTGATTTTGCAATGTGTAAACATAAAACCTCAATGGTGTTTCATTTTGAGACATGGCATATGTTTTTGTTCAAGAATTCATATCTGTCATGAATTTGTTTTAAAAGTTTACCATCTTTCTCAAGGTTTGTTATTGTGAAGGACTTGATCAACATAGCAGTGACAAATATAAATTACTGTCCAACCAATGTGATACTGGAGAGATTTCCAATATGGTGGACATAGATTTTAAACAAAAATAATAGTACTCTGTGCTGTTTTTTAAAGAAGCTCACTTATGTGTTTCCCATAGTGGCTTGTTTTTTGGTAATGTCAGACACCTTTTTGACAATTGGAAAGGGAATTGACTATAGAGTCGCAACTTGGACTGGAAAGAAAAATCCAAGAAACATAAGTGGAAACAATATAACAGAATAATCCAATATGTCACCATGAGGAGAGATAGAAGGGAACCATATGAGACAAAGATAAGAAGATTGTAGAAAAAGAGAGAGGAAAGTCTCCAGTGTGCATAGTTTGATAAGGTAGAATCTCAACTACAGCAAGTACAATCAGGAAGTGCTTTTCTGTGACATTCTTAGAGCTGTGTAATTTTCATATAAAGATAAGAAGATTGTAGAAAAAGAGAGAGGAAAGTCTCCAGTGTGCATAGTTTGATAAGGTAGAATCTCAACTACAGCAAGTACAATCAGGAAGTGCTTTTCTGTGACATTCTTAGAGCTGTGTAATTTTCATATATAAATTTCTATTTAAGTTAGCAGAATGCTCAGTAGTGTCAGCGCAGAGGTGGCTATGTAATGCATAATACACTTTGAGAAAGTAGTTTAGTTGATGAGATGCAATTTTGTGTTGTTTACAGATAAAGTGCGATCATTATAACTTGTAATGCAACTACAGATACACAAAGTATTTATTTTTAGCAGTCATTATGGTCATATTTAACTGGATCATGGCAGTACTCTGGTGATACAGGCAGTCATACATCTCCAGCAATGTAACTGATTTTGTCACACCAAAATTAGTAGCCAGTTATAAACTATTAATTTATACACAGAAACAGACTACATTGATGGTGCTTGAGTATGGACTGTCATAACTGTGATTATGGCAGTGTGGGTATCCAGGTCAAATGCAGTTCATTTTCATTGAATCTTGCATAAAGTGTAATTGCAATCAGATTAATACATACTTACTATGTAAATTCATGTAACATGTAATTCATCTTTATTATATTACTGGCAAGTTTCTTCTTCATTTATTCAATAATGCAAATGCCAAAAATTTTATAGGACATTTCTTTAAAATGAATTTTACCATCCCTGGACATGACATTTTATGCATTAATATTTACAACCTATTAACAAAATGCCAACACCCACAAAGCAGATTGAGACAGTGAACTAACACATATAAAAGGGACATTGTAATTGGATAATAATTATTTCAAAAAGTATGTTCTTTTCTTTTAGATGAGTTTGTTTCATGCCACAGGCATGTAGTTTTTTATAAGTACATGTATGAGTTCAATAATGTATGATTTTGCTAACAAGAATATATAGATATGAGAATTAAATTGTGTGGGCAGCCAAAGTAGTCAAGACTTAAAATGTCTTTCAAAGTTTGTGCAAAGCTTATGATATACAGTGGTCACCGCCTAACAGCACACCGGCTACCAGCACGATCGGTCTAACAGCATGCTTTTTAAAAAAAACATAATTTTTTCTATATAAAAGGTCCCCTCTAACAACACGCTTGTTTAAAGTACCATTCGCCTAAGAGCATGCTTTTTTCATTATCAGAGAGATGAAAAATTTTTACAAACGAAGTGTATTACATGTACTTGACCACCAGACAGACAGGCGCTGTTTGCAATGGACAGATGGCGGCGGCGCTGCTTTGATCAATTGCATATAGGTAGATCAAGCTGGCATGTGAGGGTGGGGTTGGAGTCAACAGAGGGTATGGGACCACCCTAATCTCTCGCCAGACAGACACGTGCTCTTTACAATGGACACATGGCGGCGGCGCTGCTTTGGTCAGTTGCTTATGTAGATCAAACTGACTGTGTGGGTGGGGAGCGGGAACAACAGAAGGTTTGTGACTGCCCTAATCAGTTGCAAAGGTTTGAGTGGGCGGATGGGAAAGAATAGAGAAAACATTCGTCGCACTTGATTGGTTTTTGCATCGGATCGGCTTTTGCATTCGATTGGTCGGATTCTTTCCAATTTTGTCATGATTAGGCCTTAATTTACCGCAAGGCATAAGGCCTCAGTCTACACTGATGAGTTTATGGACACTTACGACCGAGTAACATTTCATTTCACATTTTCACTTTCTAAGCATTGAAGCAAAGCAAAACTTGTTAAGATCATGGCATCCCGTGGAAAATCTATGGAGCTGAAAACAAAATTAGATGTTCTTGCAGAAATTGAGAAAGAAGAGAAGATTGGAAAGGTGAACTTCGTTTCCATTGGAAAAAAGTTTAACCTGGACCGCAGCACAGTCTCCAGAATCGCTAAAAACCGAGAACATCTAAAACAACAAGTAACATCAGGATCGCTGACACTCAAAAGAAAACGCCCTTTTAAAGAAGAAGACGTGGATGAAGCTTTGTTTTTGTGGATGAAACAGAAGTTGGATCAAAATGCCAGACTCAATTTGCCTATTTTGAAGACCAAAGCAACGGAATTAGCTAAGGAGTTAGGGCATGATTTTGAGCCTTCTGATGGATGGGTGAACAGGTTTAAATCTCGCCATGGACTAAAATTAAAAAAAGAGCATGGAGAGCAGCAAGCGACAGACACGGCGGCATCAGAAGTATTTCGATCCCTCATTCTTCCTGCTATCTTGCAACAATACAGTGAGAACGACATTTTCAACGCAGATGAAACTGGGATCTATTTCCAAGGTTTGCCAGACCAAGGTTACACCTTTAAAGATGAAACCTTGCAAGGTGGAAAAAAGGCCAAAGAACAAGTCACTGTGCTGGTGTGTGCAAACATGTCTGGAACAGAGAAAGAAAAGCTAATGGTGATAGGGAAATCAAAACAGCCACGGCATTTTCCACGAGATCTAAACACCTTGCCTGTCACCTACAGAAACTCATCAAATGCTTGGATGACAGGAACTATTTTCCGAGACCACCTAGACAACTGGAACCGGCGTCTTAAGATTGCAAAGCGCAACATTTTGCTGCTTCTAGTCAATTGTTCTGCCCATCCATCAGACATGTCCTACAGCAACATTGAGATCAAATTCCTGCCCCCCCCCCCCCCCCCCAACACCACATCTGTTCTACAGCCAATGGACATGGGCATCATCAGAAATTTGAAGGGTCATTCCAGAACTCTGATCAACAGACGCATTATCACGGAACTTGACAGAGATGAAACCAAAAAAGTTGTTCATCTTTCCAAGTCAGTCTCTCTTCTTGACGCCATCTACATGCTTCACAGTGCTTGGGGGAAGGTGACTCGGCAAACCATTGCCAATTGTTATGGAAAAGCTGGTTTTGGTGAAACACCTGCGGCAGACATCGAACCATTGCCTGTTCCCGAAAGTTTGACAGAGGAGGAGTTTGATGCCATGATAGACCAGGACCAAGATCTTGAAGTTTGTGGCTCTCTAACGGACACAGAACTGATTCAGTGTGTCAAGAAACAAAAAGTGATGGAGGAAGAGGAAGAGGATGAAACTGATGAACCAGTTCAAGAACCATCAGTTACAGAACTTTCATCGGCCGTAAGAGCCATAAGCACATTCCTGCAGATGAAGGGAAAGAGTTCAATGTTGCAACAATTTGAAGACATTGAAAAAGAAGTTGCACACCATGCCCTGAACAAACAAAAACAGACAACCATCACTTCTTTTTTTCTCCAAAGCAAATTAAGGGTTGTGACATAAATTATAATTTTTGGGTTGAAATAAAACGTGAAGTAAAGTGCTAAAGGAGGGATAGTACCTTTTGGTGGGGGGCGTAGCCTGAAACCAACTGGTTCCCACTATGCACACATAAAAAAAACCAAAAGCAAACAATTAAAAACAAAAAATTTAAAAATCACAAAAAAGAAAAAAAACATTCTAAAAATATACATTTCAATAAGGCAATAGGGGCAAGTCACGTTCCTCTGTTTCTCAAACAGGGGATGTAAGCGTGTTAATTACACAGTGCACATGCACGGTTCCCTCCCCTATTTGCCTAACAGCACGTTCACCTACCAGCACGCTAAACACTGTCTCCCAGGTACCGTGCTGTTAGGCGGTGACCACTGTATATGTAATTGAATTCAGTTATAAGAATGTCTCTATTTGTTGCTTTACTTGGTGTTGATTTTATTTCAGATTGAAATCAAGAGGATCTCGAAATGCCAAAGTTAGTCCTGCTGGAAAGCCATATGTTGCTGTCAACAGAAACCCTCACATGGGTTTAGTTGAAATGCAAGAGGTCTTTGATAGGGAAGATCTAAACAGTGAATGGGATGAGACTTTTGTCACAAAACAGTACTACATGTGGGTGCCTAATCAGAACAAGCAATTCTATAAGTTGAAAAGGTATGGCCGGGTTATAGTTTGGGGGGATTACTCTGTAGAAAGAAAGAACGAATTGTGGTCAATGGTTTTTGAAAGCTTAAAAATTAAATCTTTATTTATTGACAAAGAATGCACCAAGAATCTGCTCACACTGAAAGGTTTTGGAAAACTGCTTTGAAATCACAGTAATTCTAGCCCAGTTCATGGCCTACAGTATAGGTGACTGAATTTGTATTCAAACAAATCATCAATTGTATACAATAGGAGCAAAAAAGTTGTAATTCCTGTTCAATAAAAAGCTGATGCACAGCTTTGCTATATATGAATATGATACAGGGGTGGACAGCCCAAGTCACTGTCCTGAGAAAAGTTGAAGATTTTGTCCCATTTCAGACACTGATTCCTCTCATGTTCTAAGTTCAATTTTTACTTATCTGGTAATTAATCATTCAGCATGTCACTTGTCAGTTATGCGTCCCTTGCTTTAGTTACAATTTGGTACATTATCTGAAATGCACTTTCCTTTCTAAGTACCTGTAAAAAAGGTAATTTCACCCCTACATAGAATCAGTCTTTCATGCGAGATTTGTCTGCTGGTGTGACATTCACCTTTTCTTCATACAATGTACAAAGTGTTGATTAACTAATCTGTAGATTTGTGCAGGCTTTTTACCATTGTGAGTGGTTGATATTTTTGAATTAACAGAAATTTTAATTCCAGATACAGCAAGGAATAAATTTATAACTATGTGTACTATATATATTCTTTATCTAATATATATATATAATTCACAAATTCTCAACTTTTGAACGCAAAAGGCTTTTTTATTTGGCCACCTACAGTAACCAAATTTTGCATGTAGGTTTCAAATCCCATGGAGGGTGCACCGAAGTTTGGCTTTTTTTTATATGCATTTGCTTTTTTTTTTTTTTTGGGTTTGCTTTGTACCGCTGACTGCTGCCCCCAATCCCCTTTTTTCACGAGCACATGACCCGTGGTGTGAACACTTCCTGTCATATGTAGGTCAATGCCGTCGATTGATATAATCCTGTCTTGCGGCTAAAATTAGAACTCAGGAATACCTGTATCTCGGGGAATACCATGTAGAGAGGGTAAAAAGTGATGGGCGAGGCAGTGGTTGGGGGGTTTGCACAGGGTGCCGCTTTTATTACTTTTAAGCTTGTTGTGCATAAAACACAAAAGTATGATGATCCGTCTATCTGTCTCCCTCATAATTTATACCTTACTTCTTTTTCCAAAAAGTGTTTCAGTTTGTCTACCTTCTCTCTTTCTCTCTCTCTTGCTCTCTCTCTTTCTTCGTACACTTATCTTTCTTTCACTTTTAATGATATACATGTACTTTGTTAATCACATGCTAACATAGTAAATGAGCCAGAGGCATATAAAATTATGGCATGAATTTAATTATTTGAACATAGTGCGTGAAAATACAACACACTTTTTCAAACTATTTTGAGGTAGAAAGGGCTTATATAAATTATGCAAATACCACATTTTATTAGAACATATTTGAGGCACATAAAAAAATTTCATCCATGTTTGACTGAAATGAAACAGTGTTTTCACATACATCAAGAGAGAAAATAGAACAAATGGTAAAAACAGCTCATTTTTTAGTCAGGCCAGACATTACACAGGGGCCAATCAGCGACCCATGAAGCTTATGAAAGCAGGTAGATCAGGGTTACGAAACAAAAGCAAGGTCACCTGTACTATGAATACTGTGCGTACAGATACGTTTTTAAGGTATCATTTCTGAGTTGTTTCTTATGCTAGGCTTTGTCACATACACCATTTTCTTTTTTTGGCTGCATTTTGATTCTGTTGGGCATGAAATGTGAAAATACCAACAAAAGTTTCAGGCATTTCCTGGAAAATCATAATATGGGACCACTCATCTTTGTCTTTTTGTGGCTTCTCAAATGTTTTTGTTTCTTTGTGATATGAGATAGGTATTGTGATATTTATATAGCAGTGGGGAAAAAAAACAAGTGTGGCTCACTCCAAAGAGCACTGTGCAAGTGTTCCTGGGTGAACTCAAATCAAACTTGGCACATCGTTGTGTGTGGATTTGTTCGTCTATTCTTGCAGTAAGTGGATCCCAACAATAGTGAGAAGATAATCACAATTTAAATTAAATTGTATGCACAGCCCAGTGTACATGAATTGAGCATAGATAAAAGGAAGGTAAATGCTTAGGGCACATCACAACCGTCTGAAAGTCTGATTGGTGAAAGAGGCAGTATTGAAGTTCAAACAGGCTTTTTTCATAATGCAACAATTTGAACCAACAGCAGAGAGAAATGGCTATAGGAATTTGCTGTCAAATTGACAGCCATCAGCAGTAGGTCAGTACTTCAGTGTTCTCGGGAACACAATTATTCTGATCAAGACCATTTAAATCAAAGTGGACCCACTGCAGATTATCACGAGTTACCATCCCGGCATAGACCGTTACGTCTTCCTCATGCACATTCGACCCAGGTTTCTCCAAGCAAGATGGACTGCTAGGACCACTCCAGATTTAAGACATGTGTCGGACAGGACAATACTTAATAGGCTCAGAGAGGCAAATATATTATGTAGGTGGATCTGGCTCACAGACCTGCTATAAAATAATACTCACAGGCTTGATGAGAAGGCACTGTCAAGCCATGAGATCAAACCGAAGAGTATGTACTCAGACCAATCAAGATTTTCATTCTTTGTTGGGGATGTCCATACTGATGTGACTTTTTGACTTTATTTCAATACATTTTCAGTGAAATCAAACTGATTTCTTTGCTTGTCATTCAGTGTTCAACACAACTGTGTGAAAAATTTTATTTTAGCTCCCACAAGAATACATGCATGGCATTTTATTTAGTACTTTACTTTTTTCCGCGAGCCTGTTGCAAGAAGACACCGTGGCATTAATTGCCACTAATACTGCCCTTCTGTAGTTATTCAGCATACAAACTATTTGTTTGACGTTTTACAGAATGGGCTTGATGGCAGTCCAATTCAAAAAGACTGCATTAAAATCTGAAACTGCACCAAACAAATGATATTCTAATGCTGTTTCTTATCCCAGGCATTTCAATGTGCCATGCACACCTATCCATTATATGTGGAAGGAATGTCAACTTAAATATAACAAGCTGAAGCTCCCCACTTTACTGGGGATAAACCATGCGCAGTCTCGATAATAGAGTTGCATGTCTCTGGCAACACATTATAAAAAGTGTTCAAGGTGTGGGTAGTTTAGTATGTGGAATATTGTTTGCTGAGTATTCACTAATCCTTTTCCCATTCAAGGGAACACACATTGCCTTGAAAGACAGTCAAATATATATATAACTAAAAAGCTGAAAGTGGATAACCATGCGTTCACGCCAGAGATCTGCTTTCGTCAATTTTTGTACTACTCATGAACGGATGAGGTTAATCTTTATATCTTGCCTATAAGTGTTCTCACCTAACTCTTGAAATGGATTGTTTCCGAATGTTTACTTTCGTTCATGAAATCATTTT
The DNA here is from genome assembly GCA_963931925.1 of Onchidella celtica. Classification (NCBI taxonomy): domain Eukaryota; kingdom Metazoa; phylum Mollusca; class Gastropoda; order Systellommatophora; family Onchidiidae; genus Onchidella; species Onchidella celtica. Next base: position 23,298,279 of record OZ007577.1, read on the forward strand.
TACCACCGTCCATTAAATACATCAAGAAGGACAGTCCTACGACTATGAACGATCCGATATTTGAATTTTCTCTTTCCTTCCAAAGTTGATTTTACAAATTCAGTAATTGAGGCACAAAAACTGTGCAATATGTTCGATATTTTCTTTATTGTTGTTGTTTTGTTGTTTTTTTTGTTTTTTTTTATTTTATGAAATTAAAAAATAAAAAATTGATTAGTTGACATCCCTCTTCTATCTAGTCTGTGCTTGTGATGGTAGTGAAAAATAAGTATAGTGTAATTTAACTTACCTGAGAGAAAGAGGTTTCCCACAGTTAGTACTTTCTTTTTCTATATGTGGTGCTGTTAGAAGGTAGTCCACACTGATTTTTTACCAGTTATTGTCTAATCTGATGGAGCTTGCTATTCTAAAAAAGAATTTTGATACAAATTTATTATTCAGGCATATATGCTTTGAGAGTTATGGCATTTTCAAAAGTGAACAAAGACCTCCAATTTGCTACCTTTTGAACAATTGCATGATAGTCCAACTTTGGCCACCCATGAAATGACAATTTGCAAAGTCATGGCTTTGAAAATTCTCAGTTTCTGTGGCAAAGGAGGTGTACATCACGCAAAATATTTTTTCAAGCGGTGCAAATATATAATATGAGTATCTCATTTATTCCATTTTAGACATCAAACACCATCAGAAGTCAATTTTTCTGTGAATTTTTACAAGGGAGACAAATATAATGATTAAACATTACAAAAGATGGTATATTTTGGCAGAGGAACTGAACTTAATTTTGATGTAGAATATATGCCATTTTATAAAAACACACAGCCATAGTAGCCTTGTAATGGTGGCCTAAAATATGCCAAAATGGGATTTCGCCCCTTTAGTGGGACAGTTTGGACTACCTGCTATTGGCTGAAGCAGGTTGTCAAGTGTGTCCAGTCTCATTTGAATGTATGACACACATTTGTCTTCATCCGACAAATGTTCTGTTTTGGTACCATGTGGTGAAACTTCCCGGGCAAATGTCCAGCAGGGCCTATGGGATGCACCCAATACTTTCTCTTTTTCTGTCGCCTCCTTTTCTCTTTTAACCAGAACAAAACAAGAACTTTTGTTTTGACATCCATGTTGGCAGATGGCGGAATGAATACAAGTATGCACAGCCAGGAAACGAACGCACGAAAGCGGATCCCTGGTGTGAAGCCTTGGTAACGCGCGAGGACGAAATGAATGGAAATATATATTTTCGAAAAATAGATGCCTAAACGTTGGTAATTGTCAATGGCCCCATTATAATCTGAGTATCAGTTGCATCAAGGATGAAAATTTTGAAGTTTATACTTTCAGTGGTTTAGTCAGTAAACGGTGCCAATCGTCGGCAGGTCCTGGCGGTTGCCGATGCGGCTTGTGTGATTTCTCAGCGGTGTTTTCACAGTGCTCCTTTTCTTTTTGATAGACATTTCTCACATCAAAACCCAAGAAGGAAAAGAGACTGCACTCAAAAATAAATTTTGTGAAGAACAAGTCATCTAACCACATAGACCTAAAAAATTTGGCAGATTTTGGACATTGTAATATTGCAAAGCAAGCACATCATTGCAGAAAGTTTGAATCATCACAATAGGCCATATTTTGTAGTTAGTGGAAATGGCGACAAACATTTAAAGGGTTTAAATGTTGCTTTATTTTCATTGAGAAGCAGAATTCACGTCAGCACTAAAACATTGCTTTCTCTTCGATGCTCAGTAAATTTATTTGGTGTCCTTCATATAATCAGATCATTTGGCATCGGTGGAGAAAAGCAGTCAGTCCCAGTTTTGATGAAAGATTTGACAGAGTGCATGGTGCCATCGGAAATTGAACATAAGAGAGAAGAAACAATTTTGGTGAGTATTAAATAACTTATGTTTACTTAAATATGTGTGTGCGCCTAAAGAAAGGTCCCAGTTGTCGGTACATCTATTTTTGAGCTAGGGGGTGAAAAGGTAGAAAAAGTCGTGACTAGTCGAAAATGTACTTCTAGCAGAAAACACAAGTTTAAGCATTTCTAAATAGGATATGAAAGGATTTTGGAATATTTTATGTTTAAATATTATTTTATTAATTATTTGTACAACATGTGACTCTTCAAGAAGTAATTGAAGTGATTGTTGCTAGGGGACCGTGGACTAATTACAAAGCCGTTATAGAGATAATACTGAGCAGAATTCACTGCTCATCTATAGTTTACCGTGTAACATGCCATGGTCCCCTAAAAACCGCCAAGTCGGAAGTTTTTTGGATCTTGTTAGGAGAGGGCAGTATTTTACATAGAAAGCTAGAGCTGAGCAGTGAACACAACTCAGTAGTTTCCCTATTTGCCTTTATAATAAAACTACGCTCCCCCAACAATATCCAAAAAGTCTGTCATGGGAGTGAGCTGTTAAAGCTGTTTTTCTCAAAAGTTTGCTTTTGCCCCTTGTCTTACAAAATGTGCCATATCTTGAAAACTACTTAAGATATTGTTAAAATTTTAAAAGCAGCGTGTTCAGCATTGAATTTTCTAGAAGTATATGCCCTTATCTCAAAATCCAAAAATTGCGACAACTGGGACCTTTCTCCAGGCACACACACATATATATATATATACAACGTTCCTATTTATGGCAAACAAATGATGAGATAGAAAGAAAACATTGGCACTCTTCATTAATTTTTAAATACAAACCAGATATTATGAATCAGGATCTGCTAAGACCCTTCTTTTTGGGTTTGCCAAATGAAATTAAGTTTCAGCCAGTCATTCTATCAATGCATCATAGAAAAAGGTATCGGGATAGTGACACTTGTTTTCATGTTTCAATTTTCTTATTCAATGAACTTTGATGAAATGAGATAAAAGCTTTTGTGTTGTAGTATATTTATGGCACAAGCATTGATTATACATGGAATGTATTTCATTTTAGTCAATATATTTGAACAGTCACATCAAATTTCTACTCTGTGAGTTTTTATACCAATAAGTTTCAGTAACATTGGAGTATGTAATCCTAAGTGATTCTTCGACAAACTGAATCAGAAAGTTTCCAAACTGAAAAGTAGAATAGAAGAGTGCATAGAATTGTCATCTTTGGTACACAGCAGTTTCATAGCTTATCAATTCACTCATTTTTTGAAGCCAATATATGCCAAGGATGAAGGATGGTCTTGCATTTCACGAACCAGCTTGATGAAAAAAGGGGCTATTTTACAGCAAAAATTATCCTGCAAGTTGTATATATATAAAAGTGTGCATTAAGATATTTGGAGCTAAATGAGCACAACATTTACTTCTGGTATGTTGCACCTGAATAAGGTCAAAGTAAGGTGAGCCTGTATACTTTCTAGTCCATTCCAGCAGGTTCTTTATCATTTCTCTGTTTGCTGTGCTCATCTTAGCCTGTTGAAGCAGTCTCCTGCTGCTGGCACGCAAACTAAAAGCTGCGAGCCCTAATCCCCAAATCCTTCATCTGTACCGTTGTGAAAGTAGGTAGTCCAAACTGCTTTTTACTTTTTATCACAACTCACCACTTATTGTCTAATCTGATGGAGCTTGCTTTTCTAAGAATTTTGATATCAAATTTGTCATTCTGGCTTAAAGGATTTGAAAATTATGGCATTTTCAAAACACCTCGAATTTGCTACCTTTTGCAGATTGCACAATACAACTTGGATTGCCCATAAAATGTCTGTTTATTGAGTCACAGCATTAAAAATTATCAGTTTCCAAGTCAAGGGGGTGTACATTACGCTCAATTTTTTTCGAGGGGTACAAATATAGTACAAGCATCTCATTTTACTTTTTTTAATCATCAAAGGTCATCCGACGTCAATTTTGTGTGAACTCTTACAATGGAGACAAAAATAATGTTTTTATTTTTTTTTTATTGAAAATTACACTGAGTGTCAGAAAAAGGTGACCAAATTGAGCATTGGGTGGGTCTATAAAAACAGCCGGCACTTCACACCAAAACATGCCCTAAGTCTAATTTTGACACACCCTGAAAATACAAAGGTTGAGGTTCATTTGCATACAATTTTGATTCTGATCTATTAAAGTTTCCGCCAGTTTCTCGATCAACAAACTTTTCAACAAACGATTTTTAAAGGAATTTCAACTTAAAACAGGATGAAAAATACATTGAATTAAACCTCATTTATCTGGCTTTCTGAGTGAGTTATTTTAAAACACGTGTGCTACATCGGCACGACGCTCCGCGGTCCTTTGTTATGAGGGGGTGAAACTGGTATGTGCGGCTCAGGGCGAAAACGGCAAGACTGTGTCTTGTTCAAGCAATAACAGCACATGATTACACACATTAAACAATACAAAAGATAATATACTTTGACAGAGGAAGAATTGAACTTCATTTTGATGTAAGATACACGCCGTTTTACATAAACTTACAGCAGTAATAGCCTTGTAATGCTGGCCTAAAATTATGCCAAAACGGGATTTCGCCCCTTCAGCGGGGCAGTTTGGACTACCTGGTGAAAGGCTCTCATTTTGACATGCTGTTGCTTTGAAATTTTTAGAAAAACAATGACATCAGCCCGACCCATGGAATGATTCCTTCCACCTGATCTGCATTTCTAAAATTCTATGAACCATCACATCAATATTCGCTGTTGTGATGTAGATCTATACCAGCTACTTGTTTTGAATTCGAATTCTGATAAAGTTCATGATTATTAGCTCATCTCATGAATCTAACCCTTTTCCTTCTGAATTTGAGTTTGGGTTTTACAGTATATCAGCTCAATGATGGCTTTTTTGTGCCCTGCATCATTCAGTGACAAGATATCTGGTAAGAACATGAAAGCTGTGAAACAGCCTATCCTAGGGAGTTATTGTACACCTTTTCATGTAGGTTTTTTGTATTTGTCAAGATATCCTAGAGATCCTTGCAATTCATAACATTGTGTAATAGAATGCTGTAGAATCAGTGGTTGGAACAAAGATTTGTGAGACCCATAATGTAAACCATGTTCATTCTTATATTTTGTTGCATAATTTCTCTTCAGTTTGATGAGTGGCCTGTACTCAAGGTAGGTTTAAAGTGAGAGAGGAAAATGAATACATTATGTACTGATAAAAAAAAAAAGATTTTTAACATGTATCATGCACAGAAGATTCGAAAATCTCAAGATTCAGATTGTGGTAAACATTTATTAGTTTTGAATGTTCAAATTGACCACACACAGAAGATTGGTCTGGCTGTAGTAAACATTTTAGTATTTTTAGGTGTTTACAATTACCGTGCACAGAAGATTTATTATATGCACATTCAGACTGTGATTTAAGAATTTTATTTAAGTAAATAAGTTGTTCAGCTTTACCATGAATGGAAAATTTCTAAACATATATATTGATCTAGAGTCAAAATGTGGTAAACATACTGGTATTTAGGTGTTCAGGTTTAGCATGGACAGAAGATTTATATAAAAATTTATATTTTATATTATTTAATTAATATACATTAACCCTCGTCCACTTTATTGACCTCCCCGCGAGGCACACGAGGCCAATATTGTGGCCTACATATTGCAAACCGGGTCCTGCGGGAGGCCAATATATTGTATGGCAACGCTGCTTGTCGTGTTTTGTTTATTCAGATGCTGCAACATCGTTTTCTTTGCCTTTTTTTTTTCCACTCTATTCTCACTTGTTTATCTATCCTGTCACCCCTATTATGTCAAACAAAATGGTACCATCCGATTACGTTTATTACAATGCAACTGTTCGTAACTAATTGTCATACTCATGCACAGACTAGAGATAAATTTATTATTTTATCTATGTACTCATGTAGTACTAGTACTGATGGTCTGAAGTTCCAACTGGGGAAAATCTTGGGGAAACTTTTACTTTGATGCTGTGTTGCGTCTGAAGACCACCCTCTCTACCCATTCCGCTTGTTATTCGCAGCGACGTAAGCCGAGTTCGGCCCATCTTGTCTAATACCTTCCTCGTCCCCCCTTTATTGTTCACCCGCACTCGGCGAGCCTTTCTCACCCCTTCTCATTAGGAGTTTTTTTCCTTTGATGCTCTAGCGGCACCGCTGACCTAGGTCTGATCTGTATCGATGATAGTAGTACATTCCATAATGTTCCAGAGAGAGTTATTTACACAAAAGTGGATTTGAGATGATGTCACCTGATGTTGTTGTTTGATTGGATGATTTGTGGGTCTACCGAACTTACTGGATAATCGTTGAGTCAGCTCGGGGGTCAGGTCGGTTCGGGAATTTTCTATCAGAAGTAGTGTAAATATAAGAGCCATGTGAGTGAGTGTTTGCGCAGTATTCATTTGTTCCTCAGGTGTGCAGTATTCATATTTGGACATGTGTACAGTATTTATATGTTCCTCTTGTGCCTTCCTACCAGGATAGAGGTAGCGTTGTGGATAATTATCATCCTTTTCTTCATACGTTAATAAACTTAGTATTCATTGTTCAACGGATCCCGTGTTTTATTAAAAACAGTTGTAACAATTTTGTTTTAAAAGGGAGGTAGTTTATATAATCTGTTACATGCTGGTTGTCGTCTACATGCGAAATGAGAAGAAAGGGGCCATCTGCGTATTTGAGAAACTCCTCTATGTCCGTAATGATGAATTTCGATGTAATACTATTACTAGGCATGCTGCATAAGGGCGTCAGTAGGTTTTTTATTAGGGGGAACTGGGAGAAAATGACCAACTTTGTTGTTGGATGTTGTCTGTATTTGATATGGTAATTAGAGAGATATTGTGTTGCTTTGATTAAACAGCTTTTCAGTAGATGTATGTACTCTACAAGTTAGAAAACAAATCTCTTGGTAAAAGTGTGCTAAGAAACCAAACATCACAGTATGCGGAACCTTTACATAGTTCAGGGGGGAGAAGGCAATGTCATGATACATGTGATTAATAAATAAATGCCTGGCTTAAAAGATAATTTGTTCACCTGAATGGCCTGACTTAGGGACAAAACAAGCGCACTGCTCTTGGGAAAAGGATAAAACGTGTGTTAAACGGCATGTAAATGCAGAAAGTTCTTGATTATGGGCCTTCTATCTAACAGTAGAACTTGTTGCATCTCATCACAAGTACTTTATCCAAATATCATAAGGGTCCCTTACGATTTGTCCACCACTATTGTTGTTATTGCATCCTAAAGTAAACACGACACATGTGTTCAAAAGGACCCGATTGACCTGACCGCCAAGGTTATTGGCAACACGCAAACGATCGGCTGACTGGTCACTTACTATCCCTTGCACAGGGTGTTATATGGACGAGTTCATTCAATGCGGGACGAGGGTTAATTAGCCAGTGATGAGGTATTTCATTTTCACAGAAGTTCTACAAATTACATTTTCAAATATTCAACTTTCATCAATTAATTTTACCAACAATGGCAACAAAGGCATAAATAAGGCTCAAAGGGCAACAATATTGTTCAGAATACTCAACCAACTTTTATTCAGATCTTTCTCCATTCTTTTGTCTCATAAATATATAATGCATGCAAACCAGCAAGTTAACTTGCATCTCTGTCTAATTTTCATATTTTTTCAATGAGTAGTTTCACTTTCAGAGCCTTTTCACTAAACACATTTGTGGGACCAGCTTTATTATTGCCAAATTTTTATTATGGCTGTGACATTAGACCAGTATCTAATATTTACTGTCACTGCAGTTTGTGTAGTGGACCATTCAGCTTTTGCAAGTATGACTAATTACTTTGTGAGTAGTTTTCTGCATGGAAGCACATGCATTATACTGAGATGCTGCCCATATAAATAACACATGAAACAGTTCATAATAACCGAAGACATGTCTGTCATGCAAAAATTTTACTTTGTATGCAAGTGCCTCACACTGTTTAAAAATGATGCAAAGCTGAATGCAAATATAGTTTAAGCAAGTTCAAGTTCAAGTTTATCGTAGGCCAGATGGCCAATTCAAAATATGCAGAAGAATCATGATTGCAAGTATTCTTTGATTATGAACATTTTAAGGCTAGGCCATACAAGTTGAATATATGATGACCATGAAATTTTATGCATGCCATTATTTCAATTTTTTTTTTGTGAAGCAGAAAAGACAGCCTGGGGGTAGATCACCAGTTTCATATAAACGTGCACCCCAGTCTTTGCAGTCTTTGGCATCAACACACCTCTTGGCAAAAATTGATACAGAGGGGTGAGTGCATTAGTATTATGTGACAGATAGATTTCAGGTGTGGACATTTAAAATCTCATGAACACATTGTTTTAGTTTTTTTGTATGCATGCAAGTAGGTACTCCAAACTGCCCTTTGCCCCACTAAAGGGGCAAATTCCCATTTTGGCATAATTTTAGGCCAACATTAGAAGGCTACTACTGCTGTGTGTTTATAAATGTAAATGGGGCTTGCATCCTACATCAAAATAAAGTTCAGTTTTTTCTCTGTCAAAAACTATCTTTTGTATTGTTTATTGTATGTAGCTGTGTGTTGTTATTGCATGAACAAGACATAGTCTTGCCGTTTTCACCTTTATTCACACATACCTATTTTGACCCCATCATAACAAAGGATCATAGACCATCGCACCAATGTAGCAGACGTGTTTAAAATAACTCACACAGAAAGCCAAATAAATGAGGTTTAATTCTTTCTACGTATTTTTCATTGTGTTTTGAGTTGAAATTCCCTTAAAAATCATCTGTTGAAAAGTTTGTTGACCGAGAAACTGGCAAACACTTTAATAGATCAGGATAAAAATTATACACAAATGAACCTCAGCCTTTGTATTATAAGGATATGCCAAAGTCAGACTTGGGGCATGTTTCAGTGCAAAGTGTTGACTGTTTTTGTAGACTCGCCCAAGGTTTGATTTCGTCACCTTTGTCCAACTCTCAGTGCTGAGTCAATGATTGGCCTCCTTTTCAATGAAAAAAAAACCACTGCTTTTGTCTCCCTTGTAAGAGTTCACAAAAAAATGACGTTGGATGAAGTTTGATGACTAAAAAAAGTTATTTGAGGTCTTTATTTTAGGAGGTTCGTTGCCCTTGGCATTTACACCTCACTTTACTTGTTTTATTATTTCTTGTTCTGGCGGGGGGGGGGGGGGGGATGATATGGATAAATTTTAATCTATTAATTTCAATTTTGCCCGGACAGCGGCCTTTCGGCCTGCTCTTTACGATTTCCAACTGCCAAGGTATCTTTAACGTGCGCAACGTGCACACGGGCCCTCCGAATTTTTTCGTCCTTATCCGAGAAGACTAGGTACTCGATCCTACCCCCCAATAGGACCAGGGACTTGAAAATATGAGAAAAATCCAATTTCCAAGAACTACTCGATCCTACCCGCCAATAGGACCAGGGACTTGAAAATACGAGAAAAATCCACTTTCCAACATGCCTGCACTGCCCAGGTTTAGAACCCGGGACCCTTGACATGAGAGGCGAGCACCTTGCCTCTAGACCACCTTGGACTAAAAAAAGTAAAGTGAGATGCTTGTTTTATATTTGTACCTCTCGAAAAAATTGAGCATAATGTACACCCCCTTGACTTGGAAAGTAAGAATTTTCAATGCCATGACTCAATAAACCGTCATTTTATGGGGTGTGTAAGTTGGACCATCATGCAATTTGCAAAAGATAGCAAATTTGAGGTGCTTTTTCACTTTTGAAAATGCCATAACTTTGAAAGCCTTTAAGCCAGAATAATAAATTTGGCATCAAAATTCTTGGAAAAGCAAGCTCCATAAGATTAGACAATAACTAGTGAGTTATGATAAAAAGTAAAAATCAATTTGGGCTACCAAATGAAAGTAGGATTTTATCATGTAACATTCCCTTTGTCATATTATTTGACCAACAAAGTTTTGGGTGGTACTTAATGTACTGGCAGGATAAAGTTTATTGAAAGTTTGATGAAAATGTTAATAGTTTATGAGTTGCTCCCAGGTCAATTGAAATGAAATTCTGGTGTCCAGCTGGGATAATCAGTACAACATGTATTAGAAGACAGTCTAGCAAAATACAATATTACTTGAAACAAAACATTCCTCTTAAATACATATTTGTGAATATGCAGTCCGGTGTGATTCTGTGGAAGTCAAACATTTATTTTCTTCAGAATGAAACCAATGTTCAACAAAGAAAGTACCGGTATGCATGTTTAGAATTAAGATTTTTCAGAAAACTTTGAAAGACTCTATAAACAGCAACAGCATGAGCATGCTCATAATGTGTAATAAGTTTTGACTGCACCATTTTTTCATTCACTTTTGCATTCTTGATAATAAGATGAGGTCATTATACTCGTAATTTAAAACTGCATTGTGTCAGACTTAAAATTGTGAGGAATTTGTATAAGTTGTTTTTTTTCATTGACATTTTTTCTTGAATCATAATAAATGTTTTTATTTATTTTTTGTGCTTTTTTTTTTCAATTGCAGAATAAATGAACTTTTAGCCCTCCCAAAGGAGACATTGGTGAAAGTGTTGGAACAAACTAAAAAAAGGTGTGTGACCAAAGTTTGATTGCCTCATTAGAACATTATGAAATAAATCCACATTATTTAGAATCACTGCGACAGAAAAGTACATGTATGTCAGTTGACATTTCCAACTCATCTACCTCTTATGGCATGAAGGTAAACCAAATGCTTTATTGGGTCACGAAATTATTTTACATCATATTACACACATCAGTTTCTGAGACAAAAACTCCAACATTCCAGTTTTTTATGTTTGGGGGGGGGGGGGGAATGAGGGACAGAAGCATGTTATAGCAAGTGTAAAGTATCTTACTGTTGGATGAACTACGAGTGGCTAATGTGGTTACTGCGTGGGTTCAATAGTAACTCCCTTAAGGATACACAGGATTAACAAACACAGGGTTCTGCTGGCAATCTTATTTATTCAAAAGCCCAACAAAGGTATCGCTACCAAAAGGCATAGGGAAAACCCTATCAAGAAAAGGAAAAAGAAACCCAGAAAAAGAAAAGAAACCCAGAAAAGAAGCCCAACCAGCCATAAGCTGGAACAAGAGAAAAGGACAAAAATATGATTAGGATATAATGACAACATTAATCAGGCAATCAATGGTGGACATACATAGTAATAGTATTAAGTATTAAATCAAACAACAACAATATAATATAGAATTTAAGCAATAACCAACTGGATATGTATGCATGGAATAAAATAGCGCTAAGGTTAATGAATAACAACTACAAGAGGCTATATCATATACACAAGGAGTTTCCTAGTACACTGGCAACATAAACTAATTAATGTACTAATCAAAGTATGAAGGACATAACAAATGAAGGGGCAAGAACACAATAGCTTCGCTCCACTGAGCCGGTGTACAGCACATCCAGAGTGGCCATTCCATAAAATAATAACGCAGTGGCCAACATGGCCCACTGACCGTCCATAACACAGACGCTGCATCCCAATGCAGGCCATCCTCATAGGCCCACTCCCATTATTAGTACTAACCCGCCCCAGGGCTATTGTATTGGTTACTTCCCTTCCCAATCGATACTCAAGGGTCATGCCCTTTGACCTTAGCCGCGGAGCTATGCCGCCAGGCTAACATGTGTATGACACACCACTAGATACATAAAGTAATGTGTACATTCCTTAAAATGAAACTGTCCTTCACACACTTACGAAACTCGTAGAAGCATAATACATCTGGATAACTATAATACATGCACATGATATATATATATATGTCGGCGAGACTCATTGCAACATGTGTAGACTCATTGAAACATTGTTCATCCACCGCCGCACATAGAACAATCCTGGGGCTCACCCATGTGAGGCCCAACTAATATTATACATCTCCAATACATGTAATTACTTACACATCTTAAACACTAAACACGCAATCACAATCACACTGCTCTCTATAGCATAGTGGTACTGGCAAGGTACACAAATACCCGTAATACAATCAAGTGTAGAGTGCCGCTCGCTATAACATAAGCCGTCCACATTAACATGTCAGGAAATCCTCACTGCCTACCACAACAAGGCAATGCTACACATACACTATATATAATATGCACACAAGCAAATCGTGATAGCTTGGTTAGCGAGCCATCATTATCATCTAGCACCGCAAACGTTAACTTTGACAATAAAGTCACAATATCAAGACACCGCACTGCACCGCGCATCCTACACGTCTAATGACAATGGCAATTACCGTTGAGCCGGACTCATAATGGTCTCTGTAGATCAGCATTCTCTACGCGGCATCCAAGAAAGGGGGGGGGGTGCGCAAATTAAAGTCACTTCTAATATAATAGTCTCCAACTTACCCAAAGTCTCTCCGGGTCCTGCGCTACCGCTTCATGCCTTATGGGGCGGGGTGGCGATGGCAAGCGTCGGCAAGCCTCTGAGCTGCTACGGGCCCGGGTTGCTGGTCTGGGTTCACTGTGCTGTCGGCTCTTGTCTCTGCGTCTATGATGGAGTGTGCTGACCACTCGAACTCGCATCTTATTTATGAGCCAGCGCGGACGTCCGGGAGAGCTATTACGTAGCCCGTGTTGCACAAGTGAAAGGCTCGGACATTGAGTCCAGCCCGACAACATAACCGGTTAGGGTCCTAACACAATCGAATTTACAGTACGGTTAAAAGGGTGCACACAAAAGTCAATTAGGTATCCCAGTAAACTGCAGAAATTACTCTAACGTCCCCTCCAGCAATAATTGAATAAATTTGACCTAGGTTGGATTTATCGGGGATAACATGCGTCTAACTCATAGTTTACTTTAAATCCGAGACCCTCTTATTAATTATTTCAATAGGACATGTGCATCAAAGTACAACGAAATTAGTACCATTATAAAGTAGAAACTTGCTGCTAAAATTCTAACTGACTACTTATACCAGAAACCCGGTAATAGTTTTAATATAAATTTTCAAAGTGTCAGGACTAACAACATTGGACAAATTTGTGCGGGATACTTTCGTCCATTAATACGACATATCTCCATTGATAACAAACGTTATCATGAGTACCTATTTTGTACCGATAGGGTATTGTCTACTCTCAACAATGAATTCGGATTCCCGTCTTTCTGTCGGTGGATAACAACGAAGGAGCGAGTTGTAAGAAACTTAAAGCCATGATATAAGAGTTGGAAGCCCGGTGGTCAACATTTCCAACTGACCAATCAAAATGCGCGCTTTTCACCGTGATGTGAATAACGGGTCCCGCGCTAGTATTACAAGGGAAATAATCCAATTAATGGTACTCGGCCAAGTGTCCATAAACTACTATGAGTGGCCGTCCCTCACTCACGCACCAGAGTTACCATGAAAGCACATTAAAAATAGAAAGTCGTTCATCCTCTCACATTACCAAAGAATGCAATATGCTTCTCTTATGTCCCTTTCTGTGATTGTTTGGATAGCATGGACGGCGGCTCATGAAGAAGAAGGTAAACTTTGATTTAGAATTTCTGATATCTTGCAAAAAAAATACCTTGTGATCAAACCACTTTTCTGAGTTCATTTATTTCATAGTAAACAGTTTTATCTTCCACATACCTTTCCAGACTTGGGCAGTTTGGGGCCAAGACTATCAATATAGTGAGAACTATATACCCATCTTCACCCTTTTCTTTCCTACAGCCTTTTTATCTTCTCATTTCCCTCAGTGATTTTACAACAAAGGGCAAGCTTCACTCAATTGTGCAAGACACTGCACGTGATGATGAGAGTGCCCAAATTGCTTTGACTGCCAGGGAATTGTTCCAGCACAGACAGTTAGAACTGTTGGATTGCCATGCTGAAAAAAGTAGACAAATGAAAGCTTCCAGCAGGAAACCAGTGTTTCAACTAGATGATGATGGAGTTATAGACAGACTAAGTTCAGTCAACACACCTGTCAAGGAAAAAGAGCTCTACAGTGATACTGGATCTGCAAATGTATTTCATGGCTACAGACATCCACTTCCAAACATCGGTGGGTAAACACTTTGATTATCATTACATTATTTTGATATTATAGATGTGTAGTTACTATACCGTTTGGCTCCAGGGTATAAAAATAGCCCACTGCCTCGACCTGCCACTGGTGTAACCCCACCAAGGGCAGGATTGTCAGTCACCATGTGCCACTTCTTGGCAGGTCCTGGTACTAACTTTGATTTGCCTTTTGTCCGCTTCGCTTCTCTTTCGTCCCTTTCTGTGATTATTTTGATAGATGAGACATCAGCCTGGACGGCTGCTCATGAAGAAGAAGGAAAACTTTGGTTTAGAACTTCTGCTGTCCTGCAGCTCTCTCCAGCTGTGGAAAAAAATATGGGGGGTAAACCCTAAGGAAAATCCGAAGCCATAGTCCCTGAGGCAGTTCACTGTTGTCTACAGCCTTGATCAGACAGCTCCTGCAACCGCCTTAGTGCCAAACTGATGGCGCTGCTCTTCCATTGGATCCAATAGGAAAATGGAGAGGGGATAGGTGCTGCATAAGCACCCCATAACATAAAGTTGAGGCTTGCATCAGACACTCACCACACACCTACATAGCTTACACCCTATAACCCAAAGAGGACATTCCAGTTTTACCATTCATGCCAACACAATACCAGGGAACTACCATTACAGGTTATGAGCCATTGCTCAATTGGTATTGAGCATGGCGACAAGGGTTGCTCCTGATGATGAGAGAGATTCTTGAATTTCACTGGAAGCTGGGCAGTCCCTAGCAAGCAAAGTGCTATCCTGCCCCAGACTGCTATCCTCAATGGATGCCCAAGGAGGTCATTATCCAAAAAGGAGACCAGAATCATGGCCAGCCAACAAAAGAGAACTAAGAAAAAGAGACCAGCTCCAAATCTGGGATGTTTGAAGGTTCAGACAGTGATGATGGCCTTATGGAAAAATGACAGGACATCAATGACACTGGAAAACAACTGTCATAAACCACTACACATTAAATGAAGACACAGCCATTACAGGAAACAGCTAGCAGATTCAGGCAGGCCAAAGGGGAGGACCACATGTCTTACTGGCAGGGAAAAGATTCTAATGAACCAAGAGAACACAGAGTAGACTTTGCAGTTAAAAACAGCAGCTCAGAACAACTGCTGACCCTATACCTCAACACCAATGCATGACCTACCACGATTGTTAGCATATGTGCCGTGACAGTGTCCTGCACACTAGACACCAAGGACAAGTTCTACAATACCCTGGCATCCACCATTGGAACATCCCCAGCAAGGAACAATTCATCCTCCTAGGAGATTTTAATGCTAGGGTGTGCACAGATCCAACTCATGGCTATCTTTTTTTCACAATCTGGCATGGGTGAAATGAATGAAAATGGACAGCCATTACTCAAGCATTATAAGTTCTCCATTATCATTAATACTATTATGATTTTTATGCATATATATGTTACAGTAAGAACCCGTACCTAGGGAATACGAGTAATCACTGAGCATTTTAGTAAATCCATGTAATCCCCGATTCACTCAGGGACTTCCCGTAATTGCTGAAATTTCTAGTGATAACGCGAAATCCCTAAAAATTAGACCTGTCATTTTACGTGTTCTTATTATTGAGCTTTCAGTGAATTCGCGTAAAAGCCCCGCCTCTGAATAAGACTCAGTTCCCTCTTTAAAATAGTAATATTGGTGTGCTTGCTCTGGTGTGCTTGCAAGAAAGTACATCACAAAACTTGCTTGCTCTGCACCGTCAATGTGTTATGACACCGAAATTGGGTGAGTTTGGCAGTGTGTTTGTTTTGATCAAAGTTTATTAGATAAGGTTGTCTCGCTTCATTATTCGCCTTCCTCAAGCAAAGTCAAGATGTCTATCGAGGAAAAGTTTACACAACAGCTCAAGGATCATTTTAAAGAAAACAAAAAAGGATTAATCAAAGTTTATTAGATAAGGTCGTCTCGCTTCATTATTCGCCTTCCTCAAGCAAAGTCAAGATGTCTATCGAGGAAAAGTTTACACAACAGCTCACGGATCATTTTAAAGAAAACAAAAAAGGATTAATTCCAAAATGTGACTATCAGAAGACCATTGATGACTGGAAAGCAGCAGCTGATAATTCCCATGCCAAGGGGCGGCTTGGATATTATCTGTTGGAGAAGTAAGTTTTCACTTCAATATACAATTTTACTCAGTCAGTCTCAGACAAATTCTCTCTCTCCCCCCCTCTCTCTCTCTTTGTCTCTCTCTCTCTCTCTCCTCCCTCTCTCTCTCTCTCTCTCTCGTTTTATTTGTTGTTGTTGTTGTCTTTCATTTAGTGTTTTGATTTTTTATTTTGTTTTACGAATGGTGAAGGTCTCTACTTGTGTGTCTGTCTGTCTCTCCCTCTCTCTCTCCTTATCTCACTCTCTCTGTCTGTCTCTCTCAGGTATGAAGTACTCCAGTGCGGGCCCACAGAAAAACTGATAAAGAGACGTTCGGCACAACAGGAGTCGCCACTCTACTACGTGAGCATCGAGGAGACGTTTGATGTTGTCAAGAGCGCCCACATCTCAACTGGCCATGGTGGAAGAGACCGGATGCTGAAAGAACTACAAAAGAAATATACAAACATTCCAACTAAAACCTTTGAGCTGTTCAAGTCACTCTGTCAAGAATGCCAAAAGAAACGAAAACGGCCGATGACGAAGGGTGTTGTCGTTCGTCCAATACTCACCAAGGAATTCTCGTCAAGGGGTCAGGTGGATCTTATTGACATGCAAAGCATGCACAGTGGATCCAATAAGAAATGGATCATGGTGTACCAGGATCACTTGACGAAGTTTTGCATCCTTCGAGCCTTGACGTCTAAAAGAGCTGCAGAGGTTGCTTTTCATCTACTGGACATTTTTCTTCTCATTGCTGCACCCGTTATTCTCCAAAGCGATAACGGATCCGAGTTCACTTCACACGTCATCACAGAGCTGAAGGAAGTTTGGCCAAACCTAAAAATGGTGCATGGTAAGCCTCGCCATCCCCAAAGTCAGGGGTCGGTTGAGCGAGCAAATGGTGATATTAAAGATATGCTGGTGGCATGGATGGCTGATAAGGACTCACAGGACTGGCCTACGGGCATCAAATTTGTTCAGTTCCAGAAAAATAGTGCTCTTCATTCCGGGATAAAGTGCTCTCCATATTCTGCAATGTTTGGCTGTGAGGCTCGTGTTGGACTTACTACTTCGTCTTTGCCGGTGGAAGTGATTGCTCGGATGGAGACTGAGGAAGATCTTCTTGCTGTCAATGAAAGCCCTCTCTCCCAAACCAGATCCAAGCTACAAGTGATGAAACAGCAACAGTTGGTGTGACAGACGGTGTTCTACTTCCAGTCGAACTTGAAAGCACATCAGCACAAGACATTGATCTACCCACAGGACCTTCCTCGCCCACAGCAACACCGTCTGCCTACGATGTTGACAGTCCTGGTTCCTATGGACAATCAGAAGAGCATGTGACGTCTCTCTCACCCACTCCATCTGACAGTCCTGTTTCCTCTGCTGAAAACCTTAGGGTCGAAGAACGCATCAAACAAATCAAAAGGCGTCGTCGTGAAGCAGCCAATGCACAAACTTCTCAAGCAGAAAGGATGGTGAAAAGAAGTCATGTAGAGATGCGAGCTGGCGAACAAGGAGACAACGTTGCTGTGCCAATTCCACTTGTTGATCGTGGGAGAGGCGATCCTAGAAATATCCTTGGTGTCATAATTGACAGACGAGAAGACACAGACCAATATAGGATAGCCGTAAAAGCTGGTATTCTCAGTGGTCTGTATTCCAGAAATCAATTCGATCTGTGCCCTGAGCGTCGTCTAAACACTGACGTCATAAACACCGAAAAAATAGTTTCACTGCGCTCGGCGGTGATTTCTCAATCCTCTTCAGGTTGACAAGGCTTCACAAGATGCAACTGTACTGGTGCCAAAAAGTGTAGGACAAGGCGATGTAAATGCTTTAAAGCAGGGCTTCAGTGTAACTCATGCTGTCATAGCAGCCTCAATTGTTGCAACAAGTGACAACGTCGATGGTGTCTGCCATTTTTTAGTTTTTTTAAATGCTTATTTTTATATCGTGGAGCAGGTGTGTGTGTGTGTGAGAGAGAGAGAGAGAGAGAGATGGAGAGAGAGAGAGAGAGAGAGAGAGAGAGCTAGAGAGTGTATCTTTTACCGAACTATTTAAGCAATAAAATTTTTATACTATACATGCCTGTCAATGTTTGCATTGTGTGCAAGTGTGATCAGGGATTACATGTAACTACTGGGACCATTTTTCAGGGATTTCACGCAATCCCTGATTATTTCAGTGATTACGTAAAATCTCCGAGTGAAACAGGGATTACGCGTATTCACTGAAATATTCAGTGATTACTCATATTCCCTAGATACCTTTTCTTACTGTAACATATATATGGTTCTTCTAAATTTCTTAGAAAATTAAGTGCAAGATTGCAGACCACTTCTGGATGATTTTAGATATAAACACTCATAACAAATCAAGCCAAGACTAAAAGAGTTTGATCGTGGTGAAATGATTGGTACATAATGAAATTTAAGATGACCACCATTTCCATAGCAACCACAAACTTGTACATTTATTGTATGAATTAAAATTCATTGGAAAGAACCATGGACATGTGCCAGTATTTTTCTTAGTAAATCAGACCCAAGTAAAATAAGTACATGTATTAAACTTTATTATAATCCTGGTTCTGTGAGATATTTATGGCAAATAAAGGAATGAAACAACTATATAATCAAAATATACTTTATTTCCAAGGAAATTTCACATTCCTCAATGTATTCAGTTTATTATTTCATTGTTTTACCATTTTGGCAAAGTCAGGAAATGCCCTTTCTGATAAAAAGAAGTAGGCTTATAATGTAATGGAAATCTTGCATGACACCACAATATATGTCACTGACTTTCAGGTGGCCAACGACGGCATGATAAGCATCTCCTGCCCTTACAGTCAACCCCGCCTTGTAGGATGTCATCAATTTCTCTTGGACTTCCTGAACTTCCAAGTGGCGTGAAGACAACAAAGCCTTTTTATTATAAGAAGGAAAATGTGGACTTTTCACTTGGTTAGTATTGTTTAATTTGGCAATTATTATATTTCATAGATGGTGTGCACATTATACATGTGATCAATGTACATTTTGCCACATTCATTTTCCCACAGGCAAGTAATGTCTCCCGCTCAACACTCATTCATTTGCGTCCTATTATATGCATCACTGTCAAAGTCACATTACTTACTCACAAGTTGATATTTGAAGTCCCAGTCTATATCACGAGGTGTCAAAGTTACCCCTCCCCCAGCATACAAAAAGTGTGGCCATAGGGGGGGGGGGGGGGGATGTATGTTACTACTGGGGACAGTATGTACACTTATCATGATGTCTGGTAATAAATTAAAAGGTTATTTATTTAAAAGATTTTATTTATATTTTTTTCCACAAAATGAGTTGTAGGATTACATAAAGATCTAACATAGGTTGTGTATCATTGAAACAGTTGAATACTTCATGCAATATGCCTCTTAAAGATTTTTGTAATGAACAGTGATCATTCAAGTGGCTGTTTGCTCATACAAAAAGCAGGAGGAGTTGAAAGCAAGTGTATGAAAATTGTAATAATTTGCTAAAATTCAGCGTATGTATTTTGTGGTGATTGGTTGTGCAAATTTTCACAAATTTTCTACCTGTGGCAGAACATGTTTACTTGGTGGAATGCAGCAGCAGCTGCTTCTGACTCTTGTCTCACATTTAAGTATGTTCATTGAATTGGTGAATGAATGTGGGTTGAAGAATGGCTGTAAAGCACTTAAAGCTTGCATCTGAGGGGATGAAAGGCTCTGTAAATGTTATTTATTACGTGTATTATTCTAAGATAAATAATTCACTCATCTTTCTTCGGTTTACCTTACTTTTCTGTGTTGTCTTACCCTCAGTTGTCTATAATTTATGGATTTTATCTTAAGCGCAGTATTTAACCAATGCAGTATGCCCATTTCAGAAAATCCTATGTATGCTATAGCGCTCCAAAATACACACAACTTTTCATTTTGTTCAAGTAGAGATTGGATGTTATTTTTATCAACTGCCAAAAAAAAGTGCAAAAGACTAGCTTTGATGCTATGAAATAATAGGCACTAGCATGTGTCAAAACTTTGAGAAAGATAATCTATTCTGTACAGAATCTATCAATAACATTCAGACACTTGTGAAGACATTTAGCCATAATTAATGTTTATTCAGCAAAACAAAATTCACGTTTATTATGATTTGGCTTCCATAACCATCACTTCTTTTTCCACATTTTCATGGGTCATATTGTTTGTATGCATGTACAGTGAGTGTAGTAAGTGTAAGATACTATACGTAAAATGAGCACTGAAGGAATGTCAGCTGTGAATGCATTGGAGTGAGACATCATGCCTGGTCATTTCATGCAGTGGATGTATAGACCAATTGTTTCCAGGTTTGTTCCAACAACAAAATGTAGGGATATCAAAATGGCATGTATACATGTATGTAAGAGAGTACGGTTGCATAAAATTCTTTCACAAGAACTTCAGTTTAATTAGTTGCAATTCTTTTATATTATATGTAGGTCCTGTCATCACACCTCCATCAAGCTTTCGAAGTTCTCAGAGTGGCACATATTCAAATCATGGTACCACAGTTAAGGTCAATGCATCCTCTACTTTGTTTGGACATTTTGAAAGCTGCCTGACAGATGTAAGTTTTACTACCATGGTAAAGAGATCATATTGGTCTAAAATATAAAGTTTGCAAGAATACAAAGTTATTGAAAGTTTGAAAAACCATTTTAGATGAATATTATGATAAACTTTTGGTATCCATTTTAGTTATAAGAAACTTGATGCCAGAATGAATAGACACTAAATACTAATGGAAAATTGATAGGCCTATTCTTTATATGACAGGGAGCAGATGTAGAGCCCATTCATTGTGTGTCTCCAACTTTGTCCACCCACGTGCCTGTGCCACCTGCTGGGACACCTGCTACATTTCAGTCTCCGGTGAAGAGTGCTCCAGCCCTACATGATTATCAGGACATGTCACGTGACACAACTCATATGACAGTGAACTGGTCACAGTGTGCCCACCCTCCTTCACGAAATGTTCGAGAGGACACTGGATGGTCTTCACCCATGCAAGACTCGAACTTGGCAGACGCTAAACCAGTTGTTTCTACAGAAGAACTACGTATGGTATTATAGTTCAAGAAAATAATCAAAAACAACTGTCCCAAATCACAGGTTTTATGGCAAATAGTATGAGAAAGGCCTTAAGGGTGTTGTGACCAAAATTATCCACACTGCAATCATTTTGTTCTTTCAAATGGCTAAAAGCAGAAATGTGCATTTCTGAAAAAAGTCTTAAATGAATTATCTCAAAATCATGAACACATTTGTGGATATATTTGGCTTTGCCCTTCATCCTCTCCAAAAGAGAGGCACATTAATGCAAATGTTACTATTTGTACCGAGCACACAAAGCAATGCTTCAAATCATAATAAACAGTTTTAAGTTATTAATTATATAAATGTAATGATATTGCAATTATTGAACAGAAATGCCAATTTTCTGTCAATGAATAATCAATTAACCCCCACAGTGCACGAGGCGTCAAAATACAGCATTGACTTCCCAGGCGCTCACTCTGCACGGGCGTATAAACACGACAAGGTCAAACAGACCGCGCAGCTCGGAAGCTGTATTTTCATGTATCAGTTCACTGTCCTCTTTGAGACATAACTACTGTCTTATTGCTCACTGTATCTCTTCTAAATCAAAGACATTGTGACAAGGACATGTTAACCAATGAACAATTGGTTAGACTCACAAAGACTAAGCTTTCAAAGGCCACACCGTCAAAAGGTGTAACATCGACATGGGAACTGTTGCTCAACAAATTTACAATATCATCTCATTTTCTCACAAGCGGACTATCATCCAGAGTTGTCTGTATCCAAGAGCCAATCAGAAACAACCTCTGAAATGACCTTTGCCCGAAATGCCCACGTTGGGTCATTAGTAATTGCCAGTCTGGATGAAATCATTCGTGGGGGGCTTGGGGGGGGATGTAGCTAGTTATCATGCTTCATTCTCACGAAACTTACAGCTGTCAGTTTAGTGCCATGAGCCAGATCATTGGTTAGAGACAAAGGTTTCACTAGTTAGCTCATTATCAAGCGTGATAAGGCATAGTAGCGAATGTTTTCATACCGATCAAATACAAACAAAACCACATGGATAGTGGTAATGCGGTCATTGCACATCAGTAAGGGTCAGTGTGACCCAGATAAGATTCCCTGTAAGTAAGGTCACTGACGAGTAGTGCGCGTATTGTGGGTTAAGGGGGGGTGTGGGTCCAGAAATCGAAATTAGGCTTCAAAATATCGATATCGAGATTTTGTACTTTTCCGTTAGATTATCCATTTAAGAACACTATTTTACTAACCATATGCCAATTTGAATGTTTATAATCCTGAAATATGCCTTTTAGTGAGGTGGGGGTCAAGGAAAAGGCACAAGAATCATGCCATTGGGCCGCAAAATTAGCCCTAAATAACATCTCAGTGTCGCTATCAAAACCACGACTTTTAGTGGATACTTGGTATCAAGTCCTTTATATGTTGCCCACATGTCTAGGTCAAGGTAACAGGCCTAAGACATGCTTTCCTTCTATACAAGCATACAACACCACTATGCTGTCAAAGTAAAAGTTGGGTGCGTGATCTCCCTCCCCCCCCCCCCCCCCCTTCAAATGCGATTCTCTGGAAATTGCACTTTTGATCAGTGATTTATGAACTTGTTTTTTATTTATTGACCAATCGGTATAAAATTTGGCTAACAACATGTTTGAACAAATCAAAAAATTCATACGGAAGGAAATTTGTTTAACTTTTCAATTTTTTTGGGGGTTGAATTTTTTTGTGATAGAAAATAGGTAAAAATGGAATTCCACTATGTGCGATTTTCAAAAATTCATAACAAAAGATCTGTTAGAGATATCAAAATTCCCTGCTGTAGAAAGAATTTAATTGGATTGAATAAGACATACGAGAAGTTTCAAATAAATCCAGTAAAATTTGGCAAAGCCTATCTATATTGAAGTTGACACTTTTTGGGGACTCAAAATCCAAGCTGGCCCCTTTTCCAAGGCAACTATATGACAAACAAATTGTTTTACATTTTTTTTTTTTCTGCTAATTCAGACATCCTGAATTCAATTATTTTTTAATAGTTAAAATTGTTTATTTCTCATAATAACAAAAATCGCCGCACCCCCCCGCCCCCCCCCCCCTTAAGAGAGGATAGAATTAATTTCAGCATAAATTATGTATGCTGCCACCAGTTGCCTGACAAACTGTGAGAATTTTACTATATTCACTTTAGTAAGGAATCTTTCATGCTTTTGCATTGTGAGGCAACATTGTTTTCCATGGGTCTGTTTCATAACCTGATTTGATTTCTTTCTACTTTGATTCACAGAGACCATCAATGAGACAGCCCGTGAAAATCAGGCTGAATCAGTCTCTCCTTTGTATGTGCCTGGATCTGGCCAACATCGTCTCAGAGATGCTGATAATTTAGAATGCGACCATGCTGGACTCCATTTGGAAGCCAGTATCCTAAGGAGCATTGATACAGGTTTGATTTTAAGATAAATTTTCTCTCCTAAAGATTTGTAGGAGGGGTGTTCAAGAAGTCTTTACCCTAAATATAAAAAAAAACATAACAGAAAGCTGAGACTTACCATGTACAACTTTATTTCTGTACATAGTCACCATGCAGAGTGACAGACTGCTGCCATCTCTCAGTGACCTTGGTCCACAAGCATAATATGACCTTGGTACATGTTAACCAGTGAACCACTGGTCGAAATCACTAAGCTTTCAAAGGCTCTCCCCACACTGTCAAAAGGTGTAACATTGACATGGGAACTGTTGCTCAACAAATTTGCAATATATTATTATCTCATTTTCTCACAAGCTGACCATCATCTAGAGTTATCAGTATCTAAGAACCAATCAGAACCAAGCTCTGAAATGATCTTTGCCCCAAATGCCCACATTGGTTCATTAGTATGTGTCAATCAGGATGAAACCATTTGTTTAGGGCTTGGGGGGCATGGCTAGTTATCATGCTTCATTCTCACGAAAACAACATCTGTCAGTTTGGTGTCATAAGTCAGATCATTGGTTAGAAACATACAGACAAAGGTTTTGCTGGTTAATTCATTATCAAGCGTGATAAGGCATAGCAGCGAATGTTTCCATACCGATCAAATACAAACCAAACCACGTGGACAGCGGTAGTGTGGTAATTTGTGCATTGGCAAGGTTAGTGCGACCCAGATAAGATTCTTCTTGAGTAAGGTTATTGACTGGATAGCGGGCTTACAGCCGTTACGCACAGGGTGTGGGTTAAGTTTAACTTCCTGCACCAATGTTTCAGATTCATAAGAAGGGCAATCATCATGGTAAATGCTGATCATCTCCTCATGATTTCCCATGCAAATGAAGATCTATATTTGGCAATATTCAGGAGACTCCATTATATTACCTTAAAAATAGCAGACAACCTTTAGGCGCTCCAGCTATGTTCACAAATGTGCTGTTAAATTCACACCAATTATCAGATTTTCCCCAAATTTCACATACATTGTACCAAGTGGACCAACTTTAATCCCTGAAAGGCATAGACATAACCTGTTCCTTTACAGTCAGGGTAAAGAGATCTTGAACAGCCTTCACGAATGTTTCCTATCATGTGCAAACAGAATAAAAGTCTTATTTGAAGATTTTTAGTTCAATAATAATATAATATATATATATTTCAGAAATTTAAACCATTCCTCTTTATTGTGGTGAAATAGATAAATTTCCAAAATGAGAATAATGCAACAAAGAAAAACTACCATAAATCCCTCAACTTAAAATGTCTCACTGTTATGGTGTCCACTCAAAATATTATGAAATCATCCATTTTTGCTATTTAAGAGAAAAGAATGCATGGCGCACCAAAGATGGCAGGACGTGGAACAAAGCTTCATCTGAAATGCTTCAGATCTGTCGCAGTATCATACTAATCATATTTGGTGCATTTTCTAGAAAATGTTCACATAATGCAGAAGTTGGATATGATTGTCCACCAAATATGATTAGTATGATACTGCGACAGATCTGAAATGCTTCAGATCTGTCGCAGTATCATAGTAATCATATGTGGTGCATTTTCTAGAAAATGTTCACATAATGCAGAAGTTGAATATGATTGTCCTTGCCATGTCTTCAGGTATCTGTGAAAGTGCTTGAAGAACTGGCTTTCTCTGGCCTGCTACTTATGTGGTTAACTCACTGATTACCATTATTGCATTGTGCACAAGCAGAAGTTCACTGCAAACGTATTTCTGGCACCTATTTCACATTATGATCTTTTTCTATGATTCCTTTAGAGGCAGTTTGAACATCTTCTCCTCTTTGTGCCCCCTTCCCCTAGTTCCTCCTGTGGTCATGAATTTCCCAGCTGAACTGGCTCTCCTTCCTGTATGTCGGTGAAACATTCCTGAATCACAGTCTTCAAGTCTTGAAATGATGTTCCTTTGCATTAAGCACCTTTTTACGTATGGTGAAATTACACCTTCAGCCAGCCCATCTGGAACCTAGTGTGATTCCTGAAAGACAACCATGGCTGCTGCTAAGACAACATTTAATGTGTTGTAGAATACCGTTATGGGCCATCTTCTTGTCTCCCGCTTTTGTGCTTGCGTTAGGTGCAAGTAGGTCCATTTTGACTACCCCCTCTTTGATTTGGGGAGTAGCACAAAACGAGTTCTAATTTTGATTTTTTTATCTGTCATTGTGCATGGTGCTTAGGAGGATACCATTTTTCTTTGATCCAGACTTGTGGCTAAGCAGGGTCAACCTTTTTTTGGAAATTGAAGAGTGATTCTCCAACTGAGGGTGGGTTCTTATTGGAGAATTCAGCCAGGAGGAAAGTCTCGTTCCTAAGCACTGTGCCAAAAAAGTGGATTTGTCCAAGCGTCCAGAGATGCTCTTTTAGGAACAGATGAGTAAAAAAAAATATATCCATGACATTGACAATGTTTTTACCCATCTTTGCAAAGAAATTCGCGAGTTTAAATGTAATTTTCCTTGACAGATTGATTTCCCTCTTCACAATAAGGGGTTATGGTGTATCTGAAGAACAAACCTACAAGAGTTTTCTGCAGGTTTAGATGTCCTGCAGAAATGAGCACCTTCCTCTCCATGGTATGAGCTCCTCGTTGACGGTGAGCATCGGGCCAGGAATGTACAGTCACAACAGTGATTTCATGAAGCTGTCCGAATTTGTCTTACGGGTGCAAATGGGTCCCTGGCTCTGCATACAGAGTGCGTCTCATTGTGTCAAGCATCAGGCCGTATAGGTGTCACTACTGAACCAAGCCTGTATCAGAAAATATCCGTATATCTTATGCCACAAGATGATTATACTTTGCAAGTTCTCATTCAGGGCACCAGAAGAACACAGCATCCTGGGAAAGCCATCTGCTCAGCTTCATTGGTGTCTGTCCACTTCGGTCCAATTAACCTCTTACCTTCAACATTAGTGCATGTAACTATGATAGCCAACAATGAATTCATCATAAAGACAAGAAATGCTGTTGTTGGGCTGACCACAGGTGCAGTCTCGGGGATTTTTTATGGTGATACTCAAAATATTTTGTGATATTGAGTTCGAGTTCCTGTCAGTGACAGGGTGACCATCTGGATTCATCATTTGCTACCCATGCACCTGGGACGGCTGGCACATTCTTTTGGTGAGACTGAGACACATAGCTGGTCCTTGCTGTTGGCTCCTCAAATCCTGCCTGAGCCTGGATCTCTCCTACAAGTTAACGATGAACCAACTCCTGAAATGATGGCTCTTAATCTTCTTCATCAGTTTCTCAGCGAGGCTCATTTCAAACTCAGACCATATCTTTTACCGGAGCTTCTCGGGTCTAAAGTCAGGTACAGCATGCTTGCCTTCCTCCGTTTCTTCAACCCATCGGACCATACTTATTAAAATGTGAACCAGTGCATCCTTCCCTTCTACCTTCTTTCTCATCAATGAGCTCACCTAACTTTTTCATTGGTCTTTTATCTCCGTTTCATAAATTCGCTTGTCATCTGGTCAAAAAGGTAGCTTGTCTATTGGCTGGTCAAGAGCTCTCATTGGGATGTACTAAAAATAGCCGGTTGTTACTACCTCTTCCCTTCCAGCCTGCCTGTCGTGTCCAGTTGACTAACATTATGTATTCAGACATTCCTTCCAAATTCAAGCTTAGTGCTTCAACCCCAATGTCACACATCATGCATTCACAGTGCCACTGCATTCATTGCCTATTTTTCTTCCCTCCTCCCCTCCCCTCTTTTCTTTCCAAAATATAATGTTGGAAATGTAAGGTTTGAGTTTGAGACGGCGCATCGGCACGATAACGGGCTACTTTGTGCCTTTTAACAGTTTATTTGGGTGCACTGCCTTTATTTATATTTGGCATTCAGAGCTGTCAAGTCCAACACAGAACCAAATACATTCATATAATTTTAACACTAAAAAAAACAACAAAAAAACTTGGTTTGTATAAATCGGTGAAAAGTTTTGTAAACAAGTAAAATAGTTATCAAATCAAGTTGCAGATCTTAGCCTCTCTCAGAAAGGACAGGATGCGTTGTGGATCCAAATCAGAAAATAATTCGTTCATGGATCCGCAGGCATAGACCTTTTTGGATCCACAATTGCAGATTGAGGTGGTTCATTATTTTCCTTCTCCGGGTTTGGATCAGTGGTGACCCACAATAGCAGATTAGGAAGGTTCATTTGCTATATTCTGAGGCTGGGTCAGAGGTGATCCATGGTGGCAGAATGCATCTTGGAATTAGCGAACGTAGAATAGGGTTAATGTTATTCATATTGAATTTTTTTCATGGAGAAGGCATTTTTTTTATTTCAGTTGAATGTTATTCGATATTTTTCATATTGAATACCTGTCAATCTTTTACTGAATTTAACATTTAAGTAGATGTCTGTTTGTCTGTTATCCAGAGATGGTCAAATAACTGACTTAACCCTGATCCATGGTCGCTAGTTCCTATATGCATTCTACTATCGTGGGTCGCTCCTGGCTCGGACCATAGATCGTGCCCGGACTCAGAATAATTATAGTAAAAAATGACAAACCTTCCCAATCTACTGCCGTGGGCCACCTCTGACCCAGACTTGGAATAAAGTAAAAGTAATGAATTTTCTTAATCTGCGATTGTGGATCCAACAGATCCAGTGCTGCCAAGGCATTATAAAACCATGCTATGAAATGAGCAACAGTATCTTTTAAAATCAAGGTTTTCATAGTATTTAATGTTCAGCTTTAGATGCATGTCACCTACTATCGTCAAAATCTAGAGCAAGCCAACTTAGAAGAGAAATATTATAACAAAATGAATTCCTGTCTTATGGGTATAGCTTTCAATTCTCACACAGCCTCTAGGGATAAATGCAATTTCTTATTACTGCTTTTATAATCATTGTTACCATTTCTACTATTTAGTATTACTATACAACACCAGCATCATGATCGTTATTATTGTTACTCTCTTTGTACATCATGTTCTCTCTTACTCATGTTATTGTACTTTACAATGTTCTTTTTAGTAGACAACTAAGCTCATTTGCTGCTTGGGACTCTGAAGATGGGGATGAAGACAGAAGAGCCATCATTTCAGGAATTTATTCATCATGGCGTTGAGAAACGAATAGCAAGAACCAGCTATGCACCTCATCATGAGGAAGTGACTGCTGTCCCAGACATTTATATTGAGACTGTTGGATTCAGATGGTCACCTGTGCCACTGACGGAAAATCAAACTCAGCACCACAACATATTTTGGATGCCACCATCAAAAATCCCAGAGACTTCATCTGTGTTCACCCAACATGTGTTTCTTCTCTTTATGACAATCCTTTGTTTGCTACTACATGCACTAATGTTGAAAGAAGGAAGGAATGGGAGCAATGTACTTTATAATGTTCTTTTTAGTAGACAACTACTAGACAGACGCCGATCAGGCTGAGATGATGGGTTCTGTGGGACACTGCGTTCTTCTGCTGGTGCCCTGAATCAGAACCTGCAAAGTACAACCATCTTGTGGCATGAGATATACTGAACATCTCTGATACAGGCTTGGTTCAGTCGTGACAGACTGTCGACATTCTCATATGGTCCAATGTTTGACGCAAGGAGACACGCTGTGCACATGTAAGCAAGGCCCATAAGAGAAATTTGGGACAGCTTCATCAAAACACTGATGTATTGATACATTCTTGGCCGAACGCTCATTGTTGATGAGCAGCTCATGCCATGACATTTAAACTTGACATAAATAGCACACAACTATTCTGAATTTGTGATTCAGAAACAGCATATCTCCTTATTGTGAAGCCTTACCTTGGAATGCTCATTTAGAAAGTGGGAAATCAATCTGGTGAGGTCCATTGCATTTGAACTTGCGACTCCCTCTGCAAAAACAGCTGAAAACATTTCTATGAGTATTTTATTTTACTCATTTGACACTCTGAGAGCATCTCTTGAAGTTTGAAAAAAACACTTGTGGACAGAGAATTCACCCTCTAAAGGAGAACCATTCTTGGCTTTCCAAACAAAGTTGACCCTGCTTAGATATAAGTCTGGATGAATGAAAAAATGTTATATTCTAATATCATGCACAAAGATGCTGTCATTACAGATTTTAAAAAAATCAAAATCAGAAATTATTTTGTACTACAATGGAACAGCATATCACTAAATGACGAGTCTGAGTCAGATCTGACCCATGATAGTAGAATGCGTGTAGACCAAAACAGTGGTCAGTGAATCACTTCCCTATTGACTTTTGTCTGCAAATGACCTGATAACCTTTCTACTCATTACATGTTAGGAGATACACCAAGTTCCAGTAGTCAGATCCATGTGGTTGATTAATTACAGAATTAAACCACCTCTCTGGGTCAGTATGACCCACGATAGTAGATTAGGGTTAGGCTAACTTTTGCTTCAAGGGTGCTAATTTGACACACAGACTATCTGTGATTTTCTTTCAGTTTGCCTCACCGTTTTGTCAATGAGTGTATTTCTGTGTTGGATCTGAAACATCTATTCGTATTTCATTGCCTTTCAAAAGCAATCACGGATTGGAGTGTGCAGCTCAACAATAGACATGGGAGACTACATTTGACACACATTCCATGCGGCACATTTTCTGGCAAGTAAGGTCCCAGCTCCATGTTTGAGCAAGCAGCAAGAAAACAGTCCAAGAAATTCCAAAAAAATTTCATAAAAAATGATTCTGGAATTTATTCTATGGTTTTCTTGAAGAAACAGCAAGAAAACTGTAGGTGAGGATAGAAAATGAAATTCTTTCAGAATTTACTGCATAATTTTCTAGTTTTTAGTTCCCAAAGTGAGGTTTGGATTATGCATATCTATGCCATGCCCTGCTGCAGTCTCACAAGATTTCTGTGGGGTTTGGTTTTTTTTGTTGTTTTCTTTTCTTTTTATTTGATCCTACTGGAAGGAAGTTCATAGTGCCCTGGAGTGCAGAAGATCTGGATGACAGTGATTGAGATTTGTGCATGCTCTACATAATACCAATAGAGCATCATTTTTTCTTGGTGCCTCAAGTTGTTTATTTATTGACTGATTTCAGGAGCATCTCCAAAAGAGATAGGTGCCAGAGTAGAGTCATGTCCTTCACCAGAGCAGTGGCCTTTGATATCAGAGTCTTCATTTGAACATATGCCTCGGCCATCTGCTTCTGAGCCGGCTTTGAGTGCTAGGTAGGTATTGACATGCCTTGCAAGTCAACAATTACCAAACAGTTCAGCGAAGATTGGGGGCCGACCACATTTTTTCAACCTTCACCTTGAAAAAAGATGAAGTAAGCTAGTATAAGCCCTGTCTTATGTTTTCTCCAGAATTACATTTTTGGTAAGATGTGCATACAAGAAAATCTAGACACATATTTCGTGAAAAATTCACATTTATTAACTTTGCCATTCGTCACTAAAAACTATGGATGGCATACATCGTGGTATGAAATCAACACCACACTCCTAAAGAACAATTTATTAGGATACCCTATTTGGGAGTGTGGTGTACTCCCTCCTGTTGCTGATTGCTAAACCTAGATTAGTATTTTGTAGAAGCAACCAGATGTAGTATTAGAACATGCAGCAGTTTAGACTGGAATTTTATTCTACTGAAACTTACCTTCTCATCTTTTGCATGCGCAGAGAGCTGATCCCCATTTTCAGCTTAAGAGATTAGATTTTTTACATTGGATGAAGAGCACTGACCTTACTGCCAAATTATTATATCTCATGGGTTTTGATAAAGTATTCTGTGAAGCATAGATTGCACTGACAGGGCCATATCCATTGCACAGAGGATTGCAGCATTCCAAAAGGCATCCTTTATCCTCTGGAACCAGTGGCTGCAATTCAGGAATGTGCGCAAGAAAGATATGAAGGATCTTGATAGTGATGCAGCGGGTGGGGGCTTGCCCATTTACCCTGCAAAGTGGAAAAGCACCCTGCACTAACATTTCAAGACAGGAAGAAAGTAACTGAGGATACCACACCCTCAACAGATCTGCAACCACCAACAGATTGGTTCAGTCAGTAACAAGGGATGCTGCTCCAGCTGAGCAGACAATCAGAACAGTTAGGATGTAAAATTTCATGGACATCCATGACTGATGGGGGCCTCTCTGTGAAGCATTTTGTTCTGCTTTGCAGAACACTCGACTATATGACAGAGCCGTATACTATGGTAGAACCATTTTACTTGATAATCAAGTTCAGAATAATATACCAAAAGGGGTAACAATAAATTCTATTTTTTCAGCTTAGTATCTCAAGATTTTCTAGGCCTTGTTTTTGATTTACCATCCACTGTGTCACATGTGCATACACTTATTTTTCATCTGCTGTGAACAACATACAAATTTTAGTGGCATGTCTAGTTGATATCACCTTTTTATCTTTTCTCAGATCTGACAGGCGGCAAACACTGTCCAGGGGTAGGGAAGAAACTGGGCGAATAGCTCAAAGAGATTACAGTAAAATAGCTTTGGACGAAAAGATCCCAGCAGAATCCCCGGCACCTCCACCACCTTCACCAGAACCCCGAGATCCATGGGAATGTCGTTCTAGGAAAGACCTCAGATCACGTGAATCGCTGTCAATGGCTCCATTGTTTGAAGTAACAGAAGTGGAAGAGAATTCTGTAATCAGTGGGGTTCGTGAAGCAAAGCACAGGAAACAAGAGCACTCAAGGAAAATTGAGGTCATGATACCCGTAGCAAAATCACAGAATAGAGAACAGGAAGAGGACAGTCAGTTGGTGTCGCAGATTACTGTCATGCATGTTGTGCCAAAGAGTGAGCACAGAATGAGGAAATCTGAAAAAGTGCAGGAGACATTCTTAAATGTTGACATCCCCGCTGAGGATATTTCTAGCCTGAAAGCAGAGCATGGATCTTTGCACCAGGAAGATATTTCCAGCAATGAAACAGGTAACAACACTACAGTTGGATCTGAATCATCCTTAACTTCAAGAGACCCAGACATTCAGGAGGAAGTGAACAGTAACTGTTTGGAGAAAAAAATGAAAAAATTAACAATCATTTCTGAAGATGGACAAAGAAAGTTTCAAGGTGATGATCCTTCTAGACTTTGTAATACTGAAAAAATAGACGAACCTACTCATAATTGAAATGATTCCCCCGAACTTCATTGTGACAGTGCACGATTTTTTAACAATGATATAGCTCTTCCCGCAGAAAGTTATGAAGAGATAACAGTTCCCAGCTTGCTTCCACTGGGAAATTTGGAAGAAGAGGGAAGGATTCTAAGTGAATCTAAAGGAGCTAGCCTAGATCATAGTGACAAGAATCACCCTCATGATAGGGGTGTATGTGTACATGAAAATAAGGAAAGTGCCAATTCATATGTTTCTCATTTGAAAGAAAAGGGAAATAATGACAACAGTGGGGAAATTCAAAAGGAATTAGAAGAACAGTCAAAAAGGGCACTAGATATTAATGCACCAGGTAGTTTCTTTTTCCTCAACAGGTCTACCCATATGAGTGAGAATCAGTTCACTAACAGTGAACAGAATAGTGAGGAAACCAAAAATCCGCCAGCAGAAACAATGAATGCTGGTTTAAAGGGGTCTCACGTATTTGATTGAGAGATGAAGCAAACAAATGCTATTTTTGGTAATGAGAAATTGATAAGCGATTTAGCTTTGGACAACACTACAAACATTCAGGAAAACAGAGACACCTATGTTTCAGATCCAGGGGATGTTGATCATGATTTAGTTAGATGCTCTGACCCTTCGCATAGCCCTAATGACCTCACAAAACATGGTGGCGCCCAAGTCTTCACAAGATATGAACCAGATGGGGCAGCCTTACCATTGTGAGATGTGTAGCCTATCAATTTTAATGTCACTTTTATCTGACTGAGTGCTGAAAAGTGGAGGAAGGGGTTGTGATCTAAGTGATAAAATAAGAACATTCATGTAAAATGCTGCAACAACTTTACTGTTATTATTAGACTGATATTTGCACAAAAAACAAAAACAAAAAGTCAAAATATTAAACTGTTATTTTGCAATGGCAAATTCATGCAGATGGAATATGGAACTTTTTTGTTGTTGTTGTTTTAACCAGTTTACCTTCACCTTCTCCAAATACACATCTACACAAAATATTTGCGACATTTTCCAAAATTTTCATACAGACTTAATCTCCAAATAAGCACTTTATCTGCATACCTTTCCTATGTCTATGGCGGGTCTATGGGACAACTACATTTTGTGATATTCCAGGCCATAGGCTCCACGAATCTGCTTGTTATCAGAAAATTAAGTGTCAATTTGTGTGTGTAATGACCTTTGAAAATATGGAGTTATAGGGGTAGGGTTTGGGTATTTTATCTAAAAGTAATCAATATCAGTAATATGAACATGAATAGGTTATGAAATAACAGGACAAAGACTGGTCTACCCAGGAAAGAACAAATCATCAAACTTTTTATTAACAGCATAGCTCTGGTGAGCATAAATCAGAAATCAAGAGTATGGTACTGGTAGTATGTAAATAAAGCTGTCTCAGTTTTTCCTTCCTTTATTTCTTTGTTTTGTGTTGTGTGTGCGTGTGTGTGTGTGTCCCTTCACGAGCAGCATGCTTGTATTTTGTTAGGAGATGAAAGGGTACGTGGCAGATTAGAATTGTCATATTATATTTATGATTTTTGCTATTATGAGAAACTGACAATTTTAACTGTCGTAATTGAATTCAAGAGGTCTGAATTAGTAGTACAAAAAAATTAAAAATTTGTTTGTCATATGGTTGCCATGGAAACGCCGCCATCTTGGATTCTGAGTCCCCAAAAAGTGTCAACTTATATAGAAAAAAAAAGGCTTCGCCAAATTTTACTGGATTTATTTGAAACTTCTGTGTCTTATTCAATCCAATTAAAGACTTTATACAGTAGGGAATTTTGATATCTTCTAAAGATCTTATGAATTTTGGAAAACGGCATGTAGTGGAATTCCATTTTCCCCTTTTTGCTGTCACAAAAAAATCATTTTTAAAAAAATTTCAAAGATAAACAAAATTCCTTCAATATGAATTTTTTTATTTGTTCAAACATGCTGTTAGCCAAATTTTATACTAATTGGTCAATAAATAAAAAAACGAGTTCACAGTTTCGAGAAAATCGTAGATGAACGTTTTTTCTTCAATTCAAAATGTTATTGAAGTGTCACACATACCTCAAAACAATACATGTACATGCTTGGTATGCTGGGCCTCGACAATGATTTGCAAACTCCCAAAGGCTTATGAGAGGTGTGTACAAAGGAGTAGGGGGGACAGAAGGGGTGGGGGAGAAATAGAATAAGTTGTAGCTGGGCAGACCGGGGTATAGAACAGTCGGGAGTGGGGAAAGGGGGTTGTGGGCTTGTATCACATGAACTTATGCAGCAACATGATTGTATTAAAATGTCTAATGAGCTTTTGAACCCGTTACAGCTCATCAAACAATGTAACATAATCAGCACTCTTCTTCTGTTACTGGTCTACGCTCTCTTGAGATCTCTTGCCTGACTTTTTGCAACTGCAGGGACTGCAAAATGACTTTCTATTTGGGCATCTTTCACAAACGGGTAACAAATGCCATGTCGTAGTGCAACGTTATAAAAAAAAAAAACTTGAAACAAAAGTAGGCCTACTGTCCAGTCAGCTGACGTTGTATTCTTTAGGGCAGGCTCTTATGTAGGACACGATCTAAATATGAAGGGCATGGCTTTCGCCCCAGCCAATGAAACGGCTCAATTTATTGCTCCGTTTACATCCGACCAATCAGTGACATTATATAGAAGACCCTACCACAGAATAAATATAACACAGAATTACAAATCGCCTCTTCGGTATGTTCCGCCAACGCTCGGTCCGCCATTTTAATTTGTCGTATGCGACAGCTGTTTACATCATTCTGTGGTTTCCTCGGGACCTCATGGTCATTACTCACATTTTTTATCTTTCGACATGGAGGAAAGTAGGTCTAATTCTACATGCAAATTTGCATAGTTTTTAAAAACATGAATAGGCTTAGTAGCAAAACAATCCGACTCCTGCTCGGAGATTGCGTGATCTGGCTTGTACATGTACTTGAGTGTACGTCGATCACCAATGCACCTGGGGGGCGTGAGGACAGTTTGTATCAATGGGCGGTAGTCAGATTGACTAATATAGGCGAAAAGGGGCTGATGTAGCCATTGGCGATCGATGTACACACAAGTAGGCCTACATTGGCTGAGATCATACCTCCGTGGTGCAGCGGCTGAGTGAGTGGACTTGAGTGCCAAGTTTCTGGTAGCACCAGATAAGTACTCATGACTGGAATTTGTTTGCAGAATTACAACAGAATTTTTCTTTTTGCAACATCACACTTACGGAACACGCCACTTTTAAGAACTACTATCCTAAAACATTTCACAACAATGAACCCAGCCCGGGGTCCACCTATCCTTAAGTTAAACCTACTTATTTCGCTACGTACACCCCGGGGTCCACCTATCTTATTATTCTTATACAGATGGGTACACCCCGGGGCCCCACCTATCCTCTACCTTTTACAATAAAGGACGCACGCAGTCCACCGCTTCTTCATCATCCAAAACTGGAGGGGATATGGATTACGAAAAGGCCTTAGAAATTACAATGAAACACATTGAACTCAAATTGCAGTCTGAATCACGAAAACCAATCTTTAAGCTGTGGGTTCTTAGAAAATTCATGTCGACACTGATGTCATAGTACTTGCTGTTTCCTTCTACCTTGAGTTAGGCTGAGCACGTTTGGATTGAACATTCAGAAAATGGCACATGCTCTTGGACATCCCGAATGCCTAGCACTGCCATTCTTCAATGCACTGACGGGTTGCGACACAGTCAGCGCTTTCTTCTACAGATTGAGAGGCCAGAAGATTGTAATAATTTAGTAATATGCACCCAAAAGAAATCCCAGACCTAATGCCACAATTTTTACCTTCATCTTAAATCATGAAGACTGTCTGAAGAACCAGGGCCTTTTCAGTTCTTGGCCTTAGTGTTCATTTATATCTTCAGTCACGGAAACCAGTTGAGGGACAACTTGGTTATTTTCAGCCTTTATGTCATGTTTACCCACATATCCAACCACTGAGGATTGGATATGTGAGTCCTGACCTTTGTAATTTTCAGTTTCTATAATTATATCATAATGTTTACCTACATCTTCAATCATGGAGACCATCAGAGGGACATTTCAACACAGGTTCGTGAGTAATCCTACAGTTTGTGTTGTCATGATGTTAACAGGACTTTATACTCTATTTTGTCCAAGTGGTCTTTATTTTCTTGGTGTAAGAGGCGACACCATAATGCTTCAGCTGACAATTAATTTCAGTCTGCCACTGTGTCTCCCCTAGTAATCTTACTTACGTAGTGCTGCATGTCAATGGGAAGATTATGTTATTGGTTGTTTACAAAACAGTATCATTAAGTTAAGCGGCATTCATTTTACCGAGTTGAATTGAATAATAAAATATGCGTTAATAATGAAAATTCAATAGGCCGTAGGTGCTTTGCGTGATCATCACAGATATAAACGAAAAGGTCTCTCCATGCCCTCTTTGAAAAGCAAGGTAATTAACCTCAGCGGTATAAAATTAAGAGAATGCCGGCAAAGCTGAAAACCCATATTTTATTGAAACAAAGAAGGGTCATTAAGGTCATCTACCAGCCACACCAGACCTCTGACAAAAGGGGCTCACCTCATTGTCAGTATAGTATGACCCCAGGAACATGACATTACAGTGGCACAAGTTTGGCAGTGCCACCTTGTGGCGTAATCGTGAGAGAAGTAAACAACGGCATTTTTTACAAAGCCGAAATAGAGAAAATGCTGAGTTTTGTTTGGTGTTCAGCTCTCACCATAGACCTTGCTGGAAGTCGCTTACTTTGTAATTACAAAGTAGTTCGTAGTAGGAAACGCCATTTTTTTTTTTCCTTTTCAAATGTTGTAACAATGTTACAATCCTTTTATTAATACCGAAAATAGATCCAGTATATTTTTAGAATAACATGAACTGAGGCAAGATTTTCCGTCTTCATAGTTTGCTTTTATCATCTTTATTGGGGAAGTGGGGAGGGGTGTGAACGCGGTTTGCTTTTATTTTTCAATGGAATTTCTTTGGAAATTCAAGCTTCCAGAACTAGCCCCTGAAAATTTGACTCTTGCACCATCGTTCTGCCACACAATCAACGCAAAACAAAGCTGGCCATTCCTCCTTTTCCCATCTTGCCCCAATTCGGCACTCTTCGCGAACCTTGCGCACCGCGGGAGTTCTGACTTGTGTGTTCAGTAAGCTTTTTTGTCTATCTAGAAATGTCATGGTTATCCCATTTTCACACCAAAAACACACGATCATATTCATAAAAATATATGATGATAATTCTTCCCGGCAGTACTATCGTAGTTGTCAAGATATGAAATAATTTTGAAAAGCACATTATATACCCCCTTTTTTTTTTTTGTTTGTTTGGTTGGTTGGTTTTTTTTGGGGTGGGGGGGGGGGGCGGGCTGGAGTTTGGACAAACGTAAAGGTCAAATTTGGGCTTTTGACATTCTTTGCTCATCGTAATCAAAACTCTCATATCTGTGACCTTACAAAATCATTTCAATGAAAATTTAATAGTTTTGCAGCTTTACAAATTACATAGCCAGATATGCCGACGAGCACAATCAATAAATGGACAATGATGGGACATTACGTCTTTGTTTTCTTTTGTTGTTGTTGTTGTTAAATATACGTACGTAGGCAATGTCCTACTCAACAATGCTGAGGACTCTGTTTGTTTGGGCGTCAGCCTATTATGTTCCCTGGATTGATGATGAAAATTATGGCTATCCTGCTACCACCAATGCCCCCTCCCCACAACAAAACTGAAGACCGTGTTCATTTCGGTGCTAACAATGTCCCCTAAAATGATGCTGAAGACCATGCAGTTATCTTGCTGCCACCAGTCACCCCCCCCCCCCCCAACCCACCCACAACAACGCTGAGGATCCTATTCATTTCGGTGCCAGCAGTGTCGCTCAGAACTTTGTTGAAGACCATGTTTATCTTGCTGCCACCAATGCCACCCCATCCCCACCCCACCCCTCCACACATACACATACAGGAATGCTCACGAAATATCATAAAAAATTTCGTGTATTTTCTGTCTGCTCTTTAGTTTGCTTTGTATTGTCTGGGTTTTATTTCTCACGCGGGGTTTTGCAACATACATTTGTATAACCTTTTCTTTTTGCCCAATACAGGAATGCTGAGGACCCCATTCATTTCGGTACCAACAATGTTCTCTAGGATGATGCAGAAGACCATGTTTGTCCTGCTGCCACCTGTTCCCCTCCCAACACAGCAATGCAATGTTTAAGGACCCTTTTCATTTTGGTGCCAGCAAGGTCCTCTAGAATGATGCACAAGATCATTTTTATCTAGATGCCTCCCCACATAACAATGCTGAGGACCATGTTCATTTCGGTGCCAGCAACATCCTCTAGAATGATGCTGAGGCTCATGTTTATTCTGCAGCCACTTGTGTGCCAGGGAATGCTATGGAGGACGCTTTCTAAAATGCACCTGTAAGAGGATGAACGATTTTTTATTGTAAATAATGTGCTTTCACTGTAACGCTAGTGCGTGAGTAAGGTACGGCTACTCAAAGTAGTTTATGGGCACTTGTTTGGTTGCCACTAATGGAATTATTTCCCTTGTATACAGTAGCGTGGGGCCTGTTATTCACATCGATGTGAGGAAGCGCACCTTTTGACTGGTCAGTTAGAAATTGTGACCACCGGGTGCCCGGATGTATCATGTCTCAAAGTTTTTAACTAGGGTTCATTTTTATGTAATACCCTTCCCGCATAGTAGAGGTGTTTATGATAAAGTTTGCTATTAATGGAGATACGACGTATTGATGGATTAAAGTATCCCGCACGCGTTTGTTGAATGTTGCTAGTCCCGTCACCTTTGCAAAATTATATTAAAACGACAGAGTTGTTTAATAGAATAAAAGCAGTCGTTAGAATTTTAGCAGCAAGTTCCTACTTTATATTGATATAAATTTTATTGCACATATCCTAGTGAGATCATTAATAAGAGAATCTCGGATTTCAAGTAAACTATGAGCTAGACGCGTGTTATCACCGATAAATCCAACCTGGGTCAAACATTAAATTATAGCTGGGTAGGACGATAGAGTAACTTCTGCAGTTTACTGAGACGTCTGGCTGATTTCTGTACGTACATTAGCCGCGCTATGAATTTTTTTGTGTCGGTACCCTAACCAATTATTCAGGCCCCCAGGCTCTACGCCAGAGTATTCCACTTGTCCAAAAACTGGACTAGCTCTCTCCTACGTCCGCGCTGGCCATTATGATGCCAGTTCGGGTAGTTAACAGAAATCATCCCATCGAAGACGTTGAAACCGACTGACCAGTGCTCAGAACTCAGAGGCTTGCCGCTGCATCCCGCTCGGGCATGACGCAGTAACGCTAGTGGCAGAGAAACTTTGGGTGAGTTAAACTTTATTAGAAGTGATTTTAATGGACCAGTGTGATGAATATTACCATTCACCGTGGTGCTTGCTCGCAGTCTTCACAAAGCAACACCACACCAGGATCTTTTTGGTGACAGGGACTACATTTATTATATATAAAAAAATAGAAAAAAGTTATGTAGCCCAGGCAATGGTTGGAGTGACAATTATACGAATAAGAGCTAAACTAAAAATACAACACCAGTGCAAATGCTGACTTAGTGTAGCATCTGCAAGCTATCCCTTGCCCTCCCCCGTTTTCGTGTTACACTGGTGAGCATGTGTTCATTTGACAACCGCCAGAGTGTACTGTACTCCGTGACCTGACCTTCTTTTCTAGTGAGTAGTTTTTTTCCTCGCTCGCTTGTTGTCAGGTGTTTTGACTCGTTCAGTAAATATTAGTATGTTCCCGAACGTTCGATAACACTGTGGATAAGAATGTTTACGCCAGATTTGGCCTTGAGTGATGTAACCTGATGACGTATTGATGCGTGATTGGTTAGTTTGTGCGAGGGCAAAGGTAACGTTTATTTCGGGAACTTTCTGTAGGAATGTTTATATATATAGACCTGTGTGAGTGGTTGGGGGGGTGAGTAAGTGAGTTTCCTTTTGTGTGGCGTAGATATTTAGTTTCGCTGGCGTCTTCCTAGTAATTTATTGTTCACTATACAGTTATTAAACTTTAGTATTATTTAATCTGTCGTCGGATCTCGTGTTTATTTATTTTACAGCTGTAATAGTTTCGTTTTCTAAAGGGTTGTAGTTAGATCAACTAACTCCCCCCTACTATAACGTGCTAGAACAACCTCAGCTGTTACATATTGGGGGCTCGTCCGGGATCCGACCATATTCGAACGGACCAGATCTAAATTACTAGATTTATTTACATAGTTTATTGTAGGAATATCATCGACAAGCTATCTACAACATGTCAGAGGCTATTGGAAGGCT
Source organism: Onchidella celtica (assembly GCA_963931925.1). Taxonomy (NCBI): domain Eukaryota; kingdom Metazoa; phylum Mollusca; class Gastropoda; order Systellommatophora; family Onchidiidae; genus Onchidella; species Onchidella celtica. The sequence continues at coordinate 23,339,528 of OZ007577.1, forward strand.
TAGCCAGGAAGCAGACGCCTTGGAGCTCACTGGGAAGGAGAGACAGGACTACATCCGTGAAGGCCTAAGGGAGGAAAGAGAGAGAGAGAGGCAAGATCGCATGGAGCAACTGAAGATAGAGGCTCAAGAGAAGGAGGCTCAACGACAACACGAGCTGGAGATGGAGAGGATCCGCCATCAGCGTGGAGGCGAGTCGACGCAGGGGACCAGCGACCACGCCAGTTCCAAGAGACCCAAGCTACCTGCATTTCAGGACAAGAAGGACGATCTGGATAGCTGGTTGCTGCGGTTTCAGAGGTTTGCTGAGACAGCTGAATGGCCCAGATCCACCTGGACGACATCATTGTCTGCCCTGCTGACCGGGAGAGCTTTGGAGTGCTTCTGCAGACTACCGATCGACGAAGCCAAGGACTACGACAAGGTCAAGGAAGCGTTGCAGAAGAGGTACAACCTGTCAGAGGACGGATACAGACTCATGTTCAGACAAGGTAAGCCTGAAGATGGAGAAGATGTTGGAATGTTTTTGACCAGGATCAAGACCTATTTAGAGAGGTGGATAAAGCTGTCGAAGACGGAGGAGACCTACGAAGGAGTGAGAGGTCTGTTCGTCAGAGAGCAATTCATGGATGCCTGCCCACCAGACCTTGCAACCCATGTGAGGGAGAGGAAACCAAAGACGCTACAGGACATCGCAGATTCAGCGGAGGCGTACCTGGTAGCGAGGAACCGGACGCTCAGCGGGAGCGCCAGACTGCAGAGCCGGCCAGTGCGACAGAGGCCCAACGGAGACAGAAGCCCACAGGTCTGCCATAGGTGCCAGAGGCCGGGACACAAGGCGACGGAGTGTCGTGCAAAGTTAAACGACAAAGGTGAGTTGAAATGTTACCTTTGTGGAAAGCCAGGCCACGTTCGGAGGATGTGTCCAGCCCAGAAGGATATGGGACGAGGCAAGCCGAACAAGGCGGCGGCGGCCGTAGTGATAGCGGCGGACGAGTCGTCAAGACAAGATGTGACGACGGCTGACACCAGCATCAACGTTCAAGCGGTAATGAAGGACGGGAAGCTACAGTTAGCGGTGCCTGTTACTTGCGGAGGATGCAGTGACGGAAGGACCGTGGAGAAACTGAAGTTACCAGTGATGAAGGGCTTGATTGGAGATCGAGCGGTAGATGTCCTGAGAGATACCGGCTGTGAAGGTGTAGTGGTGCGGCGAGCACTGGTAGACGACGGACAGCTCACCGGTGGGAAGAAACTTATCGCGAGGATCGATAACTCCTTGCTAGCGGCGGAGGAAGCCGTTATCGACGTGAAGACGCCTTACCTGACGGGCAAAGTGACGGCGCTGTGTCTCCCGGAGACCATCTGCGACCTAGTAGTCGGGAACGTGGACGGAGCGAAGGATCCGTACGACCCTGATACTGAGGTGATGGTAGGAGCGGTGACCACGAGGGCCCAGGAGAAGAGGAAGGACCGGTCTACGTCGCTGAAGGTGCCGAGGGCAGAACGGCACGCGGGAGTGGACAGAGAGGAACTTATCCGACTCCAAGAAGAAGACGAAGTCATTAGGAAGTTAGAGCAGAAGAAGATCCCAACTAATAGAGGCAATAAATCTGTTCATTTTGAGAAACATGGAGGAGTACTGTACCGGATCTACAAGGACCTGAGACAGGCGACTGTTATAAGGCAGGTGGTACTACCCGAGAAACTGAGAGAGTATGTACTGAGTGTAGCCCACGACTCGATCGTCGGAGGACACCTCGGCGTGAAGAAAACCAAAGACAGAGTTATGAGCAATTTTTATTGGCCTGGAATTGAAGGTGACGTGGCGAGATACTGCCGCTCATGCGACATATGCCAGAGGACGGTGAACAAAGGAGCGACCCCAAAGGTGCACCTGCAGAGTATGCCAGTAGTGGACGTACCATTTAGGCGAGTGGCCGTGGATTTAGTAGGACCTATCGACCCCCCAAGTGAAGGTGGACATCGGTATATCCTGGTGTATATAGACTAGGCTACTCGTTACCCCGAAGCCACACCCTTGAAGAAGATCGACGCAGAAACGGTAGCAGAAGCCTTAGTGAACATCTACAGCCGTTTGGGTGTGCCCGAAGAGATCTTGTCGGACCAAGGGACCCAGTTTATGTCAGATGTCATGAAGGAAACGAATAGACTACTGGGAATTCGACAGTCGACCACTACAGTCTACCACCCTATGTGCAACGGGTTGGTGGAGCGATTCAACGGCACGCTGAAGAAAACATTGAGACGACTGTGCGCAGAGCAACCCAAGCAGTGGCACAGATACATCAACCCGCTGCTCTTCGCATATCGTGAAGTTCCCCAAGAGTCGACCAAGTTTGCCCCATTCGAGTTGCTGTATGGGAGAACTGTGAGAGGACCAATGCACATCTTACGACAACTATGGACCAAGGATGTAGAGGAGCCGGAAACGAAGACCAGTTACCAGTACGTCATGGAACTACGTGAGAGGCTGGAGGACACATGGAAGTTAGCGACGGAAGAACTCTCCAAGGCTCAAGGTAGACAGAAGACCTACTACGACCGGAAGGCGCGAGAGAGGAAGTTCCGCCCCGGAGATGAAGTGTTGGTGCTACTGCCGACGAACACTAACAAGCTCCTAGTGCAATGGAAGGGACCATATAAGGTAGTCTCAGTTGTCGGTGTTAACGACGATAGAGTCAAGATGGGTGCAAAAGAAAAGACCTTGCACGCCAACCTCCTCAAGAGATACATTCCAAGGACGTCAAAAGCAGCAGCAGTGGCAATGGAACCGAGACCTATTGTGACCGAGATGTGTGGGATGGACAACAGTAGGAGAGATACCACGCCTGAACATGTCAACGCCATAAAGGACGGCGGCGGTGATGGTGCTGAGACTGTACTGGCAGAGGACGACATGATGGACAAGAGTCAACCCGTGGAGTCAGCTGGCATGACAATCATCGAGGACTGCGACCTGGAAGGCGACAACGGTGAAACGACGGAGGACCTTGCCGACCTAGGAAGCTGGGACCAGAAGGAAAGCTACAGAGATGTCCAGTATGGAACGCAACTGACATCGGAACAACGTCAAGAACTCTGCGATGTGGTGAAGAATTACCAGCACGTCTTCACCAATCTCCCTGGATGCTGCCAGTTGGGTGAACATCGCATCGACCTTACGACAGAAGTACCAGTTCGTCAACGACCATACCCGGTGCCCTACGCTATGCGCGACTCCTTGAAGGAGGAGCTTACCACCATGGAACGGCTGGGCATCATTCGAAGGAGCTCATCAGCTTATGCTTCACCTATTGTTGTCGTCAAGAAGAAGGACGGATCCAACCGAGTCTGCATCGACTACAGGAGGTTAAACAAGATCACAGTATTCGACCCTCATCCGACAGCAGCGCCATCAGAAGTGTTTCAGAGTCTCTCGAGAGGAAAATTATTCTCTCGGATTGACCTGAGCAAGGGATACTGGCAAGTGAAAGTTCGAGAGCAAGACATTCCCAAGACGGCGTTCGTCACCATGGGCGAACACTATGAATTCATTCGGATGCCTTTTGGGATGATGAACTCAGGAGCCACGCTGAACAGGATCGTAAGGCCATTGATCCGTGGAATGAACAATGTGACAGCATATGTGGACGACCTGCTGATTCATACAGAGACATTCGACGAGCATGTGAAGACTCTCAAGGACTTACTGCAGAGGATGGACCAAGCTGGATTAACTGCAAGACCATCGAAATGTCTGATTGGAACGTCTGAAGTAGACTTTGTTGGACACTTAGTGGGAGAAGGTATGATTGGCCTGTTAGAAGAGAATGTATGTAAGGTACGAGACGCACCCAGACCCACCACTAAGAAGAAAGTGAAAGCATTCTTAGGATTGGTGGGATATTACCATGAATTTATTCCTAACTTTTCAGCGATTGCATCACCATTGTCTGATTTACTTAGAAAGGGTCAGCCCAATATAGTTCAGTGGGATGAAACGCAGGAGAAAGCGTACACCTCTTTGAAGAATGTCATTATCTCCAAACCCTTGTTATGTTTGCCAGATTTTTCCAAAGAGTTTGTCTTAGCAACTGATGCATCAGATCGCGGATTAGGCGCTAGTCTTATGCAGGAACACGAGGGAAAGTTGTACCCTGTGGCATATGCTAGTCGTAAGCTATTGCCTCGTGAGACAAAATATTCGGTCTCAGAGCGCGAATGTTTAGCTATTGTTTGGGCTGTAAAAAAGTTTACTTTGTATTTGTATGGAAAGGAGTTTGTGCTCCAAACTGACCATCGGTCATTAGAGTTTTTGAACTCTGCCAAGTTTGACAGTCCAAAGTTATTACGATGGAGTTTATTTTACAGTCTTATCGATTCAGGATTCACTACGTAAAAGGCAGAGAAAATGTCTGTGCCGATTTCCTGAGCAGGGTATTTTAAAGTAGTACACTATCAGTGAAATGCATTGTAACCCATACTTTTGCCTACTAGATGAATTGCTAGGACGGCAGTATTGTACTGTAATTGGGGACGTAGTTCATCTGTGACTGAATATTGAATTGATGGCTGATAGAGAGTCATGTGTTAGTCACATTTTGATTTTATGCTATGTCATATTAGTTACCAATGGAACTTGGTGTAATTTTTGGAAAATGTAACCCAAATGGGGACTGCGAGCAAGCAGTGTTTGTGTTATGTTGCAATGTTGTAACTTGTTTTGACCTAATATGATGAAGAAAGACCCTAACCAGTGGTCGGTATGCATTGGTATTTTTGCCATTGTACGTATGAGTTATACATTTTGGAGATAACCATGTTATGTACAACAAGTTATATGCTATGATTCGTGCACGAAGCATTGTGTAAACGATGGGCCATCGTTTCACCTTATATGATTTGTAGTAATATCATTGACCATTGTTTCACCACAGTGGTGGCGTTGTGTTATTTTGACTAGTAGGCCTAATGTTTACTATTGGGAAGCAATGACGGTATCGTATTAGTTATGGTATTAGTGATACAAAGTACACTGCATTGTATTGTATTTGTGATGACATTCGGGAAGACACTGAAATTGTTATTAATTGTAATAGAATTAGCAACTACCTTTGTGAGATTGGGAGTGCTATAAGATTATTTCAAGATATTGCCGACGCTGAATAATGTTTTGGAGTTGAAAAATATTCAACTTAAATTGGGGAGTTGTGTAGCATCTGCAAGCTATCCCTTGCCCTCCCCCGTTTTCGTGTTACACTGGTGAGCATGTGTTCATTTGACAACCGCCAGAGTGTACTGTACTCCGTGACCTGACCTTCTTTTCTAGTGAGTAGTTTTTTTCCTCGCTCGCTTGTTGTCAGGTGTTTTGACTCGTTCAGTAAATATTAGTATGTTCCCGAACATTCGATAACACTGTGGATAAGAATGTTTACGCCAGATTTGGCCTTGAGTGATGTAACCTGATGACGTATTGATGCGTGATTGGTTAGTTTGTGCGAGGGCAAAGGTAACGTTTATTTCGGGAACTTTCTGTAGGAATGTTTATATATATAGACCTGTGTGAGTGGTTGGGGGGGTGAGTAAGTGAGTTTCCTTTTGTGTGGCGTAGATATTTAGTTTCGCTGGCGTCTTCCTAGTAATTTATTGTTCACTATACAGTTATTAAACTTTAGTATTATTTAATCTATCGTCGGATCTCGTGTTTATTTATTTTACAGCTGTAATAGTTTCGTTTTCTAAAGGGTTGTAGTTAGATCAACTAAGTCCCCCCTACTATAACGTGCTAGAACAACCTCAGCTGTTACACTTAGTAACTAACCAAGAACTAAAAACCCAGTGACATGAAGTACTAACTAAAAACCCAGTGACATGAAGTACTAACTAAAAACCCATTGACATGAAGTACTAACTAAAAACCCAGTGCAGCCCGCCCAGTGGCGTTCCCGGCTTACTGCCTCATCAGCACTGCAAATAAGTCCAAAATGATGGACACACATTATAATACACATGCATACATGTAAATTAATCATCAGTATACATAGGTCAATTGTTATATTACTGCTACCATAATTAACAGTATGCACCCAGCATACCATCCGCACACGCTCACATCCACACATATTCAAGTAGGTTGCTTCCCACGTGTATATCATTTACTGGAGAGGTAAAGACGGACACAAGCCCTCCAGGCCTGAAGACCAAATCACTGAGGTTATCCTCTTCAGTCGATCTCATTGTTATAACAACGATCACACCAATGATACGTAGCTTGACCACGACACCACAATCATACAATACTTGTACCCATTTGTTTCGTTACAGCTTATATCGTTCGCGTAAGTGTCACAAATCCCAGACTGGGAGATGTAATAGTTTATGACAGGACGACAATCACGAACAAACAAGTTAACACTTAACAAAACAACCCATCAGACTCACACATTTATTAAACATAATTATACATATAATAGCGCAATTACATACATTATATTATTGAAATGAACTGCCGTACAACGGCCTTATTCTCACACACACTCTCCCTCGGATCCACAATCCGGTAGTTACTCCTAAAGGCACTTCGGCCTCAGCCTCTCCCCTCAGGGTCTTAATAGCACATTAATGATTCACTGGCACCGCCGTCTCTCAACATCACCTTCCTATTGCCATACAACTTATCAGTTCACTTGCCCCTCATCATGGCAATAATATAGTATCTCATTCACTCTCATATCTACGTCCCTCTCCGTGGCCCGACTGCCACGACTTTATGTGCCTCTACTGTCCTGCACCGACAGTCTCACTTCTGGCCTATGTACGGCCTCCGGCCCTATGCTGGCCTATCACTTGTGCTCATCGAGGTGGCTCTTCGGCCCGTCCTCGACACCTACAAGAATAACATTACATTGGTATAATACCTACCATTTCTATTCACTCCACCTCTCCTTACAATCCCTGAAGCGTACACACACTAGTTCACCTTTCACTCACCACACATCTTACGGTAACACACCTCCATCGGAGTACACACTACTCACTCGCGCTACAAATCCATGAACTCACTTTCATCTATCGCTCATGGCGCACATTGCTATATCCAATATCAAGGACTTCCACATTCCTCACATATACTTATTTACATCATGGTAATAGACGAATATACTATAATACATCAATCATAATAATCAATCAACGTTCTACATACCAGTCATTACTGGAAAGACTCTTCCACTAGTCTTCTCGACTGCTCCCTTTATGTCCGCCCGATGGGCTCTTATTCACAGGTCCGCTCCGTCGGACCTTCCAACTTGCAGTGATAGTAATACCGCGCTTTCGCCTCATTCAGACCCAGTGTCATTGCGCCATTCATACGCGTCATTCACATCCATTCAGCACGCACACAACAACGATCCTTCTTACAATACTATTTTACTAACCATGGATGGACACGCCAACATCCAGGCGCGGTGTCTCACCGCCTGCAGCTACCCTTCCCGCTGGCACTACAGCATGGCACAATGATCGTACCGGCTCTGGTCTGCAATAATTAGGACAATATACCGCATAACCCCAGTCGCCTCATGTACCACTCTACAATATGGTGCAATAATAATGATCTAAACTGAGTTGGAAGAGGAATGGAAGCTCCAATCTGGCAGTATCTTACTTCTCAGACTGACCTGTAGGTCAAATATCCAAATGTATTTGCGCGCACTAACCAGTAGGCCTACTCCTACCCGGCGATTTCTGAACTGCTTGATATCCTTGATATCCCTTGATATCCTTGATATACCTTGATATTCAGCTTCTTTTCATTGGAATGTTGTTGTAGGGGCACCATACCATTAGAATATCAAGTTTCCTATGATTTCTCTTAAATATGCCAAATTCCTTTTAAATCATAACCCTTTAGAAATATCTGCAATGACATTTCAATATGTTGCCACTTCAATACATCCATCATAATGTTGCTAAGGTATTTCTTGAAAAGATGAGCCACTTGTGGACGATCGACCTGCATGTAAAGTATGTGAAAGTTAGGATTATATAATGCCTTCCTAAAATTTACACCACTCTTATTGGCAGGGGGTCAGGTAAGAGTTGAAGAGAAAATCGTAAGTTATATTTATGACACTCTCAATGTGCATCATTATAAAGCAGATAAATTTCTGTGTGTTAATACAAACTTTGATTCCAAACATAATATGATATGGAAGATGTGGATCATTTAATTGGTATCATGCCGCGAGCTAAACGTTTAATTCAAGATTTTTCAGGCCACCCTTACCTGTGCTCAGTGGAGCGTGAAAGAGCTACCCACACGGTCTTGGGCTATTATCTGCGTAATAAATCTGTCACCGGGACCCGCCGTGGCCTTCGTAACTACATGGCCAAACACAATGCCGATATGCGGGTAACTGACGTCACGGGATGCGGCAGTACCGTCTCAAGGCTGCGCTCTCTAGGCCAAGGCTACAGGAAACAAAGTTTGAATGTGTTGACTGCTGTTTCTCGTCTTTGTGTGGATTTATTAGACTTATTGTTATTCTCAAGATTGGATATTTGTTGTGTCGGTCTCACGTCTTCTCACGTCTTGGAGACCGCACACACAGTGACACTGGCATATTTATGTGGTCAGTACCCTCTTAACAGTTAACCTTGTCTTTGTCTCCTCTCCACCTGTCCTAGGGTCGTTGTACATCGTGAGAAAGCAAGTTCGTTGTCCGTCTTTGTTCTTGTTTGACTATATATGTAGGATGCCTGGGAGTCCCGTCAGTCGGTGTAGTAGACGTGTACCTGTGCAATGCCTATCTGTACAGTGTTCATTTATATGTGAAATTATTTCTGTGTATAACGTATACCTGTACAGTGACAGTAACTTTCATATCCGTATATAGACTTATGTGTGTCGATTAAATGTCAACTCTGTATACCATACAGAAGGACTTACGTTATTCTGTAATATTCTAAAAAGCCCACGCACGACACCACAATATTCAATGTGAAAATGCCTAGAAAGTGCTATGTTCCAGGTTGTAGAGGAAATTACGACGATGGTGAGAAAGTTTCTGTGTTTAAATTCCCGACTGAATCGACAAGGCGAGATCTATGGCTAAGAAAAATTCCTAGAGCTGACTTTACTCCTACATCTCAGTCTCTTGTGTGTGCTAAACACTTTAGTGATCAGTTCCTCATCCGATCTGATTCTGTTACAAGACCAGACGGAAGTGTTTTGACGGTGCAAAGATCAAAACCAAAACTTGGGGATGATGCTTACCCGTCAATTTTTCAAAATTGTCCATCGTATTTGTCTGACGAACCAGCTCCAAAAAGAAAAACACCGGAGGAAAGGCATAGGGAGGCCCAGCAAAGAGATGAGGAATCATTTTCTGATTGGTTAGAAAGTGACAAAATAGATACTTTTTCGGATTTTGGTAACAGTATAAACAGTCATGTATCAGGGACCGTCTGGATTTATAGGCTACACAACAACGTTGAAAAACATGCCACTACCAGCACCAATTTATCCGACGAAAATGAAAGTCCATACTGGAGTTTTTACAATTTACAAGATTTACTTAGCAGCAAGCCAGCTTTAGTTTCGGCAATTAGAGTACATTATGACATGCACGTAGAGATTTTCACACAAGAGAATACAGGTATTGTTCGAGTTCCAAACACATCTTTGAAATGGCTCTTTGGTCAGCAATCTCCCCTTATCCTCACATCCTGGTCACAGTTTGATACAATGCTATCACACTTCACCAGTGCCAGCGCCAAAGAGATGGATGTTAAACAGCAAATTCAAGTTTTACGACGATGGTGAGAAAGTTTCTGTGTTTAAATATCACACTTCACCAGTGCCAGCGCCAAAGAGATGGATGTTAAACAGCAAATTCAAGTTTTTGGCTTGCAGAATTTGTGCTCAGACGAACCAGCAGAAGAAACTGATGAGCACAGCGAAGACCAGGTTTTACCACTGAAAGACAAACTTTCCTTTTTGGTGGAACAGTTAAAGCTATTGTCTTCTCCGGTGAGACGATACTCATCTGAAACACTGCTTTGGGCTTTTCAAATTTTTGCAGCAGCCCCTAGAACCTATTCTATGTTAAGAAACTCTCATTTAACTCTAGCACATACTTCATATTTGAAGAGAATTTCATCAGTATTTACTATTGGAAGCGTTCACGAGGAATATTTGAAGCAAAAGTGTCAAAGTTTGAATGAGGGAGAGAGAATGGTAATTTTAATGTTAGACGAAATTCATGTCGCGCACCAAGTATCCTACAAAGAGGGAAAACTGGAAGGCACAGCCTCAAATTCTCTGTCTCAAGAAGCCAGCACAGCTCAAGTTTTCATACAAAAGTAAAGATGTTGTGGGAATTGTTCCTGTCAAAAATTTGACCACTGATTTGTTGTACGACATGCTTCTTGAGGTTCTGAAATTGCTCCACAGTATAGGATATTCTGTTGTATGCGTGATCTCAGACAACAACAGAGTAAATCGTAATGCATTTACCAAAATGTGTGGAGGAGAACTGAAGCTTTCTCCACAGAATCCCTTCAACAGTTCTGAGAAATTGTTCTTTCTGTTTGATACTGTGCATATATTTAAATGTATCAGAAATAACTGGCTTGCTCAGAAAGATGTGGAGAAAACATTCCAGTTTCCTTCATTTGAAAGTTCTGCCTGTACTGAAATTATGAAAGCATCATTTTCTCATTTAAGAAAGTTGTATTCTGCTGAAAAGACGTCTGCACTAAAACTGGCACCGGCACTGAACCAAAAGGCTTTGTATCCAACAGCTACTGAAAAGCAGAACGTCAAATTGATGCTTAAAGTTTTTGATCAACGAAACATTTTTGCCTTACAGCATTTTGAGAAGCACTGGCAGGAAGATACACGAGGCACTAGAGAATTTCTTGACATAATTCTACGTCTGTGGAACATAGTTCATGTTAAACATCCATACAAAGCTAAGAGACTCAGGAATGACGACTTTAAAGTTGTAACCTCCATCTCTGATATGAACATGCAGTATATGAAGAAAGCAGTTGAATGGCTTCAGGAGTGGCAGAAGTTAAATCTGAAACCAAGAGAAAACATTCTTTCATCTTAAGGCACATGCATGCTACATCTTGCTTTGAGTAATACGACAACACAAGTACTGGTACGTTGGTACACTGATATATCAGGTTATCAAAACACCTCTGCCGAAAGCCGAGCATCGCCGCTTGCTGTGACGTCACGCGCCCGCTGTGTTTGGCCATGTAGTTACGAAGGCCACGGACCCGCCCACAGGCCCAAACTAAGTGGTCACATTTTTAGAGAGACCTGCTACATGTACTTGTGTTAGTTGCTGATGGCCCACTAACCTTATCCTGTGCAAGATGTGTATTATGATTTATGCAGTAGGCCTATATTATGTTAGCATTGTTAGCAAAGTTTATTGTTTAAGTTTGCTAATGCGCAACGGTCAGTATGTGCCCGGTGTGCTAGATGTTAACGATGCATTACCCTGTTTGTAGTAGGCAGTGAGGATTTCTTGACATGTTACACTTTTACAGGGCTGAGTTATAGCTCGCTGTGGTGAGAGGGAGATAAACCCGTTTATTTTGAGTAGCTGGACCACTAGATGTGGTCAAGGGGAAGTAACTACACAGAAACTATAGATAATCTCCCCTTATTGTTTGATCGCGCACTTGACATGAGTCATGTAGTGTTGAGTAACATTCCCAACTGATGTACTCACTGGGCCAATTTTTAAACCATAGTCTTAGCGTTGTCTGTATTGTCCAGGATTGGTCAATTTAAGTGTCCATCTCTGGTTCCATAGGTGGAATCTTGTTATGTATGACTACATTGTAAGTTTTGCTTAGTATTTATCTTGTTAAGTAATATTTTATTAAGATAATGTATTTGGAATATACAGGAGCAGGAGGGTAGTTCTTTAAATATGTTTTTATTTGTTGTAGTGGTTGTTAGAATGTGCACTTAGTGAACTGTTAGAGATTAAATGGGTTGCGCATTTTTGGATGATAGCGTGGGGCAGTCAGTTCCACCCAAGTCTTCAAGACAGCAGGGCGTGTTACTCTGTCCCGACTAAAAAGAACTTGTAAATATTTCAAGAGAGTTGTGAAGTGCAACTAGTGCAAGCTTTGATGTAGCAAGTGAATTCCTTTTTCTATTTCAGCGCGCGCCTTTATTGTATTGGTCTGGTATTGTGGTTTAGTGTCTTGTTTATTGTACTGTTTATTGTCTTGTGTTTATTGTATTGGTGTCCTCTCATAACCTGTTTGTGCTTACAAAGAAATTCAGGCACATCCTGAGCATTTCCATGCTGAGGCAGATCGAGTGACTGAATGGTTGGATTCAGTTCAAACAGGATGTTGGTTACGGGAAACTGGACAAAACTGCTCACTTTTGGATGCTGTACATGAATACAGTGCGGAAAGTCCTCAACTGTCGTCTTACATAGTTATAGCTCGCTGTGGTAAGAGGGAGATAAACCCGTTTATTTTGAGTAGCTGGACCACTAGATGTGGTCATGGGGAAGTAACCACACAGAAACTATAGATAATCTCCCCTTATTGTTTGATCGCGCACTTAACATGAGTCATGTAGTGTTGAGTAAAATTCCCAACTGATGTACTCACTGGGCCAATTTTTAAACCATAGTCTTAGCGTTGTCTGTATTGTCCAGGATTGGTCAATTTAAGTGTCCATCTCTGGTTCCATAGGTGGAATCTTGTTATGTATGACTACATTGAAATGACGGAATCAAAGAGAAATGACTTAGACTTTGTATATCACATGCCTTGAGCAGATGTTTCCCCTTTTCTTTAGCATGGACCACCCCAACTGTGCTAGATACCTCATTGCATACATCATCCTTCTACTGAACCTGAAGGAGAACTTCAGTGTGCGCAGGTCACCGGTGTCAGGGGCAAGAAATGCTGAGGACTTAACAATTGAGCAAACGATCAACCGCCAAGCAAAATGTAAGGGTTTCATTGTAGGGTTAAGTCAAAATGTAGCTGCATACCATATACTGTGTATGACAAGACATAAAAGGGCAAGTCTTGTTACTACTCTCTTGGAAGGCTCTGGATTAGTCTCCAAATATCAAGCATACATCACAAATAAGACAATCAGAGAAATGTGTAGAAAGTGTCAAGCAATCATTTAAATCATTCATTAACCCATTTGACACTGTCGGAAATAACAAACTGATTTCACTGTCTTCATGAATGGAAGTTACAGAGAAAGTAGCAGCAGATCTCTTGTCAATTGAGAAAGATGACAAACAGCTATATGAAAACTTTGTTAGGGCAACCCTGATTGAAAAAAACTGAGAGCTTTCATGCACCTTTCAAGGTAAACAAGAAACTAACTTTTGCTGTGAAACAAAAGACAGCTAAGCTCAAAACGTCAAAGAAAAAGGAAGTGAAAATAATCCAAAAAGTGATGGAATATCTAGTGCCTTGGGCACTCGGCACCCCTGATTGATTTTATATCAAAACAAACAAAGTAGTTCAGATGCATAAACTAAAAGATAAATCCAGCTTTTCCAAGCACAGCTCAAGACCAAGAACACATCCACATTGTAGATGGCAATGTTTTCTATTATGCTCTGCATGTGTCTAATCTCCCAGGCACTTTCGGCGAGTTAGCCAGTACAAAATTTTGCGCTCTCCCCAAAGTTAACAAGTTCCTCTTCGTTACAGATTCCATTAAATCTTTGGAACAGATTCGAAGGGGGGAATCTCAGACATTCACAGTGCGACGTTCTTTTCTAAAGGTTCCCAAAGATTTTAAAATGTTTCTTCTGAATGATGAAAACAATAACTTGCGAAGACAGTTTTTACTCCATGAATGGCAACAAGATTGTTGCCATGATGTTGCTGAACAGAGAAGTGTACTTTGCATGTGACCACCAGTGCTTTGTACTCAGTAGCATTGATTGGAAAGACCACAGAAGCATACATAAAAACCTAAAACCACATGTGCATAAATAACTGTAAATTAATATATATACATGTACACATACAGCCCTAGAGCGCAGAACCAAACCATACGAAGCAATTAAGGTGGCTAAACCCACTTGATAGCCTACAGCAATCGATAAATAATAATAAGCATGGGCCTCACAGGTACTAACCAGGGTGGACGACCATCTCACTCTAGAGGTTATGTAGAATCTAGGTAGCTGGCCAAACCCAATCAGGGTGTCCAGCACTTTCCAACTTCAAAAAATCCTACCACTCCTTTAAAAAATCCTACCAGTCTAGCGCGCGGAAAATGTTTCAAAATTACATATCATTGGCAATGATGATGCCAGGCAGACCATAGCTGCAGCTTAACCTAAACAAAGGGGTAATCACGTGTATCTAGTGACTAGATCAAGGCGGGTCCAAGGGTATGAACAGTGTCCAGAATTATATATTAAATATATTACACTCATACAGTAATGAAAGCTTATTTATGGGGACTCCAATCCAATAGTATTACACCTAGGCTTAAAGCTGGCTAAATTAGGCAATTACTATGTACCAGGACACTGGACAATCACTTTGGTATGACACTAGTTTGAAATGCATTTTATAAAAGAGCGCGTGGCACGACCCGTGCACGCAAGCAGATACAGATGATAAAACCTACACAGAACAGCATTGTAGCTTAACTGGACTGGAAGGAATGCATGGCACTAAAATAAAGCTAGGCCTGGCTAAGAATACTAAATTGAAACGCATTATTAATGGTAAATATACGCGGACGCACAATAGGCCTTTACCGGAATTACACGATATTTCCACTCTGCACAAGGTCACAAAATAATTTAGTACAGCATCTAAACATGAGACATTAAAACAATATCTCAACTTAAACTACAACAACGAAAAGCACATAAAATTACTAAGTACTACCTATAGAATCCTTATGCCAACTTACCCAATATATGAAATGGAACTTTAACTACTAACTTCCAATACTGTCTGTGCCCCTCGCCGTCAGATATGAAAATGACTAAGACTGGACAAGCTTATATTCGCGCCAGTGGTCAGCTGACCCGTGGAGGGAGTGCATCGCCCAAACAAAGAAGGTCATAGTCCACGTGCAGCGTCTCTGTTTGGGACTAACAAAGGGATAGTACAAAGCCCAGGTGTAGACTAACCAACCTAAGGAAATTTAGATGTACCACGTTGCCAATATAATTAGGTCAGCGCATGAGAGAAATAAAATGGGGTGGACAAACTATGGCTACATTTGTATGTTTGGCTGTGTGAGATAGCCTAGAGGTCTGCTCGTCCCCGTCCTGTTATATTTGCATAAATTCCAAATTGCTAATTATTATGAACATTCATTCTTAGAGTTAAAATGGGTCCAGGTCCTTTTTTTGTGGCACCTCGAAGAATACGTTTTACAAGGGACAAAAGGAAAAAATCCAGACGTAAATCAAAGTAAAGATAGATCTAGATGTAACTGCATGCATTTTGATTCAAATTTAGATCTAGTTATAAGGACGCTTTCAACGGCGTGTGTGTAGGCAAAAATTATAAGCAACCAATACCTGGGTCGAGGACGCAACGTGTGTGTGTCACAACCTGGCTGGAGTGATAAAACTTCGACTATGCAGTTGTTCGGTGACGCAGTTGGCCCTTTCGCGAGGTCAGCGGGCCTTTCCCGGTATACGTCTCAGCCAATTCGTTTAATGTGGTATCGTTAGCGCGATTCTAATCATCTATACTATATATATTTGTGGACTTGAGATTTTTCGTTGCAAAAGGCTTCTGAACCACTCAACACTCAGACTTCAAATTTTATATGGTGCATCAGAATGGATGTAAGGGTGCACAGTTTTTAATAGAAGTCTCAAATCGGTGCAGTTTTTTTTATTGGAAATTTAGTTTCGCCACCATTTAGATCTATTTCGAGTCATGGTTTGCCATTTTAAGGTTTCGTTATCACTTCCTGCGATGTGTTCACTATCAAACACACTAACCCGTGCGCAAATCATGCTGTTGTACGGGATGCGCAGGGACTCACAAAGGCAGAGCAGTAAGACTTATTTAAAAACAAACAAACAAAAATAAAATAAACAAATAAGAACAGGCCAGATGAAGCAGGTCCATAATAACCACCCAGAACTGAAACCAATTTTCAATATTTATCCCGGGCAGGGCCGGGGACCTCAGCTAGTTATTTATACTTGGAATTTATAATCTCTGTTCACCGGATGTTGATGTGTGGGATGCTTGATCTAGGCCTAGATCTAATCTAGATCTGGCTAGATCTATTATAATTCTCGGTGTGTGAGAGGAAGAACAGCAGAGAAATTTAGACACATTACTATCAAACATTGACCTTGAAGAGCAATAAGCGCGGTTGAAGAGAAAGTGTATGTCAAACTAGAATCAGCTGGTTTAATAGATGCAGATTGCAAGACATGCTACTGCCAGATTTTGAAAATAATATCGTGCATGTGCTTGAAGATAACAAGGAACTAATTCAGGCCGCTGTTACTGTTTCTAATTTGAAGACCTGGGTCCAAGAATTTGAAGCCATTCACAACATGACCTTGCGAGTGAAAAAAGTCAAGAAAGCTACCAAGGGTAGATCTATATTCTCCAACATTATTACAGGTAAGCTAACATAATAATTTAGATGTTTTAGTGAAGGTGGTCGTACAGAAGTTCCAGAACACTAGATGTAGATGTAATTTATCAAGATGTAGATCTATAAGAATAAAACACCTAAATCTAATTAAAAGACATAGACACCGCAATAAGCGCGGTTGAAGAGAAAGTGTATGTCAAACTAGAATCAGCTGGTTTAATAGATGCAGATTGCAAGACATGCTACTGCCAGATTTTGAAAATAATATCGTGCATGTGCTTGAAGATAACAAGGCACTAATTCAGGCCGCTGTTACTGGGGAGGATTACCATCAGATTGAACCATATTCCATATATTATATATATATTCAGATTGAATCTCGAGTTGATGGGTACACAGACAGGCTTAAGGATTAAGAATGGGTTCGATAAGTTCTGGGCTCGGGGATAGAATCAGTCTTTTTCAAAATTTTTTATTTCAGGTTTGATCATTTTCATTCAATATAGGGTTAGATACAATGTTGAAATTAGACTGCAAAGGAATCACTTATATTGTTTATTTAAAAGAGAGATTTTATCTGCCCGTAATTGGTTTTGTGATGTTTATCTTGGAAAAATTCCTTCACTTTTATAAGGGTCCGCTGTACTACATCTTCGCCTGTCAATCGGGTGACCGTGGTTTGATTATCAGACTGGGTTTTTTTGTATTTTTTAAAAAAAATTTTAATACAGGTCATTTTTGTCAAATAAAAGCCTTTTTTATTAGGAATCAAATCTGTCTATTTAATTCTTTTTTTTAATCCAACAACAATAATAATTGTGGAATCCATTCGTTTCTTTTCTTGTATTTAGTCAACACCAGTGTACTGGAGGATAGACCTGGATTTATATTGTTGGAAACCTGGGCAGTATCCACCGATAATGTTGATTTGAGGGGCAGAGAAAAGACAAAGAACTGTTGGATCCTCCAGGGACCAATGAAAAATAACCATCAGCTTTACATAGAAGAGAGAACAATATTATTTAAGAAGAGAGAACAATATTATTTAACATAAAAATACAATGAACTTGTAATGTAACCTGTCTACTTTGAAGAGCCTATCCTTCGACCAATATCTGTCTAGGTGACATATTGTAACAACATGTCTCTACATACATAATCTGCTACACCAAGGGAGCAGTGCTCACTTCATATCCCCAGAGCTGCGAACTAATGTTTGTGGAAATTTGTGATTTAATCTGCAGAAGATACAGAATCACGTATTATATGTGTAGTTTCTTGTGGGCACTGTCTTTTGAAAGTAGAGAGAATTTAACATTTCTAATAGTGACAGATTAAAATTTAAAGTGAGAGCCCTGTCTTATAGTTATATAAATCCATCATGCTCATCATGCTCGTGGAACACGCTCTTAGATTTCCATCTATAAAATTTTTTTTTATCAGAACACAGAAAAGGAGGCATGGAGCATAAATAAAATGAATAAATTTATTGGAGTTTAGATTATCTAGTGGGTTAGTTGAACTGTTGCCACAAAAATAACATTTTCATAACATTTTTTTTTTATCTGGGTATCTTTAAAGCTATTTTCTCTCTTCCATTTCTAATTGTTTTAGAATTCCTTACGCTCACAGTAGTGTAATTGTAATATAATGTATACTTTTTGTGCTTGTTGATTTTGATATTACACCCTTCATGCGCTTTAACGTAATTCACAAGTAAAAACTCATAACAATAATTTTGTTGTATCTTTGTCATTCTGTGTATTGCAGCTACCAGTGGACATGGCTTTAAGAACCTGCACATGTGACATTGGAAGAGATGGTGCCGCATGCAAGCATCAGTATGCTCTATGGTGTGGCAAGAAGGCGAGTTGCTTGAAATTTGTACGGGAAATGAGACAGATGTTAGTTTTCAGAGCCATTGGGCATTTTTTAAGGATGGACCACCCTCCGACAGAATGAAGCACAAAATTCCATTGTATCTCATACAAATATTCCTGCACAGAAGGGCACACTACAGTCCTCTGCAGATTTGTCTGGCAATGGAAATGATGATGAAAACTCTGAAAAAGTGGACAGTGCTTTCCAGGAAATATGCAACTTGGTAGCAGAAAAGCTGAGTCAAAGTAGAGATCCAAATCTTGCGAAGGGTATACTAATATTTAACAGGAGAGTAATGCAACTGGACAGTGCTAGGCTGTCTTCGGCTTTTTTTTTTTTTTTTTGATTTGCATCCCATGCAAAGGGGGAAAAATGGGAGGAAAATAAAGGTGCAACCAAACCGCAAGAGATGGTCAGGGATCGGCAGTAGGCAGGCTGTGACTAAGATTAAGAGAAAAGCTCTTGTACCTTTAGGATTTCCTGCAAACCAACAGAAATGGGTTCACAGATTGCCGACGCTTGTGAATGTTGCGAAGAAATCAGGCGCTGATGTGATGGCCTCAAAAACTAAACATACCCGTACCAGTAGGAGTATAGTAAAAAATAAAACTCAGAATGAAAAATGAAAATGCATCTATTTGCATTGCAATGTTGAAATTTAGTCTCAGAATACCTTTTTATGCACACATGTTCTATTAAGCATTTGCCCATGTTTGCTTGCTGCCTTTAACCCCTTCGATCCCATAGTACTTGGTTCGACATAAAATTGTGCAATTTTTGCCGCTGTGCCGTACCAAGTAGCCTAGGTCACGAAAGTTGCAATACTCTGGGTTCCCCAATACCATGTAGACGTAACAGGTACGGCATACTAAAACTGCTCTGAGCGAGTAAAAAAAGCTATGAGCGAGTACAGGTGAAATTCTGAATTAGCATTGAAGTTTACGCATACTCGATTCCAGTTTTTTAAAATTTCTTTACTGCTTTACGAAGATGATTTTTTCTCAAATTCTGGGTCTGAGTATGTTTTGTCAAGGGGGAGAGGAGTCAGATTCTTCTGACAGTGACTCCAGGCCTGCGACATCGAAGAGTGCCCATCTGCAAGCTGCTAGATCTAGATCTAGTACTAGATCTACTACTAGACTACTAGTGGTGCCAGTGTTAGTTCTAGCACTAGTAAAGGCAAGGTGTGAAAAGAACAGTGACCACTGATAAAACTAAGAAGGTGCCAGCCAAGAAATCTAGATCCACGGGCGTCCCTCTCAACCTGGCCTGTGCCTTGGCCGATGCTTCGAGGTTTATCATACCATGAAAACCTTCTAGACTGATTTTTTTTCATAGACATTTGATGAGATATTGCTGATTGTTTTTGTTTTTATCAAAGTGCCTGGGAGGTCATAATTTCATATTACAGGTGTGTTCACTGAAGACAAACACAAAAATTGTTTTTCAGTTTTTAATTATTTTTTTTTAACAGTTTCACATAGTTTCATGTATTGTGACCTTGTAAGTTGTATATTTCTTGAGATGAAAAAACATGGTATATTTAGAAACTACATTCAATTTCCTTTCATAAAATGTATCATTTTGTGGGGATAACTGTACAAATAAACTGATCCCAGTCAATTTTAAAACATAACCTTAAAAACCACTCCAGTGCTGTCGAAAGGGCTAACCAAAATAGCCAAGAAACCTGTCGTACACAGGAATGCAAAACGCGTCTTAGCGAAAGGGTTAAGGTTGATAAAAAAATAGTCTGTGTGAAAAATAGTGAGTAATCTCCACATAATACCAGCTGGGGTAGAAACAAAATATTATTATTCTTTTTTCATGTGTTCAGTATTAATGAAGGAATTTTCTGCCTTTTCTTTATTTGGTGGTGTCAAAATTCATCACTTTTATCCCACGGATGTTTGAAAAGTTTTACTGAATGGTGTTTCCTATTGTACTGTCATCCCAGTAATGGTATATGTTATATGTCAATCCTGTGTTTTTTTCCTGCTGCTAATTATGGCCTGAATTGGTCAAATTTAAATAGGTACTCAAAGTTTGTTCAATTTCTTTAAAACAGTGTTTGAGCATGTTATGACATCATGCCAAATATGTAGGCCTGCATGTCATTTCAAAGTGTCTATTTGAGGAAAGAAACTTTCTGGGTGCTAACAAAACAAAAGTTCTTTGTGAAATTAAATTTTTTTTGTACGTGTATATGTCATTCTCGGGAAATGCCTGAACATTCAGACATTCCCAAGTAATTCCTGTTTTGATCGAGCATTTCCAGGAATGCCTAAAAATTCCAGGCATTCTCGGAGAATGACAAAATGAAAGCCTCAGATTTCCAGCTTTGCCTGGTTGTTATTTTGACCCACCAGTCATACCATTCCTAGGAAATGCCTGACTGCCTTTTTCAGTCATTCTCTGGGTTTGACTGTAACAGTCATACCATACGACTATCACTCACTTATTTAACTGTATTCGACTATTACTCACTTATTTAACTGTGTTGATCCAAATTGAGTGGTTTGTACATGTGTATTTTGTAACTCTGCATGTCTCAAAGTAGCGAAAGTTCAAACCTGATACCTGTCATTAATATTCACTTAATAGTTAAGGTTGAACATGGCTGAAATTCCTTGGGAAGAAACTTTTACCAGATGACTTTTTGAAAAGTTTGAAAATAACCCAAACTACCTATTACCCAAGACTAAATATCAGGAAATTATACATCAGTTGCAGGCGATTTTGGGTGTAGCCAGATGTGTATAAATGGATTATGGTTTACCAAGACCATCTTACTAAATTCGTCGTATCGAGACCTCTGGCATCAAAAAGAGCTGGTGAGGTGGCGTTTCAAGTTGGTGGATATTTTTACTTTACTGGGCGCTCGTGTGATTCTTCAGTCAGACAATGGTTCCGAGTTTACCGCAGTTGTCATCAGAGAGTTGAAGAAGTGGCCTGAGCTTCGTCTTGTTCATGGCAAGCCCAGGCATCCACAATCACAAGGTTCAGTTGAACGTGCCAACGGTGACATAAAGGACATGCTGATTTCCTGGATGTCAGACAATAACACCACCCAGTGGTCAGTTGGACTTAGATTTGTACAGTTCATGAAGAATAGGTCATTCAATGCCGCTGGGTGTTGAACCAAAGGTGGGCCTTAAACTCAACATCTTTACCAATGGAAATGCTGGACCAGTTTGTCAGAAGATGATTTACGAACCTTTGCCCAGCAAACAGCTCAAATGTAATAGTCGATGCCACCAAAGTCTCAACTGCAAAAACAAATGAGCTCGTGTTAATGGACATTTTATATGTAATTATAAGTTTTTTATATTATCAGTTTTTTATATTATTTTCTTTTATTAAACGGGATGAATAAATTACTGCATGTATCCTCTGTCATTCCGCCATTTTGGTTTTTTTCGAGAGTAGTCATTCCCAGGAAATGCCTGACTGCCTTTTTCAGTCATTCTCTGAAAATGACTAATATTTTTAGGCATTCCTGGAAATGCCCGATCAAAATAGGAATTACTTGGGAATGACTGAATGTTCAGGCATTTCCCGAGAATGACTAGTTTCTGGGTTTGACTGTAACATATACATTTAAGGGAAATGTGATTTTTATGTTTTGTGAAGTTCAAAATACAGTGGAATATTTTGCTTTGTCCAGTGTGCTTTTGGAAAAAGTCTATTTTCTGTATGTAATTGTATTTTTAACCAGTAGTCTTTTCTGTCATGATTTTTGTACAATGTTTTATGAGATTACGTACATTATATACAGAATTTTTACTTCACAACAGGCAGTAAACATGCAGCATTATTAGAATTGATGGAGACAAGCAAAAAATTAATTTGTTGAATTAATGTGATGAACTAAGACCACATTTTTTATTACCGTAAAATTGGGGTATGTAATTTTATAAATTTACTGTATACGTGTAAATCAAAATTAGATCGGATAACAGTCAGAACACAACAGGACAGGGTGAGACTGAAAATTAAAAAAAACACTCAGAAAAATATTAACCATAACACCAAGAAAATGACAGGCCTTTAAACAGTTTAATGATTAACTACAATACTGTTTTTTCTTGTGGCACGTCAAATTCGATTTACTACTGACATCCATACCACAAATTCCACACTTATATTTTTTTTTTATGGGTATCTGTATGCATGGCGAGTTAAGTCTTTTTTGTCTCCGAAACATTTGCCACAGCAGGGGCACTCAAATTTCCTGGTATGGACTATATGGTAATGTCTATAAAGTGCCTTCTCATCTTCTAAGGTGGTGGCTATACAATTTCTTCTTTGGAAAAGTTCTGCCACATGAGCAAGTATGCGACCGTGATGTCTGATCTGTGTCAATTTCCTCTCTTATCTTCCGGACCTCATCCTTCCAGCCCTGTTGGTGAAACGATTTTTTGACAAAGAATTAATTTGTTCATATTTTGAGCCACTGTGTCACATGCCTGACAATACTGATGTCTCAGTTTTCAGTCAGTTGAATTATTGTTTTGTTTTTTCTTTCATTGCAGTATTTTTACATTTAATATGAATTTAAGACCATTATGTGGTCTCTATATCATACCAACTGGCAAATCAGGATTCCATATAGTAAGGCAAACAATTTTTTCTAATATAACTGTTAAATAACTTGCAGCCACTTATGATACGAATCAGGAATGTCACTAGTAAAGTCAAGAACATAATAATTATTAGATCTTCAAGGTTAACCAGTGCACAGAAGAAGGCGGCGTGGCTGAGAGATAAAAGAAATCACACAACAATTTGGCCAAAATACACTATTCTTCTTCTTTCGTTCACCAATCTAAATCTGCAGATTTGTTCTTTTAATAAATCTACGGTTTTCTGCAGTTCTGGCAGAGCACCATAGAGTTTGATATTCAGGTCGGTGGGTTGGGGCCAATATGTTTCTCGCAGTGCTGAGAGGAGTGTGCAGTTCTGCAATATATGCTCCGTGTTTTGAGGAGACTGGCTGCACTCGCATATGGCAGATGTTCCTATTTTGAACTTGGTGAACATGTGGTGGTGGAGCCTATTGTGACCAGTTCTTAGTCTGAACAATAGTACTTGATCCTCTCTGTTCAGGAGATGATATTTATCCTGTTGGTTTATTTGCTGCCGTCTGTCGTTTTTGATGAGGTTTTTCTTCTCATAGTAGTTTAGGAGGCACTGTGGCTGCTCCAGGCCGGAGCCCTCCTTGGCCAGTTGGTCTGCCTTCTCATTGCCTGAAAATACACTATAATTTCAGCTCATAATAAATGAGTATATCAAAAGTTCTCACCTTTCTGCGCTCATCTTTTCCACGTGCGAGAAGCTACAATACTCATGGTGGCATTCTTCTCAGGCAACATTTCTTGTATTTTTGGGCTGGAGATGATAAAAAACATGATGGTGTAAGTGTAACTAATGAAAATTATACAACATAAACATGTTCTGTGGCATCAAAGAATAAACAAACAGACATTATTCACTACAACATGACAGTATATCATCAAAATAGAAAAGTCAAAATTGGGCAAAAAGAAAAGGTTGTATGTTGCACAGCCCCGCGTGAGAAATAAAACCCAAACAATACAAAACAAACAAAAACTAAAGAGAAGACAGAAAATACACAAATTTTCGGCTTTCGCCTTTGTCAAGTGAAAAAAACGAACAATAAAAGACTTCAACAGGAACGAAGTGAACCAGTTTACTTAGCTGCGAGTTCTTGCTTCGTTAGCAGCACCAAAGCACGTCAGTCCGCCAAAAGCATGGAAGCACGAAGTGACGCAATTGGTTAGATGAAGGCGCCATATAGTGCCTCAGAGCACAAGACAGGGATGGTGCGCAATGTCAGGAGTCGCAGTAAATGAAAAGAAACAGAAAATAAGATTTAAAAAAAAAAAAAAAAAAAAAAAAAGAGATAAATAAATGAAAGAAAATAATAATAATATAGACATATATATTGATATTAGCAACAGTGGAATTATCGAAGGCAATGTTGGACATTGATGCCATGGGGAGTGATAGTGCCGAGCTTTAAAATTAATCGTTGTTCGGTCTCAAAGCGTACATCAGCGCCTGCGTGACAAGATTTGAGCCCCAGAATTTGAATGTCGTTGGATGGCTCATTGTCTGGTCGATTAAAATGGACAGAAACAGGCTTTCCATTTCGATTTTCAATGTCACGGAGGTGCTCCCGAAACCTAGTGTGAAGCTGACGTCCCGTTTCACCAATGTACAACATATGACACCTGGCACAGCGGATAGCATTACACCAGATTGCGACTATGGCAAGTGAAGCCTTCGTTAATGCTGAACGTCGACAAAGGGCACTCGATGGAAGACGCTTGAAGTCTCAGTTTTCAGTCAGTTGAATTATTGTTTTGTTTTTTCTTTCATTGCAGTATTTCTACATTTAATATGAATTTAAGACCATTATGTGGTCTCTATATCATACCAACTGGCAAATCAGGATTCCATATAGTAAGGCAAACAATTTTTTCTAATATAACTGTTAAATAACTTGCAGCCACTTATGATACGAATTATTAGATCTTCACACTAGGTTTCGGGAGCACCTCCGTGACATTGAAAATCGAAATGGAAAGCCTGTTTCTGTCCATTTTAATCGACCAGACAATGAGCCATCCAACGACATTCAAATTCTGGTGCTCAAATCTTGTCACGCAGGCGCTGATGTACGCTTTGAGACCGAACAACGATTAATTTTCCAGCTCGGCACTATCACTCCCCATGGCATCAATGTCCAACATTGCCTTCGACACGTCTTGCAACGAGAATTGCCAGCAGAGGAGGTGTTGCATCAAGCATGTCATTGAGGCTCTGGTCAGCCTTCAAGATAGAGAGATTTCTAAGGAGGACTTGCTTAATAGGAAAAGATTGGGGGTGATAAGTGAAAACTAGTTTGATACGATTGTCTTCCCTCCTTTGTCTGGGAGTGAGGGCATCCAGCCTACTGATATCATGGGCTCTCGACCAGGCTTTATCCAGAACATGTTCTGGATAACCTCTTAGAAGAAAAAATTCTAACAGCCTCTTGCCTTCAGTGGCAAAGTCTGCATCCGGTTGGCAAAGACGACGCAAACGGAGCAATTGCGAAAAGGGAATGGCATCCTTGCAAGAACGCGGGTGAGAAGAACCATATGGCTGTCCGTGTCTTATAATGCACCGATGTGGACAGTCCCGTGGGTGTCAATGAGACCTTGATGTCCAAAAAGTCGATGGAATCGGTAGAAATATGGGAGGTGTATTTGATGGACGGATGAAAGTCATTGACAAAGGACAAGTAAGCCTCTAATTCAGATTGGGACATAGAGGTCACTCCAAAACCGTCGTCAATGTATCTCATATACACCTCTGGTTGACGGCCAGTGTAAGCACTCTTGATAAGAGATTCAAGGTACCCCATAAACAGGCAAGCATAGCTAGGGCCCATTTTGGTACCCATGGCGACACCACCTATTTGATCAAAGAATTCCCCATTAAACTCAAAAGACTTAAGTATAAGTACAAGTTCCGTGAGTCGGATGAGGGTGTGGGTACTAGGATATTTGTCAAGCCTACGGTCCAGAAAATACTGAACGGCTCTCAGTCCATCAACATGAGGTATGAAAGTATACAGAGAACTGACATCCATCAGGAAAAGAAGTTTAGTAGTGGTGTCAGTGAAATGCGTTTGCTGAAATATGTTAAGAGCATCATTAGTATCCTTAACATATGTAGGAAGTTGTGTGACAAGAGGCTGGAATACACTATCCCCACCGAAAAGATTTCTCCATCGCCTGTGCGGTTATTATAAAAAGTCTAAGAAGTACCTCCTTTCCCTGTAAAAAAGATTCTCGCGGCCCGGATCCAGCCTGCGGGCCGTAGTTTAGTGATCCCTGGTCTTTAAAAGCGGGATTATCAAAGCTGAAATCATCCATGTTATCATATTAAGGTTTACAACAACAAATGAATATTGTATGGGGCTTCGAACACGTATTCGAAAACTCAACCTTTACCGAGACCTAAGAACCCCCTAAGGAGTGCACCAAATCATTCGTAATATTATTAACTACCGGGCATTGCCCGGAATAATCAATCACGTGCCCCCCCCCCCCCTACCTTCAGAACTCATGCGCACCAGAACACTACGCACCAAATTGAACGCTTGATACGGTTACTTTTTAAGACATGCACGGTACTATATATTACGAAACAAACATGCAAAAATACAAATGTTACATAGCAATAAACATTGTTATTTAAAAAAAAATACATGCTTGAAGTAAACAACTTTTAATTATAACCATCATCTTCCTTATCTCCATTGCCACCTTCCTGCCAAATTTAAGGCCTGAATAGTGTATAGTTTAGTCAGTAGGTCATGCCAAAGGTTGCAAGTTACATAAATAAATAATAGATAATAAAATAATAACCCTAGTACAATCGATCACACCAAAAGAAACTTTGGCGCCCATGATGGGTAGATTCTTGTTCCTGGAACCTCTAGACTCTACTGATGTCAATAGAACCTTACACGTTCTTACACCAAACCACGATAAAAATTAGTGGTAATGAAGTATTAGTATTATTATCTATAGATGATTGTTAGGTCTATCATTTCTTTTTTTTAGATTTGGAAGACCTAATGCTCATTACCAGGGTTTTGACTAACTTGCAAAAGGAATACCACAAAAATGTAACTCGGGGCTGACAAAGATTAGAATTGCAATGTAATTTCTAAACAAAGCTTTTGCGGATGCCTGTGGTAATCGATTCTGCATTCCTCTCGATTTTGAGTTGCTTGAAAGCCATATGCCATTCTACCAGTCAGCTTTGGGAGACATGGCTTGAATACGAGCTAACATTCAACGACTACAGTCACGTAATCATTGCCAAAGAAGATGCAAACGCCAGCATTAGGGTATGATATGGTCACCCAGCCAGATCTTGACAGGATCATTGGTAATTAGTAGCCCGGACGTCTGTCAATGCTATACGATCACGTGCTCCGACATCGTTTGTTTATAAAATAAGTCGTGACAAGAGCCATACTTTGTGGAACAACAACCTCAACAGCCCTCAGTATGAAAGGTATCTTAAGCACTTAGATTTTGATTTTTGTCCCTTCGACAGTCGTATATATATATGTATATATAGTCAAAGTGTGGGTGCTTATCAAGAGTGGGAATAGGCAAAGAAGTTCTTTGTTGCAGGTAATAAGCATCATCCTATGTTATGGACGAGTTTTTAAGTTCGCTCTATGGCTCTACCTTCACGCCACAGCGGTCGACGCATCGAAAGTGGGGGCACAGTAAATAACCATCCAGATCACAAAAAGAGAAGAATTTTGTTAGTGACTCCATTGATGGTCTCTTTCACAGAGATCCTCACTCAGCAATTATTTGTGGAATGACAGGGTGTGGGAAAAAAAGCATTCGCTTTGAGCCTCCTGGAGGGGTCCCTACATCGTTAATACTAGCTAGTCCAAAATGTCCGCCGCGAGTGGCGCGGCAGCGAATTTCAGCTAAAATCGACTTTTTTGTTGATCCATTTGTTCTAGAATTGCTTGTGTATTGTGGTATGAATTAAAAGAACTGAATCTCCTCTTTCTAATGATGATTGTTTGAATTCAATGCCCCCTTACTTAGAGTTTTGGTGAATCAATCAATAAGGTCTCCAAATCGTATTTTTCACGAAACGGACGGTTGAATTTTTGACTCTATCTCTATTAATAGGGAAGCGCGTTTTCGCCCTCGCAGGAAATATTCCACATTTAGCATGGTTAGCTACAGAATTGAATACGCTGTAGTTTCATATAACTTTCCACGGGTTTCATTTTGTGTAAGTGCCGTAAAATTTGAGATTTCCGTGAAAAAATCGAAAAATCCGTAATTTCTTCTGTAAAAAAATGGCGAAAGTTACACCAAAAGAAAGCTCTATTGAAAGCTCTGTGAAAATTCGAAACGTCTCTGTTCTATCGTGCATGCGCAGGACGCATCTATAAACTGAAACCCCTAACCATACTTTGTAACGCGAGCCGCAGATCAGTGCATGAGGGCGTGAAGTAGGTCTAGATCTAGATCTAGATCTAGTACAGCTCGAAGGACCAGTTGACCGTTTTATTGAATACCGGCCATTTATTTGATGGCCAGTGTTGACAAGTTGATTGTCTACTGACAACAAATTTAGACCATGTAGGTTAATTCCGATTGCATTTGTCACGATCGGGCAAGTTCGATATCCTAAATCCCGATTCGGCTGAGGCCGATGTAGGGCTATCACTTCAAGATCGTCTGTATAATTTCCTTTTCTCAAATTGTTGACATTTAATGAATTTCTATGGCAAACAGATTGCTCAAGTCGATAGAACTCTTCTGAGCACAGGGATATATTTAGTTTTTGTGTGGGGTCATTGGTTGATTTTTAATGCATTTTTCAAAATTGCAAAATTGTGGGACGTGATGAAATTTTTATGCTGCTTGTTAGTAGATCAAAATGGGTAACGTTTTGCACATAATTCAAAACATAGAATGAATGTGCCATTGAATTCTTAGCACATACGTGCAATTTTGAGAGCTACATGGGTTTGCACTGATTTTATATGCTTTTTCGAAGTTCGTCTATATTTTTCTTTTTATACAGCCGTAGGCTTGACAAATATCCTAGTACCCACACCCTCATCCGACTCACGGAACTTGTACTTATACTTAAGTCTTTTGAGTTTAATGGGGAATTCTTTGATCAAATAGGTGGTGTCGCCATGGGTACCAAAATGGGCCCTAGCTATGCTTGCCTGTTTATGGGGTACCTTGAATCTCTTATCAAGAGTGCTTACACTGGCCGTCAACCAGAGGTGTATATGAGATACATTGACGACGGTTTTGGAGTGACCTCTATGTCCCAATCTGAATTAGAGGCTTACTTGTCCTTTGTCAATGACTTTCATCTGTCCATTGCAATTGTCGCTTTGTAAAATCAGGTTTTATTCAGTTTAGACATATTTGCTCTCTCTAAATCATTAGAACTCATCTTTCTGAGCACAGTGATGTATTTGTTTCTTGTGTGAGGTCATTGGTTGATTTTTTATGGATATCTGAAGATTGCAAAAACCTATGTGTGAAATGTTATTGCATGGCACAACACTTTTGCAATTACCTGAAGTCCCTAAAAAAAATTGAGGTTGTTGTTTATGTGCATGACTCTGTGTTTACCAAGTTTGGATGATTAGTGATGATAACTTCTAGAGATTTGACGTCATAAACATGGCCTCTCGTCATGTTGCGCAAAATGGTCATTTTCTCAAATTTTCTGTTTAAGCTAGATCGAAAAGTTTGGTATCAAAGTTCTTGGAATTAAAAGTTCTACTCATTTATACAGTGAAAGAATGGATATTTTGACATTCTAAATTCATTTTGGACTAGCTAGTAATACTATGTCCCACTATAAAATACAATGAAATGCCCCCAACAGTGTCCCCGACAGTGTCCCCGTCAGTGTCCCCGACAAAGATACCTAAGAAATACCCAATGAAAGTGGCAGCCGCACGGGCTAATGGCGTACCGAGAAAAATCAAACAAGAAAAACTTCTAAAGAACTTCGAATAAAAAAGGAAATATTTAAGCAGAATGATCAGCAATCTGATCAACAAATTGTTAGAGATGAACCACCACAAACTGAAAAAGTATCTACGTATTTGAGTTTTATTATAGCCGGTGGAGTATTTGTTATTTGTCAATGGATCCAAAAAATGCAAAGTGTTATAAACAGCCATGACATTCAATTTTTAAATGAACTTCAACTACTGACGGAAAGAGTCTCATTATATACACTGTTTCTGGCTTCAGCTATGTGAAAAAACTTATAGACCTATCAAATTGATTTTTGGATGTGCTGCTCCAAAGCTAGACCCTACTCCACGTGATATTGGAATGATGGTTGTTGACGTAGGTCTCGCTATGGCGACAAAAGATGGTTTAAGGCATTATACCAACATTCAAAGTGAATGGCGTTATTACTAGAGCTCAAGCAAAATGGATTCGACTGCGTATTGACTGGATTAATTTCAAGGTTGATGTAGCAATTAGAGCAATTACTGAGGTTTCCGGCATATTACTAAACCTATTAGTGGCTAGTCCAAAATGCCCGCCGCGTGTGCCGTGGCAGCCAAATTCAGCTAAAATCGACTGATTTTGTTGTTCTGTAGTCAATTTGTGTATGAATTAAAAGAACTGAATATCCTCTTTCTAATAATGTTTGTTTGAATTCAATGCCCCCTTAGTTTTGGTGAATATTGCCCCGCATAAATCGTCTTTTAAGTTTCAGTTCGGAAGGCCTTTTTATTTTTTTATTTTTTTTTATCTCCGTTAATTATATACTATATACTAGTCCGATTTTAGTGATCTCCAATCAGTGAGTCATGCACGAAATGAATGCATTGCATTTGAATCTGAGCCCAAAAGAAAAAAAAAAGATACCGGAACCGATCTCAATTACTTTTGCCGAAAAAATAGTTCGAACGCCGATGTGTCGCAACCTAGAAACTAATACAAACGTTCTGCGAATTATTAATTATTTTTTTATTTTCTATGCCGGCGGCGACAGTCTTAACTAAGGGAAAAATCTGAGGGCCACCGAATCAGCATTAACAGAGACGAAAGGCGCGCTGCAATTATCGCAAAGTTTCACTTTCAAGGCTGAGCACATAGTTATACTGCAGCCCTAAAGGTGGAAAGGTATTGCAGCTATTAAGAAATTAGCAGCTGCAGCTAAGGTTACAGAAAATGTAGCCAAGGATTTTTTGAAAAAGCAGGCTATTTGGCAGATTATTTACCGGTTCCACGAAAAATTCCACGACCGAGATTGACGTTTTAGTACCAAACGAAGTCAATCAAGCCTCACGATAAAGCTTGCAAGTATGCCCTCACAGTGGTTGATGTTGCTAGCCGTTTTAAAGCTAGCCCCTGACTACAAAAGAGGCTAAAGAAGTTTCCGATGCTTTGTCTCGTATTACAATCGAGGTCATCTAAAGTGGCCAAAGCTACTCCAAGTTGATCCTCATCGTGAGTTCATGGGTGGGATAAATGAACTTGCTCGCATGGAGTTTCTATCAGACGATATTATGTGAACATTCATTGGGACCAAGGTATCGTGGAACGTTTCAACTGAGAGACTATTCAGACATCAGTATGCTCAAGAGATGAGACTACCTTCTGGCGAACAATCTACGGAATGGGTGGTTGCAGCTTTGAATGAAAAAGTGACCAAACTAATTGAAAAAAACCCAAGGATGCCATAATGTTACATCACAGCACGCCGTCTTCAGTAGTTTTTAGTCGTCATTGGAGAACAAAAGTTTCTTTCCGATGTTAGTGTTGGTTATCTGTACCAGGCTGGTAAGAAGGAGGAAATCGTTGCCCTACCGATCCTGTGTATCGAATAGAAAGTTCGATGGCAAATCCCAACAATCCTGTGATCTACTACTTATTTGTTCGTGAGGAGCTTCTACATGATGGAGTTTTGTAAAAATTTCTTTTTAGAGATTTATGTTGTAGCTATATCTAAGGTTACCAATATGAAGGGACAAAATAAATGCCCTTGTGGAAATAGTTGTATTCGAAAGTATTGCAAGTTTCATGTAGCTAAAATTCGTAAAAATTCCAGTGCCGTGTTTAGTTTGAGGAAAAGGAGTTCAGAGCGAAATTCAGCTTCGTCTTAATACTGAAAGATGTGGGGAAGTGTGCTCTCCAATTTCTTCAAGATGTTTTTTATCATCTTGTATTTGTCCACGGACTATCTCTACCATCTTTCATGAAATGGTGATACATGCATCTTTGAATTTGTTTTAAAGTGACACAACTATCTTGCATTCACTATATCGCTTCGTTATACAATATAAACATTTTTTTTCACTTAGATATATAATATAAGATACAAATCTCTAAAAGGAAAATCTTGGATTGGGAAAATAATTAAAATTATGTCACAAAATTGCTTATATCGTGAGGGCGCCCAAAGGTTTATCTGCTTGTGGGAAAGAAAGAGAGAAAGCGAATAAAAGAGGGACTAAAAACGAGAGAGATGGGGGAGAACCGAGGGAAGGAATGAGGGAGTGAGAGTGAAAGGAGGAGAAAGGGATACAGAAAGATTCAGCAAATTTAGATACCTGTATGTCCCTCAATGCAGCAATCTCCAAGAAGTTCTTCCTCCTCACAGCCCTCGATTCATGAAGTCCTTATCTTGCTTTTCCATAAACTTGGATAATCTTGCATTAAAGCAATGAACTGAATGGTTCAATGTTTATTTTCACACTAGATACAGCCATTCAGTGGCGGCGCAACAGCAAGCAGTAAGCGAGCAACTGACATTTGCGGGAAAAATTCCACTTGTGCTAAATTTAGTGATCATGATAAATGCTCGATACTAGCCATGGCTCAACCGTGCGGCGAACAGTTGATATATTACAAGAGCAGGTATTTCTGCGGCTCGGCTACGGACCGGCTACGGCTCAGCACAAAGCTGGACGCACACTTACATTGCAATATATATATATTATATATAATTTTCTTTATTATTATTATTTTCTTTCATTTATTTATCTATTGGTTTATTTATTTATTTATTTATTTTTATTTTTTAAATCTCTTTTTCTTTTTCTTTTCATTTACTGCGACTCCTGACATTGCGCACCATCCCTGTCTTGTGCTGTGAGGCACTATATGGCGCCTTCATCTTGGTTACTAACCAATTGCGTCACTTCCTGCTTCCATGCTTTTGGCGGACGGACGTGCTTTGGTGCTGCTAAAGAAGCAAGAACTCGCAGCTAAGTAAACTGTTTCACTTCGTTCCTGTTGAAGTCTTTTATTGTTCGTTTCTTTGTTTTTTTTCACTTGACAAAGGCGAAAGCCGAAAATTTATGCATTTTCTGTCTTCTCTTTAGTTTGCTTTGTACTGTTTGGATTTTATTTCTCACGCGGGGCTTCGCAACATACAACCTTTTCTTTTTGCCCAATTTTGACTTACATTGCATATGCCACACAGTCGGAGGAATCTCCCCCCCCCCCCCCCCCCCCAAATAAAAAACAATGTTTGAGGTGGGTGTGACTCTGTCGGAATGTACTAAGGACAATTTCATCTCTCCGATTTTGTTGAGATTCATGAGTCCACTGCCAAGTTGATCTTGGATAAAGTGAAGTTTATCTGTCGTTTGTTGATTGTTGATCCGATCTTTCCTGCCATCTGCATTTAATGAAGTTATTATTAGTGGGTTTAGTCAGTGTGTGATGTTTTTAGGTGTTGTGGTGGACGATTCGATGTTTCTTTGGCCAGGGTGTCTGCTGTTTGAGTTATTGTTTTCATAGGTTTTCATATTTGGGTATTTCAAAGCCCGGAGGCAGGACAGCGAATCAGAAAAGATAATAAAGCTTCCTGTCGGGAATCGAGATATAAAGTGCAAATGAACGCTGGAATGCCATCAACGTTTTCAGGCCATTTTCATTCATGAAGATGCAAGCAGTAAGCCCTGACGCGCTCAAAGCATTTACCGATGGGCGATTTTTCGTGCAAATTTTCCCGTTTGTGCGCACAGAGACGGAAGTGACGTCACCATCGCCGTAAACAAAAGCCTAGTAAATGGGGTGTGCTACTGTGAGCTGTCAATCAGCAAATAACCGGACATCTGGTGACCTTCCTAGAGATGGACAAAAAAAATAGGGAACAAAACTTCAGCCGAAAACGGACTTAGGCCAAAACAGAATGTACCTGTTACGTCATTGCCCTATCCATGGTGTATCTATTAATGTAAAAATCATTCAAAAGTGCCAAGCCACTATCCTGAAAATAAAACTTTCTGTAATGGCCTAACTTTTTGGTTCTGGGGTTGTTTCAGCCCTAGAGTCATTTTGGCCTGACTTCAGCCATAAGTTTGAATATGTTTTGTACGTGTCTAATGGATAGTTTATCCTAATTATTAATTCACTGACTATGACATATTTTGCTGTTTTCAGCTCCATGTGACCCTGCGTTTGAAGGTTGTTTTCAAAAAATCTGTGTGTCAAAGGTTTTTGAGAGCTGATTATTGAAAGAATAAATTTTTACTCCCAGTTAAAAAGATTTGTTTTATACCTTATATTAATTTGTCTTATAAAGTAATCACACTTGTTGATTAGTTATTTTTCTATAGGATTTGAAAAATGATCAAGTAGATCGAGTAATTAGTGATGGATTAAGCCTGAAATCATGTATTTTATACTCGGATAATATCTAACTGGCCATCAACATAATTAACGAGGAATTACAATTAAGCAGAAATTCTGGTCACACTCAGATGGACTGATTCAATGCATAGTGTGATTGAGCGGAAATTAAAGTGTGAAATTTTCACCCCAAGAGGGTGTGGACAATGGAGATAGTCCGGGGAAACTGCATTTCCATATAGAGTTTTTTTGGTGAATACCCGGTGACTTCATCAAAACAATAAGGCCAGGTTAAAAAAACAGATAACCCAATAGTGTGAGGTGTATATGACTAAGATAGACACCCTCAGTGATGATGGAGCCCCCAGATCTTTTACAAATTACACTGGAGTGAACTAACCTACTCAGCTTGCTACACAGAGAAAAACTTGAAAGTGATTGTTTCCAAAAAGACTGAATATTACAGAAAGGAAATTCCAAGATCCATGAAATCTGCCATGCCAAGATGTATGTTGTTTTGACAATCTGCCTGAGAATTCTTTGGTCACACATTAGTCATATTTATGCGCCACCCACTCTCAACCGTGCAACAGACTGAAGGTTTGTCGGCTTTTCGATCTCGTCTCTTCTATCTATTTAAAATTTGTTCGATTTCGACGGCCCCGAACTATCATCTTATATCAAAGAAAAGAGCTTAAAAGGCATCTTTTGAAGATGGTTGACAATTTGAATTTACAAGGTCTTCTTTAACAAAATAGGTAGGTATGACCATATATTATAATGACATCGGTGAAGAAAAGCAAAATACCCCTCTTCATAGTCAATGAATGAGGCTTGACTGTGCGTTCAATCAACAGTATGGCCCTCCTCTGTGGCCGTTAAAGTGGGCATAGAAAAGAAAAATTCACTGCGTGCAAAAATTCACAAAAATCTGAAAATTGTTCCGCTATTCCTATTCCTGAAGTCCCAAAATGTAAGTTCATCTCCCCAGGCTATCAAAAGGCATGCGAAGCTGTTGCTAAAAAAATCTTGAATAGTATCTTATTTTCTCACAAGCTGATCATCATCTAGTTGTCTAAGAATCAATCAGATACAAGCTCTGATACCTTTCTCCCACATTCCCACATTGGTTCATTACTATGTGACAATTAGGATGAAACCATTTGTTTAGGGCTTGGAGCTCGTGGCTCGTTCTTTGTTCGCACGAAAACTACATCTGGTTCAAAGTCAGAGACTTAACGGTTTTGCTGGTAATTATTTGTTTATCACACATAGGTAGGAGCGAATGTTTTCACACTGATCAATAAAAACCGAACCACGTGGACAGCGGCACCATTCTCGGTGAATAAGGTCACTGATCGGACAGCGGGCTTTGAGCCCTTGGTTTATCAATCAAGTGGTTGGATGGAGATTTGCGAGAAAAACTGTCGCCGAAAATACTGCAGGCCATCTCGCAGTAAAAATCTCATTACCCTGCAGAGTCTACGGCTCGTGGTCGGCGGGACGAGATTCTGTGGCCTCCACATTGATATGAAAGTATAATATTAGTGCGGCCCGCGAGGGGAGTGGACCTCCACATCACGCATGAGCTAAATTTACTGAAAAAGAAGTCACAAGAGAATTCTCGTCAAAACTTGTTTTATGGAAAGCCCAGCTCTCTCAGACAAACCAAAGCCATTTCCTATCATTCAAGGCACTTAGGGATGAAGGCATATGTGAAAGATATGTTGATGCTATTTTGAAGCTACAGAAGGAATTTGATCTCAGAGCTTTCCCGAATATTCAGGCGGACCATGTGCTTGACCATGTCCACCTTGAACTTTAGACTGACTGATGCTCATCTCGAAAACATTCTGAGAGTCTCAACTGCTTCCTCTCTCAGGCCAAATGTGGCTCAAATAGGTGAAAAGAGGCGCCAAGTCTCTGGCAGTAAGGAGTAGGCAGCAAGGAGTAACCATGTTCAGAAGAGCTGTTCATGATCTTCATTCAATGTTCTATTCATGTTCAGGACACGTCGTGTTCAGATTAAATCATTAAAACTATTAATAATGATGTTTGAGGATTTTTTTTTTACAACTTTTTTGTGAAGAAATCCTGAATACAGTTTGATTCGGTACTAGTTCAGCTTACTGCGGTTTGAGTTTCGAAATATTTCTTATTTAATAATACATAACCAGGAAGACAAGCGCCGACTTTATCGATCTGGATGCCCCTCAACCGGTTTAGCCTCCTGGCGGTGACCAATGGGTTGAATTTAACCACTTGACTTCAGTGGCCAATTGCAGACGGTATTTATACCAGGGCGGGGAATTTAATTAGAGCAGAAACAATTATAGCTGCTCTTCCAGACTTTGAATTTTTTTTTATAGATATTAAATTTATACATGATCTGGAAGAAAATTGGGTCTTTTAAGATCAGATGGCTCCTGTTATCATGTTATGTTATCAAAAAGCATATCCGATGAGTGCAGCTGTCTATGCAGTCTATTTAAATGTACCATAATTTACAAGAGTCAAGAATGTATGTTCAAAATGATATCTGATGAAAGGGGTGATGAACAATTTAAACTAAAGTTGAAATAAACTGTGTTTTTGACTGGTTTTTCAAAAAAAAGTAGGGGGTATAATCTGGACTGGGGGGGTGGGGTGGGGGGGGGGGCTATAGTCTGGCCTAGCCCAAAGTAACCCCGGGGTATAAACTGGCCTAGCCCAGAATATACCCCGGGGTATATTCTGGGCTAGGCCATTTTAACCTCGGGTATAGTCTGGCGGGGGTATAATCTGGCCTGCTACACCGGTAACTCACCCTACAACATACACACACTCAAACTATCAAAGTGCTCACATCCCCCACACCCCACCACCCATAATAAAGAAAGCCTAGCCTGGAAGTGGAACGTTATGTCTAACAGCGTTATGTTAATATAAAGAGAATAAAACTACTTCGTTGGCCCTAAATTGTAGGTGACTAAAAATAATGCCTTTCGTCAGCTCTTGTAGGAAATACTCAAATAGTAGTATCTTTTGGTATAAGTATAAATAACTATGTAAATCCCCGCATGCTCCTTCTGTCTTCAGACCGCTGAGAGCACTCACCAGCCTCATGTTGAAAACTGTAACTGCTGAGTTGGGAGAGTGAAGAACCCCACAGAACTCTTGTTGTGGTATATGTATTTTGTCGGCATTTGAGCTGCTGCTCTGTGGAAAAGTGTCACTTACTTGGTGCTCATTGGGAACTCCAACGCCGGTATTAGCACTGCACCCTCTGAGAGAGCCTTGGAAAGTTATACATGATGTAGGCTACTTTCATTTTGTTGAATATTATATCCTTGGCCATTGCAATTCTCTTCTGTATTTCAATGTCACTCTTTGCATTTGTGTTATGGTATATCTCAGATTCTCAAGATACAGTGCTTAAAATCAGGATTGGTGCAGATAAGGAGAGTAGGGCGGATGATATTACGGTGATGATGCTTTTCCCATGGGAGAGAATGGGCCCAGCTCAGCGGGTGACAATTTTCACTAAATAGTAAAAGTACTAAAAGCCAAAATGGAATTGTGGTCAGGAGATGGGGATTCCATAAAGTGGTCGTATGATCAGAAGGTGAAGGGAGAGTTGAGGGTTTCAGGGGAGAGTGAGTTCGCTCTGTAATTATGGCACGATTTACATAATAAAACTATTTATTTTTGGTTTAACATTTGATTACGTGGTGGTGACGAGTCCTCCAGCCCGCTTTGAAATAATACACCATAGGACCAAGACCATCCTCAGTATCCACTCGCTCACTCACATACTCACTCATCTAATCGCTCGCTCGCTCACTCAACCAGCCAACTAAACAAAAAAGTTTTGAAGAAATATCGTTCACCGTAAACAAAGCACAAAAACACCTTTACTATATTTTTACAAGAGTTTCAATGTTTTCATTTATTGTATGGATTAAGAAAAACAAGTGGACCAAGACCATCCTCAGTATCCACTCGCTCACTCACATACTCAGTCATCTAATCGCTCGCTCGCTCACTCAACCAGCCACCTAAACAACAAAGTTTTGAAGAAATATCGTTCACCGTAAACAAAGCACAAAAACACCTTTACTATATTTTTACAAGAGTTTCAGTGTTTTCATTTATGTATGGATTAAGAAAAACAAGTAGGAAAAATACACACAGTAATGATTTTCCATCCAAAAGTTGTTAATACTTATAGCAGAACTTATTGACCGATTCGTGGCGATGAACAGTATAAGTTCTATAATTATAATCTCAGTACACGTTCAAGAAGTTCATGCCAATATTTTGTCAATTTTTTTCTTATCGCGCCCTGATAAGGGTTGAATCAGATGGCATTGTATTTTTTCCTTTAATATAGTGTATGCACACATATACAACACATGTTTGAATTTAGCAGGCATGAAGCACCTGTTGCGTAAAAAATTTCGCTTGGCCACACACACATACACAAACGAAAAAGATCGTGCCGTTTTTCCCTACTATCATCTAACCATTTTCTCATTTGTGGCTATTTAACAATTCAATCCAAATCGTGTTGGTCGTAGACCGAGTGCTTTTCTGTGCAGATCTGCGACCGAGTCCAAGATAATGGTAAGTTAGTCAATTTTTTTATGCCTCACTGATGAGCTATCGTGAAATGTTAGTGTTACAAATATGAAGAAGAGTTTTCATACTCTTAACGGGGCGATTGGAGGAGGGGGCAAAAGGGGCGATGGCCAGAGCCTACTTCCCCCCTCTCCTTGCAAGAAATACTAAAATTTTACTGTTTTGAAAACCTTAGTTTCATTTATTACAATGTTTGTTTAAAAAGTTTTGAAATTTTGCTACAAAACTACTATACGTATTTCTACTATCAGTACTGGGGGAGACCGGCGTTCTGAAAGCGACAAGGTGCAAACACTTTAAGGAAGACGTAGAGTTCAGACATTGGCAGACAAAGAAAAAATTAAAACTTCTCTAATGGCAAACATCAGGAACTTAATTCTTGTTCGGTTCTGTAGCAAAAAAATGACAATATAAAGCTTGGTAGATTCACTGGAAAGGTTTTTGGAATAATTTCGGGAAAGATATGAAAGTTGGAATTGGACATCAGGAACAACTGTGTTAAAATGGAATTTGTGATTTTCTCTAATTTGCAGCCTTTGCCAAAACCCAGGTCAAGTTTCTCATGACATCTCAACTAGCGGTATTACCTGTTCGCAAAGGATTTTGCTTTGCCAAATTTTGCCACAAAAATTATGGAATTTTGACGTGGGATTTGTCCAAAAAATAAAATTTGGTGCGAAAAAATTGCCATACAGCACGCACCAATGAAAAAGTAAGATTATTCCAGCAACAAAAATGAGCAATCCTGTCCCAAAATTTAATTTTGAACATTGTATATTTCTAAAAAGAGACAGAAAGGGTAAGGACAAATTAAATGGTAAATGTGTAATGATTTTAATGAGTGGGTGAGGGGTGCGAGAGTATTTTATATTTATTATTATTATTATCACATGTATTTTTATTTTCTTTTTAAAGCAATGTTTATTCAATCAACCTTGGGGGTCGGCCACACAAATGCTCATTACAGACGGTTTTTGATTTTCGAGGTCTACGCCATAATTTCTGCAATAATATATAATATATCTAGCATTGGAATCCCCTTTTTCATTTCCAGTTTATCCCCAGTTTATGTTGTGTTGAAGAGTCTGCTGTGCGCTGTTTGGCAAATCGTCTGTCGAAGATAAGAGAAAGATTTTGTTCGACTTTTCCACTACTTGCCTTGTCACTGCCAGAGCAGTTCAAACTAATTAAAACTACGTAATTCTTCCTTACGCAATAAAACAGGACAGAGTTTTAGCTTGTAAAATTCCTATCAAGTAGAACTGGATGTAACGGATTATCGACTGTAGGACATTTCCGATTCATTTGTGAACTTTAATCAAGACAGATCTATTTGATATCGAAACCTTGTCAAATACATGATCTAGGATTTACTTTTTTTTGTTGTTATTGTTCTCAAGCTATTATAGATTAACTAATTAAGCCTGTACCGGTATCATTTTCTTAGTTTTATATATCTAACGTCCGTCGAGTTATAGGTCTTGATTTAGATTTTGGCCTAGTGAGCCCTTTTTGACCTAATTAGTGCCAACCAGTAACCCGACATCAATCCGATGCAGGATTCCCACATCGGATTGACCCCAAGTTTGCTCGACTAAAATCCTAATCAGGAATGATACCGTATTCCTCGCTGAATCCTGCATAGGAATGATATCATTTTTCCCCACATCAATCCGATGTAGGAATTCTTCATAGGATTGACATTAAGATGTACACATAACAATGGCATCATTCCAATGTTAGAAATACTGCTTTGTTCCAAATGAAATCCAAAATAGGAATGATGTCAATTTTTCTAAATCAATCCAGGTGGGAATTCTTCATAGGTTTGACATCAAGATTTACACAATGGAATGACATGGCTCGGGTGTTGGCAATCCGATCAGAATGCTACTTTGTTTTAACTTAAATCCAACATAGGAATGATGTCATTTTTCCTTATCGATCCAATATAGGAATTCTATGTAGGACTGACATCAAGTTTGCGCATAGGAATGACATCGTTCCAATGTTGGTGATTCGATCAGAATATTGTTGTCACAAAGTGCAAGTGCAGGCCATGCATGTGCAGGCCATGCCCTAACTGCAAATGCGGTTTGGAACCTTGGGATGTTTCGGCCTATGTGAAACTACAACACACCAATGGCATTAAACTTTATTGGGACACGTGGGATGCGTAGACAACAGCAGCGCTCACAAGGTAGAAAACTATTAAATTTGGAATGACAAGAACATAACCCTTCATTCAAAAGTTAGACTGATGCGATCCTTGGTCATCTCGCTATTCCCATATGCCTGCGAGACGTGGACACTCACATCCGATCTTCAGAGAAGGATTTGCGCGATGGAAATGAGATGCTATCGTAAGCTTATGAACTTATACAAGGACCGCGTCACCAATGAAGAAGTCCGCAGCAAAATCACCCAAGCCATTGGCCCTTACGATGATCTTCTGACCATTGTCAGGAAGCGCAAGCTGCGCTGGTATGGTCACGTGTCGCGGTCAGAAGGCCTCTCTAAAACCATCTTGCAGGGAACTGTTCGAGGAGGACGAAGGGAAGGTAGATAGAAGAAAAGATAGGAGGATATCATCCGCGAGTGGACAGGCCTGAGTTTTAGTGACTCACAGAGAGCCACGGGAGACCGGGACAGGTAAAGGGAAATTGTGCAGTCGTCAGTGGTGCCACAACGACCAACGTGGTTACGGGATCGGTGACGGGATGGGGACTTACTAATCGATTTTGAGAGCAAGATACGTGGCTGAAGAAAATATGAACAAAGGGTTCACACCGATATGATATCAGTGATCTAAAGGTAATAGATGTAATAACAATAAACTTAAACTAACTACCCTAAGATAAAGGCTTTTGGTTAATGAAATGGCCATCACCTGTGCATACCACCACTGGAGGACACGAAAAATGAATTTATTGTATTGTACACTAGAAGTACACAAATAAAAAGGTATATATGTATCTTACTGGCTCTGCACTTAATGAAAATTCCACACACATACATTCTCCCAATAACTAGTCTAACTAAAATGTTAATTGTACTAATTTCGAATCTGTGTTCTTGACGGTGGTGGTCGTAAAAAGAAAAATGTCTGGTCTCTGGAGAAACTGGAATCCACGAAAACAATGTTCTCTTAAATGCACTACAGGTTGCACTGTCAATATATAAAATGTCCTGGTCACATCTACAGGATACACTCTATTACTACTGTCCTGACTACATGTACAGACTGGATATATATATCAAAAGCACTGTTCACATACACAAGATATATACTGCTTTATAACTAATTGTTGTGTCTACTCGTAGAGGATGCAATAAAAGCCTCTGGTCACAGTCTCGGGATACACAATTTAATCGAAATGTCTTAACCATATGCTCGGGATACTTTGCTGGAAAACAAGTAGTCACTTTAGGTCTTGGGCCTCTAGCGTTCCCATTGTTCTGTACAATTCAGAGACACGCCGGATACAATGCACTACTCGCGGACAGAAGCCTGTCTGGTCACGCTGAGACTTACATGTCTTACACTGCCACACCAATTAAGTACAACACTGGAAATATTAGAGTTCCTTATGGACTTACGATATGTGCAACATATGCACCGCGCTGCAAGAGCTAACTTTTAAACTTAGACTCACACGGTGCTCGAGCTTATTTTCTGCTCCAAGAAAGTTACTACAGTTACTAAGTTCTACGTGAACTTGAAGGTCATAAGCGCGCTCTACCCGAGCGAACTTTTAACACAGTCTTATTAGGCACTGTTAATATACGTCTGAGTTATACAATAAGAACTACCAACAGGTACACTAATCCACGTGAGCAGGACCTTGCTTTATACGAGCTAACTTTAACACAGGCATTGTGAAGATACGTCTGAGTTCTACAATAAGAACTACCGAATGACTCGAGCAGGACCTCGCAGTGAGTCTATAGCAAGCGGAC
The DNA here is from genome assembly GCA_963931925.1 of Onchidella celtica. Taxonomy (NCBI): domain Eukaryota; kingdom Metazoa; phylum Mollusca; class Gastropoda; order Systellommatophora; family Onchidiidae; genus Onchidella; species Onchidella celtica. Next base: position 23,382,809 of record OZ007577.1, read on the forward strand.
TACTACAGATTTGCTCAGGGATATATACAGAAAAGGAAAATTACAAAGGGGAAAACTGGGAGGTTCTATCTAGCTCAAATCAGTGAGCCATAAAAACGTACACAAAGATTCCACCGTAGTCAAACTCGGAAGCTGGGGTATTAGATGGACGGGTCGGAGATAATTGCTCTACCCTCAGGTAGCCTGAGACACAAATTCGAACAATTGAACGGGAAGGTGGACGGTCATTACATGGCATTTCGTTACAATTGTATACTTCGTTCCCATTTAAATCCGACATAGGAATGATTTCATTTTCACTATATTAGTCCAATGTAGGAATTTTGTAGGACTGATATCAAGTCTGCATATAGGAATGTCATCGTACCATGTCGGCAATCCGATTCGAATACTAATTTTTTCCGACTTAATCCTACATAAAAAGGATGCCCGTTTTCCTACATCAATTTGACAAGTCAATCCTATGCAAGATTCCTATTTTTCTGTGTTGGAACACATCATTTCAATGCAACAATGTAGAGTGAAGGGCGATCTTTACAGCTGGCACACGGCAAACATACTGAAAAGTAACAGTACATGTACATGGTATCCTATGCGGTAATTTTGGGCTTCACCCAATCTGACCATGAATTATTGAGGATATAACTATTCAGGTAAACTGGCCCAGTTTATGCGACGGGGTAATTTTTTGTGCTCCTCAAAAACTTATTTTTCAAAAGCAATTAGAATTGTATGAATATTTTTTTTACACACCATCTTTACATGCGAAATACAACTGGAATGAAAATGTCTTTATTTCGAAACAGCAATTGTTCATTCATATTTGAGTGGGAAACTACAAATATGAGCCTCTGCATTTCTATGTCTACGAGACAGCAGCGAAGAACTCGATCACTGAGAATGTCTCTCCTGTGTCTGGGGATAGAAAAAAGGAAGTGCATAAGCAGGGAGGATATCCCCCACCTATGCACTTGGCATAGGTAGGGAAGACATTTCCTACCTTTTCGCCTTGCATAGGTAAGGAAGATATTCCTATGCAATCCCTATGTACAAAGTGCATAAGCAGAGAAGGTATTTCTTGACTATTCACAGCTTAGGCAGGGAAAATATTTTTGTCTCTGCATGTTTTTTTAGGTTGGGAAGATATTTCTTGTCTAACACTTTGCTTAGGCAGGGAAGATATTCCTTTCTTTTTGTGCTTTGCCTACTCTGTTTAGGATAGCCATGAAACATTAGGTAATGATTCGGTACGTAGTAATCAATATGCCCAATACAATTAAATTCGCAGTCACATGTGAGAATCGTGTGATACCGAAGGCGCAAGACCGTTTATTTCCGAGCTGTAATTTGTCAGTTTATTATCCGGCATAATGGCTTGTTATCAATATCAAGAGGGGAAACTCACAGCTAAGTAATAAGTGCAGGAGAAGGTGTGGGAGAGGTGCTCTTTTGTTCCGCATACGACATGCACCGAAAGTGTATTAAATCTTACAGGAATAGCGGGAAGTTTCATGATGTTAATACACATGTAGATGAATATGGGAAATAATTCAAAAGTTGAACTTAAATGTCAACTGAAGTGGAACATTTTGCAAGCTTTTCATAGTGTCATGGTTTATGTACGGAACGCTCTAGGGGGAAACATTTTTACTCTTCTGCAGCAAAACCTATTACATAAACTGCTTTGAAAGTACTAAAAATCATAAGAACATTATACCATTCAAAAGGACATTACGGGCTAGATTATGTTTTACCCATTTGTCCCAGATCTGGGAGGAGGGGGGGGGGGCATCTTTTGGGTCAGTTACCCATTACTTGTTTATACTGCACATTGTTGAAAATCAAGTTAACAGTATCATATTTCTTCAATTTTGCTTCAGGACTATGGGAGTCTGTTCAATATAAATATACTATGGTTCAATAGAAAAGTTCATCACTTAAATACCAGCTGAAAAGTCATCATTTCACATAATAACTGTCCATTATTTTTTTTTTTACCCTTTGTAAGATTATTGCCCCTTTCAGATAGTCATTCAAACTAAGTGTAAGACGCGTTATAAATGTTCACGTGCTATGTCCCGTCTTTATCTGAAGATTAAGGCGGGGCACAGCAAGTTCCAAATGAACGCTTTCATACACTGTGTCTTTTGAAGTAATTTTGAATGGCCATCTGAAAGGACCACAAATCTTGCAAAATTTGACTCCATGAAAAGTGATTTTTGAAGTTTGAACTACTTAAAGTTAATTTGTTGACCTTCAACTTTACATGAAGCTGAACAATTTCCTCTCCGTCACGAATTTTTAAATCTACTTCTAGGGACCCTTTATTACTTGTCAGTGGAGTTTCAAAGAAAATAGGGTACACTGGAAAATGTTCATTTCTATTTTTACCTGTTTAATTATACTTCAGTATGCAACAAGAGATCCTGCACCCACCAGAAGGCATTTGTTCGTCTTGTTTGTCTCTCCTCCGTCTTCTAATGACTGCTCTGACATGTCTCGAAGTTAAGTAAGCGAAATCAGTGTTCCTGGAATATGACTCCAGAACCTGTTTGTTAGTTTACACGCTTTGTGGCACTGTATGTAGCACAGACAATACATTACATTACGTGTCTTTCGTCGAGTTTACATGATCATGTGGAATCTGGTGTATTCAGAATGCCATGGGCATAGGAAATGCTCTGAGAAGAGCATTTACACACCCTCAGTGGCAGTGAATCATATGAAAGTCAGAATATACATTGCGGAAGTCTCCAGTGGAAAAATGACTCTAGTGGAAGTTTGGCATTGAATGCAAGGAGATAGCTGTCGCAAATTTCCTGACATCACTGAGGACGTTTTCCCCAGACAAGCAGTGTGATCAAAGTCATCAGACACAGGCTCTTGTCAATACATCGCAGCCAGTGGCGTGCAGAAAGGGGGGGGGGGGGCAGAGAGGACGAGGGCCCGGCGCCCATTCCAGGTGGCATCCAATCAGACAGTGAAATGAACATTAAGTTTTGTGAAATTTGAAATTATCGGTGTTACCTTTCGTTGTATGGTACCATGAGCTGGTGTGAATGTGGGTTCGTATTTAATAAGCGAAACCAGAGAAGAGAACCTGTTGCATGTAAATACTGTGTGTAATAGGCTCTACACTTGAGCCCCAGGTATCACCAAATTTCTGCAAGCCACTGATAGTGATGGCAACTCATTGCATTCAAACCAAATAATCAACCTAGATTAGTTAGTAGGTGGTGATTCATTGGTACATCAAGAATGCCGAAACACCACACTCTGCCTTAATCTCAGATATACACTAGTTTAGCCGTGGCATTTACTATGATCAGCTAGTAGTAGTATCAATATCTTTTCAAGTTGCGAACACAATGTTGAGCAACCGTGAAAGAGAAGCTGCTGAAAAATATCTTAATAGCTAGGATGGCAGATTATCATTCTCCACTGCCAAGTCCTTTCATGGAACCATCAAATCCTTAAGGACTGACACACAGAGTACAGACAGAACGTGAACATTGTTTTTGTTTTCAAATTCGCCGCTGGTGGGTTGGTTCAAAAGTAACTTGCGATAAAAAGGAAACTTTAAAAATGTGTCCAATTTTTCATGAAAATATTTCAAGATGGACACAGTCCAAATTCTTTCTGGTTTTCCGGCAAAATTTGTCTGCAATTACAGACAGGGCGTTCGAAATGACGCAGCCAGAGACGGTTCATCGAGGACTGCCACTTGTGCCAGTCGCCTCCCTCATCATGCGTCACTATTTTGGGGCGGGGTCATCACCATCGGTAAATATTTTGTTTACATTGGATCGAGGTTGGATTCGGCAGAGTAACAGACAATTATTTTGCTCTGCGCAGTCAATCAAGTTAGCGCTAGAGCTAGAGAAATGTGAAATTGTTTTAGGCAGTACGGTTTTTCCTCACTTGTATTGGCACCTTGAAATCTGTATGAGACGTTAAGAACAGGAAAGATAAGATGAGCGTTGTCGAGGATGGAATCGTTCGCTTTGTCTTATAATGAAAGTTTCAAGTCCATGATAGCTTCTGCCTCATTATCAATGCATACTTTAAGGTATGCATACAACAGGTACGAAACAGATCTAATTCCAATACGTTTGACCCGGCGTGCTTTCCCTCTGACGGTCGGTGACCGCAACCATCATGGGAACTAGACCTACTGGAAACACGCTGGTGTGTTCTACTGGTGGCCTAGAAATAATCGGCAATATGCCCGCTGTATACCGTGCTGTTTTACATTATGTTATAGTAATGCCAGATTTGCAGACTGGTGCATTAGTTCGTGAAAAATAGCCTACACTTGTGTGTATCACATTTAGTGGCCCCTGAAACTGATTTAATTAGATCCAGATCTAGCAGAAAATGCAAGTTTTTACTTGAGATTATTAATCCTTTGATTTATTGATGCAAACTCACTTTACATTTTGTCGATATAAAAATCTGTGAAGTTCAATGATTGATTAATTGATGTGGTTGATTGGGAAAAAGAAAATAGTCTCGTTTAATCGAATTCTAGTTTTCCACATCCGCTCAGCGTCAGTAGGAGAAAAAAAATTACATACAATATCAATGCAATTATGTGAGGTTTAGAGTATTGAATTTAAACTAGCATGGGGAGACGGCTCATAATCTTCCGTTTTGCAGGTAAAGTTTAATATCGCCACAATAGTGGGTACACAAAATATATTACTAGTTTGTGGTTCCAAAGAGAAAGCCTAGCCATAAAATCGGACAGCCATGATGTGACAGACCTTGTTATCTAATATGTCAAGATCTTTCAGGGACATTATACCATCATCACCACTAATCTCAAATCATTTTGGGAGCATACTTCTTGATCTCACTAACCAGTAAGGAAAGCCTACAAAAGGAATGTAGGCCTAAAACTGGTTTTAAAGGCGGATCTATAGAGCCATTTCAGTGAAAAAACACAATACCGAGTTGGGGTTACTGACTGTGCTCATACATCAAACAATGACTATACAAGTAAAATGTTACATAATCTGCCGTAGTGGTGCATCTTCACTGGACAGAGCTATTGACTTAGCCTCGCTGAAAGATCGTTCAGAACAGGTCAGATTTGTCAGATAGCACGATCGAGATTGTACAAACAAACAAAACAGTAAAGCCATGTAGATTTCTGTTTCCGCGCACTTAAATTCAGCCCACTTAAAGTTTGATTTGTCTGTTGCCTAACCAAGGAACATGTATTTCTGTTTACAGAAAATTAATTCTATGGAATCTTTTTCCTACTGTGTTGTTTCTACTGTCACTTATCATGCAACATATTATCTCGGTTTCTATGATCATTTTAAAAGAGTTTTCTACAAAGAAAACATTTTATTCACAAGCATCAAATCCTCAATCTCACAGAACGATCTACATTAAAAGAACATGCAAGTGAACAGATGAGTGAACAGATGTGTTTTTCAGTTGGGAGAAAGGGGATGCGGGGACTGAGATATTAAAGCTGATAACAGGCATGTTGTAATAACTAAGACAAAGCTATTTATACTCAGCAGTATATACCAATATATACTCTTCAAATGACACCAATGTATACAATTTCGGTTTCTAGACTGTATATTATTATTATAGCTTCAGATTAGCAATACGCAATGCCATTTGTTATTACTATTGTCAATATTATTATAATAAGCACATTATCTTCTAATTTTGGTGTCTTCCTCATTCTGTGGAAAGAATAGAAAAAAAAAAGGACTGCAGTAATCTTGACATCACGTTACGCCGCGTCTTTCAACATCAAGATGAGTCTACCTATCAATATATTTTCATACATGAATAGGTCAGAACAAAAACAATTTCTTTTGTTTATCTCTTGTGGATAATTTTGAGATGGCTATTGTTTCGGTGATTCTGATGTTAATAAAGGACACATCAAGTTGGCTGTTGATCAATATTTGGGGGCTGGAAAAAGAAATAGAGATTGAATTACACTGGTAATCTGTACTATTAAAAAATGTTCACCCTCCCAGCAATTATACGGAAATCCCACACGAAGGTCTGACGTCATCTGCACTTAAATGACAGGATGCACGAGTGACATCGTTCCGTTCCAACATTGCGCCTGCTCCTTCTTCGACTTCCAAGGTATTTTTAACGTGTGCAACGTGCGCACGGATCTTCCGAGTTTTTCGTCCTTATCCGAGAAGACTAAATGCTCCATCTTACCTGCCATAAGGTCAGGGACAGGAAAATATGAGAAAAAAAAACCAACATTCCAACAAGTCTGCAACGACATGGCATCTAACCCGGTACCTTCTGCATGAAAGGCGGGCACTTTGCCTCTAGACCAGAGCGTCCCAACGTCGTGTATTTTGATACAAAACAAACCATGAAAAGTTAGTATGAACCTCTTAAGAGTGGGTTTTGTCATGAAAGATGGCGTCATTGAATTTAAGACGAGGACCCGTAAGAGTTGAAGACAGATTTTTCAGGAGACCGGCGGGAGTGTACCCATAATTCGTCTTTAACATAGCTTCTGCCAAGCTGGTGAATGTAATTATTAAATTAGCACCATACATTTCAGTTGATTAACATAATTAGATCTATTTTATTATCATGATGAAATACAAAAATTATTTAGTTTAAATATTTCCAATGTCACACATTTTTGGCTAAGGAAGTTCAGGGGTCTCCTTAAGTTTTATTGTGATAACCGATATGTGATTTGAAAATAATATTTTTAAAAAAACAACACTGTTTTCCTCTCCGTTACACGCCTTTCCTCTCAGTTACGAAAATTTGCGTAACAAAGAGGAAAATCAGTCACAAATTGTTTCCTCAGACACCTCGGTTAGGAAATGTCACTAATGGGAATAAGTGTAACAAAGGACGGTTTTAAACTGTTTATCATATTATAGGGACAAGGTGGTCTAGAGGCAAGGTGCTCGCCTCTCATGCCAAGGGTCCCGGGTTCTAAACCCGGGCAGTGCAGGCATGTTGGAAATTGGATTTTTCTCATATTTTCAAGTCCCTGGTCCTATTGGGGGGTAGGATCGAGTACCTGGTCTTCTCGGATAAGGACGAAAAAATTCGGATTGCCCGTGTGCACGTTGCGCACGTTAAAGATACCTTGGCAGTTGGAAATCGTAAAGAGCAGGCCGAAAGGCCGCTGCCCGGGCAAAATTGAAAAATTGAAATTAATAGATTAAAATTTATCCATATCATCCGCCCCCCCCCCCCGCCAGAATTTATTCATTATTAAATATATATTGTTATTAATAAATATTCAAATATTATTTGAGTTGTGTGTTGTGTGAACTAATGTGAGTTGTGAACTGCTGTGAGTTGTGAACTGTTGTGAGTTGTGAACTGCGCCTAACAGGCTGCGTTACAATTTGCTCTGAGATAGAGAGAGAGAGTGAGCGAGACGGGGAAAGAGAAAGAAGCAGTGCAGTATGTTGAGCGCTTCGCAGGCAGCTCCATTCTGCTCTGTGATTGATATGTTTCTGTAAAGCGCTTAGAGCCTGTCAAACAGGGTTAGGCGCTATATAAATGCCATTTATTATTATTATTATTATTATTATGTTTATCAAATTGTCAATTTATATGAAGGTATTTGAATGAGAGATCAAGCGTAACGGAAAGGAAAATAAGCATAGCCTACCACTTAATTTTTCCCGTCTTTAGAGGTATCTGGATCACATGCATTCTATGAAAGCTCTCTATTGCTGTCTTCCCTTTTTTTCTAGCAGTGAGATGGTACTTAGTCATAGTATTTGCAATTTAAAATCTGGACTAAAACAATTATGAGACATTTTTGTCTTTCGCAACGGATGAACTGGTTTTCGAGGACAGGTCATTTTGGTTCTACAAAGAGCAGTTTGGTGTAGTAGAAATCTATACATTTTGTAGAAACCTATATGCTTTCCTTTTTCGTATTTTCGTTAAAAAAAAAACTTGCTTATCTCGATGTCCTTAAACGTGAACTGTCAGTGTATTTAGTGATTACTTTAAAAGAATGAATGAAATTAACACGAGGGACACGCCCGCTGATATTTATTCCCATATCACTTCATTAAAGGTGTTTCATTCCAAGTGCAACTTTGCACAACGCTAAGATAATCATTATACATGACCAATTGGTATTGTGACAATGAATGTTGAAAGCCCAGGGAGAAGGGATTTTCACTTGTTTTGAAAACGTCCCATATAGGTGGGAAGCTCACGTTTGTAGTTGAAAATTCCTTGTAATGTTACTTGTTCAATTGGTGTGCGTAGTGTAGCAAATGTTTTTGACAAAATTTTACTTTTGCGGCCAATTCCATGGCAAAGTTTTACAATTTTCAAGGTAAAATTTGACAAAATGTATCCTTACAAATGGCCAAGAAAACCCGGTGTTTGAATTGCATGAAACCTTGCCAAATTTCGCAAATTTTGCGGCCACGATTTCAAAGGCAAATTTTGCGGCCGCAAAAACCTCCGGGGACAAGCTTGCTGTGATGTCTTTCTAATTGTTAATGTGGCTCTTAGATGGAGCATTATGGTCTCTAGTTGTGCAGGACAAAGACAAAATTCAAGAAATTTGGCACCGATAAAGAATTATTTACCTGCGAACCGCGACGACCCGGTGCTTACTAGATGTGGAGTGCAAAAATGATACGGTTTGATAATTCATTAAAGGTTTTTCGGATGATAACTGGACCTTTAGTAGATTCAAAACCTGGATGAACAGGAACAACAATATCTCTCAGCGCAGAGATTTCCAGCAAAGCTGCAACACCTCGAGTGGGGAAGTATCCCGTCGACTGCGGAGAAGATGGAGCCACAGGTATCTCTGATGGCAGCACACTGATGTACGGCAGTGAGGCATGGACAACTTACCCTAAATAGAAGAGGCACCTAACGCCTTCCAGTACACCTGAGGAGCGCCAGTTATAGAGCCAATTTCTGTGGCACCAGTCGTATCCTGTGCATTTCCTGGCAAGGCGGTAGGTCATTTCAGACAGCGTTTAATATATCTGGCTGGACTATATCCACAGCAAGAAGATGGCCACATCCCGACAGACATTCTCTACGGAGAACTGGCATCTGGGAGGAGAACCACTGGCCGCCTACAGAGTTGAGATTCAGGGATAGGTGCAACAGAGATCAAGTAAGTAAGCTGTTGCTTTTGATGGGAGGACCTTTGGGAGGGGCTTGCCAATGACCGGGCTAAGTGAAGAAACACTATGAGCCAGTATTTCAAGACATGAGGAAAGAAACAGATGAACGCAAGCGGGCACGCAGGAAAGAACGTTTATGATGCCTAAAAGATCTGAGACCCTGTGGTCATTACGGTAGAGACCCGCTTTGTCCATAATCGATGCGTCTCCGCCAGGGCAGACAGTGAAAACAGCTATCATGCAATATTCCATGGGTTATTGTTACGACGTTCTATGCTTGTCATCATAATTATTCTTGATGAAAAATTATGACAATGATTTTCCTCAGATTCGACTGCCAGCTCTCGTGTTTGCCGCAGTCGCTGTGGCTCTGGCTCAAAATGAGTAAGTTACTGTTTTTCCATTATTTGTCATTCTCTCCATCATGACGATCATCGTCAGTATGGTTACATCGGCCAGAACAGATGTTAGGGTTTTGTGTTTTTTTTGGTTTTTTTTAAAATCTATTTCTTCGTACTCTTAGCTTTCTTGGGCGTTAATATGGATTCAGTAAGGCTGAATCCACATTTTTTTTCAACCCATACACTTCTTCATGCATTCATTCATTTCAGTCATCGGGCTCTATGACTGTTGAGTTATTATGCTATTCATTGATTGAACTTTCATACAGCTATAACGTATAACATTCCCCAAAAATGATTCATTTTCCATGTTTATTATGTCATTTAATGTCATTGGCTAGATAATGTTGTCCGCCAATGTGTTGATTGGTTGGTGGGTCGCCGGCGCAGTTGGTCCTTTGTCTTACCCGTTACGGTGTCGACTACCTTTACTCACTTTGGCTACCCGGGATCCCATGACGTCACAACCTTCATCTATAGCCCACACCTATAGTCTAAATTTAGAGCTGAACAAGATATAGATGCCTTCCAATCGTGCATTTTGGCACTGTAAAGTCTGTGTCGATTGCCACATAAAATCTGACCTTTTGTTAGTCAAAGATTTCTTAGTACTTCACAAGAACAACAACAGTCGAATAAAAGGAAAAGATTGAAGAGAATGATGATTAATTTTTTTTTCTCAAAATTATCTTTAAGTGGCGCATTGCAGAGTTGGATATTTGAGAAAATCTGTGTCTTGAAGGTCATCTAATTATGATTTAAGTGCACAATTAATTTGTGTGCGAAGCAGAAAACAAGATTTAATGTGGACTTGAGTGTGGACTGTACATACCAGGCTCTAAATCTATATTTGTTTTAATGGGCCAATTATTTTAGTGGTAGAGCAAGAACAAAATAACAGACAAAAATGCACAGTCATATATTTTTTAAAAATTTCATTATTATTTCTTTAAGATCCTAAATTTCTTACACACAATACACCCGTTTTTCCTAATATTAACTGGAAGGAGCAATTAAAAACTCATACTGCTTATAAATTTATTTGTCATGAGGAAATTTGTTATGTGAAAAGAAAACAGAAAGGAGAAATTTTCAGGGTCTTTGGATGTGAAAATGACCAACACATAGGTGTATGCCAGATGTGAGCTGGGCTCATTTGACCTAATTTGGAGAAATCGAGAAAAAAATATCATCAAGTGCAGGGATGGTGAAAAAAAATAACAGTCGTTGGACATGGATCTAAATCTAAGTTATTAGCGGTGTTTGGTGAGAAACCAGAACAAGTTTATTATTCTCAAAACAGGTTGTAGATCTTCAGCTTATACAAATACAAAAATATAGTAATACTTTTGGACACTTTTGATATGGAAAATGTATCACAAAGCAAAACAGTCATTGCCTAGAACAATCATGGGCAACCTTTCATATTGAAGGGCCGGATTTGAGGGTGCATCGGGCGAATGTGGTATTATAAAAGGGCTTCCTGGCATATTATTATATATTAATACAGTAAGATCATTATTCACAAGACTCATATATATATTGTAATTGCGCACTGGTGCAGCGAATGCGCCTTGTTGTGGCTTACAAATCTGAAGGAATCAAATGCACTGGGCCTCATGACCATTTTGTAATCACAAAACATACCTATTATATGTGCATGGCACGTATCAAAATGAAAATATACAAGTTATAGAGTGATACATTTGGATAAGTTGGGGTCCATTCCATTCACATCGTAGGTACTTACAAGTATATATATCTGTTATATACCTGCCATAACAGGTCGCTGGTATGATCCAGTTGAAATAATCATTTAATGAGTCTAAATAACTGTCTTTTTAACCCAAATTTTATAAAAGAGCTGCGAGAAAATGAAGATGCAGGGGTGCAATTTGTTAATTCATTCAGTAACCGGTCAGTAATCGCCAATTTCTATAACTCGATTACTGATAACTTTAATGATACATTATCGAAGTACTCGATACATAGGAATCAATATGCCGAACACTATCGTGACGAAATATTACTTTTTATTAGATAAACCACAGAAAAACTGTGGGGTCGCAGTTACTGAGCAAGGCTATAGGCAATGTCAAAATTTTGCAAATAGAAAAAGTTGTAGGCCCTATGTAGCAAAGCCTCACGTAAAAAATAATACTCAAACGATACAATGAAACGCAAACAAAGTAAAAGAGAAGACAGAAAAATTTGCCGATATTTCAGCAACAGACTTCTTCAAGGAAAAAACAACAATAGAAAAACAATTTGGGAAATTGAACAAATAAAACAATCGAACAATAAAAGAGTTGAATACAAAATGTTTAGAATCTAAACTGAATATGTCTACTCAACAGCGAGTTCGTGCTTAGACAGCAGCACATAAGCATGTCTGCCAATGTGTGGAGGTGGAGGCTCGAAGTGACGCATTAGGTTAGTTACCATGATGAAGGCGCAACATGGTGCCTCAGAACCCAAGACAGGCTTGGTGCGCAATATCAGGAGTCGCAGTAAAGGAAAAGCAAAAGAGATTAGTAAAAAGAAAAAATATTCATACCTATCTAAGGCAGAGTTGGATATTGATGCCACAGAAAGTGATAGTACCGAGCTGGAAAGTTAAACGTTGCTCAGTCTCAAAGCGCACCTCTGAGCCCGAGTGACAAGACAAGTCCTAGAATCTGAATGTCGTCTGGTTGATTGAAATGAACAGAAATTAGGCTTTCCATTTTGATTCTCAATGTCACGAAACCGAGTATGAAGCTGTTGTCCAGTTTCACCAATATTATATACACTAAATGACACTTCGCACAGCGGATAGCATTCACAAGATTACGTCTATGGCAAGTGAAACTTTCCTTAACGCTGAAGATCGCATATGGGCACTCGATGGAAGTCGATTGAAGGACATGTGTACATATTTTACAACGAGAATTGCCACATAGTTTGGGAACGCAACGGTGTGAAGAAGTCTACTCCGGACCAGAATATCTTTCACCCTCTGAACTAGATCCAGAACGATTTCGGGATCAATCACACATTTTTTAACGATTTTTGCTCATTAAACCCAAATTTCGCCAAATGAACTGTTATAATGGCTATTCTGTACTCATTTCTGAGTCATAGGAGTTACCGTTCTTGTCACTACGACTGCCGGGTGGAGCGTTAGTGCCCCGATATTGGCTATGAGGCAAGCGCAAACCAGCCGTTTAGGAAGAAAAAAAACAGCACCAGCGGTATAGGATGCGTATAATTAAATCTATGAGCATTTATATGCACATTTCTGTTCGTATATTTGTACATGCATTTTAAGATCTATTGTATTATTACAATGAATATGAATTTTTTCGGCAATTCGTCTTCGTGGTTTGTTAAAACACTTGTCCAAGCAAACGGCATTATCAGCAAATCAGTCGAGTTTACTCATCTGTGGAAACTAATCACGGGTTACAACCAAGGAGTGGTCAAGACTATTTCTTCCTGGGTGATCTTGATGGGAACTATTTTTTGGACTCTTAGGACAATGGCGACACCTATGGCAGTTTGGCCACCCCTTTGATATGATGATATTGATAATTTGTATGAAGAGTGTCCCATAGCTTTCGTTTTATTTTGTTTTTTCTCAGTTTGTCCTGGTCTTAAAGTAACGTCTAGATTTACCATATCTGTTCACTCCATTAACATTAATATCCTGTCACTTTTTATAGTTGTTGCTCCATCTAACTCGCACCTGGTCCTAATAGCGACCTATCTATGCAGGCCCATGTCTGTTTGATAATCAGCACTTTGACCGCATATACATACATGCACTGTATTATTTTGATCAGTTGACTGATCTATTTTTTTCCAGCATTTTCCCAGCACTGTTAAGTTATCGACATCGCTCTTCACGCCTATGTAGGAATAGGGTGGAAATCAATACGAAAGTTAAGCATATGATAAGAGGGCACTATATTCGATGGCCAAACTATGATCAGATAGCTATCCTACAGAGGGATGCCAAATTAAAAGTGATTTCTCAGTGGTCAAGCCCTACCGGTACATCGGAAAAATTCCCTCTCGCCTCGTGACTTTTGGGAAGCTGGTAATTACTCGAAGCCGGTAGCAGTTAAACAAATGCCAACTGCATTTTATGATCAAAATACTAGATTGATAAGATCAGACACTCCCTTCTTTGGTACCTTTTACATCCGGTCCCGGGCACCGCACACTCTCGGTGCGCAGAGACAGCGCTTCGAACAGTGGAGTTGCATAGAAATTAAGACACCTATCGGTTTTTCGCTCCCAGAGACAGTTTCACGGTCAAAATAGTAGGTAATTAGTAATGAATTTTTCTACTTTTCTATAAAGCAAAGCTAAAAAGGGCGGGTGAAAGAAGGAGAAAGAGAGAGCAACAGATTTTTCACGAGATGGCTTAGGCATAGATCTAGTAATGTGCATGCGGCTTCCCCGGCCTCTCTCGCGACGTTCTTTTTAGCCTACTACTGCGATTGGGACTGGAGTGCTAACTGTTCGTATTGCTATGCGTCTCTGATGCAACGGTTGATGTGATTCTCGGCGATGGTGTATTTTTAGTGAATTTGGAGAAGAGGAGGAAGAACGAGAAGAAGGAAAATCCAAGGTTAGCCTGTTATTGTTAAAAGGAAAGTCCTAAAACGTTTTCAAAACCCTTCACAGCTCCCGCTTTCTTACTTGCATTTGCTGCTGGGAAACAGGGCGCGCGAGTTATGTCATGAACATAAAATCCAGCCTCGTCCCATGTTATTCTAAAAATAAACTATATCTATCTTGGGTATGATGGCAAATTAATAAAACGATTGTCACATTGCTACCGCAATTAAAAAGGAAAAAAATAGCCAGAGGTTTCCTACAACGAACTGCTTTATAATTACAAAGTAAGAGACTTCCAGCATGGTCTGGGGCGAGAGCTGAACACTGAACAAAACGCGGTATTTTCTCTATTCGGCTTTGTAAAACATGCAGTTGTTTACATCTCTCACATAGGGTGGCGCGGCGAAACCAGTGCAACGAGCAGTCTCATCCATAAATGCACTACATGTACATGGTCTTATCTTGTCGCTCGAGTATCTTTGGTATGATTGCCTAATCGCAGGCTTGACCGATAAAATGATGGCTGGGTGGATGAATGGATGGACGGATGTGCCGGTATACGAATCTTTAGCTTTGAAAATTACATTTAGCAATCCCCATTTCTTCAGTAACATGGATATGATGGGAATCATCAATGTTCTGTACTTGAAAGCCGATGCTGACTTGGACGGAAAAATTACCAAAACTGAACTGGGCAAGATCTACGAAAACATGGACCATGACGGTGAGTGGGAAACATTTCGTAAGCCAGGCACAAATTCACAAATCTACGGTGACATAATGGAAAAAAAAAATGGGGGGGGGGGGGGGGGCGACCAGTCCCCAGGTTTGCAATAAATTAACAACACATGCAATTGTGTTTTCTTTTGAAATAGTTTATTTTTTTGTTTTTTTTTATTTGGAATAATTTATTGATGGGGAGAAGTCTTGTATCTGCCATGTCGCTGAGATAGAAAACCACATATGTGCAGCCGCACAACTGCAGATACATGTAACAATTTTTTCTTCCCCGTAAATATCCTGTGAACCCTACTTTTATTTTTTTCTATTTGGGAGCTAGGCCCAGAAATGCTTTTAGCGAGAAGACCCCAACTTCTATAGATAGATGCGGGTGACACATCAAGCTGATTGGGAGAAGGAAAAAAAAGGCAAAAGGAAGGGTAAAAAGGAAAAAGATTGGGTTTGGGAGAGGTGGGGTGCACTGATGTGCACATCAAATTCCTCTCTCCGGGCAGCATGCCAAGATATGTCAAAATAGCTCGTACAACAGGCACTTCAGTTAGCGTTTCTAAAATCGAAAAAAATATGAAAATTGGTATTAACTTTCCGGTTTATGTACTTATCTGAGAAGACACGGAGCTGTTATATTTTGATGCTTAAAATTGAATCTGTGAAAGTTCGTCACCTCGATCCACTATTTTAAGGAAGGCATAAAGTAAAAGAAATGTTTACTTCAGTGCGTGGAGCATTGTTCAGTGAGTATTCACCGATCGTTTCCCGTCTATGGGAGAAGCTCCGAAATACACTATACTCACTGAAAAAAATTTAAAAATTGGTAGATAGATGGAAGTTAGAACGGCAATCCGAGTTAAGAAACTTTTTTGTGCAACCCGTTTTCGCCAGTGTAACTGCTATTTGACTTTAATTTAACGCCTTTACGTACACGCAGAGTGGGCGTTGCTTGGACGCCACTTCCACTTGGCCGCTCCTTGCTCGCACCATAATATTATTGCAGCGAACAAGAAATGCGTTACCAAAGACAGCTTGGAAGCACCTTGCTGGCCACCACCTCTCACCACTGAGGCACCTTGGACGCACTAAAAAACGTAGAGTGTGGTGGTTTAGCGCCGTACTAATTTTCTCGTCCCTTTCAGGCCACATTTATTTATTCATTCATAGGTATTACCTTAACGTGATGACCAGGCGTTCCCGTGGTGACAAATGTTTTCGAAAGTTGGTGGTTCTTTTTTCTAGCTATGGTCCAACTTTGGCAAGGAATCGCTTAAAAGTGGAGGATTTCACCCTTATATACGATAAACGTTTTTCATAATCTGAAAATACTTGTTCCATTAAATTATGATATTCGCCAGTATTATGTAGAACGGCACTGGTAAATTTTGTGGACCCAGTAACGGCGTCCATTTAACCTTCGTTTTCTTAACCAATACAAAATCATCAATTGAAGGATTTCTTCTTCGTCCATCCAGCTCGGTAATGAATATTCTGGGGGGAGCGGCCCGAGAGAGACTTCCACTCTTGTCTCCTCCAGGCCGCATGCTCGCATAAAGCTCCCCTTGCTCGCCGCTTGCTCGCCCCTTTTTTGGCCTCCAAGCAGCGCCCACTCTGCGTGCACCTTTTCAATGATAGTCAGAGCAGGAGAGAGAGAACTGTGTGAGGGAGGGAAGGGCAAATTTAATTAGCACACACAGAATAATAAATGACACTATACTGACATGGGTAATTTCAAAATGTTTAAAACTCTTTCTCTGTTTCTTCGTCATTCTCTTAGACCGAATTCTCTCTTTACCCTGTCCAACTTCTGTGCGTGTGTATATAATGACTGTGTTACATTGGTATATTTAATAACAACACGTTTGAAATGGACGTTTATTAAAGCGATCGTTGATTTGCGATTGAAAGCTATGGAGACCATAAATGTGATGCACATTTCAGAAGAAAAAATGTTGGAGAAAAAAATGTTTAATTTTTAACGTGTTATCGATTTTTTTTTAATTTATATTTTATTACAGAAAGCTTTGTTAAAAAATTCTTCATTTTAAAAATACGGTAAAATTTGGTTAAGGCAGATTCGTTTGCATAGGCGTGCAAAAATACAGTCGTTTAAGAAATATTTGGGAAACGAGCTACATAGGTGAACATTTCGCACATTTCGAATAAAACGGTCTTGTAAAATTAGATCCTTCTCATCCGTAGTTTTATGATAGGGTCAGGGATTTGTTGGCGGATGGGGTTGGAGTGGAATTTGTCCATCGTACCCGACGTTTTATTTTATCAGTTGTTTCATTAAAAATAAGTAGTAATTTACTTTCAAGCTCCAATATAAATGTACTGAATAAAAGAAGCAATGTGTGAAGGAGTATTTGTTTGACGGGAGAGTACTCTGAAGATCTTCTGTCTTTTCTCTTACTCTCCCGGGAGTTCACTGGTGTATTATCCTGTATTCATCTTCCTTGCAATTATGAACTGTCCAAGCAAACGGCATTATCAGCAAGTCAGAGTTTACCCATCTGTGGAAACTAATCACGGGTTACAACCAAGAAGTGGTCGAAGCTTATTTCTTCCTGGCTGATCTTGATGGCAACGGTTTCTTGGACTCTACGGACAATGACGACATCTATGGCAGGTAAAAGTCTCTCACCATCAAACATTTTTAACCCGGCGTGCACAAGGCGATTTTGATCGGCTGGATGTTGATTGTCTTGCAGTGAGACCTCGCGCGCCAACCGAATTGTTGCCGCAGTTGGATCTCAATGAAGAAAATGTCATGACATCTTCATACTCAGCCGATCAAAATCGGCTAGTGCGCACCATCTAACATGCATACTTTTCATACTGAACGATACTAAACGGATCAGATTTTATTTTCCAAATTATGAAACCCAAAACAATACGTGATGTTAATGGTTTTTATTGTGGTGTTAATGATGATAATATAAAATTCGCCTCAGAATGTATTACATTAAAAGTCTAAATTTGATCCTTTATGAATATGATCGTAGAAAAGTTCCACAATCTCTCCAAAATCTGGAGAGCATTGGGCTTTCCCTTACTGGTAACGTATTCGTTTGAATTTATGTCTTTCTGAATAGTTTATGAGCGATGCATTTACAATTTGACTCCGAAGTCCAATTAACACTGCATAGAAAGATTATGTAAGTCTTTCTTTCTTTGTTCTCCCGTTCTTTTTTTTTTTTGAAATCAACATTTTCATAGATTCAGTCAGAGTTTTAGAAGTTAAGTGTTGAAAATTTATGTATTTTAATAAAGCCCTGGACAATTTTGAGTTTTCCTGTGGGTTAATATCTCCTTGGACTATTTGTCTGGGCGCAACGACAAAAATTCTATTTTTCGTATGATGGAGTTTTATTTTTGGCATACGCCAAATGGCGGTTTTCTATGATAGTGCACGTTAGTGGAAAGAAATTCAGCACTTTCTTTTCTAAAAGTTTACCTTTTTTTTTCCTTTCCAGCCAAGTAAAGGTGCTAGAAATGTGTGAAACGAAGTCTGTCTCGTGACTTAGATAAGCCTAACAACATGAAGTTGTTTTCTGTTGAAGTTTTTCTCACGCTGTTTAAGATTGGGTTTTTTTTGCAGAGTCTAACACACATTTTGTTTTTCGTTATCTTTTTCGAGCTACATTCGTTATCAAGTTGAGATCACACGTTCAACTTTATTATCTGAGTTTCTAAATCAAAGTTGCAATGCAGTTTTTGCAATCCACAAAATGATCCAAATTAATAACCACCAGTATGGCCAAATGCAGAGAGCGTATGATTGTGTTTAAAAATGTTCATGCTACTCTAATGCAACATTGCGGAATTACGTTTTTTTAACTCAAGCAAAACAAAAATTCCAGCCTTCTAAACAAAAGTGAATGTCTATTTGGCCAAAATAGGACTTGGAACTGTTTATGTTTAGCGGTTTCTGCTTATTTGATCACGGGCCGCCTGCATTATATCTGTAATCCTCCAACCACTGTTTGGTAGCATTCTGTTTCTTTAAAATCCTCCTTCCCGTTTGTTTCTCTTTTTGTTTTCTCAATTCGTCTACAACTAAGAAGGACGGTTTTTTTTTCTATGATTCAGTATACCTAAATCCACTCCCACCCCCCTGTCCCCTGACAACAGTTCCATATTGCGTGTCTTTGTGTCATTGAAAAAGGTTCGATCTGAATGGAGATGGTGTGGTCCAAGCTCAGGAATTCTTGCAGAAATACAAACAGGTATGTGTAGATAATACGCACAGATTTCTGTCAGATTGAATAGATCAGTATTATTCTTCTGCAATTGATTCATCTGGAACAGTTATGGTGGGGGTTGTTATTTTCTGTTTTGTACAGAAGGCGAAGGCTGTATACTCACTGTGTTGTAGGTGAAGATCGTCATCGACGACATCATAGACCTTGACTGGCAATATTTGGGAATTATACTGTGCGAGCAAAATACTTTATCAAATGTGTCTTCGGCACGATGTTAAAACCATGCATTTGCACCTCTTTCAACTTCAAGGTATACTACGAAGTCCCTTTTGTCGTTATCTTTGAGCGAGTTGAAAAAGCCAACACCAACGACCAACATATGGACAAGGCTGAATTCTCAACTCTCTTCACTTCCCTTTCCACTTCAGGTAAGGTTAACGCAAAGCTACGCCATCTAATTCCCATAATGCATTCTACAACCTTGGGTCGCCACCGACCCAAACTCGAAAAATAACAAAAATGATGAACGGTCCTGATCTGCTATCTGCTAACAAGGAGTGTAGCAAAAATAATGAAGCTTCCCAGGTCTGCTTTTGGTCACAGATAAAAAATATAATTCTAACCAGAAGTCGTTCTGAAATACTGACTTCTTAATTGGATGTGCACCACAATGGGGAGAAACGGAAATGCAGCTTGGTAAGGTCTTCCCACTTTTTTCTCAAAGAAGCTGGATGGTATTAATATTTTTCAAGCAAATGTCAAATCCGAGAAAGACGTCGTCACGCAGGACAATATATCATCTAATTTCTGGAAAAGAGTAGTTGTAACGTGGTCATTACACAAGAATACTAAAAATGTAGACAAGAGAGCATGTTGGCACATATTTATGGCACAACCGACACTTGACATATAAATCAAAAGTTTTGTTTTTCAGTAGCTGGGCATCGGCAGGAATTAGACACGTAGATGACCTATTAATCAATGGAACTTTCCCCACATTTGAGCAGGTACAAGTAAAACTTAGGAAGAGCCCGTCCTTAATTTTTGAATACAATGCTCTAAAGCATGCATTTCCGCAATTGGCAGATAAATTACTGAAAAAAACACTCTCGCACGACGCTATTATATTTAAAAGTATAGATGTAAGCAGCACAGCAATAAGATCACAGCACGTACGAAACCTTATTGTGGAAGAAGAATTTACACTACACCACATAATTTGGCCTTTTGGAAAAAGAAACTTAATTTAGAAGTAAAAGAACAGCACTGGACAATGGCGAAAAAGAAAAACTCAGAAATCCGATTAAGATCCTACAATGGAAAATATTACATAACATATTTTCAACGTCCATGCTTCTCCACAAAATGAATCGGCTACGCATCGGAATAGCGAGCTTGTGTAAAATCTGTCCATGTCCATCCCTTGAATTTGCTATGATACCTTCATCCCTGACCCTCCCCCCTCGCTCGCTATTCGGATGTTCTACCAAATGAAGCTTAGAGATAATAAACTGTGCTCACACTGCAACTGTAAGCAGAAGGACAAAATCGAACACTTTTTTGTGCCCTGCCACGTGGTCGCACCCATCTGGCAAGAAGTTGTATGTATGATTAATGCATGGACAGGAAAAAAGATACTATTGATAAAAGACATATTTATTGCTAAGCATAACAAGATCTAGGCCAAACAATGCTAGACAAGATAAACCATCTTATTTTGATTTCTAAAATATGTACATGTATAAGTAAATTCAAGTATGGAAAACCCCATGACCTTAGATATTTTCAATGTCATTTGAGAAAAATTCTGTAAGAAGATATGTACACATTAAGAGAAAGTTCTGCATATGCTCAAAGCAATAACAGTAGATAAAACCAATAATTAAACAATGGTTCACTTTATTAAGGCATGAGTGAGAGAGAGAGAGAATGGGATTAGGAGTAATGGGAAATAAAATATTCTACATAAAAAAATGACGAAAAACGAAAAGTCGGTATGGTATCCTAAGTTGCATGAATTGAAGTAATTTCATATTTTACGGACTTTTCTCCTCTATCGATAGGTTTATTTTTTATTATTATTATTATTTATCTATTTATTTATTTATTTATTTTGGTGCCAGCTCGCAGTCTGTCAATAATGGAAAATACAAAGATCAACTTTCCAAATGTTCTAAATGATATTCTATATTTTTTATGCATTGTCTCTTATGTATTATGTTATATTAAATATAATATATCTTTTATGAATCTATATCATGTTTTTTCCACTATACATTAAAAACATGCTTATTTGTCAAACTGAGAACAATCAAATATGAAAATAGACCATATGCCTATACTGAAATATAAAACCGTCAGCTGATAAAGAAATGACCCATTAAGGGTTCAAGAACGGCCGACAACATAGAGTTCAGTTGACAGTTCTGGGATGCAAACGACTTCATGTAGGTCCGAAACTCAGGACAGTCATTGCAAAAAGCTGGCCAAGAGATAGAAAGACGCATTCATTTAGTGATCAATTTATTTACGTACTTTATCTATCAGATTATTCATTTATCTATTTACCAAATTGTTTATGGCTTTATCATTTATTTATTTATTTGTTTATTTACTTATTATGTATCTATCTATGTATTTGTCTATAAATTATATATTTTTTATGTATTTACTTATGTATTCATTCACCCACTCTGTTCAATATAAAGTTCACGGAGTCATGCATACGATGGCTACAGACGAAATCGCATGTCAATCTGAGCCCCCCCCCCACCCCCCCCCCCCAAAAGAACAATCCCCTGACCTGAAGTGGACAAGTATTTTACGGCTGCCATCCTGGATTTCATGACGATTTGTTCTATTTTTATACAAATATTTTATTTAGAGCATTAAACATTTCATATTTGAAGTTGTTGACCCCGAAAACATAGGAATAGACACCAAAATTATTGAAACAGGATGACTAAAAGTCATGTTATGTAAGAATGAGCATTTTATGGTGGCCATCTTGGATTTTTGGATTTTACGAAGGGAACCGTCAGAGATAGAGCCGGATGTCTGGTGGATTTAAACTCGGCATACCAAAAAACATAACATATGAAAAATTCATGCTTCTTTCCAGAAGAGCACGCACCATTCACATATCTACCTCACTATAGGGATTCACTGTTAATATACACATAGTTTTTTTCATGAATAAAATGATTAGTTAAAAATTGACGACCGGCATCTCTTTTTGTGAATTTCTCCTATTTGGAAAACATGACGAGATTGCACACAGTAACAATTGCATACATAGTAAATAGTAAGTAATCATCAAAACGCAGTTTCTATTCAGCAAAATTTTAGAAAATAATGTGAACGTGACGAAGCAAGGCAATTTTTCCCGCTCGTCTGTCTACAGTTACGTAAATGGCCCTTGCGAACTCAGCTCATCTTATTTTGTTGGCATTTCTTTCAATACTTCCGCCAGAGCACCTTATTAGTGTTACTCTCTAGCGACAAACATATATATTAACCGACGGTCTGTCTGACAGGTGGAAGGTCAGTGAGGAAAGCTGACTTCGTTAAATCCTGGACTGACAACAAATTTGGTTCCAAGCAAGACGCAGAAAAAATCTTTGAAGCTCTTGATACCAACAGAGATAACATCATTTCACAATCAGAAGTGGGAGCAACATTTGCTTCTTTGGACGCCAATGGTCTGTTCATTTTGTATTTGATCAGCTCGTTCTGTCTGTCAACCTACTCCGCACACTAAATCTATTGATCCTATGACTGTCCGTCCACACATCTGCTTGCTCAATCCATCCATCTCTAAACATTCTGAAGAATGACTCATCCATCCATTCATCCATCAGCCCATATATCGACCCACCCACCCAATCAGTGGACGGACATCCATCCACCCGTCCGTCCATTCCCTGTTAAGACTGTGGATCAGTACATTAGGCCTCCTTTTATTTCTACAGGCAATGGGACTATTGAAATATTGGAGGCTATAGCAGTAAGTATTAGAAGACTAGAAGAGGTGCTTGGCCTTGTTTTGCATGATAAACCCAATTTACCCTATATCAGGCTCCAAAAGGAGGGGAAGTTTTTTTTTGTTTTTTTTGGTTGCTCTGTGTTGCTTATTTCGCCTCGGGTTCTTCTTTTCACGAACGCATGAGTCCGCGATGTCATCACTTCCCTCTGGTAAAGCGGACGCTCATAGAATACAGTTCTCCCTGTCACATGATGTGACAGTGAAATCTTTTCTGTGATTTGACTGCTTTCACGTACATTTCCTGGGCAGATCTCAGAGGTTTTATTAATGTAATGATTTGATATTTAAAAAAATCATTTCGAATAAATATTTTAGATTGTGTATATCGTCGGCTGGCCAGCAAAATCAGCCAAGTGAGAACATTTTTGATTTTCACTTTCTTGATATGTTTTTACAAATGACGAAATGCGAGCAGTGTTGCCGGTCCTTGGGATTTTAGGGGTTATCTTTTTGCTTGGCATTTTTTGGTCAATGCCATTTGTATATTATTTATCTATTTAAAAAAACATAAAAGAGATGAAAACATCCAAAAAAGTCTCTTATTCAGCGCACCGTCGGACGTAAAATGCCGTAATCCTCTCTACCTTGTTCGCCCGCACTCGGGGAGACTTTCTCACCCCTTTGATGTTCTCGGGGTGTGCTGACCTAGGTGTGACATGTATCAACACTTGTGGCACATTCCATAATATTCGAGAAAGAGTTATTTACGCAAGGTTGGCCTTCAGATGATGTTTGATTGGATCACCGTCGAGTCAGCTCGGTGGTCAGGTCGGTTCGGGAATTTTCTGTAAGAATTAATATAGAGAGAGAGTATGCTAGTATGTCTACGTGCAGATTCAGACGTTCCTCTTGTGCCTTCCTACCAAGTACAGGTAGCATTGTGTAGATATCATTCTGCCATTGTCCGTAAATTCATTGTTCGACGGATCCCGTGTTTTATTAGTAACAGTTGTAACAGTTTCGTTTTAAAGGGAAGTAGTTTATATAATCTAACTACTCCCACAAGTACTTCAATTGTTACATCAAGTAAACGGTGGTACTTACGGTGGTAAACGGCCCTTTCTCTCATAATACTTTCTGTGGCTTAAAAGGTAAAATTTGAGATTCTTTAACTGGCATGATCTTCGGTGCACTATAAAATTCTGAATTTTTAATCACTGTTGGAAACAGAAGCTAGGATTTTTTTTTTACATACTTGGTTGTTGTTTTTTGTTTAAAGCGGGGTTTGGGGGATTTTCGAAAACATTCATCGGCAGCGGTTCAAGAAAGATAAAGTAGATAATTTTGAAATTTTAAAAGTATCCTTGTATGAAATAGTTTGTTTTCTCATTTCTCACAGCTGGCCAACAAGATGGTGCACTAAACATCTACACTCTTGTACTGCCAGGGACCCTGGCCAAGGACAGAAACGACAACATTATGATTATTTGCATTTCCGTAAATTATCTAGAAATAAATTTCTGTTTGGTATGTGCTGCACAAAACCTCAAAAACTTAATTACCTTATTACATGTACTGACTCTTTTTTGTTGTTTTTCAACACCAACTGTAAACCTGACTCCAAACAATCGAAATCACCTGAAGTGCATATTTATGAAGTGCGATGTTTTTGTAAAATGTTTCAATTCCTACATCTGAAAAATTGAAACGTTCAACAAACTTTTCATTGTCTAGAAGAGAAACATTTGAAAATTGAAAACGGATCCAGATATATATAATATTCTGAAATGAAACGTTTTTCACAGATCACTTACGTTTGTGTGCTGTTCTTGTTCTTATGAAAATTGTTCTTAATGTTGTGTCATCCTAAGAAATTCAAGGGAAAAAAAAGTTAAATTTGCCATTTTTCTTTTGTCGATTTCTTTTATATCTGGGTATGGTGAGACATAATTTCGCGTGTGATTACCTGGAAATGACAAGGGCCGATAAAGGACTACGCTCCCAGAAAAACCCCTATGCTTGTCTTGTCTGTGTACTTGCAGAGGCCTTAATAAAAAAAAAGTAAACGTGTGATTATATTTAACATTTTTCAAAATCCAAAAAGTGCGATATCGCATGTCTACAAGAAACGCATGTTACAGATGACCAGGGACAGGGGTGGAAGAAAGAGTTTAGGGAGGAGAGATGTTCTATTCTGCTGGTACAATCAACAAAGACACCAGTTTCGAAGAAATCAAACATTTTAGACATTAATATTAATTTAAGAATGGGATAAGACTTTTCCGTCTTCGACATGAAGTAATGAAAGCAGGAAAAATATATTTTATCACGCAGCTGACCTGTCTTTCTATAATGATAAGATAATATGTGGGGACCTTAATTTAATATCGTTCGGGATATAATAGCTGGAGAGCCGCATGATCGAAGGGAAACTTGCCAGCTACAAAAAAAAAAAAAATGACTGACAGGATCAACTTGTTCGACCCGTGGGGTTCCCAATCATAGGGCCGAAAAGGACCACACTTGGGCCAAAAAAAAAACCACCTTTCATAGGTTGGATTTTATTTGTGATATCGTGCCTACCAATCATGAAATTATTATACTCAGTGACCACAAAGAGGTAATAGCTAAAATATGTACTGCTGCATTTAAAAAAAAAAGTACAAAAATGTTGAATGTACTCATATTTCCAAGTGAGGAATGTTTTTCTGAATTTTATGCAATTTTTGATGAGTTGTTCATGGTTTTGTCAGTTAAGAAGATATCTGAGCATAGTGTTTATTACAAAATTAAGTACAGTGAGTGGTCTATTTTGCCTCTTTCGTAACTGATGACACAGACACTTACCAAATGTTAAGACACAGTGCAGGTTGAATGGCCTCAACAAACTGGTCTATTTTTTCTCTTTTGTAGGTGATGACACAGACATTTACCAATTGTGCAGTTTTATTGCCTCAACAAGACTGGTTAATGGTTATTAAAGTGAGATAAAACTTTAAAACAAAAAATGTTGAATTTTAAGAAATTATCCGCTGTTTCCGCTGTGTGTCACGGTAACATGCGGATTGAACAGCTGTCTTTCAGTTTCCTTGGAGAATAAGGCAAGGATTTTTTTGATAGAAGTACAATTGATCTAATTCTTTACTGCTGTGTCTTTCTAATTCTTCTGAACATGTTTTAAAAAGAAGGCTTGTGTGTAACCCATTAGATCTGAGTCACTACATTCAGCATCCTAGTAGACTATTATTTTGGTCATCTTGAACCCCTTGAACCCTAGACAAAAGCAATTAACTCTTACTGGCATAATTTCAATTCCTCAATATCTGGCGTCCGCTCCGTATGTTTATTGATTTTTTCGCTGTGATATCTCACTATACCACACATCTGTGAAAGGAATTCCGCCGAGAATTATGGCCTTTTCACATTAATAACATGTGTGGTTTATAGTGGCCTCGTGAGCAGACATGGTCAAAATTATCGAATCAAAATTCACCTTGGAAACACATGATTTTCCAGACCCTTCTCGAGATTAGTCAGAATTAGGCCATTACACCATTTGTGATCCTGATTTCACTGTGTAATGGTGTGTTAAAGGTTGTGCTATGTTTCGAGATAGCGGTTCGTCAGAATACTAAGGAAATAGATGTATCCTTAGCAGTATCCTTTTGGATTATTGAATGCAGCAGAACACTTTAATTCTACCAGTGGAGCAAGAACCCAGCAATGTCTTTCACTCAATAGATAAGTCCACGGCTGATATTTTGTGGAGCTACGATCAGTTTTTCGAAGTCGGCTTGTCTTTTAACCATATATATGACGAGAAGGAAGAAAACAGAAATATGCCACAGATTCAAGAGTACAAAGAATACTGGAGTCAACAAATCACACAACAGTCTGGCGACCTCAGAGCTCGACTCTAAATATTATAATGGAACCGTTCGTGCGAGAACAGTCCGCAGAAGAATGCATGCCTTCTAACAGCAGAGGAAAACCGATCTCACCACAAATAAAATAGATCAGACGAAAACAAATTAACCACGAGGAACAACAATAAAGAACCTGGCTGGTGCCCCCGAGAAACCAAAGCACCCCAGGCCAGACGGCAGAGGAAATGCAGTGTCTTCTAACAGCAAGAGAAACAGTTTGTTTATGCTCGTCAATACACCAGGCTAACCTGTTCAGGTGGTCACCAATTGAACTTGTCAGAGTATCTGTCTACAAATCAGAACGAGTGCTTTTATTAGCTGTTTGAACAAACAACAACGATGACCACTGCAAAGTACTTTGAATAGTAATCCTGACTTTTCAAAGATGATTGGTTCATGAATGCTTTTAGCTTGATTAGGGATAGAGTTAAAAACTTGTTGAAGATTTTAAAGAAAATATAACTGTAAAAAATTATACCAAAAGTTACGTCTGGATTTAATACTCCATTAGCGTTTGATACAGTTGAAGCATAATTATTATCAGTCAGAGTTTGGTATTATAAATTCCATGAATGATTTCAACACATTTTATGATTTGATTGATGAAAATTTTAACGCTTGGGTTGATACATTTCAGGGTAGAGGATTTGGATTATTCAAACAAAAGTACAACTTTATAAAAAAAAACGTTGTATATTCCCTCCTATTAAAAGTAAAAATATTGTTCATGTTAACAATAAGGATAATAAATTATTTCTATGGTCAATATTAGCTAAATTGTATCCTGCTAAAGATCATGTTGACAGACTTTTAAATTATGGATGTATGGATGGATATCCAGTCAAAATAAAAGATATTCCTGAATTTGAAAACCAAAATAATATTTCGATAAACGTTTTTGCACCAAAAGATAAATATTCTATATATCCAATTTACACTTATTGCTTAATAAAAAATTTGGAACGTTTATTGGCTGATAAATCTTTCATCTGTAGGGATTGTATGAAGAGAAGAGAAAAGAGATTTTAAATAACCATCAAGAGAAATGCTTAAATCATAAAATGTGTAAAACAATACTTCCTGAAAACGATAATACATTAGAGGTTTTAAAATCATCATTCTAAATCAGGTTTACCGATAGTTTTCTACTGCGATTTTGAATTGAGTAGTAAGAAAACGTTTACAGCACAAACTAACCCAAATGAACCTTATGAAAAAAAGAATTTCAAACCAGAAGCTATTAGTTGATTTTCCCAATCTGTCCTTCCGTGTATACAACTTATACTGGAGAAGATGCTAAAGAAAAGTTTGTGCAAGCAGTTATGATGAAATCTGTAAAAAAAAAAAAAAAAAAGCAACTGAATTACTACAAAAAAAGCTAAAGCTAAATTAATTCATTTACAAGAAAAAGAATTAAATGAATTGTAATGTTGAGTTAAAAGAAAAAGTTAGAGAACATAATCATTATAATGGTAAGTATCGAGGCGCTACTTGTCAGTCTTTGTAATACTAAAGAAGGAAAACAATCCAAAATAATTCCTGTTTTCTTCCATAATGGGAGTATGTAACAGCTGAGGTTCTAGCACGTTATAGTAGGGGGGAATTCGTTGACCTAACTACAACCCTTTAGAAAACGAAACTATTACAGCTGTAGAAAAAGTAAACATGAGATCCGACAATCGATTAAATAATACTAAAGTTTAATAACTGATTACTGAACAACAAAATCTTAGGAAGGCACCAGAGAACACCTAACAACTGACATGAGGAAAAAAACTCACGTACTCACCAACCTTTACCACTTACATGGGTCTATTATAGATATCTATAGAAAGCTCCCGAAATTAATCTAACCTCTGCCCTCGCCCGAAACACACAAATTAACCAATCACGTATCAATACGTCACCAGGTTACATCACTCAAGGACAATTCTGGCGTAAACATCTACATCTACGCCTTTAACGAACAAAGTCAAAATTAAGCAAATCACCCAACAACAACCGAGCGAGGAAAAAAACTACTCACAAGGAAAGGAGGGTAAGGTCACAGAGTACACTCTGGCGAACGTCAACAATAAAAGGAAAAAGAAGTGAACACATGCTCAGTCACCAGTATGACGAGCAAAACGGGGGAGGGAAAGGGGTATGTAGCATCTACAGAGTAGATAATTATGATTTCCATTTCATAATCGATGTAGTAATAAAATATGAAGATAAATTTGCGTTCTTGCTGAAGCATCTGAAGAATACATTTCATTCGAGTATGGAAGTTATTATAGAAAATTAAAATTATCGAGGGATAGTTATAGGTTTTTCACAGCTTCTTTGGATAATATCATAAAATCTATGGATGAGTTAGGAATCTTAAAACATTTTCTGAAGGAAGAAGACTTTAATCTCTAAAAAACAAAAAGGCATTTATCCTTACGAATACATCGATTCGATGGCTCTATTAAAAGAAAGACAGTTACCATCCATAGAAAGTTTTTATTCGTTTTTACTCAACGTTGGAAAGTGGATGAATTACAACATGCTGTAAATGTTTGGAATACTTTACAAGAGTGTCACATCTGTATAAATTATAAACAGAAGCATTGCTTTTAGCTGATGCGTTTGAGAAATTCAGAGAGTTTTTCTTTACACATCACGAAACTGGTCCATTTTTATTGTTTTTCTGCTCCTGGACTAACATTGTGGATTCTGACGCATGACATGACCAGAAAAAGCTTTCAGAGAGCATATCTTTTTTGTTTGTCATTGCTTTGGATGCGCTACAGTCATCTTTAAAATATATAAGGTTGATGATCCTTGAAAGATTAGATGAATGGCACGCAATCAAAGCCTTTCATCTGGGTTTAATACATAAATCTCTGGATTACTCCCACACCCACGAGTTATAACATAGAGTGGGACTTATAATAACGATGTAACCCCGCGATAAGGACCCTCCAGGAGGTCCAAATGCGGTTTTTCCACACCCTGTCCTTCCACAAATAATTGCTGAGTGAGCATCTCTTGAAAATAGATCAATAGTAAATAGATCAATGACAAAATTAATAATAGTAGATTGCTGAGACGAATTGACCATCTTCAATGTTGAGCTGAGCATCCATAGATGTCTGTCGTCCACTACCATGTACTAATCCGTGGTTCTAATATCAAGCCACAGAGCGAAAGCGGAAAGAAGAAAGTAAGGGAGGGTCACGTAATACAGCTCTAGGTCTTTAGTCGCCATAGCAGCCTCCGGCAAAGAACTTCTTTGCTTCATCGCACTGCTGGTAGGCGCGCATGCCTTTGACTATACAGCTGGTTGGGAACTCCCTTGATTGTCACTACCACCTTGGTTATTTTTGGATTGTAGAAGTTCTGTTTTCGGTGTGAAGTGTGGGGTCTCAAACAGCGATAGGCCTTTCATACTGCGAGCGTGTACGTCTAGCTTACTGTTCCACAGGGTACGCTTATCACTCATGTTACAACTAATGTTACGATGTCGGAGCACTCGGTCTTCCCTGCCTAAGCAAAATAGGCCTATTACACAAGGAATAGCTTCCCGACCTAAAAAATATGCAGAGACAAAAATATTTTCCTTGCCTAAGTTAAGTGAATAGTCAGGAAATATCTTCTCTGCAAGCACATAGGGATTGCATAGGCTGAGGATATCTTCCTTACCTATGCAAAGTGAATAGGCAGGGGGTGTCTTCCCTACCTATGCAAAGTGTATAGGTGGGGGATATCTTCCCTACCTATGCACTTCCTAAAATTAAACAAACCTTGAAGGCGATACGTTGTCAAAGCACCTTTCTGACTTTGCCAACACGAAAGGTGGTAAATGTGAATGACTGCAATATCCAACCATTCAGTCACTCGCTCTGCCTCGGTCTCCTTTAATCTAATAACGGCATGGAAATGTTCAGGATGTGTCTGAAGTTCTTCGTAAGCACTAACTTGATATTCATAATCATATTTCTACCTGTATTTTGCCTGCTCTGTTTGCGATAGCTATGAAACAGAATTATACATAATGGACGTGTATCACACTCATCATCCGGGGGTAAGCAGTGCTTATCCCCATTACGACCCATTGGCGACAGCAAACCTAACCTACCTCTGTCAAAATATGGCAAAAAGAAAAAGCTATAAGAGGAAAGATGTTCTGTTGTTCTTATGCTTCTTCAATTTACGTTCATGTGAGAGGGAACAATGAATTTGTCAGCCTTTAATTTTAAGCCCATGGAGCCAGAGTGTAATTACATGTATTATTGGCACCTATGAAAAGTCCAGAGTGGATCTATTGGGAGAAGTTCAAGGGGTGTTTCCTGCCTACTCAGGAAAACATACAGTAAAGCACACCTACACGAAGAATACATCGGCATTTAATTTGTTGAGGCACTTGTAGGCCAAGCATTCCAGGGAATTTCCCAGCCAGCACCCCTACGTCAATCCGACGTATTTGTGCAAGATATCCCCGTAGAGTAGGTAGGATAACCGTAGGGTTGGGGTCCCTACATCAAACAGACGTCGGTCAATGCTGTAAACAGAGGATCTACGAGGAACGATACCATTGCTTTGTGCAAACATCCTATACACAGGATTACCTTTGGGTTGCTGGCTGGAGTATTGAAACTTCGACTACGCAGTAGTTCGACGATCGAACCCTTCATGGGAAATGGTTCAGGTCATTCTCCACAAATTACACGGGAGGGGAAAAACAAAATTTTTGAAACTATTTGAAGCTAATTTGCTACTTGCCAGTGCAGTATTGTCCACGCAGATTTTGTTTGTTTGTTTGTTTTTCAATTTTTGGTGAATAAAGAAATCGACTGGTTTCCGCCCCCCCCCCCACACACACAAGTTCAGTAAGCGCTTGGTTATGTCCATGCTGCCGCACCACGAGGTCGGCTTCCGTCTTGACCTTCTGTGCTCGGAGTGGGCGATGGAGCAACGAGCCTTTGTCACTAAGTTTTGCTTTGAGCTCGGTCTAGGCTGTTCGTCTGTCTCCTGTCTTTACTGACTCGCCGACTGATTCGAATGATTTTGATTCATATAACTTCCTGTGGTTGACTGAGTCGAATCGCGATTCGCTCCTGCCGCCGCTGGCTGGCCGACAACTAATTCTAAGATCGCGATTTAAACTAAATTTAGACCAAAAATAATTCCCCACGTTTAGTGATGACGTAGTACACTATCTTCCCTACGTATGCAAAGTGCATAGGGAGGGATTTTCTTTTTTAAATTTTGTCAGGACATGATCAAGACCCAGAGCTTGCACTTGGTAAACAACAAACATTTTAAAGCATGCTGTGGTTTCCATACTTTGCAGAGTGATTACTGTTTGAAGCTGCACTGTCAACAGTTGACATGTATATCATAGAGGAAGCTCTGGATAAACCAGGACATTTTATCAATTGCTCTTTTTCAGCACAAATGACTCATACATGCCAGAATGGCCTTACAGTAACTGTTGTGGAGCACACTTAGCGGCTTCTTCACTTGATTTAATCTCCATGTGATTTCAATGTGAAACCAGCATGTGACTTTGAAAAGCACTTTTGCCAGGTTCAGCCAAATAACTACAGTACTGGGACCCCAGTAGTTAAGAAAAGAATCATCTTTCTCTTCTGGCAAAAGTGATTTTATAGATTTAGTGGTTAATCTTTTGTTGCCCTATATTTCCATGAAATCTTTCCCTCGGTGCCAGAAGAGTTTGTACAAAATTTCAAAAAAATTGGTTGTCAAAAAAAAAAAAAACTTTTTTATTTTAAAAGTTTTAAAATATCTGTTGAAACAAAAATTGTTGGAAATTGGATCAAGGTTTAAAATATATGCATGTCATATGTGGTTGTTGCTGTTGCTGCAGCAACATCATCAACATTTTGCATTTTTCTTCAATTTCTAATAAGTGAAATGTAACTCAACAATGGTTTGGCCATGAAAATGCAGGAAATAACATTATCACGTAAACTGGCTAAGGAAAAATGAATTCTGATGCTGTTTGCTGCTGCAGTCTCTTTCAGCGAACTCGTTTGGATGAGCCGCTATATAAATGATCTTCATTATTATTATGGAGAGCGGCGAAATTCAATAAAGAGACGCCCTTCGTCAGCATAATTGTTAGTCTGCTCGACAAGAGCTCTAAAGAAGACATCATTGAAATCTAAAGGCTGATCTGGACATAATCCATCTATTACAGGTCGAGAAATGCGTGAATAAGGCTGCATAGGGTCTTTATCTAACCAACGACCCTTAGTCCATCCATCCTGCATGTCCACATTCTACATGGGCGTGTACCTTTCACGAAGGGATGGAAATGCTAGTGATGCGTGAGATTTTAGTAAATCTGGTAACTTTTGTTCCTTTTAATTCACCAGGCCCAAATACGGGTAACAATAGTATTAGTTTTGTATGACCTTTCAAGAGAGTAAAATTACAAGTGTACAATACGAGTAAACATAAATAAATAAAAAAAAATGTCCCAGACCAAAATTTTAATGACACCCACAGATTGCTGGTATGTAATTTGAGGAATACAGAGGATTTAAGGGTTGGGGGTCTAATTGTGGTAATTTTTGCTGAATTTTTCTGTCTAAATTTGTACCCAGGAGATATGGAAAAGGTTAACAAAAAACCTGAAGAAAGTGTCAGCGGGACGAGCCTGTACTATTACCAGGAACGCCAAACAAGAAAAACTATTTAAAGAACTTCGAACAGATAAGGAATCATTTAAGCAGGATATTCTAAACTTACCAAAATGTTGGGGGTGCCACTCCAAAATTAGACCCTAAATAGATATTGAAATGATAGTTTTAGATGTAGGTCTCGCTATTGCGACCAAAGACATGGAATTATACCAACAGAACTTGATGAATCCCAACAGAATCTTTTATATGATTCAGAGCTGTCGGTGCAAAAGTATAATCAGCCATACAACAAACTGCATTATAATTATGGATTCAACCCTTACTCTCGCCTAAGAACAACCTTAAGAGTTCAAAGAGTGCGCCAATCAGTCGTTATAACAAATAATCAAAATAGATCAAAACCAACAACTACGTTTTCAAACCCTTGATGGGCTGATGTAATTGTTCCTGGAACAGCTAGACCGGCTTTTAACATCTCCTTAGACTATATTGAAAATCAGCTCTAATAGGTGACATAAATAAAATATGAGACTTCAGGTCAGTGTAGATTTGACAATTTTAAACATCAAATTACAAACAATTGTTGTAGGAAATGAAAAACAAAACCTAAAAAACATGACAATAATAATGTTACAAGATTTACAAGGAAATATAATTTGTATTTGCCAAGACTGAGCTATATCTCAGGTAGCAATAATATCAACTTTTATTGTCTAGATCTCTGTGTTATTTTCCTGCTTAGGTTTTCTAATAGTAGTAATCTTTGTTCACATCTAGGCCATATTACCAACACATCATTACTGTGGTATAACAAAAAGGTTGATTGAAAGTAAAGCGGAGTGAAAGTTTTTATTTTCCAGAAAAAAATTGCAGAATTCTGAAATTAAATTGGGCTCAACCATGACTGATTCTCGTCATGTGGCAGTGTGATGAGTATCCACACTTTTCAGCCTTGCTTGGGCATGTATTGTGTGAGTTCTAATACACGAAAGAATGAAAATATGATTTCCCCAGAGTTTTCTTTTAGGCCAGTTAATTTCTGCCTGTGTTCTGCTCTGTTTGATGATTGAACGTGGGTGGCACAGCATCTGGTCTGATTCAACGCTGTGTATGTACACTTTTAAAGCCATCTCTGAGACGAAGGAGATTAGCTAAATCTGGAACTCTCATTAAGGGAGGGGGGGGGGGCCTGAAATCGAAATTAGGCTTCAAAATATTGATATCGCGATTTTGTACTTTTCGGTTAGTTTATCCATTTAGGAACACTATTTTACTAACCAAATGTCAATTTTGAAAGTTTATAAACCTGAACTATGCCTTTTAGTGATGTGGTGGGTCAAGAAAAAGGCACAATCAGCCCTAAATAACATCTTAGTGTCGCTATCAAAACCCTTACCTCTCCGTACACATCTGTCATAAGCCTTTGGTGGTTTGGAAATCATTGTTGAGGCCCAGCACACCAGTCATGATGACTAACCATGTGTATAACACGTTTCAATAACATCTTTATTGAAAAAAACGTTCAAATGCGATTTTCTCGAAGTTTTTTTAATTTATTGACCAATTGGTATAAAATTTGGCTAACAACGTGTTTGAACAAATAAAAAAAATTCATACAGAAGGAAATTTGTTTAACTTTTCGTATTTTTTCTTGGTTGAATTTTTTTGTGATATAAAATAAGAAAAAATGGAATTTTATTTGTGTCCGTTGGTATTATTATTATTTTGGAATAATTAGCTGTCCATGGGTTAAACATGTATTGTATTTTTTTTTTTGTCTGGCACCACTGACATAGTGGCAAGGTATGAAATAATTATAAGACTCATAAATGTAAAGTCTTCTGAAATTTTTTTTTTTTTTTTGAAAATCAGAAATGTGCTTGATATGTCAGAACAATTAGATCTATACAGAGTTACAATGATGCAGAGAGAAAAGGCGGGGACAGAACACACGGAGAAAACAACAACAACAACAACATTTTAACAACCCAGCTGACAGATGGTGCAATTCCATCATCCAGCAGCAAAACTAAACACATACTAAATTTTTTTCACATGCTGCTTAACCTGTCCAGATCCACTTGAAACGTTACAGAATACTAACAATAACAATAAGAACACTAAATCATATTATTTACTCTTGAAAATATAGAGAATATAAGCTATATCAGAATCATCATCATCATAGTAGTAAAGGAAATATACCTTTCTAGCGCTCCCTTAAAAATATAAAAATTCAACCCCTATTAAAGCATAAACACCCAAAAAAAACGGTTTTTTTCAAAAAATGAAAATGTTTTCCCCAGAGTTTTAGAATCCCTGGTTTTAAATACGTTTAATTCCCCTTCCTAATAAATTGTTTAATAATTGTTTTGAGTTCGAAGATAGAACTGTGTTCGTTTCTGGAGATATATTTGAACAGTTTACTTTTTTTGGTTTAAAAACTTTATCAACTATAAATTTATTAATAGCTTTTTGTCCTAAGTCAGTTGCTGTTTTCTTTGTAACATTTGATACAACTTCTTTTGCAGTATCTTGAGTACTTTTGGTTTTGGTTTTTGCCTGGAGTCTCCTGAGGTTGAATATACTGCCATCAGTTCGATACTTGAGGAGGAGAGTTAAAGGCTTCTTGTAGCATGGCAGAGAACATGATGCTGAACAGAGTTGGGGCTGTTTTACCCCATTTGTGACAGCAAAGGTAAATTTCAGAATAGAGGATCTGGACATATATTTAATCAAATTATTAAAACAAATGTAAAACTTTATAAAACTAAAACTTTAAGAGCTTCTTCTTATATTACCAGTCCGTTTAAAAGTAAAAATATTATCAATGTTCAAAATAAAAAAGATAATAAATGCTTTCTTTGGTCAATATTACCTAAATTATATCCTGCTGATAATGATAAAGAGAGAGTTTCAAAATACAAACAATATGAAAAGACTTTAAATATGAATGGAATTGAATATCCTGTTAAAATAAAAGTAACCAAATTTTGCATGTACATTTCAAATACCCTGGAGGGTGCACGGAAGTTTTTATTATTTTGATTAGTTTTGTTCTTGAATTTATAGAAAATGCATTGTTTCATCGTGCTGTCAACAGTTCTAATTTCCATTCTCCATCCTGACAATATTGCGTCATCCTGACAATATTGTTCATGTCATAAAAAGTATCGGGGATCGAGGTTTTTTTTTCTATGCTTAAGATCATCTGTTTGAAAGGAAGTATTCTATTACGGTATCGTGAAACCAATCCGGCACCGAGATCGCCCAATATCTCTACAACTACAATTCAAATATGAAAGATTCATTTGCATGCACATGGTGACTCGAAGAACACGTTTTGGCCAAGCTGCATTACACATCTACTATCTAGATCTTGAGCTCTACTCTCTCCACAAATTCTCCACCTTTGACATTGATTTCAATTGTGACGGATTCAGTGGGTTAAAGAGTTGAAGTACCTGCTTTGGTCAAGGTAAGCATCACTGATTTTTCACGACTTACTTACAAAATAACAAATACATTATATAAATGAGCGTACAACACTGTTTGTCACTTTAAGTCTTATTGTTTATTTCAGAAATGACAATGAATGAAATAGGATGATGATGGGTGACCTGAAAAGAGATGAGAAAAAAACAATCGGTTAACGTGATAAAGAGGGTTAATAGATGGACAAAAGATATAGATAATGATATTTCACAATGCCCCCCCAAGTCTTTTTGAGTAATGAAAAGACTGAAAATTCAGAGACTGGCTTAGACAAAGTTCAGAGTTAAGATAAAAACAAAATAGTGTGTTGTTTGTGAAAAATGAAAGTGTCATTCTGCCCTGGGGGCGTGTGAGGTCAGCCTTGTAGAGCGCCGGGGACACCCAGGAGGGGTAACTGTGTGAGGGGTGACAGCTTGTTCTTTCAGGCCAGGGGCGTTGTGCGGCATAAGGGCACGTAGAGCACGAGGGGTGCTGGTAACTGTAGCCTTAGGAGTTAGAGGTATTGTTTCAGTGACAGGGCTCCGGTCTGGAGTGACAGGCTGTGGGGACGGTGGATGGTCAGGGGATGGCGTGTGTGCGTTTGAAGTGGGCGAGTTTGGGATGCCAGTGGGGATTGGTGAATCCGGCTCGATGGGGGGCTTGGGCAGGGGAGCCTTGGGGTGTGTGGGCTCAAGGTGGCTAGCTGGCAATGTGGGCATATGGCCTGGGGCCATCATGACAGGCAGTCGTGGGATGACCGGTATGTATTTTCGAAGGAACTTCCTGTTGCCGAAGGTGACGCGACCAGAGCCGTCTACACGCACAACGTACTGGTCAAACTGGCGCACCTTGATAACCATCCCTGTCTTGTCCCATTTGGTGGGATGTGGTCCGGTTTGGTTTTGGATGCGGACGCAGTCGCCTACAACCAGTGGTGGGAGAGTGCGGGTGTGTTCGGACAGGCGCTCAGCAGTGCGCATGTGTCTGGCTCTTAGTGCTTCCTCACGGGATATGAGCGTCTCCCGCCATGTAGTGTATTGGGATAAAGTCCCGAATAGCGCGTCCAAAAATGCATATTGCGGGGGAGAGGCGAGTGTCTCGGTCAGGGGTGTTTCTATAGTGAAGTATTGCACGCTGAAACTTGTCGGTGTCCAGGGACCCCTGCGTGCCTGTGTTGAGGCGTTTGATTGTCTTGACTCCAACTTCAGCGCGGCAATTGGCATGAGGAAAAGCAACTGATGAGAGTCGATGGTTAACACCCCAGTTTCGCAGAAATGTTGCAGTTGTGAGGGATGTGAATTCAGGTCCGCCATCTGAAGTCAGTTCATCACTGATGCCATATGTCACAAAAATCCGGCGTAGTGCAGTAACCAGTCCAGTCGCGCCGTGTGCAGCCTCCTCCACTATTGGCCAGTTACTGTATCTGTCAACAACCACAAGGTAGTTGTGGCCGCGGTAGTGAAAGTAGTCAGCCACAATGCATTGGAAAGGGTATGCTGGGTTGATGGGTGGTGTAGGGGGTGCACTGGGCTGGGAAGGGGCCATGCGGTTACAAGCCTGGCAACGAGCTCGCATCTCTGTGATGGCTGGGGTCATTCCAGGCCAGAAGAAAGATGACTCTACTCGGGAGCACATTTGTGTTACACCCTGGTGCGCTGAGTGGAGACACTGGAGGACATGTTCTCGGAGTGATGGGGGTATGACCACCCGATCATGGTAGACCCCATCGAAGGTGGTGAGAAAGTCACGAAATTGGTGGTATGGGCGGAGGTCGGGGTCCAGTAAAATTCTGTCTTCTGGGAAGCCATCCTCGATAGTATTACTCAGGGCGATCATGGTGGGGTCATTAACTGTTGCGAGGCGGATGTTATCCCAAGTCACTGATTTGATTACCTGCGTCGATGCTGAATCAGGTTGCAACCAGACTGGAGGGGGGCCATCCTGCTGACGATTGCGTATGGTGGATAGGAAAGAGTGTGGCAGTCCTGGGGGTAGCGGAGGGTTGATGATTGAGGTCATGTGTGCTACGTCATCAGGGAGTGGGAGGGGCTGCCAACCGGTTTGCGAGAGACTGCATCTGCTGCAGCATGATGTAGGCCAGGGATGTGGATAACCTTGAAGCGATATCGTAGTGACTTTTCCTTGAGATTGCGCAGACGGGGGTTGGGGATGTCATCAAGGCAGCGATCACCAAATGTTCTCAACAAGGGTTTGTGGTCCACAGCAATAATGAGGTCAGTGCAACCCAATGTGAAATGACGGGCTTTGTCAAGGGCATCGACCACAGCGAGGGCCTCAACTTCGACTGGTGCATATCGGGATTCTGCCTCTGAAGTGAAGCGGCTTCCTACCAACGTGATTCGCCAACCTGTCTTGCAGCAGAAAGGTGTGGAAGATGGACAGTAGCAATGCTTCTGGAGAAGCCAGAACCCAATGCCCTCACAGCTCCAGTCGGTGGCGAGGCGGGTGGGTCTAGACTTGTCAAAGATTTCCACTCCGTTGTGGATCTCATTGATGATTAGTGCCTTCGTTTCCCTGAAAAAGCAGTCGAGCTCATCTGTCCAGTGGAATCGGGTGCCCGGTTTGAGAAGTTGTCGGAAGGGCAGCATCCGCTCAGCAGCTGCAAAGGTGTAAGACACTTGGTTTGACTAGACCAAACCAGCTCCTCACGTCTGTGATATTCTGTGGAGTCGGGAAGTGTTGAATGGCCTCAAGTAGCGTGCACAAGGGCGCACAGTAGTGGGTGTTATCTCAAAACCAGCAAATTCAACCGTGTCCATGCAGAACCGGAATTTAGAGGGGTTGAGGATGGTGCCGTTCTTGCCACAGATATCGAGCCACTTCACAGCCTGGAAGAATGAGTATTGGACCACATGAGGGTGTCATCTACGCACTTAGTCTTTTGGGGAAAGTCTGCAACAATCTCATCAAAGCGGCGATTGTACCCGTCCCCAGATGAAATGTATCCC
Organism: Onchidella celtica; assembly: GCA_963931925.1. Taxonomy (NCBI): domain Eukaryota; kingdom Metazoa; phylum Mollusca; class Gastropoda; order Systellommatophora; family Onchidiidae; genus Onchidella; species Onchidella celtica. Next base: position 23,422,893 of record OZ007577.1, read on the forward strand.
TGGGGGGCGACGAGGTAGCGGTAGCGACCCCATGGGGTGATGAACGTTGTCAGGTGTGTGTCTCTCTCATCAAGGGCAATACTGTGGTAACCGTTCCATGCGTCAAACACGGTTTTCTTTGTGTGGTGTGGTACCTTGCGCGCCTGATGGATGGGTGACTGTGTGTCTCCCGTGTGGCATGTTAGTTCAAGGGCTGTAGGTCCACTGTGCGCCTTGGCTTCCCTGACTTCTTTCGGCAGATGACCATTTTGTAGCACCAAGTGACCGGGGTGCCGATGGGGACCGGCTCAATCACACCCAAGCAGACGTCTTGATCTAGGCCAGCCTTTACGACATCCTGCCAGTGGACAGGGACCGGTATAGGGGTGTGGTAGGCGACGGGGCGGGCGTCAGGGTCGACCATGAGGCGTATTGGTGGGCCGGACATCTTTGGGAGTGGTTGGTGCTCGCATACATTGAAGGTGCTGGAGCTGTAGTAGTCTAGGAGCCACTTCTGCAATCGTTCCCTGTTTTCTTCTGTGGCAGGAATGGGAGGGATGTTGGGGGCGGAGGTGGTGGTTTACGTTGAGGCATGTACATGGGGCTGTCGGTTTTTCGGTACTTGGAACGTCCTCGGTACTGCTGGTACTTGTTTCGCCAATGGTAGGGAAACTGGGTGGGATTATCCCAAGGGCAACGCATGCCTGCTTGCTCAGGAACATCCGGTCAGCGGCAGTGGTAAAGTATACCATCTGATGGGTTTCCAGCTCCGTGTTTGACGGCGATACTCCTGAGATGCGGAGTGCAAGGGCACCGATAATGTCTATAGTCCCACGATTTGCTACTGTCATTTTTATGTTGACAGGTAGGAGGTGCTGCCGGTCGAGGCCCATCTTAGTGAGTAGTGCTGTACCAGCCAGGCATGACTGGCATCCCGTGTCTGCCATAGCTGAGAAGGCGATGGGACGGGTAGGGGCATCTAGAGATGTGTTGAAGCCGAGGGATTGGATGTCTGAGGGCACTGCGCGGACGGTGACATCAATGAAGGGTTGGGGGTCAGATGCTCGTTTCTCCCATGCCTTACAGAAGCCGTTGTACACGTGGTGGTCTAAACTTATGGAGTGAGTGTTGGATGCCGGGGTCACTGTGTCAGTGCTGCAAAGGCTGTTGAAAGTGGCAGGAGCTTCGTCCAGGACTTTTGTTGAGGGGTTGTTGGTGCTGTGCTGTGTTGTCTTCCTACAGACGTTTGCAAAGTGGTTGGCAATCCCACACTTTGTGCACTTTTTCCCATATGCTGGGCATTTCTTCATCCGCTCCTGTCTGTCTTGTCTCCGGACCTGCCACAGTAACTACATGTGGTGGGCGGTGTCGGGTTTCTGCCTCCATCTGAGCGAAGTTTGTCCTGGCGTTTGTAGGAGCTCACTGCCGCGATGACGGATGAGCTGCCTTCAACGAGCCGGTTGGCAGATCTCTTGCCGCTTTCCTTTGCCTCGACGAAGCGTAGTATTTCCCCCAGCGACATGTCTTGTCTCGATTGACCAAGGATGTCTAGACGAATTTCATCATCGCTGAGGCCTCTGATGAGTACATCCCGAACCATGACGTGGCTCTATTTGGTCCTGTTATTGCAAGATTCAGACGAGCACTCTATCCTGAAGCTGCAGACCCCTGCTTGCCCTCTGAGGCGAGCAGCGAAGGCCCAGACAGGCTCCTCTCTGTCCTGCCGCATCTGTTGTAGTTGTACTCGCGCGACCATTATGTTCTCCTGGCGTACTGCAAGGGTCTTAATGTTCTTGAGAAGGGTCTCTTCATCATTGGAGGCTAGATTGTCAAAGGTCCTTGTGAGATCTTTGCGTAGTACTTCATCGCAGCACTCCAGCAGTTGGAAAGTCATATCAGATCCAGTGAGGCGGGTGGCTTGTTTGTACTCTGCCCACCGTCGGATGAAATAGGTCCATTCTTCACTGGTGCCTGCTGCAGACACGGTGGGGCCTCGCACCTTTTCTGCCTTAGCCGCTGCAATAGGAGCCAGTACGTGCGGTCGAGCTGGGTGAGCTGAGGCACTGAGGCGGGTTAGGACTTCTGTCGGAGTGTCTGTGGGCCACTCGGCATCGCAGTTGGGTGCTGGGCATTTGATGGTTGCCATGACTATCTTGCTAGAAATATTTCATTCATAAATGAGCGTACAACGCTGTTTGTCACTTTAAGTCTTATTGTTTCTTTCAGAAATGACAATGAATGAAATAGGATGATGATGGGTGACCTGAAAAGAGATGAGAAAAAAACAATCGGTTAACGTGATAAAGAGTGATAATAGATGGACAAAAGATATAGATAATGATATTTCACTATTATAGAGATCTTGCTTATCTTTGTGTTTCAGCTCTATATAAGCTTACTTACACTACAGCTAAATCTAGATCTAGCTGGATTTACTCGCTGTGCCTCCAGGAAGATCTCTTAATTTGACATAGATCTACAAATGCGAGATCAAAGCTTACAGTTACACTTTTTAGATCTAGATATTACTCTAAAGTGCAGAGTTCAGCATTCTACAGTGGCACAGACACAGATTGACTTGCCCATTCTGTTTTTTATTGTATGTATCTCTAGATCTAAATCTAGATTCTAGATTAGAATGAAAGAAATTTAGGACAATAACTTATTCGTTGGAAATAGGGCCTAGCTGTTAGTGTTATTCGTGAACATCAATTCGACATGTCAGGCACCTCTGAAAATTTTTTTGGTAAACTTAGGAGTCAAAATTACCATTAGATTGGAAGGAGTTCCGTACTCGAGCGCCAAAGATCGCCAAAACTCAAAAAGAGATGATACATAGCTACCCCGGGGGGTTTCCCTGGTATGTCAATCTGACTACTGCCCAGATGAACATCGGCCTACGGCCTCGATGATACAAACTGACTAGACCCTAACGTCGTTACTAATCAATCTGACAAAGTGGCGCTCGAGTAATGATTTTTAGAGTTGTGGTTTTTTAAGTTTTTTATTTTAGTCAGCGAGTAGTTGGGAATCACGAACACCATTATAAATCAATGCTGACAGATCCAAGAAAGGTTTAACTATATCTAGATATAGATCTGGGTGTTACTCTCAATCTAGATCCAATTGTACAGTACAGTTTTTCATTGATTTCTGCATCTAAATAGAAATTGCAGGGAGGGGGGGGGTGGGTGCATGTATTTTACATTGAGGCCGCCTAATTCATTTTTCTACTCAAAACGTTACATATTTCCATCAACTATTTAATCTTTTTTTTTTTTTCATCAGATGCCTCGCAAATGAAAGTCCACGATGGGTCGTTTAACTCCCAATACTAAGCGTCCCCGTCACTTAAGAAGTAATGCCACCCTTGCCAGATCTTGCACCACCTATATCCAGCTGCACTACACAATGCTTTACCAAAGGCCTTAAATTATTCTCTGGAAAGTTGTTTGGTGACCATAGCCGTAGGAAATCTTTCTCTGCAATGCCACAGAGACAGCAGCAATGTGTTGCAACAATGGTAAAATTAAATTGTAGCCGTATCCTGAAATACCTCCGGGATTCAAGCGATTATAATGTGGTAATTCTGAAGAATCGAAAAGTTTCTTATATCAGACATTACAATTGTGCCTTTCAAATGACTTTGTTTGAATGTAACTAAGATGATTCGTGTGGATGGATGGAATCCTAATTTTTACATTCAGGGTCAAGTATGTCACTTGGTGGGACCATTGTAGCCTTTGACACAGGAGCCGCCTAAGTTTTTGCGAATTACATGGATTTTGAGATGGATCAACTTCGTAGACAAATGTCTGTTTTGGACAGTCCTTTGTGTGAAGCTGTAGTTTTATTGGTTCAAACAGTATTGCAAGATCATAATAATGTCCATGAACTAAAGTCAGCCTATGAATTTGCTAGGCGTAGTCAGTTCCCAAATTTCAAAATTGTCATTACAGAGGATGCACGTCCTGCTAAGGAACACAGTAGGCGATACGATGCACAGGGAGCTCCAGAAATTGTTATTTTAATGCCTAATAATCATGTTGGACACCATGATATTGTCTTACACCCAGAGAGATAATAATGTGCAGAGGATCTGTGAGCTACACCGAGCCTATGATGCTCTTCAGTACCCAATACTTTTCCCTAAAGGAACAGATGGCTGGGATCTGCAATTAAAATTTAATTACAAACGGACACAGAATCAGTCCTATTGCTTTGAGTTTTTCACCCGGCATGGAAATTATACTCTCCAAGCGCGTCGGCTTTTTCAGCACTTCATGGTCAACGCCTATTCCAAGATTGAGTCGGAGAGACTTGCAGCTTATAAGATAAGAGCAATCAAGGCTAAGGGCTGATTCATACCAGAATCTTAAGGACTCTAAGGATTTACGCCGTCCTGTTTTTAAGCATGGAATGGTGTATGTAGCTCTTCACGAACAGGAAACAGAAATTCAACAGTTAACTTAGCACCTGATAAGCAATCTAGAAACGTTGTAAACCCGAAAGTTTTGTAATGGACTATTCTCCAAAGATGTTATGGTTATCAGATCTATTGGGATTACCATTTTAATTCATGTGAATTGTGAGTCACATGATTTTTACTCATGTATTATCATTTTATTTTCTTTCCGTTCATTGAACGGGTGATTATGCTTGTAATTTATATCTTTCCCGGTTGGAGATTTTAAATGGGAGGATGAATCTTTTCTTATCAATCCACCTGAAGGAAGAGGATATATTATCGAATGTGATCTTGATTACACAGTTAAAGATTTCCTTTAGCTCCAGAAAAATTAAAAGTGAATGAAGACGATTTAAGCGATTTGCAAAAATACTATTTACAATCAGAAAACAAAAAAGTAGGAACTGTAGAAAAACTAATACCAAATTAAAAAAATAAAAAGAAGTATATCATACATTACAAATTATTAGAATGTTTTAAATCCCTTGGATTAGAAATTTCTAAAGTTCATAGAATACATCGATTTTAATACCAATCAAAGAACTAAGTCAAAATCAGACTTTGAAAAACATCTTTGGAAATTAATGAATAATGCATTTTATGGAAAAACTCTTGAAAACATAAGAGATCGAATTGAGTTAAAACTATTATCAAATAAAGAACAAGTAACAAAATTAATAAGTAAACCTAATTTTAAGGAATCAATTGTTTTTAATGAAAATCTAATTGCTATTGCTAATAATGTAACATCAATAAAATTTAATAAACCGATTTATCTCGGAATGTGTATTCTTGATTACTCTAAGTTGGTTATGTATCAGTTTTATTACAATGTTGTTAATGAACTATGGAAATCTAATGAAGTTTTTGGATCTTTCTTAATATTAGAACTGAAGATGACTGTTTATGAAGATATGAAAAAAATAATAGATGATTTAGACACACGAGATCATTTTCTTCATTCGACAAAAAATAAAAAAGTTATTAATAAATTCAAAAATGAACTAAATGGTAAAGTTATGAGTGAAATAGTTTTTCTTAGAAGTAAGGCATATACATATAAAGTTCTCGAGGAAAAACAAGCAACATGTAAAAAATTAAAAGGTATTTCAAAAACGACAATTAATAAAGATGTTACATTTGAAGATTATAAAAACTGTAAATTTAATGACGAAATTAATTATCGAAAGATGTATGTACTAAATTCGGATAAACATGGAATGTATATAAAAGAAATAAATGATGATAAACGATATATACTTAATGATGGTATTAGAACTCTTCCATATTCTGATCAATTTACAAATATTGTACATGATTAATCATTAACTTTGAATTTCGACTCCCGTCGATCAGCAAAGCTTAACTCTGAATAACTGACATTTTCGTTCCATCGTAAGCTGTGGTATCTGCAGGAACATTTTTATTAAATGTAGCCTTAACCATTATATCAGTTATGCTATTTTTTAACCTTTCACTCTGTTTTGAAACATCGAAAACAAATAACGGATAAATCGTTTGATAATCAATAGTGGTAATAGTTGGATTGCTAACCAATTCATCTATATCATAAAATTTTGATCTAAATGATACAGCATCATTATATACTCTAGAGAATTGAAACTTAGGGAATGATATTTGATAAGCAACCTCTGGATAACGCCTAGAATTTAACTGAACATATTTCTCACATCCAGATTATTGAATATTGATGCATGTTCTTTTTGATCAGATCTATTTTTTGTTTGAAAAGCTATTATGATCCATCTAGGTTTTTCGGGAGAAGCTTTTACAGATAATCTCCATGAAAATTGAGTTGCTACAGGAATTGTTATTGAATCACATTGTCTACTTTTCTATAACCAACATTTAATTTTGCTTTTGATTGATATAATTCAAACTTTTGTTGATCTGCTGGTAAAACATGTGGAACATACCATGAAATTTTATCAAGAGTAACTTTTCCTTCGTCAACTTGACCATCTCTATAAATTGCAATATTTGAATCTGGTCTTTTGTACAGAGTACGTTTTTGAGTAAATCCATAAAGAATCTTATCATAATCCTCTGCGAAACCGAAAATATGTTTCAGAGGAATTAGAAAGGAAAATGTTCCTTTAGGATCAGGATATTTTAGCAGTATCATTTGTCTTGTATCAAAACCTTCATTATTCTCAATTTGGTTATTAGTATCTTTTATCCACAATAAATTAAGTCCTTGTGATTTTGAAAAGTCATGAGGATACTTGAGTAATCCTAACATCGTTGTTCCTCGTCCTGGATGATTTAAATTTTCAAATTCTTGTCCTGATAACTGATATTTTATAAAATTAAACAAATACATTATGCCATTATTACAAAATCAGAGTTGCCAACTCTCACGCATTTTGCGGGAGACTCCCGCAAATTCGGTGAATCTCACGCTCTCCCGAAAATTCGAGAAATCTCACGCATTTGTCATTTTGACGTAAATTGAGTAAAAATCGGGAAAAATTATTCTGGTGTGATACAATTTTTAACTTTACACCGGTTTTAGGAGTGGCCTTATCAGATACGATAAAAAGTTGACCAAATTTAATTTGTCGAAAAACCAAAAAATTATTAGTCTAATAAAAACAAGTTTAAGAGAGGATTTTATTTTGGCCCAATTTGGCCAATGAGGCATGTGGAAACTGATTATCAAGGCCTACTTCCGCCCACGCCTTATTAATTCATCACTATTAATACTCTTATGTGGTTTTGCGTACATTGACGGTAAAATGAAAAATCTCCCACAAAAAAATGAAATCTCCCACAAAATTGGGAGAGATCTCCCCCCCAAAATTTTTTAAGAGGTTGGCAACTCTGCAAAAAGCTATTTTATCATCAGCAGTATATAATGCTCCATCTGTTTTTGTAAGTCTACCTTCAACTATTATATAGCTCTCACTTGGATGAGTAAAAATATCCTGCAATTCAATAGTTATTCTAATTTCTCCTCCGCTGTTTAAATTTGTACCGGTAATTGGAATGTATTCATGGTATTCATATTTTTCAATACTTTCATCTACCTTGAATTTTTCTTTAATTTCCAAAATGTCTTCCATTTTAATAGTATTCAATTTGAGCATCTGTAACGGGTGCTACTATAAATCTTATTCTACTAATGTGATAATATTCACGAATAAAAAAAAAATCAAATAAGGCGTTTAAAAAAAGAAAAAACGTTTTCAGGTTCCATGGTAATTTTTGGTTTAATGTAGACAGGGTCAGTTCTTTGCGTATATTTTTCAAATTGTATGATGTATCTAAATTCTTATTTTCTTTTTTAACCTTTATGTGTTGACCAGAAAATAACTCTAATATCATATCATTTTTTTCAATTGTTATACCATCAATAATTAAAGTGGATCCTTCGGGTGGTTCAAGTTTGTCTTCTGTATCTGTTAGTAAACGAAGGGTGCCATACCCTAAAGGATTATTTTCATAAACAAAATAACTTTTTCCATTAATTCTTTTATAACCGACATTTTAGAATTAAGTTTTATTTTCCTTAAACCATCATTTTTATATGCTATTGAGTTTGCATCACAAACTGGTTTAATATCGATGTCCCTTTCGGGCCTTTTAGGAAATTCAACTCTTTTGTATATTCCGTTCTTCTTTAATTGAAAACAATATAACCTATTTAGTTCTCCTCTGGATAAAAAACCATCAACATTTTCTAAATTTTCTAAGTCAACTGCATGGTTATTAAGTGGAGTAATTTTCTTTTTTTCCATTTTTACAAATAAATTATTTCATCTAAATTAAAATGTTTTTCAATTTGAGTATCTGTTAGATGCTACTATAAATCTTATTCTACTAATACGATAATCTTTATCAAAAATTAATATAATGCTGTTATTTTCAGAGTTATATTTAAAATATCGACCGTGATGAATCATGTTTAAACGTATTGTTGATTCTTTATTTTCTATTAAATCAGCTCGATCTATAAGTAAAAATGTATATTTCAACCCATCTTTAAAAAGGTTTCTATCTCGAGAATTAAAAAATTCAAATTCAATACTACCCAAATCAGATCTCTTGATCTTTTCATATGGATCTGTACCGATATTTTCAGAAACAAAATAACCTTTTTCCATTACTTCTATCATGGACTATATTTTTAAAAGTAAGTTTTAGTTTCATTAAACCATCATTTTTATATATTATTGAGTTTTCACCATTAACAGGCTTAATATCAATATCCCATTCAGGTTTTTTAGGAACTTCAGCTCTTTTATATATTCCGTTCTTCTTTAATTGAAAACAATATAAATTGTTTAGTTCTCCTCTGAATAAAAAACTATCAACATTTTCTAAATTTTCTAAGCTAACTGCATGGTTATTAAGTGGAGTAATTTTCTTGTAATCCATTTTTTACAAATAATTTATTTCATCTAAAGTTACAGGTAACTGTGTAAATCTTATCCGATGGATTATAAAGTCTGTGTAAATGAGAATATTTTTAAAACTAACATCACCATCTGTTTTTTCGGCTTTCAATTCATTAGGCATATTTCGGATTCTGTAATCATCTTTTTGTTTTTTTACAATTATTCGAAAATCTTTTGAATTATTTCCCGAAAAACTCATTTGTAATCCATCCATAATTTCTTTGTTATTAAAAGATTCTAAAACTTTACCTTCAATAATTATAGTTGAACCCACCGGAAAGTCTTCAAGAATCTTTTTTTCATTCTCAAATTCACAATTAAAAGTTAGAATGGTGCGTAGCTCATCCTTAACGTTTGAAAGAAAATATTCCTCATCATGTCGTTTTAAAACTGTTGTCTCTCTATATCTAGGAAGTGGAACCAAACTTCCTATAATTCGACCTGAGTAATATTTTGTTATTTCCTTTAGTTGATACTTTATCGCTTCTTAATTGAATATCTACACCCCATTCATGTTTGGTTTTTCACCAACATTTATAAGATTCACAGGTTTATCTTTTACTTCACTTATAAATTTAGGAGGTGGTGAATCTAGAATTTCATTTCTAACATACCTTCTTCATTTAATTTGAAACAATATATAGAATCTTTCTTTCCATTTTCATTAAAACCTTCAACATTTTCCAAATCATCTAGATTGGTTGCATACATATGAATTGGAACAATAGTCGTTGTTGAGATATCTCCACTAGGCATCAGTCCAAATTTATCGACGGACATTTTTAAGGAAAAAAATTTAGAAGAAATTTCTTAATACAAACTATTAATAATTTCATGAAAACGTTTTCCTTTTCATAATTCTTTTAAAACATACAAACACAAATGTCCACAAATTACTGTGTTCGGATCTTGTACTTGATTAGTAGAATATTGAGTATCTCCTTTTTTCTCTCTAAGATATTTGATTATTTCTAAAGGAGGTCGAATTCCATAACTGTCAAATTAATTTTTTTTTATTGTTATTGTCTTCGTCAAAGCCAAGGCTTGGATTCGGAGAATCGTCATGATACCAAGCGACCCAATGAGTTCCTCCTTTCGTTCCATCACCTAATTTCAGTATTCCACATTCTTTTCTTCTCGGTTTTTCAGGTAATTAAGTTCTTAAAAACACACCTCTAAAATTAGGAATTCTTAATTCCTTAACAGCTTTTAAAATATCAAAATTGGATAGTGCCATTTTTAGATGTGGTTTTTAAATTTCTCTAATATGAAATCTTATGACAACAGTTTCTCCTCATAAATTTAAAGGTTTATCATTTTGATCTGTAATTTTAACCTCTAAGTTATTTATCGTTTTCATAGCTATCGGCAGAAAAACAAGATTTTTAGGTTTTTCAACTATTTTATATCCCGGAGATACATTTGGGAAAAAGAATAAATAACCGGAACAGGTGTTCCGTTTATGATATTCAAATGAACTAGAATACTATTAACACTAAGAATGTTTACAATGTTTTCAGATTCATGAGTTCCCCATTCATAAATTTCATGATGTTTCCTAATAAATCAGCTAAGGTATTGTTTTCTTTAAAACTTACTTTGTGTCCTTTTTTGATAGTTATAACGGATTTTAAAGTTTGATTATTTGGTTCAATTTTTACCTCGTCACCAATCAGGCTTTGAATTGCAGTGTTTAAAGATTTAATTTCATAAGCACCAACAGGTATAAACTCTTTATGCCACATGATACCATCATAGTATTCAATCATGTTGTTGTGTTTGTCAATGTTGGGGAAAGAATAGTAAGTTTCTAAATTAACTAAGGCGATTTCATAATGTTTATCTTTTTCTAATTCTAAAGGGGGGTTAAACACTGTCCTAAATGCGGTTTTATTATTTCTAACAATAATTTGCTGTGAAAATTTTGGTCTTGTGTTTTGGGCGATTTCTCTTAAAATATTTAAGGTAAAAATATGTTTGCTTTCATCCATTTTTAATGTAATAAAAATCAGCTATTTTTAAGGCATGTAAAATGTATCAAACTTATATCTATATTTCCCGTTAAATTTATTACTAGAATTGTCAATTACAAGAAATCCATAAGGTTCTTCCCAACATTTTTGACAGAGCTTTTGAAAATCTTCTAATGTCATATCACCGCTTACATGATCCTTATAAATGTGAGTTATATTTTTATTATCTTGATTGAATAAACAGAGAAAATTTCCTTTTCTTATATTGTTTGTCTCGGTAATTTAAAATAATTTTGAGCTAGGTAGAAGCAGTCAACATTGTTATGCCTTCCTCTATAATAATAATCTTCGCATTTGTTTTGTTTCTCCAGTAAAATATCATCAAATGTCATTAAATTCTTATCTTCTGAGTTTAATTCGCTTGGATCTGGAACATCATCGGTATCTTCATAAAACAGACACTTGACTGCGTCATGCCCCTGACAATTAATTGGAGCTACGTTAGCTACGCGGTGTCTTTGGCAATTAGCTATGCGGTGGATTTGGCAAACATTAATCTGTTTTCCAAATTCTTCTAATAATTGACAAGGAGAAATATTCTTTTTAATATCAATATCCCATTCAGGTTTTTTGGTCTTGTGTTTTGGTCTTTTTGATTGAATAATTTAAATATGACATCTTTAGGTAGATTCTCTGCTCCAATTGTTCATGCCTTGACGTGGAGGAGTGGCTTGCGTGTCCCAGTGATCCCAGGAGCTAAGCCAGCGGAGGCCTCGTGCCCCTGACAGACAGGTCATGGGGGAAGGACCAGACAAGATTGAACAGACCGGCCCTCCAGGTTCGGGGGTGGGCGTAGGGCTAACAACCCTACCCTGAAATCCTTGTTAGGGTGACCTTACTTGGAGAAACCGAAATCGTTACGGAAACAGCAACATGGAAAAACCAACATTCTGGATGTGATGGACCTTCTGAGTACCTCGCGACTCGTATGAATGCAAGTAGTGAAAGCCGAAAGGAAACTGCTAGAAGGATAAAGGAGGAACTGAACACCACCAAAACGAAGACCAGGATTGGATACTGGAATGTTAGAACAATGTATGAATCGGGTAAGTTAGCACAAGTAACATCAGAGATGAGGCGCTACAACCTACACATTCTGGGTGTAAGTGAGAGCAGATGGACTGGATCTGGAAGGATCAAAACATCGTTCTCTACTCTGGAAGAGAGGATGACCAACATCATGAAGGAGTAGCCATCATCCTAAAGAAAGGACTGGACAAATGCTTGTTGGAGTGGAAACCAGTCAATAGCAGACTGATGAGGATGAGGATGAAAGGACGACACACAAACATCACTGTCATCCAATGTTATGCACCAACCAACGAAAACGACAACACAGACAAAGACGACTTTTATGAACAACTCCAGGGGGAAATGGACATGACGCCACGGCATGATCTCATCATTGTCATAGGAGACCTCAATGCTAAGGTAGGTAAAGATGATATAAATTATGAAAGAGTAATGGGAAAACATGGAACTGGAACACGGAATGACAATGGAGAAAGGCTTGTGGATTTTTGTGCCTTGAACTACTTAGTCATCGGAGGGACCCTTTTCACACACAGAGAAATTCACAAACTCACATGGAATTCTCCAAATGGAAGAGACAAGAACCAAATAGACCATATGATGATCAACGGTATGTGGAGACGATCCCTTCTAGATGTGAAAGTGAAAAGAGGAGTTGACGTAGCCAGCGACCACCATCTAGTGGCAGCCCTTATTAAAATTAAACTGAACAAGACCGGAATCAAGACACCAAAGCAAAGACACCTTAATATTCAGAAGAGAGATGCAAGTGTTAGAAATGCCTTCAACATACAAGACAAGAACCGATTCCAGGCTCTACGAGAGTCTGATAAGAACAACCCTAAAGAAAGAGGAATCGATTCACAGTGGAAAAGAGTAACTACAGTGTACACAGAGAGCAGTGTAGCCTGCCTTGGATTTAATGAGAAAGGGAAAAGCAAGGAGTGGATCCAACAAAGAACATGGGATGTGATCGAGGAAAGGAAAGTCATGAAAAAGAAACTCCTACAAGTGAAATCGGAAAGGCTGAAGGAGAGGTACCAACATAGCTACACAGAGTTAAATAAGAAAGTGGAGAGACTAGTAAAGAAAGATAAACGAGAAGCCACGGAACAGCTAGCGGCAGATGCGGAGGAGGCAGCATCAAGAGGAGAACAGGGTAAGCTCCACAAGATCACTAAGCGCATTTGTGGCAAATATGGTGGAAGACCAAGTGTTCCAATCAAAGACAAGAATGGGAAACTACTGACTACAGAACGAGAACAGGATACACGCTGGACAGAGCACTTTCAGGAATTACTAAACCGGCCACCACCTGAAGATAGAATAATAATACAAGATGCTGCTGAAGACCTTGACTTCTGTGGACACCGGAGGGACGGCGCAAGCGAGGCAGACCCAAGGCAACCTGGCGGAGAACAATCGAGGCAGAGATGAAATCCTTCAATCACTCATGGGGAACTCATCCACCAAAGAAAGAAGAGATAGTGGCAGCAATAAAGAGCCTAAAAAACGGCAAAGCTCCAGGAAAAGACAACTTGACTGCAGAACTGTTCAAAGCAGATCCGGATCAGTCAGCCACCATCCTTCAGCCACTGTTCACAACTATATGGGAAGCAGAAGCAGTACCAAAGAGCTGGAATGAAGGCAGAATAGTGAAAATACCAAAGAAAGGAGCACTCAGCGATTGCAACAACTGGCGTGGTATCACTCTCCTTTCTATACCCAGCAAAATCCTTGCCAAGATCATTGTGAAACAGATGCTGTGGACAAGACACTGAGAAAGGAACAGGCTGGATTCCGAAAGGGGAAAGGATGCATTGACCAGATCTTCACACTCCGAAACATCATTTCATCAGAGAACAGTGTTCAGAATGGCAAAGGCAGCTCATGTGAAGTTCGTTGACTTCGAAAAGGCCTTCGACAGCATCCACAGAGAGAGTATATGGCGCATTCTTCGGCACTATGGGATCCCCAGCAAGCTTGTTGAACTCATCAAAAGCTTTTACAAGAACTTCAGTTGTAGTGTCTGAAACAGTGATGCATCCTTTGAAGTGAAAACTGGTGTACGGCAAGGATGTGTGATGTCAACAATTTTGTTTAACCTCGTAATCGACTGGATTATGTGGAAAACTACAGAGGATGCACCAAGAGGCATCAGATGGACACTCTTCGACAACCTAGAGGATTTGGACTTTGCAGATGACCTTGCGCTATTGTCACATAGTCACCAACACATGCAAGATAAGACGCAGAGACTACATAATTTTGGATGCAAAGTAGGCCTTCGGATTAGCCAGAAGAGGGTCATAAGACCCTAAATGTAGACACTCCAGCACCAGTGCAAGTAGATGACAAGAACCTCACCATGACGGACAAATTTAAATACCTTGGTAGCATTATCAGACTAGAGGGTGGCACAAAGGAGGACATCCAAAGTAGGCTGGGAAATGCAAGGGCTGTCTTTCAAAGTATGAGCAACATCTGGAAATCGACACAATACGGCATGAACACCAAGATCAGACTGTACCAAAGCTGTGTCCTATCCACACTCCTGTATGGATCAGAGTGTTGGCGAATGACAGAAGGTGACCTCGCCAAGTTGTCTTCCTTCCACACCACATGTCTTCGTAGGACTCTCCGCATCTTTTGGCCAAACAAGATTTCTAATCAGGAACTACTAAGGCGATGCAAGCAAGAAGAAATAGCCAACATCATCACGAAGAGACGATGGAGATGGCTTGGACACGTGCTGCAAAAGGAAGCAAATTCTATAACCAAAACAGCACTTCTGTGGACACCGGAGGGACGGCGCAAGCGAGGCAGACCCAAGGCAACCTGGCGGAGAACAATCGAGGCAGAGATGAAATCCTTCAATCACTCATGGGGAACTCTCGCAAAGATGGCCCAGGACAGACAGGGCTGGAGATCCCTTGTTGCTGCCCTAAGCACCAGTGGGTGCAACAGGAAATAGTAGTAGTAGGTAGATTCTGTTCAAAACCCGTTTTTACAATCTTGTATTCAGGTTGAAGTAATGATTTCCCAAAGACATATAACTTGTTATAATCTAGCCATCCTTTTTTTAGCAGGAGGTTCAACAATAAATTTGTCTTTCCTGATCCTCTTTTTCCTAATATAATTCCTCTTATACTTTTAGGTAGCATAGGGCTGTTTTTTCTATTTATTAAATTATCATCCCAAGTAAGATTTGTTACATCCATTTTAAAAAGAAAAGAAAATGAAAAACTAGTATTTATTCCCAACAATAACTATATAGGAAATAACTGTTGTCGTCTTAGAAATAGTGTTGTATTTTCTTGGTTATGTCCCATGCATTGGTTCTCCCGGGTTTTAGCCTGTGATGCAATATTAAAACAATACAGATGCGTATGTGTGTGTAGGGGGAAGGTGTGTAAGGGAGTGTGTGTGTATGTGTGTGTGTGTATGGGAGTGTGTGTGTGTGTGTGTGTGTGTGTAAGGGAGTGGGAACCATTCATTTGTTGATATACTCGAGACCCTCAAAAACACTATAGTTTCTATTAACAGAATGTCAACAAAGTCTAAATGGGGGTCATAACGCTAAGCACTCTAATGAGTGATGGCGGGTTTGACCGAGCAGAGGAGATCTTGAAGAGAAGTGGTTAGGGTGTTCCAGGTGGATTGCCGTTGCTAAGGCTGCTAACGTAGATGTTTATATGAAGAATCGCTGTCCCCCGCTTGAACTGTGAACTCTATGTCACTCAATCGCTCTGATATTCTGTAGATATGAATCATCTCTGGCGGAACTGGCAACGCGACCTAATTCAAGTTGACTTGCTATGACTCATCTCTGGCGGAACTGGCAGGTTCGCGACCTAATTCGAGTTGACTCTATCGGTCTGGCGGAACTGGCAGGTCCGCGACCTAATTCAAGTTGACTGGTTGGACTGTCAAGTTTTCTATCTCTACTTCTTGAGAGCTCTGCTGTATATCAGATCTATAAATGTCTATCGTTGTTTCCCAATACTTTTTGAACGTTTCATTGCTTTTCAACATGTCCTTAATAGCAGTTTTCATTTGGTAGAATTCATAAAAGGAAATACCAAGAGCATAAAATCTATAACAAGTCCCAAAGAGCTGATAAATCTCTCTCAGTCTGCGAGCATATCTACTGCATATTCCAATGTTTTTGGTTAGCCATGTTTCCCATTTTCCAGTCCTTTTTCCAGCCATCTTTTCCGTTTTGTAAAGTGAAAATGTAAGTTCCAAAAGTTCTCCATATCGCAAATTTATAAACATGGAGTTTTTGTATGGCATTTTCAATTGTCGTTATACTCTCCAGTTTGAAGGAAAAGATTTCTTTTTCCGAAGTTGAGTTTTGGATCAATTTCTTTAGAACACAGGTAATCATGTACTTCTTGTGGCGATCTTGATTTCCTTTTCTTTACTTCAATTTGATACAAAGAATTCAATTTTCCACGAAGTACATGAAGAAAATGAGTTGCCCGGGGAAATAAGGTGTGACTACTCAACGAACAATTTGATTGGTTGACTTCATGTCGCAGTGCTGCAAACAAAGATCAATAATTGCAACAATAGAGTTTCCAGCCTGTGCAGCGCGTTCAGTTTTCTGCAGCAGAAAGTCTAAAACCAGGGATTCTAAAACTCTGGGGAAAACATTTTCATTTTTGAAAAAGCTGCTTTTTTGGGTGTTTATGCTTTAACAGGGGTTGAATTTTTTTATTTTTAAGGGTGCGCTAGAAAGGTATATTTCCTTTACTACTCATCATCATCATCTAGGAATATCATAAAGATAAGAGGGAATATAAAAATGACCTACACATCATTCTAGAATCTATAAGTAACAATGCGTGTATACCAAATAATTATATGTAAAAATGTGTTAAATCTTTTCAACCATTCAAGTAGAACTGGACAGAAAGCTTTAGTAAAGTAACTTTGATAGTCGTGTAAACTGTCAGATTAAATCCACTGGGACAACAGTAGTGCATTGTATAAAGTAATTACAATAAGTTACGGCAAAAATTCGATGAATCATGTTGCGTTAACATTTCTTGTTGGTAAATTTTTTGAACGCTTATTTGTAGAAAGTTATACATTTCATGTAGCTCATGGTTTAAGGTACTGGGTTAGTTTGCAGAGCATTTAAAGGATTGCAATTATGTGTTATACAGTGAATAAAGGCATGTTACTTGCGGGTGAAATAAAATTTTAAAAACTTAATGTAGTATCCTGGAATATTTTGCCTGAATATGGGAGTATAATCTGGACTGGTGGAATATAGCTGAACTACCCGTTCACTGCCGCACCACTATCAATCATTACAGTATTATTACTATTAGAATCATTAAGTTACCTGAAATTAGCAGAGAGTTGGTATTTTGGGACGATGCAGAAGTAGCGAAGCTGAGGAGGGGAGTCAACCGGGTAGTTATTAGTAATTAGTATAGCCAAAGCTACTAACTAGTACTACATGTAGATCCGATACAATAAGTGAATGAAATGAGACAGTGGTTCTCACCCTTTTTCTGACAATAGCCCACTTTGGTTCCAGAGTATCTTTCATCACCCCCTTCTCTGCTCCCCCCCCCCCCCCCGAAATCTCTACGTAAACTCAACAGACACATTTCACAAGAAGATACACAAATTATGACGTTAAGTTTTTCAAAGCTTTTTCAGTGACAATGCATAATATTGGTTATTCAGTATAAAACAAAGCATTTTATTCTGGTCCAGAGCAGACTTGTTCACACTGACCGTTGCGGTACCAAACCATGTGGAAGTTCTCGTTCTAAGACATGTATGCACACGTCCTTTAATCTACTTCTACCGAGTGCCTATTGGCGACCTTCGGCGTTAAGGAAAGTTTCACTTGCCATAGTCGTAATCTCGTGTATGCTATCCGCTGTGCCAGGTGTCATTTGTTGTATTATAATGGGTGAAACGGGTCGACAGCTTCATACTCGGTTTCGGGAATACCTCCGTGACATTGAGAATCTACCTGTATTTCTGTCCATTTCAATCAACCCGACCACGAGGCATCCAATGACTTTCAGATACTAGAACTCAATTCTTGACACCCGGGCGTTGAGGTGCGCTTTGAGACTGAGCAACGTTTAATTTTCCAGCTCGGTACCATCACTCCCTGTGGCATCAATGTACAGCGCTGCCTTAGATTATTCTATAGGTGTGAATTTTATTGATTTCTTTTTATTTCTTTTCTAATCTCTTTTTCTTTTTCTTTACTGCGGCTCCCACCAACCCTGTCTTGTGTTCTGAGGCACCATATTGCGCCTTCATCTTGATAACTAATCTAATGCGTCACTTCGAGCCTCTACACAATGGCAGACGTGCTTCTGTGCTGCAATAATTTATTGTTCGATTTTTTTATCTGTTCAATTTTCCAATTGTTGTTTTTTTCTTTTTTTTTCCCCCTGAAAAAGGCTGTTGCCGAAATAAAGGCTATTTTCTGTCTTCTCTTTTAGTTTGAGCTTCGTCGCATCGTTTGGATATATTATTTCTTACGCGAGGCCGTGCTACATACACATGTATAACTTTTTCTTTTTGCCAAATTTTGACTATTACTATACATCGTGATCGTTATTACTGTTACTCCCTTTGTACATCATGTCCTCTCTTATTCTGTTATTGTACTTTGTAATGTTCCTTTCAGTACAGTAGTAGTCAACTAAGCTCATTTGCTGAGAACAAAGCAATCTTTGTCGAGGAATTGTTAGGCAGGGCAGTGAATGTAAATTTAGCACTATGAATGACGAAAAGGTGCGTGACATTGGGGTTGAAGCATTAAACTTGAATTCGGAAGAAAGTTTGAGTGCATAATATAATGTTATACTTATACAACTGGACAAGACATGCACCGAGGCAGGCTGGAAAGGCAGATGTAATAGCGGCCGGCAATTTTTTGCCGTATATATGCCAGTAAGAGCACTTGACGAGCCAAAAAAACAGGTTCACTTTCTGACTGGGAAATTTATGAAACAGACAGGTGGGGTGAGGTTGAGGAAGATATAGATCAATGAAAAAATTGGGTGAACTCAGTGATGAGAAAGATGGTAAAACTACAAGGGAAGGGGGGCTATGGGAGAGAAAGAGAGAGAGATCGGTGCACATTTTCATAGGTTTGGTCCGTTATTCGATAACCAAACTGAGTTATTTCAGTAGTCCTTGGAAACGATGGAAGGCAAGGCGTCATATCTGAACTAGACCAGAGAAGCTCCAGAAAAAAACCCAAATGTTCTGGCTGAATCTGAGTCTGACTACTCTGAGGACGGAGATGAAGAGCCATCATTTCAGGAATTCGTTCACCATGGCGCTGAGAAACAAACAGCAGGACCCACAGACTAATAAATTATAAATTAATTTATTAGTCTGTGGCAGGAACCAACTACATGTTACATGCATCTCATTCTCATCATGAGGAAGTGTCTGCTGACCCAGACGTTTATATTGCGACTGTTGGATCCAGATGGTCACCTGTGCCACCGACGGAAAATCGAACTCAGCACAACATATTTAACCGCCAATAAAAAAACAAAAACAAACCACGAGACCGCATCTCTGTGTTCAGTCCAACATGTGTTTCTTCTTTTTTTTATGACAATTCATTGCTGGCTGCCATAGTTACATTGTATGCACAAATGTTGGACGAAGGAGAGAATGGGAGTAATGTGGACAGACGCCGATCAAACTGAGATGGTGGCTTCCTTGGGACGCTGTGTTCTTCTGCTGGTGCCCTGAATCAGAACCTGCAAAGTACGACCATCTTGTGGCATAAGATATAGTGATCATCTCTGGCGCAAGGAGACGCGCTCTGCACGTGTGTGTAAGGGCTACGGACCTATTTGGACCCAAAAGAGAAATTTGGGACAGCTTCAACAAAACCCTAATGTACACAGAATTTTAATTTTTAATTTACATCTTCTTGTTGCAATGCAGTATATCGTTCTTCACATTTTATTGTTTTTGTTACTGTTAGCGTTACGCGAGTCTGGGTCAGAGGGCTCTGACCCACGATAGCAGAAGCGGTGTGGAAAAGTACATGTTGGTATACATGTGTCAGTAACGAGTATGGGTCAGAGGTGACCCACGATAGTAGATTGCTTGGTGGAACAGTATCGCTATATATGACGAGTCTGGATCAGATCTGACCCACGATAGTAGAATGCGTGTAAAACAGAACAGTGGTCAGTTCCCTATTGACTTTTGTTCGCAAATGTCTTGATCACCTTTTTAATTCAATACATGTTAGGAGCTTCAGCAATCAGGCCCACATGGTTGATTAATTACAGAATCAAAACCACCTCTATGTGTCAGTATGACCCATGATAGTGGATCGGGGATCCTCATCCTTTTATAGGCATAATACATGACCTAGATAGTCTGGTGCAGTGGTTCGCTCTCGCACAAAGTGATGCCAGGTGGTTCCGCGGCATTGACTTTGTAATGCGGAAGTGACTCCCCCGAGTGTAAACACACTGGCGGAAAGCGGTGAGATTTAAAAAAATGAAAGTGATCTTTCACCAGACTTTGAATACCGGGACTTTGATGTGTAGGCTACAGGTTGTTTAACTCTTTTGGGTCTTATCCCCCATTCATCGGCTCCTGTGAAAAACGCGTTTGGCAATTGGACGTATCGCCGATTTATATTGTTTTCTACATTCAATTCTCTTTAATTTGATTCTAACATTTTACTTTGCTATCAATACTTTTTGCTCTGTAAAGTGTAAACGTTTTTCTGAACCATGCTTTTTTTTTCCGAAGTGGAAAAAATTAATTACGTCCAGACTTGACCGAAGCCCCTAACACTGACGTCCTGCTTGCAATTTACTCTGAAGTGAACCAGTTTTTTAAACTTTGCAGTGCAGTCAAGGATTTAGTGATTTCAGAGGCTATGTTATTGATTTATGGCGATGTTTGATTAAAAGCCACAGTTATGGACTTGATTTATGATGTGTACAGTGTAACCTGGTGGAGCATGTGTTCTGTTACTTCGAAAGATTAATGCTGCAGAAAGGATCACATAACGTGCCGAATTCTATGATAACCTTTGTGGACCATGATAAGAATTTTAAATGTTTAGCAAAAGTGAATTTTTTTTCAGTTTTAACTTTGATATATTATTTTTCAATCGTTCAGGCCGAGGAGCTCGACTGGCGTCATTTTCTGTAATCCAGTCGGGTGTCAGGTCAGAAAAATCTGCTACTGGTAACATGTAATCCAGTACAACCTGTTTCATGAACTGGTACGCTAGCATGGTATCAGTGGGCGTGCACCTGTCGGTGCAAACGGCCAGGGCGGAGGAGGTTTCATCTAACCCAACGGCCACATGCTAGGGCACAATGTGACCCTCAGTGCTTGAGTCCTTCATATTGGCCCCCGGTAGCGGTGTGGTCATATGCTTGTTTGCCTAAATCACAGACGAAGAATTGAGCAAACTTCCCGGACGCAGCTTCGAAGCTGGCGGCAGCAGGCCAGTGGTTGATTGATAGGGCAGATGGCAATATACCGTCACTCTGGCCTGGATATCGTGACACAGAGCATCCACCAGTATTGGTGTTCTTTGGTTTGGGTCTTTCACCCTAGTCAGTTGGGACTGCGAGGCTGTGGAGTAGCCTACAGGCAGCCGGTCAGGCAATATGACTGTCCCTCTGGCATCCTCCTGCACCTGGATACATTTCCAGTCGTCTTGACCCTGTCTTGCCACTTGGATAAGTTGTGCCCAGGCGAGAGAGTGAGTCTGATGTTTGCGCAGCTCTTTCTCACTAAAAACAAATTCTTTGCGCCAGTCTTAACACTCACCTCGTCTTCTTTCATCTTTGTCTCGTCTTCTTTCCTCTCAAAATTCCAACGGCGATGGGCGAGTGCGGTGGCAGCAGGTTTGGATAGACTGGAAGCTGTTAGCACAGACCTACACGTTGGTGGCTGTGGGCTATGGTCGCTTCATCGTCGATTGAAGTGGATGCGTGGGGAGGCAGCACCCACAGTAGCTGAGCAGCCTTATTTAAGGATAGCACTGCTCACCTCAACTGAGGAAGGGGCTAGAAAAGGTGCCCTAAAGAAAGCCCACTTCACATCACCCTGACTGGTATACCGCGACCAGTGGGGATCCCTTTTTGCGGTCGAAACAAAAAGAAATTCAGCTTACTCAGGCTAGGAGCCTGGAATATACGCACACTACAGGACAACTCAAACAACCCGGAAAGACGCACTGCACTTATTGCCATTGAGCTCAGCAGGTACAACCTGGACATAGTGGCACTCAGTGAGACCAGACTCCCTGATAGTGGCCAACTCAAAGAGCTCAGTGGTGGATACACCTTCTTCTGGAAAGGCAAGGGTGCAGTCGAACCGAGACAGCATGGTGTTGGGTTTGCAATTAAAAATGACCTTGTCAGAAACTTGCAGTCCATGCCAATTGAAATAAATGACAGGCTAATGACACTCAGGATCCCAGTTGGGAAAAGCCAGTCAGCCACCCTCATTAGCGCATATGCGCCCACCATGACAAACCCAGATGAAGCCAAAGACAAGTTCTATTCTGATCTAGAATCTGTCATATGCTCTGTCCCGGCAGCTGATAAGCTGATTCTCTTGGGGGACTTCAATGCTAGGGTTGGCTCCGAAATCTCAGCGTGGCCAAATGTTTTGGGCCCTCATGGAGTTGGTTCATGCAATAACAATGGGTTGCGCTTACTTACTTTGTGCGCTGAATTTGGCCTGTTCATTACCAACACAAATTTTAGTCTCCCCGTGAGAAACAGAACGTCATGGATGCATCCCCGCTCAAAGCATTGGCATCTCATAGACTATGTCATTGTGAGGAAGACTGACAGAAAGGATGTCCTTGTAACAAAGGCGATGTGTGGTGCCGAGTGTGGAACTGACCACAGACTCATTGTTTGCAAGCTCAGACTAACATTGAGGCGCAATAGACGCCCTCAAGGGAAAGCGCCACCTAAACGCCTAAATGTTTCAAAACTCTGCTCAGCTGAGAAACAGAGCGAGCTCTCATCAGAACTCTCCTCAAAATTGGATTGCGTGACTTTTGACCCTGAGAACATTGAACAGAGCTGGACTGACCTAAATACGACTGTACACTCTTGCGCCAGCAGCACAGTTGGTTTTCCTGTCCGCAAGCACCGGGACTGGTTCAATGATAATGATAATGAAATCAAAGTGCTCATCAAAGAAAAAAATAGTCTCATCCAAGCTCACTGCAGTGACCCCTCTTCCACAGCAAAAGCTGATGCACTGCGTGCATGTAAGGGTGTACTCCAGAAGAAGCTGAGGATAATGAAAAATGACTGGCTTGAAGAGCGAGTAAGAGAAACTCAGAAATATGCCGACACAAACAACACTAGAAAGTTCTTTGAGAGCCTCCGAGCTGTGTTTGGACCATCCCGCTCTGGCACTACGCCACTTCTTGCGTCAGATGGTTCAACACGCATTGTTGAATTGAATGAAGGTGTCGGAGAACTTCACCTATCTTGGCAGTACACTGTCTTCCGCGGCTCGTGTTGATACTGAAATTCTCTCAAGAATCAGCAAAGCCAGCTCGGCATTTGGCAGGCTTCGAAAGAGAGTATGGGATGTTGCCGGCATTCGCACAGACACTAAGCTGAAAGTGTACAATGCTGTGGTCCTTCCCACCCTACTCTATGGGGCTGAAACCTGGACAGTGTACCAATCGCATGCCACAAAGCTAAATCACTTTCATCTGGCCTGCCTTAGAAAGATCCTAAGGATCAAATGGCAGGATAAAATTCCAGACACTGAGGTCCTCAATCGTGCCAAGCTACGTTGGGCAGGACATGTTGTCAGAATGCCCGACTCCAGACTCCCTAAGCAAATCTTCTTCTCTGAGCTCTCCAATGGAACGAGGAATGTTGGGGCCCCAAAGAGACGTTACAAAGACACTCTCAAGCAATCACTGAAGGCCTTTGCCATTGATGTGAGTGAGTGGGAAAAGCTCTCGCTTGATCGTGCAAATTGGAGGGCGGCCCTTACCAGAGGCAGCAAAGCATGGGAAGCTGACAGAGTCCAGCAGGCTATCAAAAAAAGAGAACGGCGCAAGAAAAGGCCCAGTGGTACTGAACCAACGGAGCACTCTTGTCATTTATGCGGAAGGGTCTGCAGGGCAAAAATAGGACTTATCAGTCACATGAGAAGCCATAAGTCATGAAAGAACAGTCTTTCCATTCTGTCCTCTGTGTCCTTTAGTTCTCTTTATTGTCCATGTGTTGAAATTCTCAACAATTTCTGTTCTTTATTCCTCTGGTGTTGTTAAGGTCATCATCATACCTGATGGACGAACTATTATTATTAATAATCCAGTATCACATTGTGCCACTCACAAAATATACGTCACTTTGTCATTTTCAAAGCCTCGTATTCGTAACTTTCGGGCTCTTAGGTTCAGACCAATGTCATAGGCTAGGTTTTCAGAGATACTGATATTTAATGGAAATATGACAATGCTTTGATGGTAACTGAATTTTGTTGTCTGGGTTGAATTTAATTGAAAAGCTAACTTCAAGAGCGTACCGGTACCAAAAAATAATATGTACTTTGTATGTATGTTTTCTGTTGCCTCTGCTACATGTGATATCTTCATCCCTGTCATTTACTGTTGTGATATCTTCACCCCTGTCGACTCTGTCATGATATCTTCACCCCTATCCCCTGCTGTCTCTGTTATGATATCTTATCTTCGCCTGTCTCCTGAAATCTCTGCCATGATATCTTCACCCCTGTCTCCTGGTGAATCTGCTGTGCTATATTCGCCCGTCTCCTACTGTCTCTTCTATGACTTCTTCACCATTTTCTCCGCCATTGGTCAAAAGAATTTGCTTTGACTGACGGCTCTGCTACATCACATTCTACATTCAATACTGACACATTTCAAAAGCAAATCGATGACCAGAATTATGAGAATAAGTTATGATAAATTATAATGTGTGAAAGTGGGCTGAATATTAATCTACGAATAATGGTAAAAAATAATCCTTGTATAATTATAATAATAATTATTAATAGTGTTATTGTCTGCCATTAACCATTTCAGGGCAGCGCTTACGACAATTGTAATAAAGAATTTCCTGCAGTGTGTGAAATAATAAAATTTTATAACCAAGATGTTTACTTATGAGTTGTACTTGCGTAAAGATGGTGGTGAAGTGACCATTTGCCGTTGGTGACCACAAGCAATGGCTATAGCATAATGCAACCATCAGTGGGGCACGCAATAAGCAGCTGCTAAGCAAGGTTAAAGTCGGGTTAGAACATTTTGTTTTTGCGATATTATTTTCCACTCTGTTTTCTCTGAAATTTTTGACAGTATTAACCTTTTCCGTACGTCGCTATTTTCCCTGCGGCCCGTACGTCGTGGTAAATTTTGTTACCACACTGTCCCGTATAGAGAAAAATGCAGGTTATGCCTATGCGTACGTCCTGGGAACAATTGTTACCATACTGAGACAAGTGTAGAATAACACGCTTTCAGTCGGTCTGTCCCTCGTGATCACAAATACTATCCAATGCAGCTTCCATGGGGACTCGGGGGATCACTTTTTGTCAAAAGAAAACGTTATGTGGAATGTTTATTCTCTAAATTTACATATATAATAATAATGTGCATCACCATGATTCTTAGCCAGGGCGCTAGAATAAGATACTCGCCTATAGTTTTCTTTCGGTTTCTACCTGAATGGAAACAAGGTGTGTGATTGTAGTATGTAATTTTTACAAAAAGATGATTATACTCCCGTGAATTTCAAACGATGTTCCGTAATGCCCCCCACCCCACCTTCACCTGCAACAATCAGATAAGTTTTATTATCTAAGAAAGCTCTGCCAGTACAGGAAAAGCCTCGGAGATGCTTATTTTTTCAATACATATATAATATGTTACAGTAAGAACCCGTACCTAGGGAATACGAGTATAAATCACTGAGCATTTTAGTAAATCCACGTAATCCCCGATTCACTCAGGGACTTCCCGTAATTGCTGAAATTTCTAGTGATAACGCGAAATCCCTAAAATTAGACCTGTCATTTTACGTGTTCTTACTATTGAGCTTTCAGTGAATTCGCGTAAAAGCCCCGCCTCTGAATAAGACTCAGTTCCCTCTTTAAAATAGTTAATATTGGTGTGCTTGCTCTGGTGTGCTTGCAAGAAAGTACATCACAAAACTTGCTTGCTCTGCACCGTCAATGTGTTATGACACCGAAATTGGGTGAGTTTGGCAGTGTGTTTGTTTTGATCAAAGTTTATTAGATAAGGTTGTCTCGCTTCATTATTCGCCTTCCTCAAGCAAAGTCAAGATGTCTATCGAGGAAAAGTTTACACAACAGCTCACGGATCATTTTAAAGAAAACAAAAAAGGATTAATCAAAGTTTATTAGATAAGGTCGTCTCGCTTCATTATTCGCCTTCCTCAAGCAAAGTCAAGATGTCTATCGAGGAAAAGTTTACACAACAGCTCACGGATCATTTTAAAGAAAACAAAAAAGGATTAATTCCAAAATATGACTATCAGAAGACCATTGATGACTGGAAAGCAGCAGCTGATAATTCCCATGCCAAGGGGCGGCTTGGATATTATCTGTTGGAGAAGTAAGTTTTCACTTCAATATACAATTTTACTCAGTCAGTCTCAGACAAATTCTCTCTCTCTCCCCCTTTGTCTCTCTCTCCTCCCTCTCTCTCTCTCGTTTTATTTGTTGTTGTTGTTGTCTTTCATTTAGTGTTTTGATTTTTTATTTTGTTTTACGAATGGTGAAGGTCTCTACTTGTGTGTCTGTCTGTCTCTCCCTCTCTCTCTCCTTATCTCACTCTCTCTCTTTTATTTTGTTTTACGAATGGTGAAGGTCTCTACTTGTGTGTCTGTCTGTCTCTCCCTCTCTCTCTCCTTATCTCACTCTCTCTCTCTGTCTCTCTCAGGTATGAAGTACTCCAGTGCGGGCCCACAGAAAAACTGATAAAGAGACGTTCGGCACAACAGGAGTCGCCACTCTACTACGTGAGCATCGAGGAGACGTTTGATGTTGTCAAGAGCGCCCACATCTCAACTGGCCGTGGTGGAAGAGACCGGATGCTGAAAGAACTACAAAAGAAATATGCAAACATTCCAATTAAAGCCGTTGAGCTGTTCAAGTCACTCTGTCAAGAATGCCAAAAGAAACGAAAACGGCCGATGACGAAGGGTGTTGTCGTTCGTCCAATACTCACCAAGGAATTCTCGTCAAGGGGTCAGGTGGATCTTATTGACATGCAAAGCATGCACAGTGGATCCAATAAGAAATGGATCAAGGTGTACCAGGATCACTTGACGAAGTTTTGCATCCTTCGAGCCTTGACGTCTAAAAGAGCTGCAGAAGTTGCTTTTCATCTACTGGACATTTTTCTTCTCATTGGTGCACCCGTTATTCTCCAAAGCGATAACGCATCCGAGTTCACTTCACACGTCATCACAGAGCTGAAGGAAGTTTGGCCAAACCTAAAAATGGTGCATGGTAAGCCTCGCCATCCCCAAAGTCAGGGGTCGGTTGAGCGAGCAAATGGTGATATTAAAGATATGCTGGTGGCATGGATGGCTGATAAGGACTCACAGGACTGGCCTACGGGCATCAAATTTGTTCAGTTCCAGAAAAATAGTGCTCTCCATTCCGGGATAAAGTGCTCTCCATATTCTGCAATGTTTGGCTGTGAGGCTCGTGTTGGACTTACTACTTCGTCTTTGCCGGTGGAAGTGATTGCTCGGATGGAGACTGAGGAAGATCTTCTTGCTGTCAATGAAAACCCTCTCTCCCAAACCAGATCCAAGCTACAAGTGATGAAACAGCAACAGTTGGTGTGACAGACGGTGTTCTACCTCCAGTCGAACTTGAAAGCACATCAGCACAAGACATTGATCTACCCACAGGACCTTCCTCGCCCACAGCAACACCATCTGCCTACGATGTTGACAGTCCTGGTTCTTATGGACAATCAGAAGAGCATGTGACGTCTCTCTCACCCACTCCATCTGACACTCCTGTTTCCTCTGCTGAAAACCTTAGGGTCGAAGAACGCATCAAACAAATCAAAAGGCGTCGTCGTGAAGCAGCCAATGCACAAACTTCTCAAGCAGAAAGGATGGTGAAAAGAAGTCGTGTAGAGATGCGAGCTGGCGAACAAGGAGACAACGTTGCTGTGCCAATTCCACTTGTTGATCGTGGGAGAGGCGATCCTAGAAATATCCTTGGTGTCATAATTGACAGACGAGAAGACACAGACCAATATAGGATAGCCGTAAAAGCTGGTATTCTCAGTGGTCTGTATTCCAGAAATCAATTCGATCTGTGCCCTGTGCGTCTTCTAAACACTGACGACATAAACACCGAAAAAATAGTTTCACTGCGCTCGGCGGTGATTTCTCAATCCTCTTCAGGTTGACAAGATAAGATAAGATAAGATAAGATAAATTTTATTCGTCCTTGTACAAGGAAATTTGTTTTGATCATTGAATACATAACAATACAGTTACAGAAGCAGAAAGTATGATACATAGCGCGCACACACACATATATACACACACACTGATAAATTAACTAAATTAACAAAATTAACAGTGCACACAATATGCTTCCCTAACTAAAACACATTGACCTGACACGCAGGACATAATTCAACTGTGCACAGATTACGATCAAGATGACGACATTATTGTAACATCCTAGTTGATGATGGAACAAACGATTTAAAGTAGCGCTCAGTTTTAGTTTTCTTTGACAACAGCCTTAAACTTCTTACAGATCTTATATATTCCTTGTGCAGGGGATGTTGAGGGTCATTTATAATAATATTAGCTTTTTTAATACAAGCACCAGTGTACAGCTCATCAAAATATGGCAGATCACAGATACAAATTTTGGATGCTTTTTTAATTAAATTATTGATCTTATTTTTATCTTTTTGTAAGATGTTTCCTCCCCAACAGACAACTCCATACATCAAAACGCTCTGAATAGCCATAGTGTAAAATATTTTCAGAATGCTTTTGCTAACTTTTAAAAAGCGGAGCTTTCTGAGGAAATACATGCGCTGGTTGGCTTTCTTGTATACATATGTTACATGCGCATGCCAGTTAAGCAATGAATCAATAGTAATGCCAAGATATTTGGCCTCTGTGACAATTTCAACCTCTTCATTGTTGATAGTAAGAGGGCAAACAGGATCGTTGTTATTTTTCCTAAAGTCAAAAACAAGCTCTTTTGTTTTCTTAACATTCAGTAGAAGATAGTTGTTATTACACCAACAATGAAAGGATTGTACAATGTTAGAATATTCGTGGCCAGAGTTAGGTAAAAGGCCTAAAATAGCAGAGTCGTCGGCAAATTTAAGAAGGTAAACGTTGTTGTGTGTCACAGTGAAATCATTTGTATACAATGTATACAAGGCAGGTGACAGCACGCAGCCTTGTGGCGCTCCTGTGTTTGTTGTGAGTAATTTGGAAAATGTGTTGTTTATATCCACAAACTGGCTTCTCTGTGTTAGAAATTCGAAGATCCAGCTCTTTAAAAAAGAACTCACGTGTAGGTTGGTAAGCTTTGGAAACATTAAGTGCGGTTGTATGGTGTTAAACGCAGACGAAAAATCGACTAGGAGCACACGAACACAGGTTTTACCAGTGTCTAAATGACTGTAGATGTTATGCAATAAAAACAATAAGGCGTCTTCTGTGTTCCTGTTTTCTTTGTATGCAAATTGCAAAGGATCGAGATTTTGTTTGACCTCCTTCGTTAGTTCAGTTAAAACAAGTTTTTCAAAGCATTTAAAGATAATGGAAGTTAATGCAACTGGGCGAAGGTCGTTCATTTCAGATATTTTTGGTTTTTTGGGGACAGGTAAGATTTTTGACAATCTCCAAATGTTTGGTATGTAATGGTTTTGAAAGGATTTGTTGAAGATGAAAGTAAAAATTTTTGCTAGTTGTTCAGCACATGTTCTCACTACTTTGCTTCCAATGTTATCTGGTCCAGATGCCTTTCTTTCTTTAACAGATTTAAATTGTTTCACAACAGCATCATAATCAAAACAAATATTACATTCATCATTATCAAAATCAAAACTGTCTCTTATTTCCTGGTGTTGGTTGGAGAAATCGTGTTTGTCAAAGCGACAGTAGAACTGATTCAATTCATTGGCAAATTCGCTTTCATTCACAACATTCACTTTATTCTTCATACAATCGTACCCCGTAACCTGTTTCATTCCCTTCCACACAGATGACATGTCATTTGATTTAAAACTTGCTTCAATTTTATCTTTGTATTCTTTTTTACACACTTTGATTCTCTTTTTAATTTGTTTGTTTACTTTAGCGAGGTCGCTTTTACTATAGTTTTTTCGGAGTCTTTTTTTGTCAACAATAGCTTCAAGGCATTCTTTTGTTAACCATGGTTTACTATTTGGATACACACACACACTTTTCTTAGGTATAATTAGATCTTCACAAAACTGGACGTAGGAGTTAACAGTAAGAACAAGGTCGTCTAAATTAGTACATGTGTTTGTAAAAATGTCCCAATCCGTGCAGTCAAAACAGGCTTGAAGTTGGTCGCAGGCCTCGTCTGTCCATGTTTTTATTACTTTGGTGTCTGCTTTATAAGTTCTTAACACAGGTCGATACTTTGGTTGCATAGATATCATAAGATGGTCTGAGTTCCCCAGTGGTGGTAGAGGGAAAGAACGATAGGCGCCAGTGATATTACAATAAAATAAGTCCAGAGTGTTCTCGTCTCTAGTAGGAATGGTGACATATTGGGTGTAGTGCGGGATGTTGTCCATGGTTGCATGATTAAAATCTCCTTGTATGATGTGAACAGCGTCTGGCCATTTTGATTCCTGTGTATTTATGATGTTATGAAGGGTTGTTGCAGCGGTGGTCTTGTTAGCATCTGGTGGTATGTAGACGGTGTTGAAAACCACATTTGTAAACTCACGAGGTAGATAGTATGGACGAACGTTTACAGTAAGAACCTCAATATCAGGTGTGCAGATGTTGTTTACAATAGTGATGTTGTTGGCATGGGCCCAGCGTTTGTTGATGTAAATGCAAACACCCCCGCCTTTAGATTTTAATGATGCCTCTGTCCTGTCCTCTCGATATAAAATGAAACCATCTATACTTGTCTCGTCGTTGGTGTTGTTAGAGTCGAACCAGGTCTCAGTGAATGCAATAGCCGAGGCATCTCGGTAGTCGTGGCACCATTTCGTACAACATTGTAATTCATCTAGTTTGTTACTCAGCGTGCGACAGTTACCAAATAAAACAGCAGGAAGAAATGGTCTTGATTTTCTTCTCTTGTTTCTCACTTTTATGCCGCCTCTTCTACCTCTTTTCCTTTGTTTTTGATCAAAGGCTTCACAAGATGCAACTGTACTGGTGCCAAAAAGTGTAGGACAAGGCGATGTAAATGCTTTAAAGCAGGGCTTCAGTGTAACTCACGCTGTCATAGCAGCCTCAATTGTTGTAACAAGTGACAACGTCGATGGTGTCTGCCATTTTTTAGTTTTTTTAAATGCTTATTTTTATATCGTGGAGCAGGTGTGTGTGTGTTTGTGAGAGAGAGAGAGAGAGAGATGGAGAGAGAGAGAGAGAGAGATGGTGAGAGAGAGAGAGAAAAAGAGAGAGAGAGAGAGAGAGAGAGAGAGTGAGAGATATATAGAGAGAGTGTGTATCTTTTACCGAACTATTTAAGCAATAAAATTTTTATACTATACATGCCTGTCAATGTTTGCATTGTGTGCAAGTGTGATCAGGGATTACACGTAACTACTGGGACCATTTTTCAGGGATTTCACGTAATCCCTGATTATTTCAGTGATTACGTGAAATCTCCGAGTGAAACAGGGATTATGCGTATTCACTGAAATATTCAGTGATTACTCGTATTCCCTAGATACCTTTTCTTACTGTAACATATATACTATCTTATTATATCCTCCCCTCATCCTGTCCTAATTGTTCTTAATTTTTTTGTTGTAACAAATTGCTAAGTATTGTATTATTTAGTTCGAAATTATGTTGTGGGACCTATCGTTGTCATTTGCTCATGAGCACAGCACAGTAAGAAAGCCACATAATTTTTTTTCACTTCTAGTTACGTGCTGCAACAATGAGTCAAGGTCAGTTGAACGACACTATTACGGTGCCGTCCAAAAAGTAAAGTCTGAGAAAACACAGTATATATCCATAATGCGGTAAACAGTCTTTTGAGGGCAAGGACTGACATACTGTGGGTCCAATATTTCTATAACAGTTAACAGTGCCTCATCAAACCCTACCACACTGGAAGACAAGGCGAGAGCGACAATGAGAAGGATAAGAACATGAATCAATGTCAGTTTGTCATATTCCGATCCGCATATAAATTGAACAAAATGAACTTCAAAGGCGGTGAAGGGGCCGTGTGGTCCATGAGAAAGACAATCACATTATAGATACGGAAAGAGTCAAATGATTAAATCGAAGTGCAATAATTCCCAGAAATGCAAGCGTTTCTGATTTGGGTGCTGTCGATTACAAGGGATATTTCGGGAACAAATAGGCTTACATAAAAATTAAAATAATGAGCAGTAAATAACATCCCTGTCGTTGTCCACGCATTGAGCGTTCAACCCTTGAACTATGGCTGAGGAAACTGTTCTTCAGGCTTTTCAGAATTGAGTAGGAAACATGACAAAATGTTTGACGCGAGGACCATTGGAATGACTTGCCCTTTCCAATGACAGGCCTCAAAATGGGTGATAGTGAAAGAATTTTCTGATTTCTTCTCCATGTAATCTTCAGCTCAACAGCCTCACATGCGTGTCACATGTTGTTCCTTCGCAGATTGAATAGCACTGGCTGAAGCTCTATCAACTTTCATGACCGTCTTGTCAGCACTGCATAATTATTTTCTTCACTATGTGCCACTCACTGTCCTACTGTGCATTTAGTATGCTTCACATTCAAGTCAGTTCTTCAACACTCATTTGGTCGTGCGGGCGAAAGCTGCACTCACTACCGACAGCGCTCCATAAATAGCTTCAGCCATAATTTTCTAACTGTTCCCTTAAAACCTTGGAAAAGACAGGATATACCCCATACGGTGTTTTATCAAACAATAAGCCTACACTTTCCGTCGGAACAGAAATGAAAACTTCAAGTTCATACGTGGTCGATTTCGATTACCGGTACCTTATATTTAAAGAGGGGGAAATAATACATGTACATAAAATGAAGAGATTAGCATATTTTGTTACATAAAGGGGCCATAAAATTAAACAGTAGAAATGAGAAATAATCATCTAAGATAAGATAAGATAAGATAAATTTTATTCGTCCTTGTACAAGGAAATTTGTTTTGATCATTGAATACATAACAATACAGTTACAGAAGCAGAAAGTATGATACATAGCGCGCACACACACATATATACACACACACTGATAAATTAACTAAATTAACAAAATTAACAGTGCACACAATATGCTTCCCTAACTAAAACACATTGACCTGACACGCAGGACATAATTCAACTGTGCACAGATTACGATCAAGATGACGACATTATTGTAACATCCTAGTTGATGATGGAACAAACGATTTAAAGTAGCGCTCAGTTTTAGTTTTCTTTGACAACAGCCTTAAACTTCTTACAGATCTTATATATTCCTTGTTCAGGGGATGTTGAGGGTCATTTATAATAATATTAGCTTTTTTAATACAAGCACCAGTGTTCACATTACAGACATTTCTATAGGTACTGTCCGTATAAAACTAAGTCCCAAATCAAAAACTAAACACAGCAGCACTACCAGAATGTTGCCCAGTCGATATTGAGGATGGTCCTGGAAATCGTCCATAAAGATGACTCGCTTTTTTATTTTTTTCACAACAAAGAATGAGAGGCTCCGATGCTTTGTTCTCATCGCCCCATATTACACATACCACTGAAATTTGATCTCCTCAAAAACCATTATTGCTTGCGTTTCATGAGGGGTTTTGGTGGGTGGGACAGTGGGTCATGTCTCCAACTTGTGTCCCCCATGTATAATGTTAAGACACCTGATGACGACGACGCGATTGTTTCACTCTTTACAGTATCTGTCGCATGGGAACATTTTTTTACCACGACGTACGGACGCGTTGGATTTAGTAAATCTCTTCTTTGTTAGTCTGGTAATTTTTGTTCCCACGCCGTACGGTAAGGGGTACTGAAAAGTAAGCGTAAATAAAACCCGCTAAAAAAACAAACAAACATTCAATTTTATAGCATCAGGCGAATCCTCTGATGAAACTTGAAGAATACATGGAGTTTCAGTACCGTGCTGTCAATGGTATATTTTATATTGAATTTTAAAGAGGGCTGTGGGAACATTTCTTCCCACGACGTACGGAAAAGGTTAATACTATTATGAAGAAAGGCCTAAACTTTCAATTCATTAAAAAAACACCTAAAAAAACGCCGATGTTTTCGAGGTTAGAAGGTTTTACCATTGGGGAATGGTTAATATCAATTACATTACTTTAATAAAAAGCTTCGAAACAGTTTCTTCTCTTTAACTTATGTGAAGGTCACCTGATCAAAAAAAAATAAAAATCAGGAATTCCTGTTTTTTCCTACTCTTTATAAGAAAATACATGTAGTATGCTTGGGCTGGGCATTTCCATTTTAGTTTTAGGACAGATGCTATTTCATGTATTACCTACCTCCCGTTTCGTGTTTGGACTTTCCATCTTTGTCTTTGTTCCATTTCCCCTGGATGATTAAATGAGCTCTTATTCACGACTTTATACTAAGGAGTGTAAGTGTCATGTCAGCATGGCCGGTGTAACAGGCCAAAATATACCCCCCGCCCAGAATATACCCGGGGTTAAACATCCCGGGTATACTTTGGGCTAGGCCAGACTATACCCCCCCCCCCCCCAGTCCAGATTATACCCCCTAGTTTTTAAAAAAAAACAAGTCAAGACCACAGTTTATTTCAGCCTGTTCTTCATCAGTCATCAGATATCATATTAATACAAACATGAACACATTCTTGGCACCTATAAGTCACAATACAATTTAGAGGAAATAATAATAACAGTTTATTTCAGCCTTAGTTTAAATTGATGTACAGACATACATTCTCGGCTCCTGTAAATCGTGATACATTTTAGAAGAAACAACATGCATTTAAAATGCATTGATATACAAACGGGTTGAGTATCCATTCAAACTGATATGATTAGACTGTCTTCAGCATTGATTTCACTCGTGTATGTTGATGATATTATTATTATTATTTTGATAATTGGTTGGCCATGAGTAAAACACGCGTTGTATTTTTTGTTACAATGATGCAGAGAGAAAAGGCCAGAAAAGAACATAGAAAAAAAAAATAAAAACATAATAATAACCCAGGTGACAGATGGTACAATTCCATCATCCAGCAGACATAAAACTAAATAGGCACTAAATTTTTTCGACCGATGAACTCCACCTGTCCAGATCCTCTTGAAACGTTACAAAATGCTAACCATTAATATACAATAATAACAATAAGAACACGAAATCATCTTATTTACTCTTGAAAATATAGAGAAATATCAATATCAGAATCATGATCATCATCTTGGAAATTACAAAGATATGAGAGGGAGTGTAGGCCTACAAATCATTCTAGAATTTATAAGCAGCAATATATGTGTGTCAACTATATATAAAAAACGTTTTAAATCTTTTCAAATTTTCAAGTAAAACGACAGAAAGCTTGAGCGAAATAGCCTTGACAGTTGTGTAGACCGACAGAGCAAGTCCACTGAGACAAAAGTAGTGCATTGTAAAAGGTACTTAGATCTATAGCATGTTGAGGCAAAATTCGATGGATCATGTTGCATTAACAACAGTATTTCTTGTTAGTGAGTATTATTCTTTGATAGGTTATTTGTAGAAAGATGTACACTTCATGTACATTATGGTTTAAGACACTGGATTAGTTTGCAAGGCTTTTGAAAGATTGAACCTACGTGTTATTGTGAATAAGGGTATGTCACTCGCAAGTGAAATAAAAAATTTAATAAAAGACCTTGTCCGTCTTTCCCTTCCTAAGCTTGACACTCCCTTGCCAGGGAATTTAACAACTGTGTATTTGCACACAAAAAATCTTTAAAATGACTTCATTTTTATGAGTCCATTAATTATTAATTTCATCCAATGCGACTAAGTGTATGTCAGTGCCAAACAAACAATAGGCCTACAGTGCAAATTTTACTCATGGGCAACAAAAACAACTACAACATGAAAACGAATGTGAGTGAAACTAATCCAGTGCCTTAAACCATGAGCTACATGAAATGTAATTATCTTTCTACAAATAAGCTATCAAAGAATTTACTAACAAGAAATGTTCACGCAACATGATCCATCGGATTTTTGCCATAACATACTATTACTTTCTACTGTTGTCTCAATGGGCTTAATCTGTCAGTTTACACGACTATCAAAGCTACTTCACTAAAGCTTTCTGTCCAGTTCTACTTGAATAGTTGAAAAGATTTAACACATTTTTTTTTACATGTACTTGGTACAGTCATATAATTGCTGCTTATATAGATTCTGGAATGATGTGTAGGTCATTTTTATATTCCCTCTTATCTTTGTATTATTCCAAGATGATGATGATTCTGATATATTGATTATATTCTCTTTATTTTCAAGAGTAAATAAGATGATTTGGTGTTCTTATTGTTATCATTGTACATGTACATTATTGGTTAGCATTCTGTAACGTTTCAAGTGGATCTGGACATGTTAAGTCCATTATGTGAAACAATTTTAGTACTTTGTGTGAAGTATTTAATGCCTGCTGGACGATGGAATTGCACCATCTGCCAGTTCGGTTATTAAAATGTTGTTGTTGTTTTTTTCCGTGTTCTTTCCCGGCCTTTTCTCTCTGCATTAGTGTAACGTTGTATGTTGATCTAATTGTTCCGACATATCAAGCACATTTCTGATTTTCAAAAATTAAAATAAGAATCAGATGACTTTACACTTATGAGTCTTAGTTCACGCCTTGCCACTAAGTATATGTCAGTGGTGCCAAACAAAAAGATAAAATACATGTTTAACTCATGGACAACTAATTATAAAAAAACCAAAACAATAACACTACCAAATGACACAAGTAAAATTAGTGTTAAAGTTTAATCATATATCAATTTGAATGGATTTTCAGTCCTTTTGTATATCAATGCTTTTTAAGCATGTTTATTTCCTTTTAAATGTATCATAATTTACAAGAGTCAAAAATGTATGCTTCAATATGATACCTGATGACAGTGATAATGGACAATTCAAACTAAAGTTGAAATAAACTGCTGTCTTGACTTGTTTTTAAAAAAAAGTAGGGGATATAATCTGGACTGGGGGGGTATGGTTTGGCCTAGCCTAAAGTATACTCCGGGGTATAAACTGGCCTAGCCCAGAATATACCCTGGGAGATATTCTGGGCTAGGCCAGTTTAACCCTGGGTATAGTCTGGCGGGGGTATAATCTTGCCTGCTACACCGGTTTTACCTGCCAAGATCTTCCCTCCAGAGCCAGATACCTGGCGGTATAAACGGCTATTTATACCTATGGCCAGATTTGTCCGCCAATATTTGAGAAGTAGAACCGACTAAGTCCAAAATATGTTTTATAAAGGCAAGTTTTACCTCAACTTCATGACACACCTTATCCTAAGGCAAGTTATATGCAAAACAGTAAGTTTAATTCCACAAATATTGCACATATCAAGTTTTAATATGTTTTTTCCATCTCCTGTAAAATTGTTCAGAGTGCAGTTAGCCGATTTTGTTCGCCAGGCCAACGATACTTTCTATAAAATAAAATAAAATAAACGTGAACTTAGAATGTGAATCTTTTTTTTTTGTTTGTTTCTGCATCACTGTCCACTACTTATTAATCTTATCATTTGAAGTCGTTGTTTCATCCCTTACCTCCAACTGTCCCACATGAATTTTGAAAGTGCTGGAAAGGCCATGTTTACAAACACAAACTGAAAAATTGTCACAGGAAGTAGAAAGCAGATAGAATTTTTTCTGATTTCACGAAGAAGAAGATCAAAGTATAGTCTTAAATCACCTACATTGCCTTATTTCCAGCCTAACTGCAAAGATGTCGAATGCAATGGATTGTGGCACTTCACAGTGCATAAGGCAGTGTTTCTCCCATCCATTCATATTACATGTAGGGCGCCTACATAAAAAAAAAAAAGACCTATTTATTGGACAGAACAAATATCTTTGGTTTCATTATAATGTCACCATAACATCAATATAATATTTATATGCATTTAGTGAAATAGTGATACCTAACCAGTAAGTAATGTTTTCTGCTAGTGGTGTACAGATAAATAAAAGGCTAAACTTTTCCCTGTCATTTGTTCACGACTGTGTCATAATCTTCTTGGGATCATAAATATAACGTTTAAATTGCAGGTAAATTTTCACTGCTTCCTTGCTGTCAGAGGTGGCACTCCCTTCTTCAGATGATGGTTCGTCTCCTTTCCCTTTCCCTTTCTTCTTTCCACTGCTTGAGTAACGTTGAAAGGTCTCTTCATTCAAGCCTTCTGAAATAATTGCAAACACAAAAACATTGGAATTTACATTTATTCACTTATTTCACAACCACTCACTTAATTGCACTGCATTAAAAACCACTTCAAGTTGTGCCTCTTACTCTGGCCTGCAGTATGGTCATAAGAGGCGAATCACACCAAGGCTGGTGTAGGTGACAAACTGGTGTGAGGTGGAAGGTGACCTATTTCCTGCCATCCCACCATGGCTAACACACAAACCCCAAATTATTCTAGATCTCGCAACTTACCCGAAAGACAATGCCATGCCAGAAACCTACCAACTAATGCTGAGAGAAGTGAAGAGTAAACATCCTTATCACCAACATTCATACACAAATGGCTCAAAAGTCTACAATTCAGTGGGTGCCGCCTCATTTTCAAACTGGGACAGTAAAACTCAAGGCCTCGGCCTTAATCCCAAAGCCTCTGTATTCACTGCAGAAATACATGTAGTCAACCTAGCCCTTAATCTTATGACCAGATCCAGAAACTGGCAATATATTTTCTTTTCCGACTCATTGTCTTTGTCACAAATCCCAGACTGGGAGATGTAATAAGTTATGACAGGACAACAATCACGAACGAACACGTTTAACACTTAACAGAACAACCCATCAGACTCACACATTTATTAAACATAATTATACAGATAATAGCGCAATTACATACATTATATTATTGAAATTAACTGCCATACAACGGCCTTATTCTCACATGCACTCTTCCTCGGATCCACAACCCGGTAGTTACTTCCTAAAGGCACTTCGGCCTCAGCCTCTCCCCTCAGGGTCTTAATAGCACATTAATAATTCACTGGCACCGCAGTCTCTCAATATCACCTTCCTATTGTCATACACCTTAGCATTCCACTAGCACCTCAGCAGGGCAATAGCACAACATCATTTCAATAGCCCATCAACATGGCAGTAGTACATTATCATTTCAATAGCCCATCAACATGGCAATAGTACATTATCACATTCACGCTCATATCTACGTCCCTGTCCGTGGCCAGACTGCCACGACTTTATGTGCCTCTACTGTCCTGCACCGACAGCCTCACTCTTGGCCTATGTGTGGCCTCCGGCCCTATGCTGGCCTATCCCCTGTGCTCACCGAGGCGGCTCTTTAGCCCGTCCCCGACACCTACAAGAATAACATTACATTGGTATAATACCCTACCATTTCTATTCACTCCACCTCTCCTTACAACCCATGAAGCGTACACACAATAGTTCACATTTCACTCACCAATTATCTTACGGTAACACACCTCCATCGGAGTACACACTACTCACTCGCGCTACAAATCCGTGAACTCAACTTTCATCTATCGCTCATGGCGCACATTGCTATATCCAATATCAAGGACTTCCACATTCCTCACATATACTTATTTACATCATGGTAATAGACGAATATAATATAATACATCAATCATAATTATCAATCAACGTTCTACCTACCAGTCATCACTGGAAAAAACACTCTCATCCGTCTTCCGACTGCTCCCCTTATGTTCGCCCGCTGGGCTCTTACTAGCGTCCGTTCAGTAGGACCTTCTAACTTGCAGTGATAGTAATACAGCGCTTTCGCCTCATTCAGACCCCCCACTACTCATAACAGGCACGCCTTTGCCTTACTTGTCTACGTGCGTTAATTTTACTCTCCTCCTTTCCCCCCGTAATTATTAACTATCGCTCACTCCACTCGTGGCATCATCCCCCACCCCAAAAAAATTAATGCAATTAATTTCAAATCGCATCAAGATGACTGTCAACGAGTGAGCGTGAGCGTATTGCCATAAAATTTACATAAAAATGACCTACCAATGCCCCTAGCATATAAAATACCGGAATCAGGGGAAAATATGGGGGTCAATATGCCCTGCACTATGCATATATGTATCACATCATCAATAGCTAACTAAACACACTACCTAATACAGAATCAAAAACCAACCAACCTATCAACCATTCTTCCTATCATATTTATAATGTCAATATTTTAAAGTCGACTCATTCACACAGATCCTGTCAATGTTCCTGTCCTCCGATGTATAAGCTCCTGAACTCTTCCCCTAGGCTCGACTAAGGTAGTCGGCGATATGATTGCTGGTTCCTGGAATTGGTTGAATAACGAAGGTATACGGCTGCAAAGCCAATGCCCATCTAGACAAGCGTGGGCTGGACGAACGATTCTTTGACAAAAACGTTAGTGGCTTGTGGTCTGTCTGGATACAGAATTCTCGTCCCATGAGATAACGTCCTAATTTCTGGACGGACCACACAATGGCAAGACACTCCCGCTCTATCACAGAATATTTTCTTTCTCTCTGCAATAACTTCCTACTGACATAACATACAGGATGGAGACATTCGTTCTTCTCCTGTAGAAGACAAGCGCCGACACCAGAGTCCGACGCATCCGTTCTGAGGATAAAATTAGATCGAAAATTGGGTAATATCAGAATGGGTGACGATGATAATGCTGTCACCAAATTATCAAATGCTGTCTGACACTCAGACGTCCACTGGACCTTATCGGGTTGTCCCTTCTTAGTAAGGTCAGTAAGAGAAGATGACAAGGAGGAAAAATTTGGAATGAACTTTCTGTAATAATTTAAAATTCCCACTAAGCTTCTGACTTGTTTCTTTGTTTTTGGGATTTGCAACCCTACTAATTTGTCAATTTTTGTTACTTCAGGTCTCTGAACACCTCTACCCACGATATGTCCTAAGAATACTATCTCTGGACATGCCAAATCCATCTTTGCGGGTTTAGCAGTTAACCCAAAATGACGTAATCGTTTAAAAATTACTGTTAGTGTCTGAATATGATCAGGCCATGTCGACGTATGACATGCTATATCGTCAAAGAATGACACGACATTAGGTATGTCCTTCAACACTAGTCTCATTAATCGTGCAACTGTCGCTGGCGCGTTTACCAACCCAAATGGCATGACCTTAAATTGGAATAATCCAATGGGCGTTTGGAACGCCGTGTATTGTTTAGACTCCTCAGTAAGAGGGATTTCCCAATAACCTTTCGTTAAATCTATCTTGGAAAACCACGTGGACCCGGCCAATGAAGCTATTAATTCCTCCTGAAACGGAATAGGCTCCCTATCGCCTACCGTAATAGTGTTCAGTCTTCGAAAATCAATACAGAACCGCACCGATCCATCAAGTTTTTTTACGAGGACGATGGGTGATGAATACGGCGATGTTGATGGTTCTATCACATCTAACTTCAACATTGACTCAACTTCCTTTATAACTCTATCTCTCGAAGAAAAAGGCAGCGGATAAGGTCTAAGAAATACTGGCTTATCCGAAGTCAACTTTATTTGGTGCTGGATCACGGTAGTGCGACCCGGCAAATCCGTAATAACATCCGGGAATGACGCTAACAGGGTCTTAAGTTCCCTACTCCTTGAACTCGTAAGGTCAGGGTTAATTTTTACGTCCCTGTAACCTTGTGTCGGAGTTAACTCCGGCAATTGAATTTGTAACTCTTCCTGCGCCTCGGTGTCGCTTACGTCACAGTCCAACTGGTCTACGACCCCCGTACAAGCAACAGAGAAGACAGTCTCCTCTGGTTTTGTCTGTGCACACAGATACTGTGGTCTCTCATAAAATCTCTGTAGCATATTAACATGGAAAACCTTACTCGTTCCATCAATGTGGATAGCGTAATCTACCTTTGAAACAACTCGCTCAATAACATAAGGACCTTTCCATGTCATCAATAACTTATTATGGTCCGTAGGTAACAACAATAGGACCTTGTCTCCTGGCTTAAAAATTCTCAATTTGGAACCTCTATCTTTATAGTCTTTTGCTCTTTTCGAAGCGATACTAGAAGCTTCTTCTGCTATAGTGCGCGCTGAAGATAATCTTTCTCTTAAATCAACAAGGTACTGAAACACCGAAATCTGCTCATCGTCTCCCGATGATGGCGACGTCATCATGTCCCGAAGAACATCAGTTGGGCCCCTAGGACTACGACCATACATCATTTCAAACGGCGAGAATCCCGTTGACTCCTGCCGTACCTCTCTGTACGCGAATAATACTGCAGGGATATATCTATCCCAATCTTTAGGGCGATCAGCAGCTACCTTACGCAGCATCGACTTTAACGTCGAGTTCAATCTCTCGCACATGCCATTAGCCTGCGGATGATAAGGGGTGGTAGTGATGGGTTGTATGCTGAATAAGCGAAACAATTCCTTCATCATCTCCGAAGTAAATTGCGCGCCCCTATCAGACAAAATTTGTTCTGGTATTCCTACCCTAGCGAAAATTGCAAACAACGCTTCCGCGACTGCCTCAGACGTTATGGTCCGCAGAGGAACCGCCTCTGGCCATCTCGTAGCATTACATATGACCGTTAAGAAAAATCGATTCCCCCTATCGGTAGCTGGGTGAATGGGGCCAACAAGGTCTATCGAAACCTTTTTAAACGGTTCCGAAACCGTGGGGATCTTTTGAAGAGGAGCCTGGGGTGTACGACCCTTATGCGTCGTCTTTTGGCACGCACTGCATGTCTTACAATACACTTGTACATCTCTGTGGATCGATGGCCAGTAAAAATTTTTAAGAACCCTTTCTTTGGTTCTAGCTATCCCCATATGACCCGCTAATGGGACATCATGTGCCAAATGCAATACTGTTGCGATCAGCAACGCTGGCACAACGACCTGCTTTAAAATGGAGGCCACCGTTACATACTTACGGAACAGAATGCCCGCCTGAACAACAAAGGAAGACGAGCCGTTCTTATATTTCCTCGTTTTCTCGGTTCGCGCTTCCCCAAAACATGGGTTTAATGATGGATCCTCCCTTTGTAATCTCGCCAAGCGCTCTGGCGTGATATCTAGGTTGACCGCTGGCGTCGCCAAAGGTCTAATCTTATCCTTATCAGCTACCTGTCGACGTGTTTCGACCGCGGCACAAAAGTCAATACCTTTTGATTGCAACCATGCCTGCACATTCTCCTCGGAAGGGGAAACTACCCGTGATACATTCCCAATGATGAGCTGGGCGCCTGGAAAACAACCAACGACTGCTTCGACTTCCCCGCTAAGGAAAGGTGTATCTATCACTATTCTTGCCATGGGTAATTTCTCAATGGCCCCCGAAAATTGAATGCATGGGACAGTCTCACCCGTAAGCTGCGAATCCCGAATGCAGTCCCTATGCACTCCCACAACGGTAGATCCTGTATCTCGTAAAACCGAGACCGGTTCGTCCCCAACAAACCCCGGATAAACCCTAAGACCACCTCCTGTATGACATGAATTTATAACGGGGATCTTTCTCCCACAAGGTAAAACACCGGAAGATAATAACTTCTCACAACTGGGACACTTAGAATACTGTCCGCCTCCGTTGTCCGATGTAACACACGCAGCCGCATGATGAAATTTATTAGGGGAACATGGACTGGAGCTACTGTCCACGTTCGCCGCTATCCTACCTGCAGGGCAATTCACGCTGATGTGATCTTCTCTTCCGCAGTTCCAACACTTCGCGGCCCTACACTCGCGTGAAAAGTGACCCACGCGTCCGCAAGTCCAACACTCCGCTCCCTGTGCTGCACTAGGCCTGGGTCCCCGTGACCCATCGCGACCGGAACTAAAGTCCCTATGCCGTCGGTCATCGGCAAAGGTCACAATTCGCCCCCGGCCATTACCGCGACCTAGCCCTCCTGCTCGGTCAAACTTACCGGATCCATATGCAGGTGATTGGTGATAGCCCCTACGCTGCCCCTGGGCTTGCCCACTATAGGCACCACGCTGACGCGACCTGTCTTTATGTCCTGTCGGCGACCCCTCGACAACGGCGACGTACCCAGCATCTTGGACGTACGCCCTCGCCACTGGTTTGGACGGATGTGCCGTACGGTATGCTTCCGCCAACTTAGACGCCTCC
This sequence comes from Onchidella celtica, assembly GCA_963931925.1. Classification (NCBI taxonomy): domain Eukaryota; kingdom Metazoa; phylum Mollusca; class Gastropoda; order Systellommatophora; family Onchidiidae; genus Onchidella; species Onchidella celtica. The sequence goes on from OZ007577.1 coordinate 23,467,443, forward strand.
TGCACCGTCGCGGGTTCGTTTTCTTTCAGGAAAGCCACCAGATCTTTATGGCACGACGCGTACAGCTGGTCACGGATCATTAGGTCTTTTAATTTAGTAAAATCCGCGCCAACATGCGCCAAGTCTACCCAGTTCGCGAAATATTCCGTCAATCTCGCGACGAAGGCAGCAAAGTCCTCCCTGGTATCCGCACGTGCTCGCCTAAACTGCTCCCGGAAATATTCCTCGGTACGCGCAAATCGGCGAAGCAGCAAAGCCTTCAGCTTATCGTAATCTTGCACGTCTTCGCGCTGTAGCTCTTTAAAGTAGGTTAACGCTCGCCCCTGCAATAGAGACGCCAGGTACGTGGACCATAATTCCTTATTTTCCCCCCATTGCAATTGTGCGTTCAGTTCGAACCTGTAAAGGAAGGCGTCTATGTCGTCCTTCCGGTCGTCGAACGTAGGGAGCTTAATCCTAACGCCACCTTTATTGTGTACCTGCCGCTCAACTGTTTCCGTTGGCGTATTCTTTTTGCTTTCTAATTCCGCAATCTTTACTTGCGCCTCTATCTCCTTTAACTTTAACTCCCTCTCCTGAGCCTGTCTCTCCTGTTGCTGATGCAACTCCTTTAACTTAAACTCCCTTTCCTGAGCCTGTCTCTCCTGTTGCTGATGCAACTCCTTTAACTTAAACTCCCTTTCCTGCTCCTGAGCCTTAGCCTCTCTTTCTTGTTGCCGCTCTTGAGCCTCTTTTTCTCTCTCTCTATCTTTAGCACGCTCATCGCGTAATTCTGCCTGCTGCTCTTTAATCCAGCCGCGTAGCTCCTCTCCCTCCAGGCCAAGTTCCTTACCCAACTTCATTAGTTGTTGGAGTTCCGCCATTTCCCAGATTTATGGTTATGGTATGTATTATGCAAAGACCAACCTATCGGTATGATCACTAACGACACGACCAGAGACCTGAAATTATGTCACTACAATAACAACCCCTATTTTCAAATGCAATTCAGAAAATTACCTAACAGAACATTTTATAACATACTATCTCTAACTAATTCTACGTTCATAAAATGCATTGCACTATTAAATAACAAAAAGAGAAAAGAAAAGACAAAAATGAAGAAATTCAGAAGAAGGACCAGACTAGGACAAAGCTTCTAAAAAAAAAACTATAATGGAAAAAAAATGCAACCTAACTACGCCGATTACACTACAAGGTACGAACAAGAACAGAGTCTGAAAAAAAAGAACGTATCTACAGATAGGGAAGAAAGAGGGACAAGAGAATACGTCTTCCTGCAGAACAGAGAAGATATCGACGCTACAACTAAACAATAACAAAGCCCTAAAGACTGTTCACCGTGGTGAACGAAGTTCCAAGTTTCCCACACCTTTTTTTTAAAAGGATAAACTAAGTTCACCACAGCAAACCCGCGCCACCGCCCGTACAATCAATTACAACGAAAACAGCAAAAACAGAGAAAAAGACAGAAGAAAAGACAGCCCTCAATCCAGGGCACAAATTTTTCACTTAACTTTCACCCTTGATTTCAATTTCTCCCCTTTCTCGGAGCTCTGGCTGCTTGACCTCTACAGGCTGGCACACACACTCTGCAGAAATTTAAGTACACATTAATACATATTCATCAAAATACATACATCAATACATATTCATAAATATACATAAATTATACCATCATGAAATTTCCATTCATCCCACGAACAAAGGCAGCACAAATTCCTACCACAAGATAAGTATTACGTGGACAAAAACTAAAGTAACAAATGCCCACTGAAAAATACCTACTAACTAACTACAACTAAATATTACGAAAATGGACGAGTCACAACGGACGAGCCCCCAATGTCACAAATCCCAGACTGGGAGATGTAATAAGTTATGACAGGACAACAATCACGAACGAACAAGTTTAACACTTAACAGAACAACCCATCAGACTCACACATTTATTAAACATAATTATACAGATAATAGCGCAATTACATACATTATATTATTGAAATTAACTGCCGTACAACGGCCTTATTCTCACATGCACTCTTCCTCGGATCCACAACCCGGTAGTTACTTCCTAAAGGCACTTCGGCCTCAGCCTCTCCCCTCAGGGTCTTAATAGCACATTAATAATTCACTGGCACCGCAGTCTCTCAATATCACCTTCCTATTGTCATACACCTTAGCATTCCACTAGCACCTCAGCAGGGCAATAGCACAACATCATTTCAATAGCCCATCAACATGGCAGTAGTACATTATCATTTCAATAGCCCATCAACATGGCAATAGTACATTATCACATTCACGCTCATATCTGCGTCCCTGTCCGTGGCCAGACTGCCACGACTTTATGTGCCTCTACTGTCCTGCACCGACAGCCTCACTCTTGGCCTATGTGTGGCCTCCGGCCCTATGCTGGCCTATCCCCTGTGCTCACCGAGGCGGCTCTTTAGCCCGTCCCCGACACCTACAAGAATAACATTACATTGGTATAATACCCTACCATTTCTATTCACTCCACCTCTCCTTACAACCCATGAAGCGTACACACAATAGTTCACATTTCACTCACCAATTATCTTACGGTAACACACCTCCATCGGAGTACACACTACTCACTCGCGCTACAAATCCATGAACTCAACTTTCATCTATCGCTCATGGCGCACATTGCTATATCCAATATCAAGGACTTCCACATTCCTCACATATACTTATTTACATCATGGTAATAGACGAATATAATATAATACATCAATCATAATTATCAATCAACGTTCTACCTACCAGTCATCACTGGAAAAAACACTCTCATCCGTCTTCCGACTGCTCCCCTTATGTTCGCCCGCTGGGCTCTTACTAGCGTCCGTTCAGTAGGACCTTCTAACTTGCAGTGATAGTAATACAGCGCTTTCGCCTCATTCAGACCCCCCACTACTCATAACAGGCACGCCTTCCCCTTACTTGTCTACGTGCGTTAATTTTACTCTCCTCCTTTCCCCCCGTAATTATTAACTATCGCTCACTCCACTCGTGACAGTCTTGTCTCCAAGCTTTGAAAAACCCCAACATGAAAAATTTTTAAATCAACAACCTGCTACAATGTATTCATGCCCTGTCTGGCAGGAGGGATGAAATTACCCTCTGCTGGATTCTAGCCCATATAGGCATCAAGGGAAAAAAGATGGCAGATATCCTCACCAGGGAAGCGTTGAAGGGGCCACCAGAACAGCTGAATATAAATAACTACATCAAAACGAGATGCCAGGAAAGATGGAATGAACAAACTACAAATAAATTGCACTCTGTCCAAGATGAACTTATACAGTGGACATGCGCCTCTCAGCAAAATGGGAGAGATGAAACTGTCCTTAGGAAACTCTGTCTAGATCATCCCCACCTCACATATAGTTTTCTACTCGGCCAGCTAACTGCCAGCCACATTTTAACAGAATATGTAGATTTCATGCACATCCGAAGCTGGCACTATGTCTGTTGATCCATGAAATAATTATTTTCTGATGTGGACCCGCAGCACATCTTGTCATTTCTAAAAGAGGTTGAATTCTACAAGTTGATTTAACAGGCTTTATCATATTTTCAAAATTCATAATCATGTGGACATACTTTACAGAGTGGGCCTTTTCCCGTTAGATCTTTAACTTCACTTTTATTTGATCTACCTATAGGCATCTGAGGGATGAAAGCTAGCCCAAAGAGAGATAACGAAAAACCCATGAGAGGCGTAAAGTGGCCATTATCGTGCCAACGCTCTGTTAAACCAAAGTCATACTCAAACTGGCCTGCAGTATGGCCAGAAGAGGTGAACCAGACCAAGGCTGGTGTAGATACCAAACTGGTGGCTCAGCGCCTAATTATTATGTACCATATTAGAACACTATTCACTGCGCACACTCAGCCTTGGTCTGGTTCATCCCTCCGGCTCCCTCATACCCACCTGTCACAGGATCGGTGGCAGGTCATGTTTCCCACTGGCAAAATTTGTGTTGACCCAGATAACTAAAGATTTTGCATTGTTATAACGCTTGCTCCACTCAACACACAAGCAGCACATCCACTGCATTCCAAAGATTAACATAAACACTTGATTTCAGTGAAAACTTGACTTTCCTGTGAAATTTCAAGTTAACGCACTTGACCAAAACATTTTGTTTTGTGTTTCAAATTATTGAAATAATTCAAGATTTCCTAGAATCTGCTCAAGAAAATGCTGTAATTTTTACAGCCATTTCAATCCTCTAAATTTTTCTCCTCAACATATTTTGATTTGTTGTTATTTGAAGTTAAGTATCAGAATGCCCCTCTGAAAATATCATTAAATGTAGTTAGTTTTCCAAAAGTTAGGTAATGCTACTGCTGGGCTTAAAGATTTGCTTCAAAACTGTATATGATCAAAAATACTTGTATGTTACTGTTAGAAGGGTACAATGCAAATTTTTGTATGATCTGTGGGAAAAATTCGAATTTGGGTTTTATGGTGTGTTGGCACAATAATGGCCTCTTTCTGGCTTTTGTGGCCTTTTTGGTACCGTATTCAGATTTGATATTCAGAGATTCATCAATTCAAATTTCATGACAAAAATTTAATAGTTCCTTATAAAATTGATTACATTGGTAAAGTTCCAGAGGGAACAGAATTCTGTAAATGTGCATAAAATTCTTAAAATCAAGTTGCAGATCTTAGTCTCTTTCAAAAAGGACAAAAGGCACTGCGGCTCCACATCATAAAATATTTCTCTCATAGATCAGCAGGCAAAGTACTTTTATCAGATATGCATTAAACCTACACATTCAGTTAAAATTAATATGCTTTATTGATGCAGGTAGCTGGCAACTGCATGACACATTTGGGAGGATCCCCTCATTTTTTATAAAAAGTTTGCCTTCATTCCCCACTTTAAACAACTCAAACTCTGATGCCAAAAAGTACAAAATATTCTGGAGACCATTTCTGGGACAGAGGGGAGTGTGAACCAAGCTTAGACTTCATGATACATTTCTACTGCTCCCTTATCAGACCATAACTAGATTATGGAAGCGTAGTTTGTGGATCAACTAAACAATCATACCTCAAAATACTTGTACAGTTATAAGAGACTAGCTGAGGTCCCCGACCCTGCCCGGGATAAATCGGTTTGAATATTGGTTTCAGTTCTGGGTGGTTATTATGGACCTGCTTCATCTGGCCTGTTCCTATTAATTTGTTTATTTTATTTTTGTTTGTTTGTTTTTAAATAAGTCTTACTGCTCTGCCTTTGTGAGTTGACACCCTGCGCATACGTACAATAGCATGAGTTGCGCACGGGTTAGTGTGTTTGATAGTGAACACATCGCAGGAAGTGATAACGAAACCTTAAAATGGCAAACCATGACTCGAAATAAATCTAAATGATGGCGAAACAATAAATTTCCAATAAAAAAAACTACATCGATCTGAGACTTCTATTAAAAACTGTGCACCCTTACATCCATTCTGATGCACCATATAAAATTTGAAGTCTGAGTGTTGAGTGGTTCAGAAGCCTTTTGCAACGAAAAATCTCAAGTCCACAAATATATATAGTATAGATAAGCTGTCTCTTCGGAAGGGACTGAAATTATCCTCACACCCAAACAATCCAGCCCACTTTTTGGTATTCGGCCCAGCAGACATCAAGAATTTCAAAACTTTCCTTGGTGTCACTCCGCCCTTTAGCTTTCGGATTGGGTCCTTGCTCGTGGAAGATGGCCCATTTCCTGCCATCCCATCATATCTAATACATAAAGCCAAAATTATGTTAGATCTCCCAGATTGTCTGAAAAGCAACACCATGCCAGGAACCTACAAACAAATGCTCAGGGAAGTGATCAACAAACATCCTGATCACAAACATTTATACAAACAGCCCCAGTGACCCTGAGTCAGTGGGTGCCATGTCATTTTCAAACTGGGACGGCAAAACCAAACGCCTCGGTCTTAATCCCAAAGCCTCTGTATTTATACAGTCTGAAACCTGGTATCCAAATCCAGAAATGATTTTTCACTATCTTCTCTGACGCACTGTCCTGCCTCCAAGCTATACAAAACAGCTTTGGAGAATTTTCCCAATATAATAAGTCTAGTAGTAGTAGTAGGCATCCTACAGTCTCGGAAGACTATGGGGTTAACGCTCTGTGTGTTTTTTCTGGTGATAAGTCTACACAAAGTCATTTAATTCTCTGCAAAATTTAAATTGACGCAGCTCTGAATTGCAAACATAAATAAAGTAGGCTACCCGAATAGGCTGTGAAAGACACAAAGTGGCCATAAACCCCAAACTCAAATCTCAGACCCATGATGAAAGAATCATTTCTGCCGTGGACCTGCAGCACATTTTGTCATTTCTGAAGGAGGCAGAAGTCTACATGTTGAATTAACCCTCATCCCACGTTGAGTGAACTCATCCACGTAACGCCCTGAGCGGGGATAGCCAGAGGCCAGTCAGCTGATCGTTCACGTGTTGCTGATAACCTCGGCGGTGGGGTCAATCGGGTCCTTTTGAACACGTGTATCGTGTTTACTTTAGGACGCAATAACAACAATAATGGTGGATAAATCGAAAGTGGCCCCTATGATATTTGGATAAAGTACATGTCATGAGAAGCAGTACATTCTATTGTTAAAGCAAAAGGCCAATAATCAAGAACTTTCTGCATTTACATGCCGTTTAACACACGTCTGATCTGTTTCCCAAGAGCTGCGCGCATATTTTGTCCCTAAGTCAGGCCATTCAGGTGAACAAATTATTTTTTAAGCCAGGCACTTAACCCTCACCCTGCGTAGGGCATTGAATGTCGGTATCGACTCACAAGCGCTCATTCCGCACAGGCGGGTTTAGTTGGCAATGTCAAGCTGACCGGGCCATGTGCAAGCCGTATTTTCACGCGTCAGGTCACTGACCTTTTTGAGAAGTAACCACTGTGTTATTGTTCACTGTATCTCTTCTAAATCAAAGGCATTGTGACATGGACATGTTAACCAGTGAACCCCTGGTCGGAATCACAAAGACTAAGCTTTCAAAGATGTAACATCGACATGCGAAGTGTTGCTCAACAAATTTGCAATACAAGCTGACCACCATCTGGAGTTGTCTGTATCTAAGAATCAATAAGAAACAAGCTCTGAAATGATCTTTGCCCAAATGCACACATTGGTTTATTAGTATGTGTCAATCAGGATGAAACCATTTGTGTAGGGCTTGGGAGGGCGTGGCTAGTTATCATGCTTCGTTCTCACGAAAACTACAGCTGTCAGTTTGGAAACATAAGTCAGCTCATTGGTTAGAGACTGACAGACTAAGGTTTTGCTGGTTAATTCATTATCAAACCTGATAAGGCATAGCAGTGAATGTTTTCATACCGATCAATAAAAACCAAACCACGTGGACAGCGGTAGTGTGGTCATCGTACTTCGGCAAGGGTCAGTGACCCCAGATAAGATTCTCCGTGAGTAAGATCACTGACCGGACAGCGGGCATTATGGCGTCGCGCGCAGGGTGACCACATGTATCGTGACATTGCCTTCTCCCTCCTAAACTATATAAAGGTTTCACGTACTATGATGTTAGGTTTCTTAGCACACCTTTAGCAAGAGACTTAATTTCCAGCTCGTAGAGTACATACATGTACTGAAAAGCGGTTTAATCAAAGCAACACAATATCTCTCTAATTGCCACATCAAATACAGACAAAGACCAACAACAAAGTCGGTCATATTCTTCCAGTTCTCCCTGAAGAAAAACCTACCGACAGACGCCCTTATACAGCATGCCCTAGTATTAACACCTAAATTCATCATTACAGACACAGGATAGTTTTCAAATATGCAGATGGCCCCTTTCTTCTTATTTCACATGTAAATGACAACCAGCATCAAACTAAAAGTTTCCCCAAGATTTTCCCCAGTTCAAACTTCAGACCGTCAGTACTATTACATGAGTATGACGCATAGTTACGAATAGTTGCATTGTAATAAACGTAATCGGACAATACCATTTTGTTAGACATAGTAGGAGTGACAGGATAGATAAACAAGTGAAAATAGCGTGGAAAAAAAATGCAAAAAAAAATGATGACACAGCAACCGAATAAACAAAACACGATGAGCAGTGTTGCTATACAAAATATTGGTCTCCCGCAGGACCCAGTTTGCAATATGTAGGCCACAATATCGGCTTTGCATGCCTCGCGTGTTGCGTGGGGAGGCCAATATAGTGTTATGGTAACTGTGAAGGCCATCCCTGGTCGCATGATGTTTTTTCGTACTCACTTTACCAAATTCAGGAGCGGGGCAGCAACACACCCCCAAACACAGGTCATCGGCTATGGGATTTCTCGTCCTACCGAACACTGTCATGGGTGCTGGAATCTCTGGACTGTGCACCCCAACCCTAACCCTAAAATGACTCTGAACGTCACTGAAAATCCCTGTAATGTGTTGGAGCTGTTGCTGTCACGCTCCTGAATTTGGTAAAGTGAGTATGAAAAAAATCATGCTCCCTGAAACGTCCGGCAAACAGGGCTCTGGAACCCACGTGGGTCCGAGCGTTATAATAGACCCACTGCCCCCACCTGCAGGTGACTCAGGGGTTGCCACCTCTCGACAGCCCTTGGGTGACACCTTTTGTCCTTCCTTTCCTCTCTTTTGTCTTCTATCCCTCTTTCCTTTCATGGCTGAGTGGTTCCCAGCCTAGTAACCCTAGGACCACCTTAGCTCTCCCCACAATGTGGGCACCTTATTGTCCGTGAGGTGCAACCTGTAATAAGGGAGAATTCTGGTGGCTGAGGTGGACCAGTCTGAGGACTGTCCTCCATCAACACGCCACTTCGACCCGGCCTTCCCCTAAGACAGAAGCGAGGCCCATGCCACTCAATCATTTAGGTCCCGCATTCTTTACAGAATTAACACTTGTGAGGAGTATGTCTCTAGAGTAGCCCTGGCACAAGAGCTCTGACTATCCGAGAATAGTGTGTCACTTTGTTGGACTTGGTGGTGGGTGGGGCCACAACTCCAAACTTCATGGAAATAAACTCTTCTTCCGACCCTTCCCCAATTCCCGACTGGAAAAGAAAGAGGCAGGAGGAACCAGGTGAATCCTCCGGCACTTGCAATAGACCGGTCCTGCAGCAGGTGAATCAGGGCAGGCCTGGTTATCTTTCCTGGTGATCAGTAACAAAGACGCTGAAGTCAAACTATCAAAGCTAAGCCTTGCTGGAGGACCGAAATCGGTTAATCGAATGAAAACTGGTGAACTGCTAGTGGAGTGCTACAAGAAACAGCACTCATTCGACCTGCTGAAATTAACGCCATTCAATGGCATGCAAGTCATTGTTCGGCCTCGCAGAACCCTGAACAGCTCTCATGGCATAATTCGCACCTGTGAGTTGGATGGAAAAAGTGAGGCAGACATTGTAGACTACGTAGAAGGAGCCTTGAAAGACGAGTGTGTCAAAATTCATCACGGAGATCAGCTGATTGTTTCAATCAGCTCCATCATCCTGACGCTTGACACAATAAAGCCTCCCTCCAGCGTCAAGGTGGCTTTCCTGCAGGTACCAGTGTCGCCATACATTCCAAACCCAATGCGATGCTTCAACTGTTATGGACACAGCAAGTCAAACTGCAAAAGACCAGCAGTTTGTGCTTGCTGCGGTAGCAAAGAGCATTCAGATGACAAGGCTTGCACAGCCCAGCCGGGGAGAGAGATGAGAGATGTAACTTCGGGGGGGGGAAGGAGAGGTAAGAGATGTATCTCCTTGGTACATGTTGTCATGTGTATTATTTACCTTGAATATATAACAATAATACATCATGATTAATCCTTTAACTTTACGTAATCATCGAAATTCGGCAAATTTGAACTAAAGGAGGCCATCCTGAAGAATTCAAGTTTTTCGTGCTCGACTGTATAACCTAACCTTTGTTCAACAAAAATGTTTTGCATGTTGTGCATCAGAAAGAGAACATTCTTTTCTACATTATCACTATGCTGCAAGACTCCCATAACAAACATTTTTGGCCAAAATCACTTTTTTCGTTCTTTGGGTCTGAAAATCAATAGCGCATCTTGTGTCAAAAGCTCGTGGCTCAATTCTTATAAATAACAATATTGCAAAAATCAAGTTCATTGTCTTTAGAATTTGCTGGCGGCAATAAGCCAAAGAAAATCAGTTTTTTGACTCTCCTGTAAAATTTTCGACATGTTAATTACGGAAGTCTTACAGCAATGCGACGACATAATGTCCAAACACGTTGGTGAATCAAAATGTACACAAAAAGCAGCTGCCACAGCCGGTACTTTAAATTGACATGACAGAATTTATTACAAAATGGAGTCATGATAAACGGATCGAATTACCTGGAACTCTAACTTTGACTTTGCCACTTTGGCCAAATGCACCCTCTATAACACCTTTTTCTCCTGTGGAGAAACCAACTTTTAGGTTTGCAAATGCTGCAATGTTGGTTTCTTTCTTGAAAAGACTTCGGACAATAACAGAATACTTGTCTGTTGCTCTCTCTACTTGACCTTCCTTTGTTTTCATCTGAAAAATGAATTTACAACATAGACAATGAGGTAGCATATAAGCTTCTGAGCAAATCTGAGGTCTTTTAAAGCAGAATTTCACATCGTCATTTTCTGGACAATTTGAATTTCACACACATATACTCCTAAAAAATTGGCCCCACTGGAAAGAAACACCACAAGAACACTTCCAATTTCCCAATACCAAGCAAACACGATGTAACTCTATTTTTAATTCAAATTCATAATTTTAAAAAATCACAGAGAATTCAATTTGTGATCAATTCTGTTAGTGGAAAATAAAACAAGAATGAACACATAAAACAGCCCCACAGTGATTTAACATGAAGATTATATTGCAAGGGAGAAGAAAATTCAAGAGAAAATGTGCTGGCCCAAGCTGAGATAGTCTCAATTTTCAGCAACACTCTTCTGCAATTCAATGATTTAAAACTACATCTATACCTTGGTTATCTCTCCAACGAAGAAACTTTATTACATGTATTACTTTAAAGCTTTATAACTGTACGTCTCTGACATGTGGAGCAAAAACAAAAAACTTCAGTTCAACAACGGTATGTTAAAACACACTAACCCACAAATTTCGAACAATTTTTTGTTTTCCAAAGCTTTACTACATTCTGCACGTTCACAAAACATGAAAGACAAAGTTGCACTTTAAATGTGAAAAAAAGAAAAAACAAAATGTTCTCATTCTACCATTCATTGACTGAACACAGTGTGATAAGAAATGCCATCCCACAGCCACTGACTGACGATTGGCTATGGCTTAGCGCATTTCAACATGCTCAACATCTCATGCTCACTCACTGATTGGATGTGGTTTAGCACATTTCAACACATTTGACCTATCAAGATGACCAGGTACCAGCAAGCTCTACCCAACACCTATGCCATTCTATCACCTGTACTGGTTGATAATATTTATCCTGGCGTCACAAAGTGAATGTTATTGGGCATTATGTAACCATATTAATTCCTTTGCCCCTCTGCTCTGTCTTATTTGCGAGTCTTTATCCTGAATCATACTACAGTGGAGAACGGTTAAACCGAAAATGGCTAAACCAAAACTAGCACTAAACCGAAAGAAACTAAGAATCCCCGATTTTTTCCCTCTTTATTTTTGTTAACAAACTAGCGCTAAACAGAATAACCCTATGGTTAAACCGAAAAGAAAATTGCTGGATTCAGTGGCCAGTCCACTATGATTTGCTATACATCGAGTCAAGTCACTGTATGACCCTACTACACCTCCTCCCCCCCCCCCCCCCCAAAATAAGAGCAGAGCATGTTGCGTTCTGCCTGGTAGTATGGCCTACATGGAAGCAGCAGCACTACAGGAAGAGGGAGAGAGGCCCATAAACTCACGAGTCCGAAGTCAGACGGCAGCAGACGTTACGTTTGGCACATGGTGACTGATCTTTCATGTATTATGTGTGACATCAGACAGACAACACTAGTTATTGCGGACAGCGCATTTCATGGCATCGTGGACGGTAAGGGTAATGAGATCGGCAGGACGGCGGTTCTGTACTGTCCGTCCACACGCACATCTACCTGTTCTGACAGCTAGTCCCGCATTCACCCGCATATCCATGCTTTGAGTGTGCCTAGGCCTGGGCAATCGCCTGTCCTCATTCTCAGTCAAAAACACAAGAGCAGGCGACGACGTGTTGAGTCCGTTTAGCCTGTGCACTTGCATTATTTGTCCTCTATGATAGTGATTTGGGCTGTCTCTCTTGAAACTGGCATCTTTCAAGCCTCCTATCGCTAAACCGAAACTCTGTCTAAACCGAAAACAAACCCGTGGTCCCGCCAATTTCGGTTTAACCGTTGGCTACTGTATAATGGAGCTAAGGGTGAAAGTTCTGCCCTCAAAGGCCCTTTTTGGGAGGGCCCCAAAACTCTGGAAGCAATCTCATCGCCTATAGCTCGACTTATTGTACATGTAATGTAAGGGGATAATTTAAAAATGCTGCAAACTCTGGGTAATTTGTTCATATTGCATAATTCACACGTCACTGTGTCCTATTGGACTCAAAACTGGACTTTTAGTTATCTCGGCACTCTAATTGCACTTGAACTCGTAAATCGTGACTGTGCGGGCGCCTGAGACAGCTCCGACACCTGAGCGTTCCTGACTCCACCGTGGACCAATTGTACACGTTGTTATTAGCCAGATATGTCCATTCAGTCCAAGCCCGTAATGGCCGTTTAAATATATAGGCAATAAAATACAGGGGATACCACCATCAGTAGCGGTCGCACTTGGCAGTGGAGGTAGAATTTCGTTTGCTCATTTGCACCCGATTTCAACGCCATAAATCCCAATGTTTATATAAATATGTTTCATTTCTATTTTGCATTTCCATCTTCACTATACGCTCTCCATATTACTGAAAACCCCATTACTCTGTGATCAATACTTTCCTAGCTGTGATCTGTTAAAGACAATGTGTCCATTTTTCAGTTCGTGCTCTTTTTCAGTGTGAAAAATTAATTAATAAATTCATATCTCGGCTCTCAAACGACAGATTTAAAATTTTGATCTGGAATTGTTTTTTTGGGGTGTATCTAGATTTTACCCTCTCACTACAAAATCAGGAATCTTCCATCCTCCCCCTGCAATTCCGGGAACTTTCCACCCTCCACCTGGGACCTCAGGGGCCCTCCATCCTCTCTCTGAGACACCAGAGATCCTCCGTCCTCCCTCTGTGACATCAGAGACCTTCCATCCTCTCTCCCAGACACAAGAGATCCTCCATCCTCTCTCTGTGACATCAGACCTTCCATCATCTCTCCCAGACCCAGAGATCCTCCATCCTCTCTCTGAGACATCAGAGACCTTCCATCCTCTCTCCCAGACACCAGAGATCCTCCATCCTCCCTGTGTGACATCAGAGGCCTTCCATCCTCTCTCTGAGACATGAGAGTTCCTCCATCCTCCCTCTGAGACATCAGAGACCTTCCATCCTCTCTCTGAGACACCAGAGATCCTCCATCCTCCCTCTGAGACATCAGAGACCTTCCATCCTCTCTCTGAGACACCAGAGATCCTCCATCCTCTCTCTGAGACATCAGAGACCTTCCATCCTCTCTCTGAGACAACAGAGATCCTCCATCCTCCCTCTGTGACATCAGACCTTCCATCATCTCTCCCAGACCCAGAGATCCTCCATCCTCCCTCTGAGACATCAGAGACCTTCCATCCTCTCTCCCAGACACCAGAGATCCTCCATCCTCCCTGTGTGACATCAGAGGCCTTCCATCCTCTCTCTGAGACATCAGAGACCTTCCATCCTCACTGAGACACGAGAGTTCCTCCATCCTCCCTCTGAGACATCAGAGACCTTCCATCCTCTCTCTGAGACACCAGAGATCCTCCATCCTCCCTCTGAGACATCAGAGAGATTCCATCCTCTATCTGAGACACCAGAGATCCTCCATCCTCTCTCTGAGACATCAGAGACCTTCCCTCTGAGACACCAGAGATCCTCCATCCTCCCTCTGAGACATCAGAGACCTTCCATCCTCTGAGACACCAGAGATCCTCCATCCTCCCTCTGAGACATCAGAGACCTTCCATCCTCTCTCTGAGACACCAGAGATCCTCCATCCTCTCTCTGAGACATCAGAGACCTTCCATCCTCTCTCTGAGACACCAGAGATCCTCCATCCTCCCTCTGAGACATCAGAGACCTTCCATCATCTCTCTCAGACATCAAAGATCCTCCATCCTCCCTCTGAGATCTTCCATCTTCTCTCTGAGACACCAGAGATCCTCCATCCTCCCTCTGAGACATCAGAGACCTTCTATCCTCTCTCTGAGACACCAGAGATCCTCCATCCTCCGAGACATCAGAGAACTTCCATCCTCTCTCTGAGACACCAGAGATCCTCCATCCTCCCTCTGAGACAGAGGCCTTCCATCATCTCTCTCAGACATCAGAGACCTTCCATCTTCTCTCTCAGACACCAAAGAGATCCTCCATCCTCCCCCTGTGACATCAGAGACCTCTCATACACCAGAGATCATCCATCCTTCCTCTGCAACATCAATGACCTGTCCTCCCCCTGCGATGTCAGGGACATTCTCTCCCCCCCCCCCATGACACCTGGAACATTCCATCCTCCTCCTGTGACATCAGGGACTTTCCATTTTCCCTCTGCTTCTTCAGGAACTTTTCCAAATGCTCCATGCAACACCAGAGAGCTCACCTCTTCCCTCAGAGACATTACAGACATTTCTATTTTCCCATGATTTAGTAAATAGCAAACCTGATGGAAATAAGGGTTGAGAGAGAGATAGGCAGACACAGAAAGAGAGGGATGGAGATAGACAGAGAGAGGAGAAAAAGAACAGACAGAAGGACAGAGAAAGAGAGACTGACAAAATTTTAAAAAAAGAGAAAAAGAGAGAAAAAAAGAGTGAAATAAACATGTTCACATGAGTGCAATTTTGTATTTTGTTCTTTGTGCTATATTCAATTGTATTAAATTTACAAATTTTATAATATCAAACAGGTTTTTTCTTAGTAATCTTAGCCTAACAAAACAGCCAATGCTGCCATAATAATGAATGTGGGTTAGTGCTGTCGGAATTGCAGAAAAAGCAGCAACAGGTAATTCGGGAAAAAATGCTCTACCCCGCAGCATACGGAACAGCACTTTTGAATAGACAAAAGCTTTGCATTTACACTGCGCCATGCCACTCACACTAAAAAAATGTAAACCGCAAAGACAAGCTTTGCTTTGTACAGATTAACTCAATACTGCCTAATGCGCTGTGAAGCGCTGTCATTCACTGTCAAAACTGCATAGTGGATTCTGCTAAATGCATTGCAGTCTGCTGTGTTCGACATTGTGTTTTCAAGTGTTCCAAGCACTCATGCTTCTCAGTTCCAGAAATAACGCAATATCGTTTGTAAGTAATGTTCTTATCTGCTGGTAATGTTGTGTGAGCCATGTGCCTGTGTGCGGTATGCTTTAAAGACCTGTAGGTCTTAGATATTGTATAATTTACTGTTGTACTGTTACTGATGCTGTGACAAAAAGTTTCCTTGGCAACAGGATAATAAAGTTATATCTTATCTGATCTTATTTGTGACAAAAGATAATACACTGAATCTTCTTCCCTTGAAAACAGAAAAATTGTATCTACTTTCTGCTTCCCCTGACAATTTTCAGAAGTTTGTATTTGTAATCACAGCATTTTAAGCACTTTTACAATTTATCTTGGAGGAAAGGGATGCAACAAGGACCTCAAACAATGGATTGATAAAAATTTAGACATAATAAAATGACAATAGTGACAGTGATAAAGATACAAAAAGTACATGTATTTTATTTTATTTTTTAAAACATAAATATCTTCAGAATCAGAGTAGTGCCCCTTTCCTTCGGCATGAAGGTGAAAGTAGGGATATATGTATTCTGCGGCAGCATTGGGCTAAACACACATAATGAAGGGAGTTTGCGTTACAAAAACTGACTTAATACCATAGACTTAAATATAAAAGTTTCTTCTTTCTCCTAAAAATTGACGCTGTTAAGGGTTAGAACTTTTTAACATACAGACAACAAATTGTAAAGGTCACCATTTGCTTGACAACAGTGTGAAAATACATGATGAAGCCAGTTATGGTCTTTTCAGTCAATAAAACCAGGTCAATATTAAGTAATTAAAAGCACTGTGTAGCAGTTAAAAATTCACTGTGTAGCAAATTAAAAAATCACTGCAGCAAATTAAAAACATTACCTTGAAAACTTTCACATTGGGAAGCACAGTTTCCCTGTACCTGATATCTGTGATTGCCTCAAGGATCTTTCCACAGAATGCTACACGGCAGGAGCCTGTATGAACATCAGCATCTAATCGTGAACCAATCACAAGAGCATGAGGAGTGCAAGCCACAGGCCGCTCCAGTTCAATCAGAGCAAACTGTTTGCATATGTCCTCGGCCTGAGCTTTGACATCATTATTTGTATCCCTTTTGCCTAGACTTATCAACTCTTCTTGATAGACATATTCCTTTGAAAAGTCAAATGATTCTACATTTAAATCTAATTTTCCAATTCTCTGCAATATTGACTCTGTGGTTGTTTGTGCTTCATCTTTATTCTGTGGCAGCCCAAATAAAGAAATTCGACCCATAACAGTTTCGTGCCCTAGGGTGATATGAAATTTTGCCTTTGTGGAAATTTGGCCTTTATAGTATGAGATTTTTTTAATTGAGATGATGACAGCTTCTGTGGTGACTACTGCACCATGTGAACATACAAGGCCTCGTTCTAGTTGTGTTGGATCAAACTGAGTAACACAGATGCCAGCGCGATCACCCTGGAAAAGTAAACATATTTAAGTTAATCACAATAACTGAATAAGCAAACTAGCATACTTGCAAGAACTACCATTTTTAGAAAATACTCATGATGATTTTCTGTACTTTCCTGGTTCATTCTCTACTGTTCAGTGATAGAGAGAAACAAAAAAGTAACTGACTCATTAAGGTATCACACCATTAATCTACAAATTTGTCAGATCTATATATGCTTACCAAATATGTTATGAGTGAAGCCATATTACACAAAAGTACCCTTGATCCAAAAGATTTCCACAGCCAAGCTTTAATCCTTCAATATTTCTTTAAATTATGCCCCTTTGTATGTAAAAAAAATCCTATGGTTATAGGCCACTTTCCACTGAAAGATTCTTTTTTATTTACTTGTTTGAGAGAAGGTGTAGCCTCAAAATTGCATTGCCTTTGTTGTAAATAAAAACATGCCAGCTGTATTCATTTCGTGCCTGATTATGCAAGCATACTTCATGGAATTGTTGGGGAGGGGGAGAGATGATATATAATAATGCAGTGTCATTAAACTGATCCATGAAGATACCACACAGAAAGGCACCACTGGTTGACATGCATACAATACCAGTCATGCATGTCACATCATCTACACTGCACTCACTAACAGTACTTGTCAAGCAAATTAAAATGCATTATACATGTCCTTGATACTATTAGTCGATCACCATCCATTTTTGGTGTTTTTTTTTAGACGAATGTACTTTATACATGTATTAACATGCATCTCATCCACACCACAAACACATTGGCACACATACACACACACAAAAACCTCACTGTCATTTAAAGTCAAATACTCTTTATCCAAAATACTGTTAATGCGAAATATATGTACAGTTGTTGGCCTTTTGAATTTCAGCTAAACCAAGTTTCACTGTAGAACATTTTAGATTAGTACCTGTCCTCATTCTAACCTTATTTAATCGTGCACAGTTGATAACCACGTTGATCACCACTGGTGATAACAAGACCTCGGTAACAGTGAGAGAACAGTACATCCCCATTTTTTCTGCTACATAAGCCATATATAATAAATTACTTGAATTAAAACATTTGACAATAAAAACACCCACTGTCGCAAGACATTCCAAATATGGCAATGATATGGGCAGTGAGTAGTATTTTAGTGTGATGCATCATAATCAGGCGCTGAGCCTCCAGTTTGGCACCCATACCAGCCTTGGTCTGGTTCACCCTTTAATTTGGTCTTCGAACCACAGACCATACCTATTAAAATGTGCAGTAATCTCTTTCTTTCTCTCTGATACCCCTCCCTTTTACCCTTTTCCTCATCAATGAGTTCGTTCAATTTTTTCATTAACTTTTACCTCCCCATAAGTACTGTCTCCCAAAAATCCAACCCCTCGTCCACGTCGCAGGAGACGGTAATGCGCAAAATAGGGTATTGCTGGGATTGGGCAAAGTAGAGTGTGGGCTTGTCCCACGGGGCCGTTACGGTAACTGTGAAGGTCATCCTGGGTCACCCCAAAACGTCCGGCTAACGGGTCTCTGGGAAACCGCGTGGATCCAGGTATTACAACAGATCCACTGCCCCCACCTGCAGGTGGGGTGGGTGTGGCTCAGGGGCTGCCACCTCTCGACAGCCCTTGGGTGACACCCTTTGTCCTTCCTTTGTTCTCTTTTGTCTTCTGTCCCTCTTCCCTTTCGTCGCTGAGTGGTTAATGGCCTAGCAACGACAGGACCACCTTGAAAGCAAGGCGTGTCAAAATTCGCCACGGAGATCAGCTGATTGAAACCAGCTCCATCATCCTGACACTTGACACAATAAGGGTGAGAGGCTTCCCACCAGTGTCAAGGTGGCTTTCCTGCAGGTACCAGTATCGCCATACATTCCAAACACAATGCGATGCTTCAACTGTTATGGACACGGCAAGTCAAACTGCAAAAGACCAGAGGTTTGAGCTCGCTGTGGCAGCAAAGAGCATTCAGATGACAAGGCTTGCACAGCCCAGCCGAAATGCCCAAACTGTCAAGGCAACCACACGGCCTTTGACAAAAGCTGCCCGAAATGGCTTGAAGAGAAAGCCATTCAAAGGTACAAAGCCCAGAACGGAGGTACCTTTATGCAGGCGAGGAATGCACTCATTGCCACACAGCCAAAAACAACAATGCCAGTGACTTTTGCTACTGCCTTGAGATCCTCACCTGAGAAAATCTCAGCAACACAAACATCCACCAGAGCACGGACGTGCAGCAGTAGAGAGCCACAACAGCAAGTTCCACTGCCAAAGCTGCAGTAACAAAGACAAAAATGAGCCAGCTAAAGAATAAGTCCAGCAGAAACAACGCCAAGAACTCTTCATCAACAGTAGGAACTCCAAACAAGTTTGGACCCCTGGCAAACCTGGAGGATGAAGTTGCATCCATGGATGCATACTTGCCTTTCCCTCCTCCAAAGACCCCCCACTCCCACATTCTCCCCCAGATCCCTTTTCACCTGAAAAGGGGAGACAACAGACCTCCCTGCGTAAAACATTTAACGGCCTAAGGGCCGGGGTGCCACCCACCATACCACCAAGGAAAACCAAACTCAATGCCAATTCAATGGAACTGCAGAGGCCTTAGGGCAAATCTACCAGAACTGCAGCAGCCTAACCAATATAGACCTCACATTAGACTATCCGACACTCTCCTTAGACTACTCATGATCTGTCCTGAACAACCTTCCACTTCCCAATCTGCCTCACCCCCAACCAACCATAGCCAGCAGTCCAGTCGACCCGGTGGAACCTTGCCCGAGCCGACTGGACAGCGTTTGGCCTAAAATGCAAGCCGAGCATTACCCCCAACTCAGTGGACACAATCAAGCATTTCCAGGAGTTACTTCTGGAGACTGCTCAGACCTGTATCCCTAAGACTTCTGCGGTCCCACGTAAAGACAAACCCTGGTTCACGGAGGAGTGCAAATGGGCCACTGTATAATTACGCATTCCGCTTGGCATTGTGTGCGCATCTTCGCGACATTAATTTCTTCTGTGTCATTGCCTGGGATTTCAAACACAGGTGTTTCACAATGTGAGCCGTAAAAGAAAATATTTCCTTATATAAGCTCAATAAAAACCATTCTTAAAAGTCATTTTTCACGCTTATTATGAAGATTTAATTCAAAATGACTACAGATTCATATAGAATTAACCAAAATGAAGGAATTTAACGATGTCTTTGAAATTTGACACCTTTGACCTTCAACCGTGACCTTGAAACTGAAAATTGACAAAGGCATCCGGGTAAATCTGAATCAGTACAGTAATGTCAATCAGTTTCCACTGCCAAATTGCTTCTAACAAACTGATGCTGTCCTTTCGTATTTGGCGATTTTGGCTGGCTGCCTAATAGGCAACTGAGGGCTGAAAGCTAGCCCAAAGAGAGAGAACGAAAAAATCGTGAGAGGCGCAAAGTGGCCGTTATCGTGCCGATGCGCTGTTACACTCAAACTCAAAGCCCATAGCATCCCACTTCTCTGTTTCATAAATTCCCCAGTCATCACAACGTGAGCCTGTCTATTGGCTGGCAAAGTACCCCCACTGGCATGCATGGCAAAAATAGCTGGTCACTATTACTTCTACCCTTCTGGCCAGCCTGTCATGTCCAGTAGTACATGTATAACACTACGCACTCAAACTTTCTAACCAAATTCACCCTTAGTGCTTCAGCCCCAATGTTGCGCACCTTTAGTCATTCATAGTGCCACTGCATGCACTGCCCTGCCTAATCTTCCGTCCTTTCCATATTCCCCCTTCTCTTTCTTGAACAAAATGTTCTAAATGTGACATATGCCATAGTAAACAAATAAAATAAAACGCCATCAAATACTGTTTTGTTTGCAGCAAATTAGCTTAGCTCACTAAAAGGAACATTTTAAAGTAACATAATGGAGTAAGAGAGGACATGATGCCTAGCAGTAAAAACGATTATGATGATGGTGTTGTATAGTAGTAGTAGAAATGATGATAACAGTAATAATAAGCAATTGCATGTATTCTTAGAGACTGGGTGAGAATCTGAAGCTGAACAATATGGCAGAAATTCATTTTGTTATGGTATGACATTTCTTTTCTAGGTTGGCTTGCTTTAGATTTTGACGATAGTAGGTGACAAACATGTAAAGCTGCCCATCTAATGCTATGAAAATCATGATTTTAAAAGATATTGTTGCTCATAACAGCGCTGTATCTAATCCATGTCCTAGGATTAGATGAAAGTCTCACCCAGCCACTTACAGAACGTAGACAACTGGTTGTACTGTAACGGGTCAATATGGAATTGATCACGATAATCTCCCTACCTTTACAAACAGTGTCATATAAGACAGGATCACCTCTACTTATACCTATATTATGGTCAGGTCCTATAAGACCCGATCACCACTCTCCTTACTTCGTTTCGGTTCTATAAGACCCGATTACCAGTACCTCTCCATTGTTGTCAAGTCCTATAAGACCTGATCACCAAGTTGTGCAATTATTTTCATCACCACCACATGAGTTAAAATGTGAACATCAAATATCCCATGATTGAACCAGTGGCTATCAGATGACTACTACTCAGATTCTCCACGAAATATTTTTTAACTTTTAAACAAATCTTTCACTGAGAAATGATCACTTGTTGCAGCTGGCCACATACATATGTATTTGCTTTGCTTTCCATTTCAAGGGATCCTCGCTTTAAATAAAATGGGTATATCACATGGGGGATAAGCAGTCTGTCACAACATAATACAGTCGAGCACGCGAAACTCGAACACACCTAAGTCGAAATCACGGATCCCACGAACAAAGGTCTAGGTCCCGAATTTATTTCTCAATATTCTTATTCTTAGTAGTTATTTCACACGAAACTCGAACTGTGACACGGATTGGTCGAACCAGTTTTCCTGCTGCAAGTGTGATCCAAGCATCCCAGCAGCCTAGAAGTAGAAAAGATAAAAAAACCGAACGCCAGAAACTTCACTCGGTTAGCTGTGTCATAGGCCTAGTCATAGCCAAGTGGTGGCAGTGCGATAGTCGCCCCCTCCCCCTTCCCCCGATAAAAACGGCGACTAAAACACCTGAGACGACCGATTCGGGCAGGAAATAACCTTTTTTTTTATGGGTTTGTCCCGCACATAGATGCACTACATGGTCATGTAGTACATCGATGGTCCCGCGCTCACAGTCATACCGCAAAAAAAAAAAAAAGGAAACGTTGCCGTACGAACGGGAGTCAAGCCGAACAGAGAAAAATGGTGAGTTGTGTTCACCCTTTATTTTATCGCTGTTGGGCTTGACTTGGTCCCCGTGTGTTGTGTATTCTACGCTTGGTCCTTGGGCTACCGACGCACTTCCAGAAGAGAAAAAAAGACGTTCGGGCAAAAGGTCGCGTGGCGACGCCAGTTTAATTTGCTTCTCTTTCAAGTGACCACGGGAAGGGGGGACTTGTAATTCATGGTACACGTTGTCAGTTGTATTATTTTCCTTGAATATACGGCAATAAAACCTCATGATTAATGCTTCAGGTATTCCTCGAAATTCGGCAAACTCGAACTAGATGAAGCCACCCCAAAGAATTAGAGTTTTCCGTGCTCGACTGTAAACTTTTCCTTTCATATTTGTCCGCCTTTTGTGGCATGTGCAATTGAAAAAGAACATTGTTTATTGAAGTTTTACCTCTCATGCTTCTCATTTTCTTAAAGAATATAAACACAACTATCAAAGTCAGTATTTACCTGCTTAATTTTTTCAACTGGTTTACGAAACATCTGCATGGATTTAACTTTTCTGTTTAAACGTAGTGATGGAATATCAACTGTCTGAAAGAGAAAATTTTAATAGTTTTTACCCAAAAAATATGGAAACAATAAAACAGGATCACTCTCCTCAAACCTCCCCCCCCCCCCCCCACACACACACAAACAACAAAAAAACATATTGTTTAATTATAACAAGAGTCATCCACCATTGTACACATATCTGTCCATGAGTCACAAACATCTATGCCACCATTTACATGTGGAAGGAATTTCCATTACACAAAACAGGTGTCCAGGTGAAGAACATGGCAATAGAATTTCAAAGATATTGAAAATAGAAAAAAAAAAAAATGAACCATGAAATCAAATTTTTTCTTTTTGATCTGAACACCACATGCAAAGGGCATAGGAAACAAATTCCCCTTGTCTGTCTCGGATGATAGTAGCAAAAGTACAAATCCAGTGAGGTCCACCTAAAATGTACATTGATAAACCAAATTTCTTTTAGTTTTAAATAGAAGTAATTTCAAAATCTGTTGGGTTTTTTCTCTTCTTTATTTCTATTAATCTTTCTTGCATAATTTGAATTTGGACTGACTAATTTCTGATAATTCGAATTCACTGTTGGCTCATCACAACGCAATTTTGAATTTTCTGACCGCTGGAAAGCTTAGTACCCACAAAAGCCTGGCTCAAACACTTTTAGCACCAGTGATCCAGTGGCAGGAATGGTTATGGTAATGTAATTGTAATGCAGGGAGCAGGGCTGCAACAGGGCGTGGAACGGGAGGGGGAGGAGGAGGGGGAGGGGGGACAAGTAAGGTCTTCTTGCAATGCATACTGGTCATTCCTTGACAGCAAGGTCCGCCAGCAAGTGGGATAATGCAGTAGGCCTACAGTCTTGCATTTGAACATCATACATTATGGAATGACTTTATCAATTGATGACGTCACCAGCAGGCTTGCTACATGGCACATGTACCCTGCTTACACAACACACGTGGCGAAGTCAAAGACAAGCAACAGAGTTTGGCCACAGCCATTCATGCTGCTTTCTTCTTTTGCCACCATGGTATAGTCAATTCTAAAGCAAAAAATAATTAATGAATAGATCTTATAAAGGTGCCTGTGCCTTTTGGGGGGTGGGGGTTCTGCAAGAGGGGATGTAATTACCTGTATAGTATGGGGCCAAACAACACAATAATAGTTATTTCTCTGTTCAGAGGTAAATTGAACTCCGGTAAATCAAAGTGTAATCCATTTCCGGAGGACTTCGAATTATGCTGACTCCACTGAATAGCGGATAATTATGAACAATAACATCTCAGCAACAGCAACGAAATCGTAAATCCCTGTTTTTCTTTTCTTGCTATTTAGGCTATGTAATACACTACCTGAATAACAACCACCCAAAATCAAAACTTCAGTACTAGAGGAAAATTCTGAGCGAGTGCAGCAAATTGTGGTGTTGGCCACAGTGTACGACTACGAGTAGCTTCATCAGAAATATATCGTACGTTGTCTATCACCATACACCACTGCGCTCTGCATGCACAATGGCCAATCTGGTCCTCTCTTGCCCAGTATGCTGGGGCTTTAGTGACCAATTGTTGTGACATCATAGCAAACATGGGCCTCCCGGGGTAGTAAACCTCTTAGTCCATTCACATTCTGGTACATGTATTTGCTTTCAGCAGTCCTAACACCATATTTATACATTCTTGGGGATTTCCAGTTTGTGCACCCAATCATGTAAAGCAAGACTCTGATATTGACCATCTGCTGATCTCCGGCTACATGGCTTGTTGCGATGCTGTTGTAATAGCCTAGACTGAAAAACCTTTGAAAAAAAAAAAAAGAGAAATTCACCTATTTTACTTTCTACAGTCGATCTTCCTGGCGGACCTGAAAATCTCCACATATTCTGGTGACCAGTAAACTTCTCTTTCTTTTATTCTCAGTTGCTAAATGAGTTAAGTGAACCTCCATGATATGTGTAGCCTGCTATCAGGACATGTGTCCACATGAGTGAGAAGACGAGACAAGAGCAGCGGGAGGAGAAGAAGGAATGTACAAAGTCGTTGGCAGAAATAATCGCTGAGCCATATGTGAAGACCTTCAAATGCAATGGCTGCAACAAAGCTGATGGCTCAGGATTGGACTATACAGTCACAGCAGGCACTGCAGCGACCTGATCTGACATACCATGAGAGAAGGAAGACAACAACAATGACTCAAGCTAGACCTGTTTCACCACTTTACCTTACGTTACCGAGAAATTCAAGACAGTGCTCGATGAGCTTGTAGTTTTGTTTGGTAGCCACATCCATCATCGCTGTACAAGATGATAGTTGTGATATTGCTCTATTTGAGAGTGGCTTTCAATTAGTACATAATACAGGCTGTAAAGTTCCTGGCTTTGGCCTCTCCATGATCTTCATGCCAGAAATAGCATTCCAAGTCACTCAGTTTCAGATTATAGAAGGTGATGTTGTACAAGCCAGTTTAGTTTTGAAGTAAATGGCATTAACAACTAGATGAAGTGTCACATGGACTGCCTGAAGATCCACTGTCAAAACAACGATATTTGGCTGGTTCTCTGCCATTTTCTTGTTTATCACCAAGGCATTATTGCATCAATCCTTCTTAAGTCTTGTTTTTATAACATTCATATATCACATATCACCTCCCGCAATAAATGAGAAGCTTTTATGAGCCCATTCTCAGAAAGTGACGTGAAGATCGTACAGAAGATTCTTCGACACAAGAAAATTTTCAAAGTACGTCCACCATGATGACAGTCACCGTATCATCCAAGTGGCATTATGAAAAAGTAATCAGTAATTTTCGTGTGATCGGCAAAACTTGACTTAATTTTTTTTTCTTTTTCCTGGAAACGGGGAGATTTCGAAGGAACACAGGGAGGTTTCATCATGAAACCGGGGAGACCCCCCGCGAAACGGGGAGACTTGGGAGGTCTTTAGTCAGTGATGGTGACTTGGTAGTTTCGGCATTGCCTCAGTAAACGGCCCTGTATGTGTGCGGTTCTCTGCATGGACTGTTCTTTCTATGATACTTCTTTCACTTGGTGGGCTTTTGCGTCATCCCATTCTTGTTTAGCACTTCCAAAACCCAGCTTCTGTCAGACGTTTCCTTCGAACCGAAAGAGTTCTTACAAACCATTTCCTAATTGTCCTTTAGCATCAGATGATATTTGAATATGCAGCTCCTTGAAGAATGCCATCTCTTTGTGATATCCTTTGGCATGACAAGTAGTGGTCAGAATTACCAACATACACATTCCTTGGTCCTCAGTCCATCTGAGACGAAAGTCATCAAATATGACCAGGTGTTCACTCTCCAAAATGTCTTCACAGTACCGTTGTTCGACTCATGACAATACTCCAATGTACTCTTAGTAGTCTTAGGCCCCATGCCTTGACCACTGTGTTCTGTGACCACGTTTTATATTTTACCCTGTAAAAACATAATTTTTCTTCCCTTCTGTCCTCAACTTCTTGTTTTGAGCTTTGACCACATGCTTTGGTCTGCCAAAACATATTTAACCATTGCCTTCGCTCTAAATGAATAGACTGGGCACTTTGCTGAAGTTCTCCGTGCGTACCCATATGATGCTATTATCAAATAAATATTTTGTTCTGAAATGACATTTGGTTGCATTGTTATTCACAGTGACAATGCAGGTTTTGTAGTAGTACTAGTACAGTTTCCAAAAGTGCCCAAACTCAGCCTCAGTTGTACATGCTCACATCTTGCAAGGTCCTCAGTTCACTGCAGCTCCCATAACATTTGTCTGTCAAGGGCCTCAGCCTATGGCTATTGCCATTGGCCCCCGTGCATTCATCAGCAGTTACCAACAAAGCCAGTCATTTGGCCTAGACTAAGATTTGAATATAACAAACTACAACCAATCATCATTATGTTGGCTAGACCTTCCAACTGCAATAAGTATGCCCAGACAAAGCCTAAATTTAAAATAGGTGACAAAGTTAGATTACAAGGAAGAAAAAGTTTTTTGAAAAAGGTTACACCCCAAAACAGATGAGAAAAATTTACAATACATGAAGTTTTAAACAAAAAAGATTTAGATGATGAAGAAATCATTGTTTGTTTGTTGTTTTTTTTTATAAAAAAGAAACTGCAGAAAACTATCTTCTAAAAATGGCTAAAGAAATTCTAGATAACTTTAAATCTAAAATTATAGATTTTCTTCCTAATGATAAAGTAAACAAATTTAATCCATACGTTAGAAGGAAACTGATAGAACTACAGATCACTCATCAACAAAGTTGCCACTCTGTTGATCGACAATGCCGAAGCTTTGCTTAGCTTAAGAAAAGGTTATTTGAAACCTTTAATGTTCTTGAAATTAATTATAATATTGATGATCCTGATAAAGAAAATCCTATTGAAATATGTTTTAGATATTCTTAATAATTAGATCAACTTGAAAAAGAAATAAAGCATATTATTATAACCTAGGGAAAATATTAAATAGTTTAAAATTAAAATCTAACCCAGAAAACGAATTTATTGTGTATGCTAAAAGAAGATTAATAAAAGTAAAACTATAATAAAAAAATTATGTGATGTTTTATAATGCAAGTGAAAGTTATCCTGTATTTTATACCTGTAATTTATCATATCGTGAAATTATTAAGAATTTTACCTTTTTAAAACACCCGTCAACCTGGTGACTACATGCGTTCAATACACTGTTTCCCAATAAACTATTTAATAGTTTTTGAGTTTCTGGTGTTACTGGTGGAAGATTTTCTTTTCCTTTTTTTGGTTTAAAAACTTTATCAATAATAAATTTATTAACAGCTTTTTGTCCTAAATCTGTTGCTGTTTTCTAAACTATATTACTTATTAGTTGCTACTTCCTTTTCAGTACCTTGCATAACTTTACCAGCAATAGTTGAAACTAAAGAAGCAGAAATAACAGAACCTGCATATTTTGCATTGTCTTTTGTAAATTTTTAGTTAACCCACATTTTTATTTGTTAATTTTTAACTGTAATCTTTTCTACTTTTTGTTATCAATAACTTTCTGTCTGAAAAGTTCATCTGCTATGCTGACAATTTCATTAATAATACCTGTGTTTCCTGCTTCTTTACTTGCTAATCTTTTTATTAAATTATTTGGATCCGATGCAGGAAATCCTTTTCCCATAACTGATAGTCGATTTTCCCACATTGGTTTTATTATTTCTTTATGTTTTTTTCCTCTGCTACACTTAGGGTTTGGATTAGTAGGATTGTTATTTTGTTGAATGGCATTAGTAGAAAAAAAGAATATGTGAATAATTAGCAATATCTTCATTTAAATAATTTTCTGGATCTTTGCTCTCTGAATCTTTTCTTTTTGATTATCAGAAATATTAAGATTTACATTTTCATATACATTGTATCATTTTTTAAAGAAAAAAATTATACTTCTCTTAGATGAAAACTTACATCAACAGTTTCTCCTCATACGTTTAAAAGTTTATCATTTTGATCTATAATTTTAACGTCTGAATTTTTTATTTTCTGAATAGCAACCGGAAGAAAAACAAGATTTTTGGGTTTCTCAACTATTTAAGATCCTGGTTATACATTTGTTAAAAAAAATTAAATAACCAGAGCAGAGGCATCATTGACTATACTTCCACTGATGATATTCAAATGAACCATAATACTATTAACACAAAGAATGTTTACAATGTTTTCAGATTCATAACTTTCAGCAACATAAATTTTACGGTGAAATCCTAATAAATCAGCGAGCGTATGCCAGAGCTGTGGCATCCCAGAGATACTTCAGATGCTCCAGAATGTCAGCATGCCTCAAGGTCAGGGCAATGATCTAACAGAAATACTGCAGATGTCCCAGGACACCGACATGTCTCAACGTCAGGAGTCCATCATGACAGCAATCATGATACGTGCTTACCTACAATTTCAGAGCGCCAAAGCATCAGAGGTATATTTCCAAACATTCAGGATCACTAAAAACGGGACATGAAAAAAAAAAAGGAGTCCCTGTCATATCTCACTATTTTTCTTTGCTCGGAGAAGAACACTATGTTGACTGATGCACGAATACGTCACCTAAAATCTCTGCCTTCTGTCTGTGGTTGTATGAGATCTTTTCCTACTGCTGATAAAGGTAATACAGTGGAAAACGGTTAAACCGAAAATAGCGGTAAACCGCAAGAAAACAAGAGTCCCCAAAGTTTTTTCTCTTTATCTTTGTTAACGAGCGCTAAACTGAAATTGCCCTATTGTTAAACTGAAAAGAAAATTGCTGGATTCAGTGGCCAGTCCATTGTGATTCGCCATGGCCAAGACAAGTATCATCCCTCCACCCCTTGTTCCTGAAAAATAATTTTTTAAAAACCAAACAGAGCATGCTTTGTTCTGAACGATCGTACAGGCCTACATGGGAGCGGCAGCACTACAGGGATACGGGAGAGGGAGGGAGGCCTATAATCTCGCTGGTCCGAAATCAGACGGCAGCAGACAAGACTGTTGGCAGGTCACGAGTGACCTTTTGTGTAAAATGTATGACATCGGAGAGACAACACGGTCTACTAGCGACCATGGACAGCGCAGTTCATGGCATCGTGTACGGTACAGCAGGACAGCGGTTCTATACTGTCCGTCCACACTCATGTCTCTCTGCTCTGAGTGTTAGTCCACATCCACCCGTATATCCGTTCTCCGTGTGTCCCTAGGCTGAGCAATCGCCCATCCTCATTATCAGT
Source organism: Onchidella celtica (assembly GCA_963931925.1). Taxonomy (NCBI): domain Eukaryota; kingdom Metazoa; phylum Mollusca; class Gastropoda; order Systellommatophora; family Onchidiidae; genus Onchidella; species Onchidella celtica. The sequence goes on from OZ007577.1 coordinate 23,496,925, forward strand.
CCAAAACACACAGCAACTGAGGACGTGTTGAGTCTTTTTTTCTTATGCATTTACTTGATTTGTCCTCTCTGATAGTGATTTAGACTGCCTCTCTTGAAACTGGCGTTTTTCAAGCCTGCTATCGGTAAACCGAAACTCTTTCTAGACCGAAAACAAACCCATGGTCCCGCCAATTTCGGTTTAACCATTGTCTACTGTACTTCCTCACTGATGTTTTTTTGTTATGGTTTTCCCGATTGGGGTTCTTGCACATGATCCAGATTATGTAAGCAACAATCATGCTGACATCTATCAAGCTCATAAAAAATGCAACCGGCCAACAATTTTTTGCGCTTGCATGAATACACTGGTGTACTAACCAGTCGAATGAATCCACGCCACCTTTGATCTCATTGTAAAAGAAAACGACTTCTAATTTGTTCTCTTTTTTTCCACTATTGCATCACCAGACGAACGTTGTGTTGGAAGAAGAACGACATGCTGTTTTGGTTTGCCAAGAAAAGAAACCAACACTGTATTTTGTGTAAATCCAAATTTGGAAGAGCCCACAGGTTCTCATTTGGAAAAGAATTCCTTAGGTATGAAGGGCTTGTTAGAATGGCATGTTCCCACACCTGTCATTTTGTGGATCACCTGCGTGTGAGCCAGTTCAAAATTTGTGAAATAGTATGTGGTGACATTGCTGCCACTTCCGAAGTACTTCTGCACTAAGTCAAATATATATCAGCAGCTTACAGCTTGACTGTCAATCTCTTGTCTCTTCAACATCTGGCTGGTTTTTTCCACATTACAGGATTGTTCTCGGTGGATAAAATATCTGGCTGTCACAATAGTAGTAAATTTTCATTCCATATTTCTCCGGTTTTTGTGGCAGGTACACTTTAAAAGAACATCGCCCTCTGAAACTGATTATCGTTGCCGGAATCTTTACTGTTCAAGATAATAAAATCTTTAGAATCATCGCTGGAATCATCCGCAAAGTAAATTTCTTGTTCCAGTTGAAGGCCGGCCCTCCTCAATGATGCAGATTAAATGAGGTACACTGATCAAAGCAAATAACTAATACAGCCTAACTGAATTGTGATGTAGGCCTAGCACATTTCCAGTTAAAGTTTACAATATATGAACGGTTGAAAAGTGCAAAGATGTAAAACAAAATTCAGATTCACGGGCACATATAAACTATGTCACACAAATTATTAGAGCTATAGTACCAAATTTCTCAACACCTCCACCTATCTCGTTCCTCCTCACCCCTTCCCCTGTCAGTTGCGCTGATTGGATTGGCAGTGTGTGCACACCAACATCTGATTCACTCTGCTGGTGTTGACCTCTATTGTTCTCATGTAAACATTCATGAGACTGTGGCCCTGTCTACATGGATCCTCCACACATACTTTACGCACCACAACAGTATCAACAGTTCTTCTTCACGATATTTGGGTCATATAAGACCCAATCAAGAATCCTCCTAAACAGTAATCGGGTCGATAACTGTAGAGACAGGATGGTGATTGGGTCTTATATAACCCGATTACCTTTGAGAAGGATTTGTGATCGCTGATCGGGTCTCATATGACCCAATCACCATTTAGGGAGTCTTGGTCAGAACCCGCTGGTCAAGCGGCTATTTGTGTATATGATTATTTGATACTTGGCATACATTAGCATAAATGAATTTTAGGACAAGTTAAAAAATTACAGAACTCTAACTGCATTATATGCAAAATGGCAGCTGTTTAAAATTGGGTCGGGTCATATATCGGCTGATCAAAAACAAAACTGCCCCAACATTGACACCAAATATCTCGCAATCCTTTTGATGAATGTGTGAGAAATGTTGGTAGAGTTACGATCATTATATGTGTAATGCTATGTTCAAATTTCATCAAGATTTAATGATTATTTTTAAAGATATTTTAGATTAAGTGAGTGTCTGTCAAAAATTAATAAAACAAGCCAGCTGATCAAGAACGATGTAGTGTATGGAACTGCAGAGCCCCTTTATCATGAAGAAAGCCATTTTTCAAAGAAGATTATGGTCCTTGCCGGAGTGTCATGGAATGGTAAAACTGATTATTCATTTCATAGACACCAAAGTAAATACTGAGGAGTACATTTGTTTGTTGCAAGAAAACCTGCTTCCAGACTGTGAACACTTATATCCAAACAGGAATTTCATTCTCCAACAGGATGGAGCAAAACTACACACTAGTCATACAACTCAAAATTACATTCAATCATTGAACATCACATTCATAAATAAAAATGAGTGGAGACCACAGTCTCCAGACCTTAATCCAATGGATTACTTTGTATGGAATGCACTGAAAGAAAAGGTCTACCCAGGTCAGCGCCAATCGTTTACAGAGAGATTGCTACGTGAGGGAATTTTGGAATGTTGGGAGCAGATTTCTCTTGATGAAATCGGGAAAGCAATATCTGCTTGGAGGAAAAGATTGCGATGGGTAAGGCAGGAAGATGGCGGTCCCATCAACCATTTGAATCACTAAATTGTAAGTACAGATTTTTATTGTACATCATGTTTTTTCGCATTTTGACCTACCTCAACGCTTTACTTTGTAACATTTTTTTCAATGTAGCTATTTCATTCAATTTTCATATGCATACACATTATGTATTTACCCATACACATAGGCAATATCATTGAGATCGAATAAGCGGTTCATGAATTATAAAGCGTCAAATTTGGGGCATTTTTTTTTATCACCCGATCACCACCGCATGGGTTAAATGAAAGCAGTAGTCACTGTTGCTATGGGGTGCTCTGATAAGAGCGATCCTTGACAACCAAGTATTGATCTATAAACTTCCCCTGCTGCTAGTGGTCCCTAATAACCAAATACCAATACTTTTAAAGCAGCTGTTTTCTCAATAATGTTGTTGTTTTATTGGTTTTAGACATTTTTTACATTTTGCTTTATGATGGTCCAGAACTTTTCTTTCTTTAGATAAAGTCGCTTTTGAACAAAACAAGTGTTGCATATTTTAAAACCTTCCATTTTTAATAGAAAACAAATTATAGTAGTATGTAAAAGTGGCATGTCTGGACAATATCTATTTATTTATTTTTTTTTGGAGGAAAAGAAGCGAGCGAAAAAAAAATCGAGGTGAGCTAGGCATGCCACTTTTATATACTACTCAGCACCCTACACACCATTTTGAAGCACAAAGACAAAATCACTGAGGTCCTTCTTGACTTCCTGCATGCCGATGTACACATCATAATAATACGGAGAGAAGTGGCAACAATCTTCAGTAACTAATCCACGGCTCCGAAAATGCACCGATTTCATTCACTTCAGTTTTCCGCAATAAATCGCCTCCCGAGTGACAGGCCGTCGACGGTGGTACCCCGGAATGGGGTGAGGGATGGGTTAACGACATGCCTGTGGCACAAAAGCGCGCCAAAATTCACAGAATCTTTAAATCAGGTGGCTTCTCAAATGCATTCCGTTCAAGACTTTCTTCCGAATGCAGCAAAATTTTGGTTATCAGAGCATATTGTTCGATAGTGATTCTTTCATTGTGCAAAAATTCGTGTGGACAGCATCAAAAGTTTTGATACAGTGGTATACAGAAAGTGCGCATTTAAATTTCAGAAATTTTGGAGAATCTTTGTTTCATGAGTGAATGTTTACGTTGATTTATGCAAATAGCAACCATAGGTTTTATTAAAAGTTTGTTCATTAGAATCAGAATTATATCTAGTTTACAATGATATTGATTTGACCCACAGGTCAGGAATAGTAAAATAATTATGAATAATACCGTGACAGCGACTGAAAATAATAGATTTTTGTTCATGTCGCGTTTCTCTTTGTGATAGAGAAATCTGCTTTTGTCGTAAAGAAAACCGTGTTTCGGTTAAATTTTAAGAAATAAATTGTAAATTCTAGATATTTTCAGTCACAAGTAAATTCTGACCAAAAGAAAATACAAAATCAGCAAATACTTCCCTTGACTGAACATCATTTTATTTTTGTCAAATCTAATCTCATGTTAACTGTTCCCGTACTTTCCTGTAGGCTGTTTAACAGTTTCATGAGATGTTTGTCTATACTAAGGCATAAATGTTGCCATTTAGTCTAAAATCATAATCTGTTTCCATTAACAGCAGATACGATATTGACATGGATCATTCGTATAAGGTACATGTGAAAAATGTAGACGCTTTATGTAGGATTTGTGGCAGGAGATCCCTAACTGCTAAACAAAGGAAATCAGGGACAAAACCACGAAAATGCATTGTTTTCAAGGATGACATTTTATTTATCTGTCATTTGAATATCGAACAAGATATTGCTGGTACACATTCCACAACAATTTGTTTTCCCTGTGTGGATGCCATAAAAAATGCAAAAAAAACGTAAAAAGGAGGAGTATTTCAAGAACACTTTGAAACGCGCTCAGGATAGCCAGCATATCTGGATTCCCTGTGATGAGACGGTGACCTTTAGTGACTGTACATCATGCATGCATTTTACTTCATTTAATGCTGGCAACAAATTTGTCAAGACAGATACAAATACTTGCACACAGTCTTGTGAGACGATCAGCTCTGCCGCAGTGCCTAGCACTGATGAGTGTACTGACCTTTTTCCACATGAAGAAAATGACACAGAACCAAACATATCTAACTCGCCGAGAAACGTAAGCCTACAACAACGGCCAGACTTCTCTCAATCGGATATAACAGATTTATACATACAAGACGATGCCGCTGCCTCTCTGCAGTTTGCTCATGCCATCGGTGGCGATGATTTACGGCTGTCAGTCAGATATTTTGAAACACAACCACTTGCATTTTCAACGCCAAGGAAGGAACAATATAACATAAAGCACACTTCAGATATTGCAACCTCACCATTTCCAACACCAGAAAAGGCAGATCCCACAAAGAACACAGTAGGTACATCGCCTTTCACAACCCCAGAAAGAGGTGATAACGTCACAAGTAGCAGGAGCACCGCAACTACAACAACACCAGAGCTTCCAAAGACATGTGCAGACAAAGTTATATCACCAATGATCAAAATGAACATATCAAAAAGATCATTAATTGACCAGCCTTTAAATTTCGAGGAGGAGAAACTGACTACACATTTAATCAAAAGGAAGCTAAAATCTTCCGAAGACGGACAGACACTGAAATGTAAAACAGGAGGCCCAAATCTTTTATTCACACGAATAATAAACCCGAGAACACAAACAGAAAAGGCAAGCTCTACATCAAGATGGAAAAGGTCAAAACTTATGGGAAATGTTCGAGCTCATCTTTCTGGAGACACTGAAGGTTCCCGTGAATGCCAACACATTGCGGAACTTAAATATTTAAAAGCAGACTCAAGAAAAAGAATATGTCGAGCTGTAAATAAGAAGGAAAAAGTTGTTATCACGAAAGAGATATTTCTAGCCATGAAGGAGGCAGTGGGTCTGACACAACGACAAGTCGACATCCAAAACAGATTTTTAAAATGGCATGGCACAGCATTTCCAAATGAGCACAAGGTGCGTGCGTACAGCAAAAGTATGACAGGAAAATACATAGAAATCACAGAACGAAAATTTGTAGATGGAAAGGGTAGACCAGTAACAGCTCCAATAGCCTCAATAAAAAATGTGCCGGAGTTTGTGTCAGACCTTTTGGAAAAGTATGCTGAAAATAGCCAGCTGACGTGGTTCAACGGAACCATCCCAGAGGATGAAATCTGGCTCAAAGTCGGTGCTGACCACGGCAAGCAAAGTTTCAAAGTTGCGCTTCATGTGTGCAATGTGCACAAGAACAACTCTAAACAGCACACACATTTGGTATCCATCGCAGAGGTAAAGGACACCATTCCAAATCTACAATTGATTTTTGCCGATCTTCGAGATCAAATACACAAGCTGCAGGAGATGAAATGGCGTGAGAAGAATATGATAGTATTTTTGTTCGGGGACTACGCCTTTCTGTCTCATATCTATGGAATTTCCGGTGCTACGGGAACATATCCCTGTCTCTTCTGCCTAGATTCGAAAAAGAAGATCCAAAAGGAAAGCACAGAGCCTTGCCAGAAAAGGACATTGAAATCAATTCATGCAGACGCAAAACATTTTGAAGACAGCGGTGGTGATACAAATAATGTTAAATTTTACAATAATGTTCTGAGATCTCCAATCCTACAAATTGACATACCTTACGTGACACCGCCCTACCTACATATTCTACTAGGAATTGCATTAAAACACCATACACTTCTTGAGCAGGAGGCACAGAATATTGACAATATGATTGCCCGGGAGAAAGATCCAGTTTTTGGAAGAAACTGGTTGAATGCTGTTGAGAAAAAAAAAAGAGATTAAACTGTACAAGGGTTGTGTAATACTTGATGCTGCGAGCAACAAGAAGAAAATGTGGAAGAGAGAAGTGAAGAGATGTAAGAAAGAGCTGTATGAATTGGAAGAACACAAAGACAAGGCTGTGGGGCCAGTACAAGAAAGTTTAGAGTCAGCACTACAGAGGCATAAGATCGAGCGACAGGCCTATCATGGGGGCAATTTCATAGGGAACCACTGCAGAAAGTATTTCAAAGAAGAAGTTTTTACACACATTTCTGACACTCTTCTTAACAAAACACAAGAATACACTGAGGACGAGGACATTTTAGGGGTGGCCATGACAACCAAGGTTATGTTTGATACATTAAATTCTCACTATGAACGTGTTCATTCTCTCATATCAAAAGCCCAGCCTGTTTCTGCAATCCAAATAGCACAAGCTGAGTCTGCCATTTCAGATTACATGACCTTTTACAGACAGTGTTTTCCAAATCGTGTCATACCAAAACAACATATCCTGGAAAAACATTGCATAGAATTTATGCAAACATCTGGATTTGGACTAGGTTTTCTTGGGGAGCAAGGAGGTGAGCAACTTCATTCAACAGTTTCTCGACTGGCACGGAGAAGTGCGGCCATTAGATCTGACAAAGATAGACTCAAAAATATGTTGGAAAGTGCAATCCTTCTGACAGCACCAGGACTTAACTGTTTAGCACCTCAGCCTGCAAAAAGGAAAAGGAAAGGCAGCACCAAGTAGTAGATATTTCACCAGTTTACCCTTGTAAAAAAAAACAACCAGCTAAAGAATCTTAAATGTGACAGTTCTAGTCCTATAAGTATTCTTTGGCAAACAGATGAGAATGTGTATGTGTGTGTATTTTGTTGGTCAACGTAGTGCAGCTTGAAATCTTCATTATACATATTATATGCCTGTTCATGTAATCCTGATGAGAAAATGGCGATACTGCTTTTAATCGGTGGCCAACAACACTGAAAAGTTGCAATGCTACAGTGTTATACAAATCATTTCTGTCAAAAGCCATTTTTACAGTGTGATAATTGACTGGTAATGGGTATCAGTGCCCATTAGCAACCCAACACATGGATCGCTAACCTGAAGATACCGCAGCCATGTGGATGCGACGCTCTTTTGACATTTACAACCCCGTATTTTCTGAACTGGACTTGACCCGTGGAATCGGAAAAGTGAGACTTGTTGTTTAATGTCTTGTCATGGTTTAAGTGCTATAAATGCCGTGCTGGGTCACGACTTGCAAGGAGTTGATTTTTCACGGTCTCGTTGATTGTGACCAGCGTAATTTGTCCTTGGGCTGTTCTCGTGGACGGTTTGTTTTTGAAACACTTTTTCTTAGGGATGGAGGGAGGGTGGGGCGAGATAGAATAAATGGATAAGTTAGGGGTGACAGTGCAATTCTCGACCCCGTGGTTTTGATGAACACATAGAAGGGAAGAGAAGGGGTGAGTGGGGATAGATAGTTTGGGACGCTTAGTCGCGTTCAGAGGTTCGTACATAAAATGTAGAAAGCACGAGGGTTTAAAGATTTCAGTAATTGTTTTGACATTTTAAATTGACCTTGTCTGTTTTTAGTACAAGGCCGTGACCAACTCCCACGTAGAATATATTAATACTGCGAGATGAGCTCGCATGGATGCACCAATCAAATCTAGGGATTTGGACGGTAATTTGCAGGTGGCTGCACAGTATAAAAGTGTAGCCATACCTATGTCCATTACTCCATACAGAAAACTCCAATCTGTGCAGGCGTCGGCACGATTCTGCCTGAAGAATCCTAAGTCTGTTCGATGTCATGTCTAGTCCACTATAGACATTTGAGATGAAGCCATATGCTTGAATGAGATATGCCCACTGCTATTGTCCACTGTTCCCTGGTTGTTTCTAACACCAGGGACCAAGCGTAAGTGTTTGTCCATTGATGACTCAACAATGAACGAGGAGCTGAACATAAGTTATCCACTAGGACAGGATTGCCGCATATATTAGGAATGCTACCCAAGACTGCAAGACAAAGATTTATATTGACTTGCAATTAGTATGAATGTATGGCATACGCATCTGTGAATTGGGATTGATTTGTCTGGATGATCCTGGGAATTGCCAGCCCATCCTAGAGTAGATATCTAGACTTAGCTACGTCAGTTTATATTGACGAGCTCGATCCATTATAAGCGGTAGACAAAAATAGCTGAGATGACATCGTCGCCAGAGCCCATATTAGTATATTGATTGATATATAGTAGGCAGACCAGATCTGAGAGATATATAATTAGTACTTAAATTGTTAGTGAGTCAGAATTATCATAATATTATAGGAATCTAGAGAAGACTTCGAGTGACATATTATTGAATTTAGATTTGATGCTACTGATGTTGTATTCACTATGTAATAGATCTAGACAAAATTGTTAGGGTAATTAATGTAATTAAATTTGTGGCCCTGCAGGTCTGTTTATGAAACTTATTCAGATTGTTCTTAGTGTGTGGCATGGTACGAAAGATTGAATATTAAATACCTCTCGATTTAAATGCAGTCATAATACCATCATTGAGAAGACCCTCTTCATAACAGCTAGAGGGGACTTTAGTCCAGAACCCTAACACTGGAGGGCACTATCACCCAGTCCAGATTCGTAACACATGAGTCTGCCAAAACTCATGTCACTTCATGGTTGCTATCTTTTATTACACCCATAATTAATTACTCACTTGTGAGTGGCATTTTGTGCAAATTTTATAGAAGTTTGTCATCATTTTATGGCTTTGAATTGGTGTATTTTCTTTTTTTTTTTCCACAAAACAAAAGAACAATATTTGCTGTGTACGAAATGGTTGTTCACTAGTTGAAAAATTTGTCAATAAAGATGTAATTAGTAGGTAAATGCAGTGCCTGTCACGCATTCCACACATTCCTTTAACATGCCTAAGCTGGCCAGCACAGGTAAAATTTTCACCCGGAGGCGGGGCGCGGCCTCCCGCTGAGTCTTGACAGAAAGGGGCGTAAGATTTATGGGCTGGGTACCAAACTGAAGTGAATGCAGTTCGGCGCCGTGAATCCCCCGCCCTCACTGTTCTGGTATCATATTAAATACATTGTTTAGGATTTTAGACTTACTCTAGATTATTATTAATATGACTGTCTGTGACTTCATTGTAAAAGAGCGACAGAAGAGAATACAGGAAGTTATGAAATGGCTACACGTGGAGTCTGTTGTGTTGAATTAACATTGTCTTGTACCTGATGGTCTGGTTCACTAAATCAATACAATACGAACCCAAACATGGTGTCAGAAGTGGGATCTGACAAACATGTTGTCAGTTAAAGTAGCTGGCATTACCAGATCTAGAATCTAGACGTATCTGAAAAAAAAAAAAAAAAAAAAAGGCCCCTAAGCCAAGCCCATGAACCAAGACCTATTATCGATAGAGCAGAGTCTATGAGATCAGACCTGACAGCAAGAATAGATCGACACAGTGCAGAGTCTATGAGTTCAGACCTGAGCCAAATCTACTAGATCTACACCACAGAGTCCATCATGAATCTCCCACCGTATGAACAATTCGATTGCCACACTGAAGGTGCCGCAGTTCGATGGCCTAGATGGGTCCGCAGGCTGGAGCACATCTTTGATGGATACGAGATAGCTAGCAGCAAACGAAGATACGCTCTTACCCTCACTTATGGTGGTCCAGATCTAAATGATATTGCAGAATCATTACCCACTATCAATACCATACAAGCCTCAGATGAATCTTATAAGGACCTCATTAAGGCTCTAACAGATCATTTTAATCCAAGATCAAATTTGGAGATCCTGAAATATGAATTCAGACACAAGCGGCAGAAAGAATTTCAACGAATTGACGATTTTTACTCCGAACTCCGCCAACTTGCGTCTCAGTGCAATTTTCCGAATGCGGAGGATGAAATAAAATCGCAACTCATATCAGGTTGCTCATCGAAGAAAGTGAGAGAAAAAGGACTCACTACATCAACGCTTGACGTAGCAGGATTGTTACAGTTCGCGAGAAGTCTGGAAATGACTGAAGAATTCTTAAAAAAGCTGACAAATAACACAGCACAGCCACAGCAAACTCAGATGAGTAGAGTAAAATCAGGTGGATTTAAAAAGAATGAAAAGCATTACAAAGGGGCAACAGCACCACAACAAGGTCACAAACCACATAAGAAACCTTATAATCATAATCATCACAGACCTACCAGTGTTCAGTATCAAAATTGTCGCAGGTGTGGGAAAGGTCACCCACGTGACCAATGCCCAGCAAAAGGGAGAACCTGCCACAAGTGTCATAAAGCAAATCATTTTGCCAAAATGTGCAGGTCAAACATTAGAGAGGTGACTGAAGAATTTGAACAAACATTTTCAATAGATACAGTCATTTCAGACAAATCTCCACCATGGAGCACGATGCTCAACATTCAGAATACAAATGTTCCTTTCAAAGTGGACACAGGAGCTGACATTACTTGTATTACTCAGAAAACATTTCAAAGGTTGAGAACCAAACCGACATTGCATCAATGTAAACTGAATCTAACCTCACCAGGAGGAAATATTCAAGTGAAAGGAGAGTTCACAGCGAAGACAAAGAGAAAGGAAAAGACCTTTGAATTCAGAGTTGTGGTCTTAAACAACAAAGAAGGTAGCAATTTACTCAGCAGAAATGTGGCCGAAGCTCTAGGCTTAATCAGGCACATAGAAGACATAGAACGCACAGAAAAATTAAAACCTGAACTAAGAAAACAAGTTTTTGGTGCTGCCGGACTGTTGAAAACTGAACCAGTAAAAATAACATTAAACAAAGATGCTGAACCATATAATGTTGCAACAGCAAGAAGAGTACCATTCCCTTTAGAAAGTAAAGTAAAAGAAGAACTGGAAAGGATGGAAAGAAATGGGGTAATAAGAAAAGTAAATGAACCTACAGAATGGTGTGCCCCAATGGTCCCAGTAGTAAAACCAAACAAGCAAGTTCGGATCTGTGTGGATTTCAAGAAGTTAAATCTTTCAGTGAAAAGAAACTACTGCATGCTTCCAAACTTAGAGGATATCGCTCCCAAATTCAATGGCGCAACAGTCTTTTCTACACTAGACGCAACCTCTGGTTTCTTCCAAATTCCCCTCGAGGAAGACAGCAGCATGCTCACAACTTTCATCACACCGTTTGGAAAATACTGTTTCCAGAGAGTACCCATGGGAATATCATTAGGTCCTGAAGTATTCCAATCAAAAATGAAAGAGACTTTAAAAGGCCTGCCAGGTTGTGAAGTCATTATGGATGATACCATCATCTATGGGAAAGACATAGAGGATCACGACAGAAAACTAGAAGCTGTTTTGGAGAGAATAGAACAATCAGGACTGAAATTAAATAAAGAAAAATGTTGTTTCAGACAGAAAGAGGTGAAATACTTTGGACATCTCATAAACAAGGAGGGAATAAAACCAAATCCTGAAAAGGTGGAGGCCATACAGAAACTACAGCCGCCAACATCATTGACAGAGCTACGCACTGTGTGTGGGTTACTCAATTACATGAGTAAATTTGTTCCATCACTAGCTACAATTTTGAAACCTTTGACTGATTTGATGAAAAAGTCAGAAAAATATCAGTGGGGAGCAGAGCAGAAAAATGCATTCAACCTTGCAAAGAAGAAAATAGCAGAAGCTACAACCTTGGGATTCTTTGACATTAACTGTGAAACAATTGTCAGTGCAGACAGCAGCAGTTTTGGGTTGGGAGCAGTGTTAATACAGATGAAAGGAAGCAAACTTCAGCCCATAGCATTTGCATCTAGAACATTGACAGAAACAGAAAAAGGTTATGCCCAAATAGAGAAAGAATGTTTGGCTTCGGTCTATGCATGTGAAAAATTTGGAAAATACCTAATTGGTCTTGATAACTTTGAATTACAAACAGACCATAAACCATTGGTTCCATTGATGAAGAAAAAAGATTTAGATAAATGCCCTGCCAGATGCCAAGGACTACTGATGAGACTTTTAAGATTCAACTACAATGTCATTCATGTGCCAGGGAAAGAGCTCGTCATTGCTGATGCTCTCTCTAGAAGTCCAATGAATTACCATACAACTCAAGATAAAGAAACAGGACAGAATGTAGAGGCTTATGTGGAATCTCTGGAAAGCTTTTGGCCCGTCACTGCTTCACGATTAGAAAATCTGAGGGAAGAAAGCAAGAAAGATACAGACATACAGAAAGTGATGCAATTTGTGATGGATGGCTGGCCAAAAGAGGTACCTAAAACACTACAAAATTTTCAACAAGTGCAAGGAGAACTGTCTATTGTGAATGGATTGTTAGTTTTCAACAACCGAATAGTAGTCCCTCATTCTCAAAGAGATTACATTCTCTCTAAACTACATGAGACTCACCAAGGAATCGAAAAGTGCAGACAGAATGCTGACGCATCCGTGTGGTGGCCCGGCATCACGAGAGATATCAAGAACATGATTCAGAACTGTCTCTCCTGCAGAGAAAATAGACCCTCCCAGCGGAATGAACCATTAATACCAACTGACCTACCTGAGAGGCCATGGCAGAAAATTGCAGTAGATCTCGCTACACATGGGAAAAATGAATACTTAGTCGTAGTCGATTACTACTCAAAATGGATCGAAGTAGTAAAACTGAATTCTACAACATCTCAAGCTATCATCCAGAAGCTAACAAACATTTTTGCAACTCACGGAATTTGTGAAACTCTGGCTAGTGACAATGGACCACAATTTCAGTGCAGAGAATTCAAACTCTTTGCTAAAGACTTTGACTTTCAACATGTGACCAGTAGTCCACACTTTCCTCAGTCCAACGGACAAGCCGAAAGTGCTGTGAAGGTTGCAAAGAAACTTTTGAAACAGAATTCATTAGAGGTAGCTCTGATGAACTACAGAAACACAATTCTCTCAACGACTGGAGTGAGCCCAGCAGTCGCCCTGATGGGACGACAACTGAGAACAAAAGTTCCCACATTGCCGAGGAACCTTTACCCTCGACAAGTCAACAACCAAGACATCCAAGACAGAGCAAAAGAAACGAAAACAAGATACAAAAGGAATTACGACAACAGACATGGCGCAAGACAACTGAAACAACTGGAGTCTGGACAGAAAGTTCTTCTCAAGACAGATGAAGAAAACAAGTGGACCGGACCAGGAACTGTCATTGCAACAAATCCAGATCACCGAACATATTTGGTGAAAACACCTGACCGGGTGCTGCGCAGAAACCGGAAACACCTTCAAGCAGTACCGTCTTCGTTTCCTGATCAAGATCCAAGCCCAGATCCTCCAGATGATGTGCTGCAAGATAACGAACAAACCCAAGATATTCCTGCAACACCTAGTTCAAATTCTAGAGTCGTCAAATCCCCTCCAGAAACAGTGTCTACAAATAGACCTGTCACTCGTATGGCTCGAGGCTATGTTGCTAACAAGCCAGCCAGATTCAGGGAGGAAGAGATGAGAAGGTCGAACTAGTCATCTTCCATCTTCAATCCAAGCTAGAAGTGTTGTGTAATAGTAATCATGGGATAAAGCAAGGGTCATAATAATACCCTCCCATGATGTAGAGGCAGGAAGTCTCTACCTTATTCATACAGTAGTTCATACTTACTTAGTTTAAGTTACTGTTCATTTTAGTTTTAAGTTCAGTTAACATGTCAAGTGTTTGAACAATTTACTGTTGATATTTAACGACATAATAATTAAATCACTAATTTCAAGCAACTATCCATTGTGATATGGCATGACATATCCAGAAATCAAGGACAATTAAGTTGATCATGACTTTTAGTACTTTTACATTAACTTAATTGTTAGTTCATAAATTAGTTAATGGAACGAAAGTGTGTGTGTATGGAATATTACATTAGTAGATAGTTTTTACTTCCAGAACAAAAACAATATTTATGGACTTACCCGAAAATTTACAAAACTAAAATTCACCCCAAAGAACGTTGATGGAAACATAAGTTGGACTATTACAACATAAGTTGAAAGGACACTTTAATTTAAAATCTTTTAAATCTCTAAAAGAAAGGAGATGTTCTGGTATCATATTAAATACATTGTTTAGGATTTTAGACTTACTCTAGATTATTATTAATATGACTGTCTGTGACTTCATTGTAAAAGAGCGACAGAAGAGAATACAGGAAGTTATGAAATGGCTACACGTGGAGTCTGTTGTGTTGAATTAACATTGTCTTGTACCTGATGGTCTGGTTCACTAAATCAATACAATACGAACCCAAACACTCACCTCCCACAAAAAAGAAGAAATGTCAAAAAAACAAAAAAAACATAAAAAAAACAAAATTTGAATGTCTCCTGCTTCATTTCAGTCTGTTAATTAAGGGAGGGACACAACCATGCAGAAAAAAAAAAAATTACCATAGGTGTTATTCTTCACCTTGTAATTTCCCCTTTTCACTGGAATACCGAGGGATCAGGTATAACCACATTTTTCTCAGAACACTGTCTTATAACAGAGTTACACTGCATTTTGAAATCTCAGTAGCTTGGTGTCACATCTCTACTGGAGAAAATGACTACTTACATCACTGACTGTCACTTTTCCACTCAGAACGGTGCCTGTCATAACTGTGCCTTGACCACGTATGGAGAAACAATGATCAGCAGAAAATATGAACGGTCCGTCCTCTGACCTCAAAGGCACGAAGGTGCTGTCTTGCATAGTAGTAATCAGATCATTTATACCAACTGTCTCAGCTTCTGGAGTCTGTAATGAAGTACTTCACTTTTAACTCATGCATGTTCTATGTCATCTCTTCATTCCAGCTAGTCTTAATGTCCATATATCTAAGATCTAAATCAGATTTTTTTTAAAAACAAACAAAATTACCAGTGCAAGCAAAACATGAAAAAAGCTTACTAATAAAATTGCCCTCTTACTGTTCATCAGTCATAAAACTAAAATTGATTAAAACTTAGCTTTAGAAAAATATTACATTATTCTGATCAAGTACCTCTGGTCCTCCAGGTCTGGCAGACACAGCCACGATTGGACATTCAGCAAACTTGGTGTTCTCAAGGGTTTTCCACAATCTCTTTTTCATCTAGATAAAAAGTAAAGTTATATAAAATTGTCTCATTAATGATAACTGACATCAACAGAAAGTCCCACAAGAAAAGTTATGATTAAATGCAATGGTCTGCAAATTTCACTTCCTTTATAAATTACAAATGATGACTCTTAAGTCAGTAATTTTTTATAAATTTAAGCAAGATGAACTTGATTGTTGCAAATGTGCATTTTATTTGTTATAAAATTATATATAAATCATAATTTTACTGTTATACATGTACATGTATCAAAATATTTCTATTTTCTCTCTAGGTACTTCTGGAATTGGGAGTACATAACTGCATTCCAGTAAATTCTTGTTTATTTATGTTTCCTTTTTTTAACTCATACCTGTATGGAAAGTGTCCGAGACAAAAGTTTAAAAAAACTTGAAAACATAAGCTTTCCTTGGCATCTTGGTTTGCGTCTATGGAAACTGTTGAGTCTGAGTTTGAGTTTTACTGTGCACTGGCATAATAACGGCCACTTTGCACCTTTCAAGGTCTATTTGGGGACTTCATTTGTGTTTGGTATTCAGAGCTTCATCAATTTATATTTCACCAAAGAATTAACTTAACTAGTTTCGTATAAACTTTGGTAAAATTCTCACAAGCTGTCTTGTATAGATCTGAAACGAATTTTGTAAATGTCTCAAGAAATTTTTTAATCCAGAACTTTGTATATCTTGGCCTCTTTCAGAAAGGAAAAGACACGTTTTGGGCCACGTCAGAAAATAATTCATGCATGCCACACATCCAGGGGATCTTCCCCGCATGAAGTGAAGACGGAGTCTACTTTGGACAATATCGGCACGCTGATTTCATTGAGACGTATGGGTCCACAGTCTAAGTTGATCTTGGACAAATTGTTTCTTTCCTGCCATCTCAATTTAATTACATGTAATTTATTAACACCAGGTTTAAAGTCAGATCCAATAGTCAAAGTTTCGTATTCCCCATTGGACAGAATGTGAAGACATAAAAGTTTACAGATTTTGAAGATTTTCATACAGTGTATTTGGGTTTTTTAAAGCCTGAAGGCAAGACAATGAATCAGAGACGATGATAAAGTGCCCAGATTGGGAATTGCATAATATAAAGTTTAATGCCAAGTTGACTGCATGAATTTCAGCAGTAAAAGCAGAGGCTTTGGGGTTGAGACTGAGGTATTCAGTTCCCATCTGAATTTGAGAATGGGCAGCTCCCATTGATTCTTGGTCTTTGGAGCCGGTGTAACAGGCCAGAATATACCCCCCGCCCAGACTATACCCGGGGTTAAACTGGCCTAGCCCAGAATATACCCCGGGGTATATTCTGGGCTAGGCCAGTTTATACCCCGGGGTTACTTTGGGCTAGGCCAGACTATACCCCCCCAGTCCAGATTATACCCCCTACTTTTTTTTTTAAAACAAGACCACAGTTTATTTCAGCCTGTTCTTTATCATTGTCATCAGATATCATATTAATCCATACATGAACACATTCTTGACACCCATAAATCATAATACAATTTAGAGGAAATAATAATAACAATTAATCTCAGCCTTAGTTTAAATTGGTGTACATACATATTCATGACTCCTGTTAATCATGATACATTTTAGAGGAAACAAACATGCATTAAAATGCATTGATATACAGAAGGGTTGAGTATTCATTCAAACTGATATGATTAGACTTCAGCATTAATTTCACTCGTGTCTGTTGATATCATTATTATTATTAATATTTTGATAATTGGTTGGCCATGAGTAAAACATGCATTGTATTTTTTGTTACAACCATGCAGAGAGAAAAGGCCGGAAAACAACACACATAGAAAAAATAATAAAAACATTATTAGTAACCCACCTGGCACTGACAGATGGTGCAAGTCCATCATCCACTTCACATAAAACTAAATAGGCACTAAATTTTTTCGCCTCATGAATTCCACCTGTCCAGATCCACTTGAAATGTTACAGAATGCTAGCCAGTAATATACATTAATAACAATAAGAACACGAAATCATCTTATTTACTCTTGAAAATAAAGAGAAATATAAATATAAGAATCATCATCATCACCTTGGAATAATACAAAGATATAAGAGGGAGTGTAGAAACGGCAGCAACATGTGGGTGTATCACCTATGTACACGTAAATGAAATGTATTAAATCTTTTCAACTATTCTTGTAGAACTGGACAGAAAGCTTTAGTGAAATAGCCTTGACAGTTGAGTAGATGGACAGAGTAAGTCCACTGAGACAAAAGTAGTGCATTGTAAAAAGTAAGATCTATAGCATGTTAAGGCAAAATTCGATTGATCATTTTGCAGTAACAGAATTTCTTGTTGGTGAATATTATTCTTTGGTAGCTTATTTGTAGAAAGATATACATTTCATGTACCTTATGGTTTAAGACACTGATTAGTTTGCAAGGCATTTGAAAGATTGAACTTACATGTTATAGTGAATAAGGGTTTGTCACTTGCGAGTGAAATAAAACATTTTTTTAAAAAAGACCTTGTCCGTCTTTACCTTCCTAAGCTTGACACGTCCCTTGGCAGAGGATTTAACAACTGTGTATTCGCACACAAAAATACTCTAAAATGACTTCATTTTTATGAGTGTGCTAATTATTTGATCCATTGAGACTAAGTGTATGTCAGTGCCAAACAAACAACACAATGCAAATTTTACTCATGGGCAACCAACTATAAAAACAACTGCAACATGACAATGAACCTGAATGAAATGAGGGTTAAAGTTGATTCATATCAGTTTGAATGGATATTCACCCCATAGCGATAGCATATATCATACATAATCATTCATGTTTTTTCCTCTGAATTGTATTATGATTTACCATAATGGAAGTCTAGAATGTATGTACATGTATGTATGTATTACTATGGTGCCCGTTGACAGTGAACAAAAAATGAATTAAACTATGATTGAAATAAACTGTGGTGTTTAGGCCAAAATATATTCCTCCAGTCTAAATTATACTCCCATATTCAGGCAAAAATATTCAAGGATACAACATTAAGTTTTTAAAATTTTATTTCACCCGCAAGTGACATGCCTTTATTCACTATAACACATAATTGCAATCCTTCAAATGCCCTGCAAACTAACCCAGTGCCTTAAACCATGAGCTACATGAAATGTATACCTTTCTACAAACAAGCTATCAAAGAATTTACTAACAAGAAATATTAACGCAACATGATCCATCGAATTTTTGCCGTGACATACTGTAATTACTTTCTACAATGCACTGATGTCTCAGTGGATTTAATCTGTCAGTTTTCACGACGATCAAAGCTACTTTACTAAAGCATTCTATTCAGTTCTACTTGAGTAGGTGAAAAGATTTAACACATTTTTTGCATACATGTATACATGTACTTGGTACACACACATTGCTGCGTATAGATAATAATAATCATGGTTGGCATTTATATAGCGCATATCCATTTAAAATGCTCTATGCCCTTTACAGAAACAACATGGCAACCACAGAGCAGAATGGAGCGCATGCGAAGCGCTCAACACACTACACTGCTTCTTTCTCTCTCCCTGTCTCTATCTCAGAGCAAATTGTAACGCAGCCTGTTAGGCGCAGTTTACAACTCACAACAGTTCACAACTCAAATAATATTTGAATATTTATTAATAATATTTATTTAATAATGAATAATAAATTTTGTTGTTGCTGGTGGGGGGATGATATGGATAAATTTTAATCTATTAATTTCAATTTTGCCAGGGCAGCGGCCTGTTCATAATTTACAACAGTCAAGAATGTATGCTCCAGTATGGTACCTGATGACGGTGATAATGAAGAATTTAAACTAAAGTTGAAATAAACTGTGGTCTTGACTTGTTTTTTTTTTAAAAAGTAGGGGGTATAATCTGGACTGGGGGGGGGGGGGGTATAGTCTGGCCTAGCCCAAAGTATACCCCGGGGTATAAACTGGCAAAGTTTAACCCCGGGTATAGTCTGGCGGGGGTATAATCTGGCCTGCTACAACGGCTCTGTTCAAAGGGTTCTAAACATTTGTTTGTAAGTTTCTGGCATGGTGTTCTTTGGACACACCACAAAATCAAAAATAATGTTTGGTTTATGATGGGATGGCAGGACGGGTCATTATCCACCTCATATGGTCGGATTTCAGCCTTTGCGGGCAAAGAAAGAATCCGGCAGTAAAAAGGAGGAATGATACCTGAACAAGTTTTAAAATTTCGAATGTATGTTGGCTTGAAGACTAAATGGTAAGCCGGGACTGTCTGGATGTGAAGACAATTTTAATCCACAATGAAGACTGAACTTGTCTCTTCTGATCTATCAGACAGGGACCGTTCATTTGCCTCCCTATACAGAGTTTTGACTGGAGAGGTGCGGAAAGCATCCAGGGCAAGATGCAGTCCTTGACGGCGCACACCATCTAACATTTTCTGGCACAATGGTCCACTCATGATACAACCATTGTCTACTTCAGATCTGATCAGGAAATGATAGAGGTGTACAATAATATTATTATGGAATCTTGATCTGCACCTCACTCCATTCCTGAGATGGTCTTCAGGGTAATACTATTAGGAGCTTTTTGACAGGAAATTCAAAGTTGTTTTATATGAGGGGTAAAAGTAAGTTTTTTGTTGATCACAAGTCCTAGAAATCTGGCTTTGCCTTTCACGAGAATTTGCCGATTCCCCTAAAGGAAGGACTGGGTTCCTGTGAAATTTTCCTTTACAACATAGGACATTAGGTAGACAGAGATGGAGAAACTGTGTGCCCACCTCTGTACAGTGTTGAGTTGTAGTTGCAGTTTCCGCTCTATTCCATCTATTCGGGGGCCCCTGTAGCAGACAAGAAAACTGTCTACACACAGGGAAAAGTCAATGTTTAAGTAAAAGAATTTCTGTGATGGAGCTGATTTTGACATTTTATAGGGTGGGGGTCAGAATGCTTGCCCGAGGGACTCTTTGCCCTTGTTTAAATGGATTAGAGAGGGTGGAGTTTACTTTCACCTAGAAGGAATGGTCACTAAGGAAATTCCAGACAAAGACCAGGATATTGTCCCTCGGGCCAAGCCCATGAAGATCTCTCAGTATTTTTACCAATTTACCGTGTCTCCAGGTAGTGTCAAAGGCTTTTGCTAAGTCAAAGAAAACTGCAACTACGTGCTGCTTTGGAGCAAAGGCTTCTTGGATGAAGGTCTCAAGACAGACAGCTATTCAGGCTCCTGTGGGGTTGAACCATAATGGACACATCATGAAAGTCAAGTCTGGTTTAGCAGGTTCTGTGAGTCGAGTCTTTTTACACACTCCCCCAGTTTTCATTCTTGTTACTAATTTAGGTTCGCCAGCAATGCTTTTTATTGTTTTATGGACGCTCAGTTTTGCTAATTTCTTTTCAGGGTCTTGGCTGCTGATCACCAAGATAGGCTGCCCACCATCAGTGCCTATGTCCAGCAGAAACGCAAGGTGTTGTTTGGGCTGACTGGAGGCTCCACCTCGTTCCTCTTGCCTGCGTCTTCTACTGAAGCTGGGGAAGGGTCTGCATTGTTTAATGTATCCATGTTGTCACCGCCCTAGGGTAATGGCATATTTCAGACTTCTGCCAAAGGGTACCTGACAGTTCACTGCATTCTTGAGCATGAGGGCTATCAAATAATATTATATTTATAGGCAAAGAAATGTGCCAATAGGAAATGTTATAATCCAGTAGGGTCATAATGCCACAACTCACCAAATGACAGGAAAAGAAATAATTCTTTCTTAATGTCCCAAAAGTGTCAAAAAATGGCTTATATATATGCCATTGGCATAAAGCAGTGACGATGTCTTGTTTATTGATTTATGTTAATCCGTGGAGCTTTACACCCACTACAGAGTCCAACAAGGGGGGCACATAATGCTCGAATGTCCAGGCTGTTGTGTCAGGGTTACCCTAGAGATACTCCACCGTCAGGATTGTCCCAGGTCTCGAACTGCAAATGATTCGAAACCAATTGAGACACCTCCTGTCTTAGGGGAATGCCAGGTCAAAGTAGTGTGTCGGTGGAAGATCAGTCCGCAGATTGGTCCACCTCAGCCACCAGAATTCCATTCTCCCCCATCACAGTCAATGAGGCGTCCACGCAGTGGGGAAGTGCAAAGGTGATTCTACTCTTTCTAGGCTCGGAACCACTATATGGTGTTAAAAAAACGGACGAAAGGGAGGCGGAACAGAAGACAAAGCAAGACAGGACAACAGCTGCCATCCAGAGGCCATCACGATGTGACAGTCTATGACTGTGACAGCCCACCTTTAGTTGGGTTTCACTACCTGCAGGTGTGGGCAGTGCCCCTATTTATACTCCCCCGGACTCACCCAAGGAGAGAAACTGTTGAAGCAACAAATATTCCCCGCGCTTTGACAAATATTCACATGAGTTAGTATAGTATCAAAGAGGTGATGTAACAAAGGGGTGACAAACAGGATATGAGTTTCACAGGAGTGACACAAATACTACCCTATAGTAGAAGGAGCAACAGACATTATTATTAGAAGCAAAATGTAAAATATTTCACATCCCACATGGCGGGACCCAGCTTGTTTTCATTTGTACGCTTTGGAACCTGTTATCGAATTACATGTAGCTTTGAATTTTTTAGACGTCATAAAGGCCGCGTCCAGTTCTCTGTAATTGGGGCAAGTGAGAAAGGGTCTAGGGTCATGGAGACTCAGGGGGTAATGATGGCAAGGTGCTTGGGTAGTGAGGCACACTAGTTGCTTCCCCTTAAGTACCTCCAAACCTAGCTGTACTTGTGCAGTGAAAAGGGCGTGCGTCTGCTGTAAGTCCTCTGGTTTGGCACACCTCTCTTACCTCAAGATCGTTGTGCGTGAGCGAAAAGCCACATCCTTCACGAGGTAACCCGGTTAACCTAGACCTCGCGGTCCAGGGACAGAACACAACGGATGTAGAGGAGACAACCTCGATAAAAAACCCCAAGCTCAAGGTCAACGCGCCGAGGTGCTGAATGGCGGAGGGATAGAAGTCACTAGCGTCACCTTGTAACGGTATCTGGTATGCAGGCTCTGCCAGATGAATGGCTTTACTTCCTTGCGACAATCAACCGTCAATGATATTTTCAACTTTTTAAAACTTATTAGAACCCTCGCCGGAGCTACGGAGCACGTGCCCTGAGCTTGAGGTCCCGTTTAATGTTGGGACAGGGAACAGTAGTAGGAGGAGGAAAAAGAGAGGAAAGAGAGCCGGCCGGCGAAGAAGATGCCACCGAGCAGGAATGCGGCAACACGAAACGAAAGCCCAGCGGTTAGCCAAAAACAATCTGCGACTCTGCTTCTGGAACTGCCGGAGCGCACACCAAAGGGGAGAAATTTTGGAACGCCTTGCGTATGACACAGACATCCTAGTCCTGCAGGAAACAAGATGCAGGGAAGTAATACCAAAGTAAGGGGCAAGTGAGAAAGACGCAGTCCACAGCCGGGATGCTTCTTTGTTTCCTCTGTATCCTTTTCAATGCATTGTTTGCCTTAGAGGTCATTATTTGTTGAATAATGAAAAATATTTATAAAGAAAAATAAACACAGGAATTGGTAAACTTCCAGTTGCACCAAAGAAGCTAAAGAAACTTGTGTGGAACATATAGAAAGTTTGTTACCTTGGCCATGGTTAGATTTGAAAGCACGGATTCAACAATAATCATGGAGGCGAAATTTGAATTTCAAACTTTTTAGTCCATGATGGGTAAAGGCTGGCTAGCAGTCAGGGGACACATCAATCATCACCAACAACGCTGAAATAACACTTATCATTTTTTTTTTCTTGTGAGCTCAGGAACTGCAATGGTTCTGCTCTCTGATTAGATCTAAACTGGACGGAAGTGGAAGCATAGTCTATGGGTCTGCTAAATTGCCATACCTCAAAATGCCCATGGCTGCCGGACATCACCAAGGACTGCCTCTTGCTCTGGGTGCATACTGCACCTCCCCAAACAAAAATTTGTATACATGTGTAGAAGCATTTGAGCATTCCCTAACTGGCAGCAACATTTTAACACAATGTATGGCTTTCATGCATGTGTATCCAAAGAGGGCACTATGCCTGCGGATCCATGAAACAATTGTTTTCTGACGTGGACCCGCAGCACATCTTGTCATTTCTGGAAGAGGTCAAACTCTACACGTTGATTCAACACTTTTATCATATTACATACAGATATACTTTTTACTAGCATTGGCCTCTTCCCATCAGATTTTTTAAAATTTGGGCCTTTTACCGTTCGATTTTAACTTCACTTTTATTTGATCTTACCTATTGGCATCTGAGGGTTGAAAGCCAGCCCAAAGTAAGATAATGAAAAAACAGTGAAAGGTACAAAGTGGCCACATGCCGAAGCGCCGTTAAACCCAAAACTCAAAACTCGCAACAATTCTGCAATGCTTCCTCCTGGTGTTTCAAGCAATTAGGTTAGATAAGGTAGCTTTATTTATAAATTGACTTTTCTGCCACGAATTGTCTCTCTTGAGAGTGGTGGAGATATTTTTCGTATAACATTTTGACCTGCCTTTCCTTAGTTATTTCATTCTCTTAAGCTATTAAGTATTATTCCTTTGAAATATCCTTTCATTTTCCTATATTGAAGCTATATTTCGTTGCCGTCGCGCACATATCTCGTGAGTGCCATGGACCAAATTTTACAGGAGAAGGAAAAAAGTACGGTACTTTTCTCTTGTAAATCGTGGCCTGTGGTCATAAGATTGGGTTTTTATAATGTTTTATGGTTCTTGAATATATTATGATCACTTTTGCAATATAATTTTTCACAGCTTTATGGCAATACGACATTCCAGTTCTGTGCTTAGAATTTTTGTCGCACCATGCCTGTGTCCCATTCAAGATTAGCGCACAGTGGACTAGCCTCCTCTCTCACCGGTCGTCCGTCTCTTTCATGGTTTTGCTTCAGTACTGGTATAAGACGTTCTGTGTACCAATTACAGTTGCCACGGTCACGCTCATTTTGAATGATAACAGAGACAAATTAAATGTTTTTCTAGAGAAATAAAGAAAAGTTTTTATTTATTGTTTGAGCCAAATAACAAATGTAGGGCAAAATTTAACCTGCACTTTCTAGAATAAGACAAATTAAGCAAAGACAGGCCAGGCCATAAAGATCTCTTGCTTCACTCAACTGTCTATCTGTTAGTCTGTGTATCTGTCTGTCTGTTCCTCTTTCTTTCTCTCGTTTGCTGCACATGTCTGTCAGTCTCGCCGTTTTTGTACTCCTTCTTCCCTCTAGTGATCTCTCACAATTTCTCTCTGAGTCTGAGGTATTGAATGAAGAAATAATCAATCGAGGCAAGACTTACACTAGTGGACAATGCATTGAAATGAGAGAAGGATAAGTTTAGATCTACACCGACGACAACTCAATGACGAAGGTTATCATAAAAATTGTAATTTATGATGGTCTTTTGGTAAAACAGTTTTCAATTCCTGGAGGTGCTTAAATTTGACCTCCTTGATCTTCAGGCTCTCAGCTTAATGGACAGGTGATGGCTCACTGCTGACTTGTGCATGTCCTCTTCCTCTAGGAACATCCTCCCACTCGTCATCAAATGAAAATTTGAAAGCAATGTTCCTGTCGGGACTGTATTTCAAACAGCGAATGTCACTGAATGTGGGTCACCTTTCCCGCTACCTGGCCTGATGCTTTTGTACGGTCCAAGTTTTGAAAACTCCTTAAAGAACCCATGATCAAGATACTTGACCTCAAATGGTTTTTGGGTTCGGTCTGGCTCTGCCGAAGAGCACGAGAGCATGGTTCCAGAACTTGGTGTGCCTGACGTTCCGTGCCATTTGCAGATCGGGGTATAGCCTACTGCTGCCCTACCTCTCGCTGGAATTTGCGTTTGTTTCTCTGCCAGTTCCCAACTCCTTTTCTCTCTCACTGAGGTGTCAGAATAGCGAATCCGCATCCGCAGGGATATCACATGAGGCTGATGGAGTCGAGAAGGGAGATGAAGCTTGTAAGCCGTCCTCGTTATTGATGCCGGAAGAAGAAGACTGGGATAGGTGGGCAACTGGTAACGGGTCAATTCCTGACTCGCTTCTGGCAGTAGAGATGTGTTGTGTTCTGGAAGCATTTGTTGCGTTGCTTCAGCTGGCACCACATCAACAGGAAGTCCATTTACTCCGTCATCCATGGAGAAGGTTGGGCAGACAGCAGTGCTGAATTCAAATGCAGAACTATTCGGCTCCACCAGGATATCAGACGAGGCTGATAGTGTGAGACAGGAAGCTGGAGCCAGTGTGTTGTCTTCATTGTCTTTGATGCAGGAAGAAGAAGTGGGTAAGTGGGCAGCTGGTGACGGGTCATTTCCTGACTCGGTTTTGGCAGGTACAGTTATCTTGAGTTCTGGCAACATTTGCTGTGCTGCTTCAGGTGGCAATGCATCAACGCGACGTCCGCCTGGTCCGAATTTCTTTTGGGTGTTGAACGGAATTGTGATGGCGTTTCTACTGCTTCAGGTGAGCAGCAGTCTGTTAGTTGGAGGCTTGGCTTATCGAAATACGACAGGGAAATATCGAGCTCTATAGTGTCGTTCAAAGGCACCTTATCGACAATACTGTCGAAAGCAGATACCGATACATCAGCAACCGGGGCCGACTCATCTGATCATGTCTCGCGTGTTTGGGTTGATAATTCTGTTTTTGTCTGATTTCGATAGTGCCAACTGCACCATGCCCTGTCCAGGACTCAGAGGAAACATCCTGGACGTACTCGAGGAGAGCAGTTAAAATAAAACAGAAAATAGACTTGTCAGTATTTAAATACACCGAAAAGACTGGAAGTCCATTGACCATTTATCGCACCAAACCATCTTGATTTAATGACTTGTTCACCTGTCGCATTCGTTTGACCGCTTGGAAAATCTCACTGTTCTTCCTGGTGTCTCTGTTGTCAGAGTGTCGGCCATCTCTTTAATTTAGATAACAAATATTTATAGGCCGCTCTCTCGAGCCTCACTGCATTTTCGGGTAAGAAGTACACCCATAAAGCTAAATTCTACGAGAGTATTGTTCTGGAATTATGAAGATGTCGCCAGTCAGTTGCGTGTCCTTCCTATTGATCTTTAATCCACCCAGGGGGGTGGCAACATCAAAAGCACCTTGTACCCCATTGCGCCCACTCCCTCTTAACAAGAATTGAAGTTCAATATGGTAGCGACGACTGATTCTCTGGACTATGTTGTTAACTTTTGAAAACTCAATCATAAAAAACATTTTTCCAAAGCACTAAAAGCAGCCTAGGTAATGTGTGTGTGTGTGTGCATCATGCATTGTGTGTGTTTTGTTTTGCTGTTACGTTTATTTGACTTCATTCAGTTTCCCATGTGAGATCTCTTTGAGAAAAGAATTGCAGATACATCTTAATAAATAATGCATCACAGTTTAAGTGTCTTCGTTTAGTTTATGTCTTATTTGCCCTGCTACATCTGTACTTTAATCCATCTGGGTTGGCGGCAATATCACAAGCATTTTCCATCACATTCTGAACCTCTGCAGTGAGTTATTCATTGATCATCCTGTTTGAACTTTGAGAGCTTGCTAATAGAAGAATAAAAAACTATGTTGTCTGTTTATGACGGTTTGCGAATTTCTTTACATAAATTGCATGTTTATGACAGTGGGTTCAGATAATTTCATTTGTTTATTATCGTGATATTCTGCCAACTGCGAATCACAATGCTATAACAAAAAGAACGGCCACAATGGTCATTGCACAAAGCGTAAAAGCGACATATTGCGACGGTTTTTGTGGGCAGGGCTTGAGAGCACAAATCACGAAAGCGTCGGTCTGCCGCCTTCATGAACAATTCCCGACGGAACTGACGACTGCGGAGATTTGCGTTTTTGGAATTGTTGTTTTAAACGCTTATTCTTTTATCGATGACACTCGTGGTTTTGGTAGCATGTGTCTTTTGTTATCAGGATAAAAGAAAGATATATATAATTCAATTTCGGAATATATGTCGCTTACGAAGTTTGTGCACGACGGCAACGATTTGTGTCACTCCTATGTCCTTTGAGCTGTCAGTCCTTTGAACAGATTGAGTTCACATAAGGACAGTTCTTTTATGTTTAAAAATGTACGCAACAACATGTACTCCACAGAGACTTCCATGAAAATTTAGTTCAACTACTGTGTGAGGCTATAAATACAATAATAATGATGATGGGCAACTTGGTTGATGTTTACAATGTTAATAGCCTTTTGATAACCTTGTCCACCGTGGTTATTTGCTTGTCTGCTGATATCATATCAAGTTTGTTGAGTACTACAACCATTTTGCTGCATGTTATCTCCCCAATCACCAAACATTCAGCAGTCTGAGTCTGCATTCCCTTAGTGATGTCAATCACCAGCATCATTAGATCAATGATTTGAGCACCTGATAAGATATAAAACAATGAATTTATGTCAACAACATTATGCGTGTTTTATTTGCCTCAAAATGGACTATTTATAACCAGCGAAGCAGACCTCTGAGAAAGAAAAAAAAATGTGCTGGAGAAAAGGTCGGGTGGAAAACAAGTCAACCAGGAAAAAGAGTCACATGGGGAAAAGGTAAGGGAATAAAGTTAAGCTGAACATGTAAAGTGGAAAAAAGTCACAAGTCACGAGCTTTGCTTAATTGGTTGATGATGGGGTATTTGGTGTTCACTGTATTATTTCACAATCTATCTTATTAAAAAAAAGAAAAGTTCTTAACAAGGCCTACAGCCACTCAAACAACTCAGATTAGCAGGAAATTTGAAGGTACTTTCCTCTCATGAGGAAGGCTCTTTTTTAGGTTCGGAGACTTGAAATGTTGGACAGCTTTTCTCTTCAGTTTGCTTTGCATCGCAATATACATGCATTTTTGTTTGTTTGCTTTTCAAAAAAAAAATTAAAAATTAACACACACACCCCCTTCCCCATTTTTGTCATTTTTTTCATCTAGGTGTCATCACAGCTTACACAAAGTGAAAATACTCGATTGCAGGATGATTCCCCTGTGAGTGACAGCCTTGATTTGAATACCACCATATACTTCTCTACCCTCACCTGTTGCACAAATTGCATGTGAAATTAACATTGTTTAAACTTGGACAAAATGATTTAATCCCCTCCCCCAAGGTAAAAGAGATGCATATGTGCAAAGTAAGCTTGCCTTTTGTTTTTTGCATGATTTTTTTCCACTTGCCCTTTTTCTTTCTTAGGATGCACAAATGTAAGAAAAAAAGAAAAGGTCATCACCATCATATATGTTGTTTTTTTATTATTGCTGGTGACTGTTTCAAATTCAAAACCCAAGCACAATGGACAACGAGGAAAAAACAGAAGAAATTTGTGAAAGAAATGTTCAAGGGGGGTTAATCTTTACAAACAAACTCATAACCTCAAATCTCAAGAGGAGTCAATGCTTGTTGTCTCATGGCTCATTCGCAGCAACTAAGATTCACTCACAAATTCACTTTTCACATTTTTAACACGTCTTGACCGTTGGCTTTGTCTGCAAAAATGTATATTATATTGTATGCACAACTATACACTGTAAACACTGATGTCCTGGGTGTAATTTGCATGCACAATACACACTTCATGAGCACTTTCAGAAAACTGGGGAGTTTGAGGGTAAGAACTAATTACAAACTGTATGCAGATACTATGTTTTACTTCGATAAACGGATATATTTTTAACTACGAGTACAAGTGAGTAATTGGGGGAAATTCACCATGCCTCTTTGGTACTTTTCTGCCAGCCTGGTTGACTGCAGCTACAAGCCTGGGCCACAGAGATTTGACCTATAATGTAAGAATGGACAAGAAAAAAGGTTCTCCTACTGACCTTCCATTGTACTCTTTTCATCGTTCTCTGGATAGATATTTTTGTAAAGTTCTACTAGTTCTAGTCTTTAAGACCATGAGAAAAAAATTTTCTGAAGATGTCTGCGGTGTATAATAGTTTTTAAATATTTCAAATTGGAAAGACCTCCCCATGTACCAATCACCCACTCAGGACCACCCTTCCCCAACTCTGTCCTCATCCCTAAATCTAATCATATCCCTACACATGTCCCTTCCCCTTTCAACCAGAAAACAAAAAGAAAATCTATAATAAGAGTTCAAGTGGGTTGGACCATTCAGAACTCTTTCCTTCAAATTTGTCACTTCAGACTTATAATAAAATTATTATTATTGCCGTAAGTTTGACTTTGAAGCGAGAACAAAATCGGACAGATTGGAAAGAATTCCCTAGAATATTCCAACCATCTGCTCAAGATGCCCCCATGAAAATCTATCCCTCATCCCAAAACTTTTGGAATGTTATCCTTGGTCTCTGTTTAAGGTCAGGGATAAGGATGAGCTGGGGCATTTTGATTGGGTGGCCAGTACGAATGAATCTCTTTCCGAATGAAAGACCTGAATAATATCACACAAATGCAATTCCGTTCTCCATCATGGTGAAAAAGTACCATAGACTGACAAATTTCCCCCCAACCAATAGCAAAATAATACAGCTTGGTTCAGTCATAAAATTAAAAGTCCCCTATTCTAGCAGCTATGCTATTATAAAGATTTTTTGCATTCACTTGTGATTAGCCCTGAAACCATGGAAACTTTTAGTCAATGGGTTATCATGTTAATACCGTATGTGGGCAAGCCAAACTGATCAATATGATTTGAGGTGGCAAAAATGTACCACTTTCAGTAGAAGAACTGCCATAAATGTGCATCAAATTAACATGGAGTAACTGAGAAATACTTAAAATGCTTTACTTCTACAATTTTCAAGTTCATTCTACGATTGCTTCACAGTCATTTAATTTAGGTCACCCTTATTTGTCCAAATAAAAGGGCATATAAGCTTAATCCTTATAAATTTGTCCAAGTGGTCAAATAAGTCAGAACTTTATTGATCCAAATGGACAAATAAATCTTGACCTAATTTGTCCAAGTGCTGACAATACCATATATATATTACATGTACGCATTCATATAAGTCTGAGATTCATTATGTATTTGGTCCCAACAGGCAAAGACAATAGCCGCAATGGTCCCGTATGGCAGGTAAATTTTGTGGAAAAGAAAAGAGATAAGTTTGCAGAGAAGTACACTCATACACTGTACTTGGTGTAACTCTCACCCGGTACCTACCGCATAGCACATACATGTAGTGCTGACAAAGTCCACTACACGTAGACCTACATATAATCCTGACAGTTTTGTCCAAACCACAAACCTAAAGAAATAACTGGGCATGTGTATAAAAATAAGAAAACTGGAAGGACTGAAGGCCAAAATTTGTTCCCTGCTTGATATTTTTGGGTCCAATCAATTGCGGACAGGAATGGCTCAAATTCCCATGAATTTCTTTTTTACTTAGCGCGGAGGTAAAAAAAAAATTTGGGGGGGGGGGGGGGGGGGGGGGGAGCGGCAAACACACTACCAAATAGCCATCAACTTAAAAAAATTACTGCATTTCGTTTCAGTACTTTCAGCGTATCAAAGTTAGCAAAGTCTATGTACACACGCTTTAAAATGCTTTATCTAAAACTTAAAAAGTAACAATAATTTTAAGTACACGTTTCGTTATTTGATGACATGATTTTTTTGTTTGTTCTGTTTCCTTTGTTGTTCTTTTACCATAATACACAGGTGATGTGTCAGTCTATCTAAACTGTTTGGATTAAACTGCACATGTGTAGCAGACTTAATCCATGTATTACATTTTTTTGTAGGTCAGAGTAAAGATGATCTGGATATTTCTCAGACACCGTGGAGAAATAGTGCTCTCAAAGTAAGGAGTATAAAAAATGTTTTGTTGTAGATTGTGTAACACTAATTAAGCATTATATGTTAAGCCAATAAGAGACCAATGGCGCAAATTACTATTTTCATTCAAGATGTCTTGAATTAAATATCTATACACAATTGAGGAGCATTTTTCCAATTCTAGGTAAGTCCAATTTTGCATAAAAAATGAGTTATGGCCATTTTCAGATAGGCATTCAAACTTAGCTGGACTAATCTTTCCAAACTCAGCAAATCTCTGAGGAGAATGCAACAACTGCTTTCTCAAAGCCCATTCCTTAAAATTGAATGATCTATCCTTTAGTTCAAACTATAAAAGCATCTGCAAGAAAACCATTACACAACACGCTGGTCAAAAGTAATCACAGTGGTTGAAATAGATCTAGTAATAGGTACCCCAAACTGATTTTGGAAAGTGGCTATATCAATAAGTTTTGTCTTCCAATGGATAGATCTCAGTATTCTAAGACTTTTGATACCAAATTTGCCTCTGTATCTCCATATTTAAGAAAGTTGTGTTATTTTGAATTTTTTAAAATTTGTGGTAATTGTGTCATCAGCTGCGAAGCCAACTTTGACCTCCCATAAAATGACGGTTTATTGAGCCACGGGATTAAAAATTCTCAGTATCCAAGTCAAGATTAAGAGGATGTAGGCCCTACACTATGCTTAATTTTTTCCGAGGGGTACAAACAAAATACAAGCATCTCATTTTACATTTTTTAGTCAGCAAACGTCATCCGATGTCATTTTTTTGTAAACAAGGGAGACAAAAATTATGTTTTTTTTGTTTTTTTAATTGAAAAGGAGGTCAACCGTGTCACCATTGACTTAGCACTGAGTGTTGGATAAAGGTGACAAAATCAAGAATTGGGTGGGTCTCTAAAAACAGTCGGCACTTCGATCCCAAACATGCCCCGTGTCTCATTTTGGCATCTCCTTATAATACAAAGGCTGAGGTTTATTTGCGTATTATTTTGCTCCTGATCAATAAAAGTTTCCGCTAGTTTCTCGGTCTACAAACTTTTCAACAAATGATTTTCAAAAGAATTTCAACTTAAAACACAAGGAAAAATACATTGAATTAAACCTCATTTATCTGACTTTCTGTGTGAGTTATGTTCAAACAGGTGCACTACATCAGATTGACCCACTGTTATGGGGGAGTCAATTCGGTACGCGCAGCTCAGAGCAAAAACGGCAAGACTATGTCCTCTTCAAGCTTTAAAAATACACAGCTAAACACATTAACCAACGCAAAAGGCAGTATATTTTGTCAGAGGAAAGACTGAACTTTATTTTAATATAGGATACATGGCGTTCCACATAAATACACATCAGTAATAGCCTTGTAACGTTGGCCTAAAATTATGCCAAAACGGGATTTTGCCCCTCTAGCCGTCCAGTTTGGGGTACCTACTAGTACTAGCAATGTCTGGTTAATGTCTGTGGTCAAAAGTAATCACAGTGGTTGAAATAGATCTACTCTAGTACTAGTAATGTCTGGTTGCAGTCGTCTCCAATGAGAAGCAGAATTATCAGTACAGATCTCTTAGAATATTAGTATTACTAAACGAAGTGTTTATCCACCAATACTGTCAGATAAAATTTCCCCTAGGATCCTTTTTATCCGCCAACATAAATTCTGTATTATTTTGCAGGTGATTTCCCCTGATTCGAACCTTTCTCTGTCTTCTGCCCTTGTTCCGTTCATGCCGATCAACATTCGTATTGTGCACATGTTGAAAACGATGGTATGGTTGAAATTGTAGAGGCTTTTCTGAATAAAAATGGAATTTTATTATTGATTAAATGGATATATATATATACGAAGGTTCAGGTCTTATCCACAGATATTATTTTCTTGGTTTGGTCATGCTTATTTAGTAAGAATTCCTTCACAATTGCTCAGGGTTCTCAATAGCATAGTGGTTGGCATCTTCGTCTGTCAGTCAGGAGACTGTGGTTCGATTCTCAGCAGGGCAGGTTTTTTTCTTTCTTTTCTTATGAAAGTCTTTTTATTAGGTATCAATCTTTTTTATTAATCCAAGAACAATAATTATTAATAAGGAATAAATCCAGTTTTTTTCTTTATATTTTCACCTGCCAATCGGGGGACAGTGGTTCTATTCTCAGCAGGGTAGGTTTTTTCTTCTTCTTTGGTTATAAATAATTTAAAAGTCTTTTTATCAGTAATTGATCTGTTTGTTAATTCTTTTTTTTTATCCAAGAACAATAATTGGGAAAAAAATCCAGTTTGTTTTTCTTTGTAATTAGTAAATAACACCAATACCTATTACCTGCGGATAAACCCGAGCAGCATCCGCCGATAATGTTGGCGGATAAACCTGGGCAGGATCCGCCGATAATGCTGGCAGATGAACCTGGGCAGTATCCGCCGATAATATTGCTGGCAAAGGCTGTATCCGCCGATAATGTTGGCGGATAAACCCGAGCAGTATCCGCCGATAATGTTGCCGGCCCAGGCTGATAGTGATAGTGTTGGCGGCCCAGACAGTATCTGCCAATAATGTTGGTGGATAAACCTGGGCAGTATCCACTGATAATGTTGGCGGATAATGGCAGCCATTAAAAATACGCTGTGGCTATTCTTACGGCAGCCTACCAACTTACCTAGGCTATATAGTCCATTGTCAGATTGATATGTAACGTCGTGAGGGTCTAGTCAGTTTGTATCATCGAGGCCGTAGGCCGATGTTCTTCTGGGCAGTAGTCAGACTGACATATCAGGGTGAGCCGCCGGGGTAGCTATGTATTGTTTTCACTCGGACTATAGAATGCATTCGGAAGTCCTTCTTAGAGTTAACGAGTGATAACAATACATAGCTACCCCGGCGGCTCACCCTGATATGTCAATCTGACTACTGCCCAGACGAACATCGGCCTACGGCCTCGATGATACAAACTGACTAGACCCTCACGTCGTTACATATCAATCTGACAATGGACTAACAGTTGGTAGGCTGCCGTAAGAATAGCCACAGCGTTAAAAATATGTATGTCATACGGGACCATGTCATACATTACCATTATGAAACCCTGTAAAGGTTCGGTGCATACATTTTGCAGTCTGGATCAGCCAAAACTCATTTTAAAGTTCAATGGACTTGACAAGTTTGGGGAAAATGTAGGTCAAAATATAGTACAAGAATAAGGATAACTTTAAGATTTGCTTCGATACTAATGGTAAATTAACTTTGATGCCCTTTATCTTTATACTTACATTAATTAAAAGAGAATTCAAATGCTGCTATTCCCCTCTAGAGACATTTCATTAATTATTAAATAACAAAAAGTGCAAGATCTCAAAATCACTCTCATGGACTTGTCCAGTTTTAGAAAAACACTCTTCAGTTGGGACCAATTGTAAGGCCTAACCTGCCAATGCCGCAATGGCTTATTTTATTGGACCAATGGTCAAATAGGCCTTTAGAAGCACTTTGTTTTTATCATTGCAGACACCTACCTCCAATAATTGTTCGAATAAGACTTGCATGGCCAGGACAGTCTACAAGAGTATACTGAATACCGCTGAATCCTTCAAGTTCTTCTCTCTTTGCCGGTGAAATTTCTACAGTGAATGAAGAAAATCCTAGGTCTAAAGTTATTCCACGCTCTTTGCTTTGAGGATTTTTATCAAAACTAGCAGTGCTTGCTACGGTACTCAGTGCCTTACAAAGACTGGTCTTCCCGCTGTCAACGTGTCCTAACACACCTACATTGAAATTTAACACTTTTGCAGCCATTCTCGGTGCGCAAGTTAAATAGGAATGGTGACACTTCCTAAATCCATAAAGTCAGTGTTGGTTTCTTTGGTTGGCGTGTTAGCCCTACCAGGAGTGACTCTGTGGTCTTGCCCTTATACGGTGTTATACCCTATTCTATTATGACCAAGCTCTTGTTATCGTTACTTTCTACTTTTCGGGAGAACTTCAAAACAGTTATCGTGGGAATACTTTCATACACAAAATTAATATTCTTGACAATTTAGATCTAGATCTAGATTTTCTAGATATAATTCCTTAAGGGGAAAAAACTGACTTTCGACAGACACTTTCAGTAGCATTTATTATGATTTTTACATAAACCAGATCTAGATTCTATCTTATTTTTGGTGGGGGCCAACAGCACTATACTGAGGCCCCCGAGAAACAAAAGAACTCAGCTTATTTTTGGCAATAAATGAACTTGAAGACTCAGAAGACTTGGTCAGCGAATTTAAACGAAACCAACTGTCTGTATGGCCACGCTTATTTGCAGACGTCTGCGGATAAGATATCTGGCTCTTATTCGAGATGTCTGCGAATAAGATCAGAATCTTAGATGGCTTTTTTGTTTTGTGATTTTATTAAGAAAGAGCTCCTTTAGATTAGTTCTAGCGTTGTGTTTTTTTTTTTTTTTAATAATTAGGCTCTACACTCGTTAAGATGGCTCGATTCGGAGTAGCCTAACTAACGCAAGGCGTTTCCTTCTTCTTCTTCTTCTTCTTCCTTAAAACTGGTTTTCTCAGATTTGAGTATCTCACCAGTGCGCAATAAAAATCGACTCGGCCCTTTCCTGTTGAAATCTTTTATTGTTCGGCTGTTTTCTTTGTTCAATTTTATTTTTTATTTATTTATTTATTTATTTTTCTTGACAAAGGCGAAAGCCGAAAATTTGAGCATTTTCTGTCTTCTCTTTAGTTTGCTTTGTATCGTTTGGGTTTTATTTCTCACCCAGGGTTTGGCTAAATACAACCATCAACCATATGTATACCACTTTTTCTTTTTGCCCGATTTTAACATTGTTTGCCGCAGCGACCTACTTCCGCTCCATGCTAACAGTGGTTTCGCAGAGCCTCCCGTGTCTCGCAGTGCAAATCGACCAAGTGAACCCTCTCTACCCTCTGGTGTTTCTTACGGTAATGATGCACCAGGTTACCTTTTTTTAGCGATACTTATCGGTTATAATTGTGTCCTCGGTAACAGAGACCTTACTACGCTTTTACTCTTCCCAGGTGGCATGCTAAGTAAATTCGCCTACCGAGTTGGTAAGGAGGGGGGGGGGGGGGGGAGTCGAATCTCCGCAAGAGGTGACTTTTTTTCTTTGGTTGTTACTTTTTTTGCCCCCCCCCCCCCGACCATCGTTGCTTTGCTCCAGAGTATAAAATTGTGATTGGGATTTTTTTGTCGGGTGTGAAGTCCCAGAGGAAGTCAGACAGAGCAGATAAAAGTGAACTAAACTTCCATGCAAACAAAAGAGTAATACATGTAAAACAAAACATGACAAATAGCTGAAGCAGAAGACCCCCCCCCCCCCAATAAATACAGGATAGATCTAAGTCACTGCAGAGAGAGACGAAATTTTCAGTTCACACTGACTGAAGAAATCATTTACATGTTTAAAATTTGATTTACATTTTTATTTCTAATTAGCAACTGTCCCGTTTATTGAAAAGGAATAAATAAAATGAACAGGAATAAATAAAAGAAGTAATCTGAAGCACACTAGTAGGCCCCTAATGATCAATTTCTCCACATCAATTTTGCAAAATCCTTAGGAAACAAAATGATTCCTAATAATGAGCAGTACCGGCACTAGGTTTAAAAAAAAAAAAAAAATTCCGTCGCGGGACTGAACCCAAGACAGATTGAACCCATGTAGTCTCCAACTGATAACCGCAGAGGCCAGGCATTGCGCCACGGCAGATCGGGATCTTATTCGCAGACGTCTGCGAATAACCACTTCGTTGTTAAAATTTCGAAATGCAGTGCAAAGTAACACACCAAAACAAATACTATACATGTTTTTTTTTAATTTTTTATCTCTAATGACTGTGGCTTCATGGATCTTTTGTGGTTGTTGTTGTTGTTGTTTCTACAACGTACTCTTGATTTGTATTTAAATGTGTAAATTCCACCAATTTCCTCTTCCCTATTCATCTTCCCCTTATACATTGTTACTTCTAGTATCTCCTCCTTCATTCTCTTTTTCTTTTTCTTCCTGATTTCATTCTTTTACCCTTTTCTCTCTCTCTCTCTGTCTCTCTCTGTTTATCTATGTATCTCTCTTTCTCTTTCTCTCTCTCTCTCTCTTTCTCTCTCTCTCTCTCTTTCTCTCACTTTCTCTCTCTCTCTCTCTCTAGTTATCTATCTATCAATGTATCTATCTATCTATCTATCTTTCTCTCTCTCTGTCCCGGAGTCTCTGAAGACCGTTGGGGCGTAACAGAAGACTTCCCAACCAGCCTCCTAGCTCCATTCCTCCCGGTCGCAGAGGCTCTTAGGCAGTTGCTGAGTGTGAGGCCAGTCCATTCACTGATTTTATCCTCCCATCTCTTTCTCTGTCTTCCTCTCCTTCTGCTTCCTTGCACTGTTCCTTGTAGAATATAAAAGGTGAATAAGTAAGAATTTCAAGCTTCCCAATTTTATTTACTGGGTGTGAACTGAGACCATACCATCTCGGGACCAAGGACGGAAAACTCGAGGGCCCGTGTGCACGTGACGCACGTTAAAGAGACTTTGGCAGTTGGAAATCGAAAAGAGCAGGCCGAACAGGCCGCTGTCCGAGCAAAATTAAATAAAATTTATACCCTGCAATGACACCAAAGATACTAGATTGTCACTCGAGCATCTTTGATGACCCAAATAAGGTTAAAGAAGTATACAAAATACAAATACCATCAGTCAGACATTTGTTTTTCAAAGTTTTGTCTGCATTCAGTAGCCTAGTTTACTTTTCTTTTTCCTTATGATACAGTTAAATTTTACAGCCAGCTTAAAATGTATGCCATAAGATATAATTATACAAAATACAAAATCGTAGGTGCATAGCTAAATCAAAATGAAAAGTCTCTCCCCTAACCCCCCCCCCCCACCCCTCTCTCTCTCTCTCTCTCTCATGCGCCAACAAAAAAAAAAAAGCTGGTAAGTCCAAAGATCGCCTCATGTGAAGAGACTCGCTTAATGCAGCTGACGCAGAAGGTGAAAGGCAACGAAAGGAAAATAGAAAAAAATATGTTGATTAAATTTTTCTCTTTTCTAAATAATTGGCAGTCATGAGTTGAAAGGATAAAATTGAGATAGGACACAGAAAGGTTATGTCACCTATAAAGCAAAACCTGTCGGGTGTGTGTGGGGGGGGGGGGGGTGCTATTAACAAAAATCATATGAAAAAAATTAGGGGCCAACAGCCGACCAAACAATTTTCCAGTGGCGGGGGCAGAGAGAGAGGAAGATAAACAGAAGAGAGTGAGAGAGAGAGAGAAGTGGGGGTGCTCACAGAGAGGACGCTTGACGCTTGAGAAAGCGAGCGCATTTAGACAAGCGTTTGTAATGTTAATTCTTATATTCAGAGACAAAGCTTAGTTGTTCTTTAGCGCTTGCTGACTGTCGCGGCGCTTGTAAAGCGTAAAGAATTATTTGTTAATTCTTTCTCGCGTTTAAAGCGGCTAGGGTGTGTCGTCCGCAGAGAAGTTAAGCCATTTTTTAATTATGTGTAGGCCTACAGCAGATTATTGAAGGGGCTAAGCTGTGTTGTCTGCCGAGAAGTCAGGCCTAGTGTGTAGCGCACAGTAGTTTATTATAACCTCAACAAATGGATGTCGAATCGCTCATCACAGCTGTGCTAAGAATAAAGAATAAAAAGAAAAAAAAACTTCAATACTTGATAACACAGTGTCTGCATTACATTTTTTAAAAACTGTTTGAAAGTGAAGCTTGGCTTATCTCAGCATGATGACAAGGCGTTCTTTTGCTACAATGGGTTGATGCCAGTTTCACCAGGTCTTAATTATTTTAAGTTCTATTTTCCCCAAGATGTAATAAAATGTGTCGAGACTGTTTGGGTTCGTATTGTATTGATTTAGTGAACCAGACCATCAGGTACAAGACAATGTTAATTCAACACAACAGACTCCACGTGTAGCCATTTCATAACTTCCTGTATTCTCTTCTGTCGCTCTTTTACAATGAAGTCACAGACAGTCATATTAATAATAATCTAGAGTAAGTCTAAAATCCTAAACAATGTATTTAATATGATACCAGAACATCTCCCTTCTTTTAGAGATTTAAAAGATTTTAAATTAAAGTGTCCTTTCAACTTATGTTGTAATAGTCCAACTTATGTTTCCATCAACGTTCTTTGGGGTGAATTTTAGTTTTGTAAATTTTCGGGTAAGTCCATAAATATTGTTTTTGTTCTGGAAGTAAAAACTATCTACTAATGTAATATTCCATACACACACACTTTCGTTCCATTAACTAATTTATGAACTAACAATTAAGTTAATGTAAAAGTACTAAAAGTCATGATCAACTTAATTGTCCTTGATTTCTGGATATGTCATGCCATATCACAATGGATAGTTGCTTGAAATTAGTGATTTAATTATTATGTCGTTAAATATCAACAGTAAATTGTTCAAACACTTGACATGTTAACTGAACTTAAAACTAAAATGAACAGTAACTTAAACTAAGTAAGTATGAACTACTGTATGAATAAGGTAGAGACTTCCTGCCTCTACATCATGGGAGGGTATTATTATGACCCTTGCTTTATCCCATGATTACTATTACACAACACTTCTAGCTTGGATTGAAGATGGAAGATGACTAGTTCGACCTTCTCATCTCTTCCTCCCTGAATCTGGCTGGCTTGTTAGCAACATAGCCTCGAGCCATACGAGTGACAGGTCTATTTGTAGACACTGTTTCTGGAGGGGATTTGACGACTCTAGAATTTGAACTAGGTGTTGCAGGAATATCTTGGGTTTGTTCGTTATCTTGCAGCACATCATCTGGAGGATCTGGGCTTGGATCTTGATCAGGAAACGAAGACGGTACTGCTTGAAGGTGTTTCCGGTTTCTGCGCAGCACCCGGTCAGGTGTTTTCACCAAATATGTTCGGTGATCTGGATTTGTTGCAATGACAGTTCCTGGTCCGGTCCACTTGTTTTCTTCATCTGTCTTGAGAAGAACTTTCTGTCCAGACTCCAGTTGTTTCAGTTGTCTTGCGCCATGTCTGTTGTCGTAATTCCTTTTGTATCTTGTTTTCGTTTCTTTTGCTCTGTCTTGGATGTCTTGGTTGTTGACTTGTCGAGGGTAAAGGTTCCTCGGCAATGTGGGAACTTTTGTTCTCAGTTGTCGTCCCATCAGGGCGACTGCTGGGCTCACTCCAGTCGTTGAGAGAATTGTGTTTCTGTAGTTCATCAGAGCTACCTCTAATGAATTCTGTTTCAAAAGTTTCTTTGCAACCTTCACAGCACTTTCGGCTTGTCCGTTGGACTGAGGAAAGTGTGGACTACTGGTCACATGTTGAAAGTCAAAGTCTTTAGCAAAGAGTTTGAATTCTCTGCACTGAAATTGTGGTCCATTGTCACTAGCCAGAGTTTCACAAATTCCGTGAGTTGCAAAAATGTTTGTTAGCTTCTGGATGATAGCTTGAGATGTTGTAGAATTCAGTTTTACTACTTCGATCCATTTTGAGTAGTAATCGACTACGACTAAGTATTCCTTTTTCCCATGTGTAGCGAGATCTACTGCAATTTTCTGCCATGGCCTCTCAGGTAGGTCAGTTGGTATTAATGGTTCATTCCGCTGGGAGGGTCTATTTTCTCTGCAGGAGAGACAGTTCTGAATCATGTTCTTGATATCTCTCGTGATGCCGGGCCACCACACGGATGCGTCAGCATTCTGTCTGCACTTTTCGATTCCTTGGTGAGTCTCATGTAGTTTAGAGAGAATGTAATCTCTTTGAGAATGAGGGACTACTATTCGGTTGTTGAAAACTAACAATCCATTCACAATAGACAGTTCTCCTTGCACTTGTTGAAAATTTTGTAGTGTTTTAGGTACCTCTTTTGGCCAGCCATCCATCACAAAATGCATCACTTTCTGTATGTCTGTATCTTTCTTGCTTTCTTCCCTCAGATTTTCTAATCGTGAAGCAGTGACGGGCCAAAAGCTTTCCAGAGATTCCACATAAGCCTCTACATTCTGTCCTGTTTCTTTATCTTGAGTTGTATGGTAATTCATTGGACTTCTAGAGAGAGCATCAGCAATGACGAGCTCTTTCCCTGGCACATGAATGACATTGTAGTTGAATCTTAAAAGTCTCATCAGTAGTCCTTGGCATCTGGCAGGGCATTTATCTAAATCTTTTTTTCTTCATCAATGGAACCAATGGTTTATGGTCTGTTTGTAATTCAAAGTTATCAAGACCAATTAGGTATTTTCCAAATTTTTCACATGCATAGACCGAAGCCAAACATTCTTTCTCTATTTGGGCATAACCTTTTTCTGTTTCTGTCAATGTTCTAGATGCAAATGCTATGGGCTGAAGTTTGCTTCCTTTCATCTGTATTAACACTGCTCCCAACCCAAAACTGCTGCTGTCTGCACTGACAATTGTTTCACAGTTAATGTCAAAGAATCCCAAGGTTGTAGCTTCTGCTATTTTCTTCTTTGCAAGGTTGAATGCATTTTTCTGCTCTGCTCCCCACTGATATTTTTCTGACTTTTTCATCAAATCAGTCAAAGGTTTCAAAATTGTAGCTAGTGATGGAACAAATTTACTCATGTAATTGAGTAACCCACACACAGTGCGTAGCTCTGTCAATGATGTTGGCGGCTGTAGTTTCTGTATGGCCTCCACCTTTTCAGGATTTGGTTTTATTCCCTCCTTGTTTATGAGATGTCCAAAGTATTTCACCTCTTTCTGTCTGAAACAACATTTTTCTTTATTTAATTTCAGTCCTGATTGTTCTATTCTCTCCAAAACAGCTTCTAGTTTTCTGTCGTGATCCTCTATGTCTTTCCCATAGATGATGGTATCATCCATAATGACTTCACAACCTGGCAGGCCTTTTAAAGTCTCTTTCATTTTTGATTGGAATACTTCAGGACCTAATGATATTCCCATGGGTACTCTCTGGAAACAGTATTTTCCAAACGGTGTGATGAAAGTTGTGAGCATGCTGCTGTCTTCCTCGAGGGGAATTTGGAAGAAACCAGAGGTTGCGTCTAGTGTAGAAAAGACTGTTGCGCCATTGAATTTGGGAGCGATATCCTCTAAGTTTGGAAGCATGCAGTAGTTTCTTTTCACTGAAAGATTTAACTTCTTGAAATCCACACAGATCCGAACTTGCTTGTTTGGTTTTACTACTGGGACCATTGGGGCACACCATTCTGTAGGTTCATTAACTTTTCTTATTACCCCATTTCTTTCCATCCTTTCCAGTTCTTCTTTTACTTTACTTTCTAAAGGGAATGGTACTCTTCTTGCTGTTGCAACATTATATGGTTCAGCATCTTTGTTTAATGTTATTTTTACTGGTTCAGTTTTCAACAGTCCGGCAGCACCAAAAACTTGTTTTCTTAGTTCAGGTTTTAATTTTTCTGTGCGTTCTATGTCTTCCATGTGCCTGATTAAGCCTAGAGCTTCGGCCACATTTCTGCTGAGTAAATTGCTACCTTCTTTGTTGTTTAAGACCACAACTCTGAATTCAAAGGTCTTTTCCTTTCTCTTTGTCTTCGCTGTGAACTCTCCTTTCACTTGAATATTTCCTCCTGGTGAGGTTAGATTCAGTTTACATTGATGCAATGTCGGTTTGGTTCTCAACCTTTGAAATGTTTTCTGAGTAATACAAGTAATGTCAGCTCCTGTGTCCACTTTGAAAGGAACATTTGTATTCTGAATGTTGAGCATCGTGCTCCATGGTGGAGATTTGTCTGAAATG
Source organism: Onchidella celtica (assembly GCA_963931925.1). Classification (NCBI taxonomy): domain Eukaryota; kingdom Metazoa; phylum Mollusca; class Gastropoda; order Systellommatophora; family Onchidiidae; genus Onchidella; species Onchidella celtica. The sequence continues at coordinate 23,540,043 of OZ007577.1, forward strand.
ACTGTATCTATTGAAAATGTTTGTTCAAATTCTTCAGTCACCTCTCTAATGTTTGACCTGCACATTTTGGCAAAATGATTTGCTTTATGACACTTGTGGCAGGTTCTCCCTTTTGCTGGGCATTGGTCACGTGGGTGACCTTTCCCACACCTGCGACAATTTTGATACTGAACACTGGTAGGTCTGTGATGATTATGATTATAAGGTTTCTTATGTGGTTTGTGACCTTGTTGTGGTGCTGTTGCCCCTTTGTAATGCTTTTCATTCTTTTTAAATCCACCTGATTTTACTCTACTCATCTGAGTTTGCTGTGGCTGTGCTGTGTTATTTGTCAGCTTTTTTAAGAATTCTTCAGTCATTTCCAGACTTCTCGCGAACTGTAACAATCCTGCTACGTCAAGCGTTGATGTAGTGAGTCCTTTTTCTCTCACTTTCTTCGATGAGCAACCTGATATGAGTTGCGATTTTATTTCATCCTCCGCATTCGGAAAATTGCACTGAGACGCAAGTTGGCGAAGTTCGGAGTAAAAATCGTCAATTCGTTGAAATTCTTTCTGCCGCTTGTGTCTGAATTCATATTTCAGGATCTCCAAATTTGATCTTGGATTAAAATGATCTGTTAGAGCTTTAATGAGGTCCTTATAAGATTCATCTGAGGCTTGTATGGTATTGATAGTGGGTAATGATTCTGCAATATCATTTAGATCTGGACCACCATAAGTGAGGGTAAGAGCGTATCTTCGTTTGCTGCTAGCTATCTCGTATCCATCAAAGATGTGCTCCAGCCTGCGGACCCATCTAGGCCATCGAACTGCGGCACCTTCAGTGTGGCAATCGAATTGTTCATACGGTGGGAGATTCATGATGGACTCTGTGGTGTAGATCTAGTAGATTTGGCTCAGGTCTGAACTCATAGACTCTGCACTGTGTCGATCTATTCTTGCTGTCAGGTCTGATCTCATAGACTCTGCTCTATCGATAATAGGTCTTGGTTCATGGGCTTGGCTTAGGGGCCTTTTTTTTTTTTTTTTTTTCCAGATACGTCTAGATTCTAGATCTGGTAATGCCAGCTACTTTAACTGACAACATGTTTGTCAGATCCCCATACTGGCCACCATGTTTGGGTTCGTATTGTATTGATTTAGTGAACCAGACCATCAGGTACAAGACAATGTTAATTCAACACAACAGACTCCACGTGTAGCCATTTCATAACTTCCTGTATTCTCTTCTGTCGCTCTTTTACAATGAAGTCACAGACAGTCATATTAATAATAATCTAGAGTAAGTCTAAAATCCTAAACAATGTATTTAATATGATACCAGAACAGAGACTATTCGAGACTCATTTTTATGTATGAATGAAATCGATTGGGGTGGTTTTTCAATCGAGGAAACAGGTGGTGATATTCACCTTCCTCTCTTCGTTTCTGATTAATTTCATGAACAGCTATTCTCTTTCGTTTTCCAAGGATAAGTTTAGATAAAACACTGTCCGGCAATAATAATTCGTCGTCAGACGAAGCCGTCATGGCGCCAAATCCTCATTTTCAGATGGCGCTCAAAGCAAGCGCTAGCGACAAGCGTTATCTACGTGCCCCGCTTACTTTCAAGCGCGAGCTTTCTCAAGCGTCAAGCGTTCTAAAACTGAATCGCTCACCATTAAGCTCCCCACTCCCCTTCCCTTTTTTTTTTACATGCTCGAGAGAGAGAGAGAGGGGGGGGGCAGGGAGGGGAAGAGAGAGAAGGAGAGAATGAAAGAGGAGTGGGTTTATTTGCGAAGCTCCACGGTGCAAGATATGTCATGGAGAAGAGAAAAGTGAACCGCTCACTACACCCCCCACCCCTCTTTACATGCCCAAAGACATGCTCACAAGTTCGATCGTTTTATCAGCTCCCTCTGTTTAATGTGTTGTACAGAATCTCTGCAGTTCAGGGCGTCTTTCTGAATGTTATAAGGGAAAAATGCCCGCCCACTCTCTATGCTTCACAACTTCAGACTTCAGAAGTCAGGTGTGTTGCACAAGTGGATTATACTCTAAGCAAACGTGATGGGGTGTTTCAAACAATGAAGGATTATTTTAGCAGTGTTAGATAAGCTACAAGTACGTTGAAACCTTTTGTTACAAGGTAAATTCCACGAGGATCTACGGCTGTATTTATTGTACAAGGTGAGGAGGCAAATATTCCAGTGACTGATTCTTTGACTGCCAGTTTGTCCATGGTAATACAGTGTAAACCGTGTAATAATGCCACCGTACAATAAATAATTTTAAGTAAATCATTAAGTATACAAATAGATAAACAAAATTAATAATGACCGTAGAGGATGGTGGCTTCTAATAAGTAGACCTGTCATATGTTCAAATTTGGTTACTTGATCTTTTTCTCCCCCCCCCCCTCTCTCTCTCTCTCTCTCTCTCTCTCTCTCCCGTCTCTCTGTACCTCCACTTTAAATATTTTCAAACAGAATGCTGAACTGTTTGCTACGGAGGATTTCATCCTCGGCCTCCCCCTCTCCCACATATAAACCCTCAATACTTTTCAAGCTTAGTTCTGAAACGAAAGTGACGCAGGCACAGTGTCGAACCTTCCATATGACTGAAATGACACTAATGCTGATGACAGGTGTTGGAATTAGAGACAAGATAGGCATTGTTGTCTCTGCCGACGTATAACTTTATGCCTGTATACAGTACGTGTTTCTCCAGGTGATTATTTTATTTTCAATCTGAAGCATTGTCATGATTCGGATGTTGTTAAAACTCACGCAGAGAGTGAGTTGTTGTTGTTTTACCAGGGCCATGAGAAATTGGCTGGTGGCCTTGAACGGCCCTCGCGAATTATAGTTGGTGAGTAAATAAATGTAAAGTTAAACTGTTAGAGACACGCTTGTCGGCTTTAATGTTCGTGATTAATAAGTAATGGAGTAGGGGTGAAACAAGGTGGGGACAGTTGACATTGTTAAGTATGACTAGACAAGTTTTTGCACGTTAACTGGCTGGTAGAATAGTGCAGACGTATTACTACAGTTAAAATGGCGGGAGGTTGGAAGGGATCGAGACTCAGCATACCTCTTTTTGCCAGACTAGCAGATCTAGATGGCGTTTAAAACGGATAGGAGATATGCTTTGCCTTGAATAGTTCTGTAGGGACCTGTTATTCGTATAGATTGTTAGCGTTCTATCTTCCTCGTACTTTTAGGAAGACGTCTCTCTTGTGCTTTTCTTACCTTTCTGTACATAGTTTCAGGTTAGTCGGGTCAGTTGTCGTTCGTGATTTCTGTTAGTTTAGCGTCTTATTGTAATTTATCGTTCGTTCTGTTCCTCTTGCGTCTTCTTTGTAATGTATTAACTTTTTATATATTCGTTATATAGTATATTTATCTTTCTTGGTTACACTTATTTTTTTATATTTTTTTTTGATTACATACTTCCATTGATTCACGTGTTTTGACACGTTGAGGGGTTTTAGAGGTAACTTGGCTTGGTGAGAGGGAAAAGTTTTTAAGAATTAACCCTCCTGTGCTGTAGAGTGACAACACTGTTTAAGTGACAACTATTATTGAATTGTTGGAATCCGTGCAGTGAGTACACTGCCAGTTCTTGCTAATTATTAATTTATACCGATCTCGTCTTTAAATTGACGGGCTCCCGAGAGGACAGTATTAGACTGTTCAGGGAGGTGACCTTTTTTTTGTGTAGTGATGAATAGTGAGTATTGGTTTTATTGTCGGCTGGTGCCGCCGCCCGAAGGAGCAATAAATTGTCTCAGGGGAAGAGTCTGTATCAGTGTCGAGGTGATATCAATATAAGAGCTATGTGAATTATATATATTGAGGATACTTTTTTTTAGTCGTCTGCGTATGACGTCGACCCGAGGAGAGCAACAATGAGATTGCCTCGTGGGATGGATGATATTGGTATTTTTCGATTATTTGAGAGATGTTTGGCAGTGGTAACGTAGTACACTGCGTATTCGTGTTTTGAGAGATATTTTGCAGTGGTAACAGAGGACACTGCGTGTTCGCGTTTTGAGATATTTTGCAGTGGTAACAGAGGACACTGCGTGTTCGCGTTTTGAGATATTTTGCAGTGGTAACAGAGGACACTGCGTGGTCGCGTTTTGAGATATTTTGCAGTGGTAACAGAGGACACTGCGTGGTCGCGTTTTAAGAAGTTGTGGAGAAGTGTGGAGTTGTTTTTTATACAACCGATTATGACTATGGTTTTCCGCGTTTCGTGGACCATCTAACGTAATACTATATATGACAAGTAAGAATAACCGATTATGATTGTGACTATCCATGTGGCCAGTGGATGAGTTACCTAAGAACATACCCGATATGGATATTGAATTGAACCGATTATGACTATATTACCGAGATGACTGTGACACTTGACGTGTGCATGGCTTGCGTACGGAAACGGCGCATTAAATTAACTGCTATCGCCTCGTGGCATCTCATCTATACCGGATTGGATGTTGGAAAGATTTAATTGTAATGTTATTTGAGATCTAGATTAGTGTTAAATGCGAGAAGCGCTACATGAAATTTGAACGAGAACATCAGATTAATTTATCTTAAGGACGCTTCTGTTAGTGTTAATTAAGCTTAACTATGCCGAAATTTCTAGTTGTGATGCACCAGAAATTTTGTTCTCCTATTTAGGTCTGTCATATGTATTGGCGTTGGATGGGATTGACACCTCATTCAGAGACCGAGGGATGGTATCACATATTGTTCACCCATTGTGAACACTTTTCACCTACCCCTGTGCTTTCCTTTGTTCCAACAGCTATTTTACTGACGTCGACCCGTATTTTGGCCACACCAGACGTTGTTGCCCAGGGTCGAGGACGAGAAGTCATGGCAGACCAGGAGTCCAGATCCACTAATGCCATCGATGCTACTATAGTTCTCTTTTCTTGAGTATTATTCATTGTATGTATGCAACCACACAAGAAAAGTACTAAATAACTAGAGCGTATATATGTCAGGCCGGTCAGGCCATAGTTTACATAAATATTAATAACAAAACAAAAGACAATAGAGGTATATATTCAAACCAAAAACTCTAATTAATAACTTAACCAATGATATTCATGTAACTATGGAGGTACTGCAATCAATAGTAAATAGGTATATTATACGAAACTGGATATCAATTTAAAGTGACAGTTGAGTCGCCACTGGCCAGTCGCCAGGCAAACTCTCCATAAATCATATGGGCTTAAATGTTAGGAGAGCCCAGTACGTTCAAAGCCTACAGAAGCACTCTTCGGCTTGTAGGTAATTTAAGCAGTTGCCAAAAGACTATATTTTATGCACAATCACTATTCAATTCATCAACAATGTGCTATATTATTCCAATCATACTATGGCAATAGATCTATCATACAGGACACTCGTGGTCGAGTGCCAGCTGGGGTTTCCTTAGTCTTCCTATGAGGCTGTAGTTCTCTCTCTATCTCCGATCTCTATTATACTTGAATAATTAAGATATATTACCATTGCTCACGCCTACTGAGAGGCGCGAACATCAAAATAGCGCAGCGTGGGCTTTCAAAGGTCAGCCCACTCAGACCTTTCTTTCTAGAGCTCAGTCAGTCCGTTAGCAAGGACTTCTTAGTCTTCAGACCACACAGTTCAGGTACTGGCCAACCGGAGATACTTCACGAAACGATGCTTCTCTCGTCTGTATTCACTAAATCTGAACGTTACACGATGTTATATACTATCTAACTACCCAGCGTGCTAGTCCGCTAGTCCAATTAGTTCAGCTATCTCATAGGTCGAAACCTCCCACCATTTTAACTGTAGTAATACGTCTGCACTATTCTACCAGCCAGTTAACGTGCAAAAACTTGTCTAGTCATACTTAACAATGTCAACTGTCCCCACCTTGTTTCACCCCTACTCCATTACTTATTAATCACGAACATTAAAGCCGACAAGCGTGTCTCTAACAGTTTAACTTTACATTTATTTACTCACCAACTATAATTCGCGAGGGCCGTTCAAGGCCACCAGCCAATTTCTCATGGCCCTGGTAAAACAACAACAACTCACTCTCTGCGTGAGTTTTAACAACATCCGAATCATGACAAGCATGAATATAGGCTACTAATTTTTGTGGAGTCTTTGTCTATAAAATACAATTATAATGCATTACTAATGAAAGAAAAGTCTAAGCAAGGTGTTATTTATTGTTCTAGTATCCATTCCTTTTTAATTATTCACTCCGCAGTGTTCGAGTTGTGACTGAGATTAGGCAGTTAATCAGCAATGGGGTTAGCACATTCACTCTAAATCATACAATGCTGGAATAGGATCTAGGACTAAGCAGAAAGATGACAGTGAGGGTTGTTTGTCAGAAGGGACAGGCATAATTTGTGACTCACTAAACAAAAACTGGGGTTGGGAAGAGGGAAAATCGAACTTTAAAAAGAAAGAGGAAAACAAACAACCCTAACACCTTTAAAATCATCTGAGTTGTTCTGCTGAGCTCTTTTGGCTGGGAGTAAAAGAATAATGCGGAAAATCTTGATATGATTTATTGTGATCTGGGTGTGGTTCATCTGAAAGGCCAGTTGAAATATAGCTGCATAAATGCACTGAATTTCAGCTCCATTCCACTAGTTTTACTTCAACAGTCGGTGCAACAGTATTTTTTCATTAACTAATAACTTTGGGGTGTGTTGGTGTTTATTTGCATTTTAGTATTTTGATAAAAATGCAATGCAAATTACATTCTGAAAAGAACAATGCTTTGGATATTTTTGAAGGCTATATTCATCGGCAAATACATGTATATATATATAGTATATGTAGAATAAATGGGTATCATTCTTATGTAGCATTTAAGTCAGAACAAATCGTATCATGATCGCATTGCCAACATCATAATGATGTCATACCTAAGAACAAACTTGATGTCAGTCCTACGTAGAATTGCTACATCATATTGATGTAGAAAAAATGATGTCATCCCTGTGTCAGATTTAAGTCTGAACAAAGTTGTATTTTGATCACATTGCCAACATTGGAACAGTGTCATACCTAGTTGCAAACTTGATGTCATCCTACATAGAATTCCCACATCGGATTGATGTACAAAAAATGACATCATTCCTATGTCGGATTTAACTCCCTGCAGTTCAAGCATTGAGAAATTGTTAGAATTGTAAGGATGGCCTAGTGGTTGTAGGATTCGATCGAACATGGCTATATTTTTATGTTCTGAGCCTACAAAACCACATATTTACACTAAAAAGATGTTAATCTGTCAATAATTGTAAAAAAAAAAGTCATAGATAAAGTTTGATTTAGGAAATAACAACTTGTTTTTGCATCATACTATTTCATGCTGCCGTCCACCATCTTGGTTTTGTTGCGTGCGGTCAGCGTCAACAGTGCAAGTCGAAAATCTTCAAATTTTCCTACATAATGTCATTAGACAATCATGAAAGTAATCTGCAGCAGTATCTAGGTGATGGTACTAATTCCTGGTCACCAGTGGAGAAGAAACCACGAAAGTCTGATGAATCTAATTTTTTAATCTAAATCTGTATCTGCTCCTAAAGTGTCAGAAGTTAGATCAGGTGCTATCCTAGTGTCAGAGGTTGAAGACGATGATGAAGAGCATAGGGACAGTGATTGTGGTGTTTGTCACAAAACTGTAGGGGAAAATGACAGTGGCTTATGCTGTGAGCTATGTGAATTTTGGTTCCATGCAGTTTGTGAGGGAATTTCTGAAGAGAACTACAATATGATAAATTGTCTTGGTGACCTTCGAAAAGGCTTTCATTGGTATTGTCGGCACTGCGATAAAAATGTCTTAAAAATTACATCAGCGTTAGCCCGACTAGAAGCTAGGCAGGAACAAACTGAGGAGAGGGTATCTTCACTTGAGAAGCAAGTTGTGCACAGTCAGGAAGAAGTGAACATTATAAAAAAGCGAGTGAGTGTGATTGACGACACTTTTGAAACCGTGGCAGGTGAGAAGGTCTTAGAGGCTCAGAAAGACCTTATGGAAAGGGAGGAGAGAAAAGCAAATGTCATTGTGTTCGGAGTCCCAGAATGTGACGATAAGGATTATAAGAAAAGGATTGATCATGATAAAGAGAGATTCTTGAAAACATGTGAAGAGATCGAAATGAAAGACATTGAGGTTGTGAGTTGTCACAGACTTGGCAGTAGGGAAGACAGTGTGAAGAAGGGAAAAACTAGGCCCATGAAAGTGAAACTGCAAAACAAGATCCAGCAGGCCACATTGTTAAGATCATCAAAGAAGCTAGCGGAGAGAGAGGATGAGGATTTAAAAAACTGCCACATAAAGAAGAGAGAGACGAGAGAAAGAAGCTGGTGGAAGAGCTAAAAAAAAGGGAAGCAGCGGGGGAAAAAGATCTGGTGATATCCAGAGGAAATATTCAGAAGCGTCACCCATGGCCGGGCCCGGGACAAGGAAGGAAACCGGACAAGCCCTCAAGTTAAGAAGTAAAAACATAAAAGATTGTACAGGAGTTTCTACTAATATAAACAGTTCTAAATTTTCATGTTATTACACTAACGCAAGAAGTTTAATAAATAAAATTGATGAGTTTAAAAATTTTGTCGCTGGAAATAAACCAGATATAATTGGAATCTCTCAGACATGGGGTGGAGACACTGTTCCAGACGGGATTTTTAGGACTGATGGGTACTGCCTTTTTCGAAAGGATCGATCCGTGAGACGATGGGGTGGAGTGTTACTGTTGATAAGTGAGAAGCTAAACCCTTCACCGGCAAGTGACATTACAGAGGACCTAGAAGTCGAAGCTATCTTTTGCAGAGTGAGGGTAGGACATGACAAAGATTTAATTATCGGAGTTTGCTACCGAGCCCCAGACAGTTCTGCTGACCAAACAGTAGTGTAATAAATGTGCTTGAAAGAATCGATACATTGAAATCATTCGAGATACTACTGATGGGGGACTTTAACATGCCTAAGATTGATTTTGATAATCTTCAAGCGCCATCAGCTTTTCCCAGTATTTTTCTTAACAAGATCCTGGATATGTACCTTACCCAGCATGTGACCTTCCCAACACTTTGCGAAGGTAGATCTATTCTAGACCTGATTTTTACTCTAGATGAGGAAAAAGTAAGTGATATTCGGCCATGTGCGCCCCTAGGAAAAAGCGACCATGTGGGTATTCAGTGGCTTTTTGAAGTACCAATACAGTCTTGTGTAACTATTGACCAACCTAAAGACAAATTAAATTACTGGAAGGGTGACTACAAGGCAGCAAATACAGCATTTGAGGAAAAAAATTGGGAGGAGGTGCTGATCAGTGCAGATATAGATGAAAACTGGAATTCTTTTAAGAAAGTAGTAATGAACATTGCTGACAAGTTTGTTCCCAAACGAAAGCCTCCATCTAAAAATCAAAGACCACAATGGATTACAAAGAAGGCACTCAAGGTAATAAAGAAAAAGCATGCCCTTTATGAAAGATACAAACGACTTGGGAGAGGTAAAGATCATGAAGCCTATGTAAATGTTGGATGAACTACGAGTGGCTAATGTGGTTACTGCGTGGGTTCAATAGTAACTCCCTTAAGGATACACAGGATTAACAAACACAGGGTTCTGCTGGCAATCTTATTTATTCAAAAGCCTAACAAAGGTATCGCTACCAAAAGGCATAGGGAAAACCCTATCAAGAAAAGGAAAAAGAAACCCAGAAAAGAAGAAGCCCAAAAAAAGAAGAGAAACCCAGAAAAGAAGAAGCCCAAAAAAAGAAGAAGCCCAAAAAAAAGAAGCCCAACCAGCCATAAGCTGGAACAAGAGAAAAAGACAAAAATATGGTTAGGATATAATGACAACATTAATCAGGCAATCAATGGTGGACATACATAGTAATAGTATTAAGTATTAAATCAAACAACAACAACATAATATAGAATTTAAGCAATAACCAACTGGATATGTATGCATGGAATAAAATAGCGCTAAGGTTAATGAATAACAACTACAAGTGGCTATATCATATACACAAGGAGTTTCCTAGTACACTGGCAACATAAACTAATTAATGTACCAATCAAAGTATGAAGGACATAACAAATGAAGGGGCAAGAACACAATAGTTTCGCTCCACTGAGCCGGTGTACAACACATCCAGAGTGGCCATTCCATTTAATAACGCAGTGGCCAACATGGCCCACTGACCGTCCATAACACAGACGCTGCATCCCAATGCAGGCCATCCTCATAGGCCCACTCCCATTATTAGTACTAACCCGCCCCAGGGCTATTGTATTGGTTACTTCCCTTCCCAATCGAATCGATACTGAAGGGTCATGTCCTTTGACCTTAGCCGCGGAGCTATGCCGCCAGGCTAACATGCGTATGACACACCACTAGATACATAAAGTAATGTGTACATTCCTTAAAATGAAACTGTCCTTCACACACTTACGAAACTCATAGAAGCATAATACATCTGGATAACTATAATACATGCACATGATATATATATATATATGTCGGCGAGACTCATTGCAACATGTGTAGACTCATTGAAACAGTGTTCATCCACCGCCGCACATCGAACAATCCTGGGGCTCACCCATGTGAGGCCCAACTAATATTATACATCTCCAATACATGTAATTACACATCTTAAACACTAAACACGCACTCACAATCACAATGCTCTCTATAGCATAGTGGTACTGGCAAGGTACACAAATACCCGTAATACAATCAAGTGTGTAGTGCCGCTCGCTATAACATAAGTCATCCACATCAACATGTCAGGAAATCCTCACTGCCTACCACAACAAGGCAATGCTACACACACACTATATATATGCACACAAGCAAATCGTGATAGCTTGGTTAGCGAGCCATCATTATCATCTAGCACCGCAAACGTTAACTTTGACAATAAAGTCACAATATCAAGACACTGCGCTGCATCGCGCATCTTACACGTCTAATGACAATGGCAATTACCGTTGAGCCGGACTCATAATGGTCTCTGTAGATCAGCATTCTCTACGTGGCATCCCCGAAAGGGGGGGGGGGTGCGCAAATTAAAGTCACTTCTAATATAATAGTCTCCAACTTACCCAAAGTTTCTCTGCTACTGGCGCAACTGGACTAGGCCATGTTTTGGGCGAGGCGCGCCACAGCAGGCCGCCGCCGGTCTAGGTTCACTGTGCTGTCGGCTCTTGTCTCTGCGTCTTTGATGGAGTGTGCTGACCACTCGAACTCGCATCTTATTTATGAGCCCGCGCGGACGTCCGAGAGAGCTATTACGTAGTCTCGTTTTGGACAAGTGAAAGGCTCGGACATGGAGTCCAGCCGAACAACATAACCGGTTAGGGTCCTAACACAATCGAATTTACAGTACGGTTAAAAGGGTGCACACAAAAGTCAATTAGGTATCCCAGTAAACTGCAGAAATTACTCTAACGTCCCCTCCAGCAATAATTGAATAAATTTGACCCAGGTTGGATTTATCGGGGATAACATGCGTCTAACTCGTGGTTTACTTTAAATCCGAGATCCTCTTATTAATTATTTCAATAGGACCTGTGCATCAAAGCACAACGAAATTGGTACCATTATAAAGTAGAAACTTGCTGCTACAATTCTAACTGACTACTTATACCAGAAACCCGGTAATAGTTTTAATATAAATTTTCAAAGTGTCAGGACTAACAACATTCGACAATTTTGTGCGGGATACTTTCGTCCATTAATACGACGTATCTCCATTGATAACAAACGTTATCATGAGTACCTATTTTGTACCGATAGGGTATTGTCTACTCTCAACAATGAATTCGGGTTCCCGTCTTTCTGTCGGTGGATAACAACGAAGGAGCGAGTTGTAAGAACTTAAAGCCATGATATAAGAGTTGGAAGCCTGGTGGTCAACATTTCCAACTGACCAATCAAAATGCGCGCTTTTCACCGTGATGTGAATAACGGGTCCCGCGCTACTATTACAAGGGAAATAATCCAATTAATGGTACTCGGCCAAGTGTCCATAAACTACTATGAGTGGCCGTCCCTCACTCACGCACTAGAGTTACCATGAAAGCACATTAAAAATAGAAAGTCGTTCATCCTCTCACATTCTCCCCTGCTAAGTCACGTAGTCCCTTACGTGACACATACATCAATTCAAAGGGTTACAAAAGACCACTGAAGGTATAATCAAACTCTAAGGGGCTATGATACCATCACTTAGGGTAGAACAATTGCAAATTACACACAGTGAACCGAAGTACAACAATGGTCCATCCTCTTTATAACTACTAACAGGTGGCGTGAACCGGCTAAGTTACTACTGGCATCCTGAAGATGTACACAACAGTCTCAGCTCTGGCTGTAGTAAGTTACATCATATGGACAAAACAACAGGTCCCAGACCTGCAACGGTGGTCCCAGACCACTATCAGGGTTAACGTAGGATCGAACAGTACAAAAAAAGACAATATGCTATAAGGGCACTAGTGCAATGAAAAAGGTAAGGTCAACATAGGCATTAAAAGTCATCGTAACTAAGCTGTGGAGAAAGCTAACATGGGCATACTCTCTAACTTATAATCTGGAGGCGGGGCTCCCTTGGATTCGGTGGTCTATCATCTGGCCTGATGGAAACTCGGGGGGGTCTTGATGGGTGCGCTCCCCTGCTCTTTCTGCACTCACAGTCAATGTCTAATGTTAATCACTAATAAGAGTCAGAGGTCCCATCTCTGGGGTTGTCGGTGGGGGCAGTTGGACGTGGGGGCAGCTGGACCGCTGCACAGGAGGTAGGGGCTGTAAAGTTCTCAACCCATGTTGAGGGTCTGGTTGGGCTGCAGGTGGCTGGCAAGGGTGGTGAGCCGGGAAGTACCAGACATCGGTCGACGCAGGCTGTGGGGGCGGATGTTGTGGACGTGTGTTGACCACTGGGGGGTGAAATAACCGCAAGAGGTCTCCGTTGACTGCAGTGGGATGGGTGGTGTACACAGGACTGGGATACAAGTCCTGAATCTTGAGTTGATGTTGGAGGGCGTTGGTCTTCGTGGCTCCCTGGTTCCTATGGGGTGGGGCAGGGGTTGGCTGGCTGGCCGGGCCTCAAACTAAAAATTTCCACGGCTGGGTTTTCTACACTACAAACTAACCCTTCTGTGTATCCCACCTCTGACACCAGAAAATGTTGGATTGAACTACGAGTGGCTAATGTGGTTACTGCGTGGGTTCAATAGTAACTCCCTTAAGGATACACAGGATTAACAAACACAGGGTTCTGCTGGCAATCTTATTTATTCAAAAGCCTAACAAAGGTATCGCTACCAAAAGGCATAGGGAAAACCCTATCAAGAAAAGGAAAAAGAAACCCAGAAAAGAAGAAGCCCAAAAAAAGAAGAGAAACCCAGAAAAGAAGAAGCCCAAAAAAAGAAGAAGCCCCAAAAAAAAGAAGCCCAACCAGCCATAAGCTGGAACAAGAGAAAAAGACAAAAATATGGTTAGGATATAATGACAACATTAATCAGGCAATCAATGGTGGACATACATAGTAATAGTATTAAGTATTAAATCAAACAACAACAACATAATATAGAATTTAAGCAATAACCAACTGGATATGTATGCATGGAATAAAATAGCGCTAAGGTTAATGAATAACAACTACAAGTGGCTATATCATATACACAAGGAGTTTCCTAGTACACTGGCAACATAAACTAATTAATGTACCAATCAAAGTATGAAGGACATAACAAATGAAGGGGCAAGAACACAATAGTTTCGCTCCACTGAGCCGGTGTACAACACATCCAGAGTGGCCATTCCATTTAATAACGCAGTGGCCAACATGGCCCACTGACCGTCCATAACACAGACGCTGCATCCCAATGCAGGCCATCCTCATAGGCCCACTCCCATTATTAGTACTAACCCGCCCCAGGGCTATTGTATTGGTTACTTCCCTTCCCAATCGAATCGATACTGAAGGGTCATGCCCTTTGACCTTAGCCGCGGAGCTATGCCGCCAGGCTAACATGCGTATGACACACCACTAGATACATAAAGTAATGTGTACATTCCTTAAAATGAAACTGTCCTTCACACACTTACGAAACTCATAGAAGCATAATACATCTGGATAACTATAATACATGCACATGATATATATATATATATGTCGGCGAGACTCATTGCAACATGTGTAGACTCATTGAAACAGTGTTCATCCACCGCCGCACATCGAACAATCCTGGGGCTCACCCATGTGAGGCCCAACTAATATTATACATCTCCAATACATGTAATTACACATCTTAAACACTAAACACGCACTCACAATCACAATGCTCTCTATAGCATAGTGGTACTGGCAAGGTACACAAATACCCGTAATACAATCAAGTGTGTAGTGCCGCTCGCTATAACATAAGTCATCCACATCAACATGTCAGGAAATCCTCACTGCCTACCACAACAAGGCAATGCTACACACACACTATATATATGCACACAAGCAAATCGTGATAGCTTGGTTAGCGAGCCATCATTATCATCTAGCACCGCAAACGTTAACTTTGACAATAAAGTCACAATATCAAGACACTGCGCTGCATCGCGCATCTTACACGTCTAATGACAATGGCAATTACCGTTGAGCCGGACTCATAATGGTCTCTGTAGATCAGCATTCTCTACGTGGCATCCCCGAAAGGGGGGGGGGGTGCGCAAATTAAAGTCACTTCTAATATAATAGTCTCCAACTTACCCAAAGTTTCTCTGCTACTGGCGCAACTGGACTAGGCCATGTTTTGGGCGAGGCGCGCCACGGCAGGCCGCCGCCGGTCTAGGTTCACTGTGCTGTCGGCTCTTGTCTCTGCGTCTTTGATGGAGTGTGCTGACCACTCGAACTCGCATCTTATTTATGAGCCCGCGCGGACGTCCGAGAGAGCTATTACGTAGTTTCGTTTTGGACAAGTGAAAGGCTCGGACATGGAGTCCAGCCGAACAACATAACCGGTTAGGGTCCTAACACAATCGAATTTACAGTACGGTTAAAAGGGTGCACACAAAAGTCAATTAGGTATCCCAGTAAACTGCAGAAATTACTCTAACGTCCCCTCCAGCAATAATTGAATAAATTTGACCCAGGTTGGATTTATCGGGGATAACATGCGTCTAACTCGTGGTTTACTTTAAATCCGAGATCCTCTTATTAATTATTTCAATAGGACCTGTGCATCAAAGCACAACGAAATTGGTACCATTATAAAGTAGAAACTTGCTGCTACAATTCTAACTGACTACTTATACCAGAAACCCGGTAATAGTTTTAATATAAATTTTCAAAGTGTCAGGACTAACAACATTCGACAATTTTGTGCGGGATACTTTCGTCCATTAATACGACGTATCTCCATTGATAACAAACGTTATCATGAGTACCTATTTTGTACCGATAGGGTATTGTCTACTCTCAACAATGAATTCGGGTTCCCGTCTTTCTGTCGGTGGATAACAACGAAGGAGCGAGTTGTAAGAACTTAAAGCCATGATATAAGAGTTGGAAGCCTGGTGGTCAACATTTCCAACTGACCAATCAAAATGCGCGCTTTTCACCGTGATGTGAATAACGGGTCCCGCGCTACTATTACAAGGGAAATAATCCAATTAATGGTACTCGGCCAAGTGTCCATAAACTACTATGAGTGGCCGTCCCTCACTCACGCACTAGAGTTACCATGAAAGCACATTAAAAATAGAAAGTCGTTCATCCTCTCACATAAAGATGAGAAATGAAGCCACAAAAGTGTGTGCCGTCAGGCTAAAGCAGATTATGAAACCAAGCTAGTAAACTCTTTCAAAGAAAACCCTAAAAACTTCTATAGCTACGTCAAGAAGCAGCAAAGTGTTAAATCTAGTATCCCAGATCTAATGACCGAAGAGGGCACATGTACACAGACACGTAAAGAAGCAGCAGAGACATTAAATTCTTTTTTTAAATCAGTGTACATTTATGAACCCGATGGAGATTGTCCAGTATTGACTCCGCGAGTTGGAAATGACGACTTTTTAAACGATATCCAGTTTACAGAAAATGATGTTACTCAACTTCTATTCCAGCTCAAACCCGAGAAGTCACCAGGGCCTGACAAGCTACATCCAAAGTTTTTTAAAGAATGCTATGCCTTGGCCAGACCATTATATATGTTGTTTAGGAAATCCCTTGATATTGGAGTACTACCTACAGAGTGGAAAATGGCAAATGTCAGCCCGATTTTTAAGAAAGGGAATAGATCCCAGCCGTCTAACTATAGACCAGTGGCACTTACCAGCATTATCTGTAAACTTCTAGAAACAAGGAACAGGATTGTTGAACACCTGGATAAGCATGTCATGCTTTCACGTCATCAGCACGGTTTTCAGAAAGGCAGAAGTTGTTTAACAAATCTTTTGGAAACTCTAGAGAGCTGGACCCAGGACACTGATGAGGGGAAACAGGTGGACTGTGTTTTCCTGGACTTCCAAAAGGCCTTCGACACCGTGCCTTTTCAGCGCCTTCTTGTGAAAGTAAGAAGTTACGGGATAAGCCTAAAGATTTGCCAGTGGATTGAGGCCTTCCTTGTAGGCAGAAAAATGAGGGTGAGTGTGGAAGGAAATTTTTCGGGCTGGTCTCCAGTAAATAGCGGTGTACCACAGGGATCAGTTCTGGGACCGTTACTGTTTCTTCTGTACGTAAATGACATTCCAGAAATCGTTCACTGTGACGTTAAGATTTTTGCAGACGACACAAAGATGTGGAGAACTGTGATAAGTGTAGAAGATTGAAATGACCTCCAGAAAGACCTTGACTCTGTTGTAGACTGGTCGGACCAATGGCATTTAAAGCTTCATGTCGGAAAATGTAAAAGCATGCAAATGCAGAGGAACAAAGCAAAGAAGATTGATTTCACTTATACAATGATAGATGGTATGACAAGGAAAGACCTGGAAAACATTAGTGCAGAAAAGGACCTGGGTGTGGTTATTACGAGCGATTTGAAACCTACTACACAGCGTGTGCAAGCGGTAAAGAAGGCAAATTCAGTCCTAAAGATGGTTAAGCGATTGTTCCATCATCTTGACACAAAAACATTTAGTGTGATGTACAAAACATATGTCAGACCTCATGTTGAGTATTGCTGCCAAGCCTGGAGCCCCTACTATGTCAAGGACATCCAGCTCATTGAGGGAGTGCAACGTAGAGCTACTAAACTGGTTAAAGAAATCAGAGATCTTCCTTACAATGATAGACTGGGAAAATTGAAGCTACTCACCCTGGAACAGAGACGATTGAGAGGGGATTTGATTGAAGTTTTTAAACTCTTAAAAGGTTTTGAAAATGTAGAATGGACTCAGTTTTTCAACCGATCTTCCTCAGACCACTTACGCGGTCACAGCCTTAAACTACAAAAACCTCGCTCGTTATCCCAAATTCGACAGAAATTTTTTAGCCAGCGCATTGTTGGTGCTTGGAATGGACTTCCAGAATCAGTCGTATCATGCATCAGAGAACATAAACACCTTTAAAAACAAGTTGGATAAGTGGTGGACAGTAGGAGATGGGTCGACTATTAGCTAACGCTACCCTAGACCCATTAATCCATAAGTATCCATAAGTAAGAAATACAGCCCTAGATCTACCAGTCATGCCGTCTTTGAGAGGTTTGTTTACATTCTTCTCCAACAATACTGAAACTAAATTAAAAACAAAATAAACCTATGTGGTTATGGGCTCAGTTTCAGCCCATAACATGTTTTGTATTCCTTATATGTTTGAAATTATTTGATGATTTATGTGAAAGAAAATGCATTTTCCTTTATGTTTTCATGATGTTTGAGTGCCACTCTGCCGTTGCTAGGAGCCATCATTTATTTGTTTACATCATACAGTGACAGAGAAATCACCCATAAAATATCTGTAGACAGACTCTGATTGGTACTAATAAGGGAATTTAATTCTGGATGTTTGCAACTACTTTTGATATTATTTGTAGGATGTTTTATGTATTTCAAACATATTGTGTTGTATTTGTTTCAAAGCACCAGATTGTGAGAAGTTGGCTTACAGGAATCCAGACAAGGAGCTACATTTTCTCAGATTCTGCCAGCCTGCAGACCTGGTTTACACCATTCACAGGTTCTACATGTCAGGTATGTAATATTATTTAATGTCAAAAGTGGTTGAGGGGAACCATCAGCTTTTTCAATTATATATGTGTGATTTCCTATTTTTAATGTGCTTTCATGGTAACGCTGGTGCGTGAGTGAGGGACGGCCACTCATAGTAGTTTATGGGCACTTGGCCGAGTACCATTACTTGGATTATTTCCCTTGTAATACTAGCGCGGGACCCGTTATTCACATCACCGTGAAAAGCGCGCATTTTGATTGGTCAATTGGAAATGTTGACCAGCGGGCTTCCAGCTCTTATATCATGGCTTTAAGTTTCTTACAACTCGCTCATTCGTTATTATCAACCGACAGAAAGACAGGAACCCGAATTCATTTTTGAGAGTAGGCAATACCCTATCGGTACAATATAGGTACTCATGATAACGTTTGTTATCAACGGAGATACGTCGTATTAATGGACTAAAGTATCCCGCACAAATTTGTCGAATGTTAGTCCTGTCATTTTGAAAATCTATATTAAAACTATTACAGGGTTTCTGGTATAAGTAGTCAGTGAGAATTTTAGCAGCGAGTTTCTACTTTATAATGGTACTAATTTTGTTGTGCTTTGATGCACATATCCTATTGAAATAATTAATAAGAGGGTCTCGGCCTATGAGTTAGGCGCATATGTTATCCCCGATAATTCCAACCTGGGTCAAATTTATTCAATTATAGCTGGAGGGGACGATAGAGTAATTTCTGCAGTTTACTGGGATATCTAATTGACTTTTGTGCGCACCCTTTTAACCACACTGTAAATTCGATTGTGTTAGGACCCTAACCGGTTATGTTGTCCAGCTGGACTCAATGTCCGAGCCTTTCACTTGTCCAACACTGGACTACATACTAGCCCTCTCGGACGCCCGCGCTGGCTCATAAAGATGAGGCCAGTTCGAGTGGTCAAGGAGACTCCATCAAAGACGCCGCAACAATAGGCAGCACAAGTGGACCTTGCAGTACAATAGGCCGGTGGTGGCCTGCCGTGGCGCGCCTCGCCCAAAACATGGCCTAGTCCAGTTGCGCCAGTAGCAGAATGACTTTGGTTTTGATGGCTTTATGTTGGGCTTAGAGAGATTTTTGGTAGTGACACCTTTATGTTGAGGCTTTGTCAATAAATAAGATTGCCCACAGAATCCTGTGTTTATCCTGTGTATCCTTAAGGGAGTTACTACTGAACCCACATTAACCACGTAGCCACTCGTCGTTCATCCAACATATGGATGGGATGAGAATGTCTTGAAATGTTGTGAGGGAACTAAAATGACACTGACAGTCATATATCATGTGCATGAAGCTGAAAACGAGGAAGTACCTGATTCTTTTTTTTTAGTGTTTCAGCTGGTCCAGAGTAATGTATTGTAACTACAAGCTCTCTCTGAACTATCAGGATTATTATCTCTTTGCATACAATGACAAAGTGTATAATACTCTCGCTCTCAGAGGTCACTCATAAATATCGTGATTATGTTTGTCTCATTCACAGCCAGGCTCTTCAGCTAGTTGCATTGCTGCAGTGGGATCATAAAACAGATAAATGGGCATATAATATACGTTATGTGTATTTCCTGATGAGTGTTCTGAGGAAGAAGGCCCAGCTAACCATCCCTGTTCCGTTGATGTATGGATCTGGAGCCTAAAGAAATCTACAAGTTACTTATGTAATGCCTACTGAATAATAAGCTCCGTATTATTATGTATCACATGCCAGGTTCATCAGAAAGGTTTTAGAAAAGTAATAGAGCAGAGTGTTTATAAACAATATTTACAAGATTCAAATTCACTGTGTTCCTAAAATTTCAAATTTTGAAACAAAACAGTTTTTCTTCAATTTCTTTTCATCGCACCGCTTGCGTAATGTGAAAATTCAGTGAGATTTTCTAATTTTATGTAATGTTTCAGTTATTCTATACATTGTGCCACAAAATATAAGTATTATTTGTTTGGTGTAAACATTTAATTTACTTATTTTGAATACAAAAGGGAATTTTGTGAATTCTGCTCAGATTTTCAAAGTTTTACATGTCGTTTATAATCAAGTGCTATGTGTTAACTTCTGGACCAAACTGAATGGCTTTTTGCTCATGACATGAGCAAATGAATGTAATTTGATATAGTAATAAACTTTTGGGTTTTGGACTTCATATTTACTTTTTTCCTTCTTTGAGTGTTGGGATAGGTGAATTTTTGCTTCAACTTCTATTTATAGTAAAACAGGTCACCTATCACACAACCTCTTTTCAATTCATAAACAAATCACGGCTGTTCCACAGCGGCGCACTTAGTTTCCACCCGGCGGTGACCCGGTCAACCTGGTCACGCACAATTAAAGCTATGCGGTCACTTTGACCCTGGCTCAGTAGGCCATCGACAGTGTATTAGTTATTTTCATGCAACGAAACAGTGACAACATCGACAGTTAATACAAAGAATCAAGTAAAAAATTATCCCAACAGACGAAACAAACTTTGGACTCTAACACAATCTAATTTTAATAAGATAAATAGCACACAAACACACATAGAGAAGGCAAAGATTTTGTATACCTTCCGACAGATTTTCAAGTGTAAACGAAGTTTTAAAAAAATGATATTTAAAAATCTGAACGACATATCTTTGAAATGTTTGGTGTCATGTAACAAAAACACTGTAAGCTTTCAGGAACAATTTCGTTTTTTTCATTTTATTCAGAAATACTGTATTAAAAGCTGAATTATCAATATATCTACTTAGTGAATCTATCCTACTAGACTGTGAGCTGGTTGTTCTCAATACACACAACACACACACACACACACACACGCACGCACGCACACACACACACACACAGAAGGGACAGGCATACAACACAATATAGGATCTAATAGTAATAGACTATTTACAGGCTAGATCTATATAATTTGACTTTCATCTTCTTTCTTTTACTTGTCTCGGGAGAGAGTTTCCTCAGTGTAGAAGCATTCTGCAGGTGGTGTGCTTCGCGGGTGGCTTTTACTTTTAGCTGCGTTTCCTTTTCCTTTAATTACCGTTCTTCTCTCTGTCTTCGCTAAACTGGAGTGAATCGGCGTACCACCTTGTTCACCCACCAGACCAAAGCCAAATCCATAATTATTTTCTAATGAACGGCAGACAGTGGTGTTCTAACATGTGGAGTTTTGATGTGACTGTTTGGGAAAAAAATCGTCTGTACATTTTTAAATATGCTGCAATTTTTGTTTCTGCTGTGTCATACTCTGATGAATCGATTTTGTGTGTATGGGAGTTGAGTTTGTGAACTTCAGCATAGCTACTTGTTTTCTTAGATTATAAATTCGTTGAAACACACTTGTTGCACAGTGTGTTTGAGTGTGTGTCGAGTAAGTCATTGTGTATGTTCGAGCGGTAGTAATGAATATATCATTCTTGAAATTCTTACACACAAATCGGCTCTGGTTAGCCTTAAATTCTTTGCTTGTTGGCTTCTCTCCCCACATGTCCGGCAGAGTTTATTGAGACACTCTATATGCAGTTCGTAAGAGTGTTCCATTTTTGTTTTCTAGCAAAACGTTCCACTATACAAGAACTGTGCGCTACGTCTTGAAAGCCAATGTGAAACCAGGCACAAGAATGTAGTACAGTACCGCACACACCCAAAACCAGTACATGTAACAAAAATGTCCCTAATCCGCAAGCGTTTGAGTAAAATGAACTAATTTTTGCACATAATCATTCCTAATTGGTTCTTGCAACATAAGAAGGAAGAATAAAACAAATTTATCTTTCACACTTTTAACAATTTCACTTTTTAATTAAAAAACTGATTCACAAATACATTTTCAGTGAGTGTGCGAAAGAAGGCTGCTAAGTTCACATATGCGGGGATAGAGGCAAAGTAATGTGTGCGGGTTATGCATGATAGTCTCAGCTTTTATTTGATACTTTGCACACCCAAGTCAGTGTATAATTTAAAGTTCATACACAGTTGTAAATTCAGGCGAACTTGAAGAAATTCTACCTGACGGCTCACAGCGATAACGTCGAGATTTGTAAGCGGGGCCGCCTGTCAAGCAAAATTTATGACCTCTGGCAGTCAGCTGACCGGGGGCAAACTAAGTGGCATGCTAGGATAGTGAAACTGAACGGCCGTGAAATGGCATCATGTTAAACTTCATCCAATGCACTTTCCAACCATACATAACATGTCTATATTCTGTGTAAATAAGTTGACACTAGCTTGCAATCTTTGAGACAACCCTCACTAGGTTTCAGAAAAGGTAAAAAGTGCGTGAATTGCAGAGGGTTAAGTTTGAACAAAGTTGTATTTTGATCACATTGCCAACATTGGAGCAATGTCATACCTAGTTGCAAACTTGATGTCAGTCCTACATATAGAATTCCAACAACGGATTGATGTAGTAAAAAATGACATCTTTCCTATGTCATATCGTCG
Organism: Onchidella celtica; assembly: GCA_963931925.1. Taxonomy (NCBI): domain Eukaryota; kingdom Metazoa; phylum Mollusca; class Gastropoda; order Systellommatophora; family Onchidiidae; genus Onchidella; species Onchidella celtica. The sequence goes on from OZ007577.1 coordinate 23,562,702, forward strand.
GAGCAAAGTCATACTCTGATTGGATTGCCTTCAAAACAATGTCATTCCAACATCAAACCTGATGTCATTCCTACATGGAATTCCTACATCAGATTGATGTAGAAAAAAAAATGACATCATAACTATTTAGGATATACAAGTTGGAATAAATTAGTATTCTGGTCGGATTGCTAACATCAGAACAATGCCATTCCTACATACAAGCTTGATGTCAATCCTATGTAGAATTCCTACATCAGATTGATGTAGAAAAAATGACGTCATTCCTGTATTGGATTTAAGTCAGAACAAAGTCGTATTCTGATTGACGTTTGACATACCATTCCAACTAGCCAAGAGATATGATCAGTGAAACATCCTTACATGTGTAGGTGCCAGACAGAGAAAGTTGCTCACCAGCCACTTCATGCCATGTGTTATTTTAGATGACTTAGGTCAGTGAACACATTTCAGCACACGAATGCAGACATACAGAGAAAAGAACATCCGCTTGGGGCCAGCTACAAGCCTTGCAGAAAGCCAGTCACATACAAAAAGTTGCTGGTCATTTGTCGCTTGCCACATCAACAAAGTACGAAGTTACATGCCACTGTCTGCATGTGTATCTCATGGGTAAGTGACTTGCTGTGGAATGATTTAAGTTTTTTTTTTTTTTTGTCTTTCATTATCGTGTACGAAGTGTGTTGGTCTTTTTTGTCAATAAACATGGTGACTGATGAACTGCCAACAGAATGTGTGGGTGAAGGAACTCTCGAAGAACAAGAGACAGATGTCAGTAGGTACCCCAAACTGGACCGCTAAAGGGGCAAAATCCCGTTTTGGTATAATTTTAGGCCAACATTACAAGGTTATTACTGCTGTGTATTTATGTGAAACACCATGTATCCTACATTAAAATAAAGTTCAATCCTTCCTGTGACAAAATATACTTCCTTTTGCATTGTTTAATGTGTTTAGCTGTGTGTTTTTATAGCTTGAACAGGACATAGTCTTGCCCTTTTCACTCTGAGCTGCGTGTAGCGAATTGACCCCCTCATAACAAAGGGTCGCGGCAATCTGATGTAGCGCACGTGTTTGAAAATAACTCACACAGAAAGTCAGATAAATGAGGTTTAATTCAAGGTACATGTATTTTTCTTCATGTTTTAAGTTGAAATTCTTTTGAAAATCATTTGTTGAAAAGTTTGTAGGCCGAGAAACTAGCGGAAACTTTTATTGATCAGGTGCAAAATAATACGCAAATAAAACTCAGCCTTTATATTGTAAGGGTATGCCAAGATCAGACATGGGGCATGTTTTGGAGCGAAGCGCCGACTGTTTTTAGAGACCCACCCAATTCTTGATTTCATCACCTTTGCCGGACACGTATTGCTAAACGAAGTGGTTATTTTCAAGGCATGCCTTGGAACTAACGCCAGCGTTATTTTCAAGGCATGTTTCATTGACCAATCAGAAGCTGTTTCAGTATTTCTAAACGTGGAGCCTTAGACTGTGCATTGTCAGACTCATATGTAGCGACTTGAGGGTCTAGTCAGTTTGTATCATCGAGGCCGTAGGCCGATGTTCGTCTGGGTAGTAGTCAGATTGACATATCAGGGAAAGCCGCCGGGGTAGCTATGTATTGTTTATTGGACCCAAGGTATGCCTTGGAACTAACGCCAGCGTTATTTTCAAGGCATGTTTCATTGACCAATCAGAAGCTGTTAAGGTATGCCTTGAAAATAACGCTAGAGTTAGTTTCAAGGTATGTCTTGTAAATAACGCCTTGCATTGCTAAATCAGTGGTGACACGCTTGACCTTATTTTCAATAAAAAAAAAAAAAAAAAACATTATTTTTGTCTCTTCTGTAAGAGTTCACAAAAAAAAAAATGACATCAGATGACGTTTGCTGACTAAAAAAAGTAAAATGAAATGCTTGTATTATGTTTGTATCCTTCGAAAAAAATTAAGCATAGTGTACACCCCCTTGACGTGGATACTGAGAATTTTTAATGCCGTGGTTCAGTAAACCGTCATTTTATGGGAGGTCAAAGTTGGCTTCGCGGCTGATGACACAATTGCCACAAATTAAAAAATATTCAAAATGACACAACTTTCTTAAATATGGGGATACAGAGACAAATTTGGTATCAAAATTCTTAGAATACTGTGATCTATCCATTGGAAGACAAAACTTATTGATATAGCCACTTTCCAAAAATCAGTTTGGTACTATTGTCAGCACACTGTTGACCTGTCTTATCAAAAAAAATCATTTCGTTTATTTATGATCTAGAAGAGCCAAGACATACAGATGGAAAAACATTACATCATCTCTTATAATTTCTTTAAATATTTACGGAATTCTGCTTCAATTTCACGGCTTGTATATTTTGGTGGCACATACATTGAACGAGGTCATCTATTTCTTTGTTGATTATACCTTTGAGATAACCACCAGATGAAAAAGTACTGTGGCACTGTCTGCCTTGTTCTTCACCCTTTTAGCAAGTGGGATATAGCATGTGACCTTTTCTGTGTGACACGTTTGAAGTCGTACGGTGTGTGACTTTTGTTATAAAGCTAATTACATAATAATATGGCAAGTGACAGTGACAAAAACTTTGGACAAGACTTAGTGATGAATGGAAATCAACACGCAACCTTCGGTCCGTGGCGAGTGGCGAGTGAAATGTAGCGAACAACTTTCTCTGTGTGATGCTATCTAAGTCAGCAATGTTCACCACAAACTGAGAGAGATTTAGAAAACAGGAAAAAATGGTAAAGGGAAATTGTCACAAATCCCAGACTGGGAGATGTAATAAGTTATGACAGGACAACAATCACGAACAAACAAGTTTAACACTTAACAGAACAATCCATCAGACTCACACATTTATTAAACATAATTATACAGATAATAGCGCAATTACATACATTATATTATTGAAATTAACTGCCGTACAACGGCCTTATTCTCACATGCACTCTCCCTCGGATCCACAACCCGGTAGTTACTCCTAAAGGCACTTCGGCCTCAGCCTCTCCCCTCAGGGTCTTAATAGCACATTAATAATTCACTGGCACCGCAGTCTCTCAATATCACCTTCCTATTGTCATACACCTTAGCACTCCCCTAGCACCTCAGCAGGGCAATAACACATTATCATTTCAATAGACATTATCATTTCAATAGTACATTATTAGTTCACTAGCCCCTCAACATGGCAATAGTACATTATCACATTCACGCTCATATCTACGTCCCTGTCCGTGGCCTGACTGCCACGACTTTATGTGCCTCTACTGTCCTGCACTGACAGCCTCACTCTTGGCCTATGTGTGGCCCCCGGCCCTATGCTGGCCTATCCCCTGTGCTCATCGAGGTGGCTCTGCGGCCCGTCCCCGACACCAGTCATCACTGGAAAAACTCTCTCACTGGTCTCTCGACTGCTCCCCTTATGTCCGCCCGCTGGGCTCTTACTAGCGTCCGTTCAGTAGGACCTTCTAACTTGCAGTGATAGTAATACAGCGCTTTCGCCTCATTCAGACCCCCCACCACTCATAACATGCACGCTTTTCTTACTTGTCTACGTGCGTTAATTTTACTCTCCTCCTTTCACGTCTTTCCCTACTTGTCTGCCGTGAGCCCTTCTTACTCTACACCCACTCTGTAGCAATCCCCTTAATTGCACTCACTCCACTCGTGACAGAAATCACTGATTCACTTTATTGTCCAGTGTCGTTTGTTGAATGAATGCCAAACACTCGATGGAAGTTCCTCGTTTCTGTTTTCTTAATGTCCAATATGCATGCAAGAGACTCCTCTTTGTCCTGAATTACTTTGTAATTTCTTTAAAAAGAAAAAAAATATGAGAATGAAGAAATCGCTAACACACTTTAATATCCAGTTTTTTTTTTCTTTTTATGAATGCCAAACTACACTAACGTCAACGGAGTTCGTTGTGTTTATTATACTTTTGTCCAGTTTGCAAAAGGCTTTTCTTTCCCTTAAATGATTTTGTAATTTTCATATTTCGTATTTATATTATACATTCTAAATTATTCTCCTTAAATTTTCCTCCCTGTATCCAATATCTTGGAATGTCTGACAATTTATGATTTTGATCTAGTTCCTGTGTTCAGACAGATACGGTATAAATGTCAGTTATTATTTGTTATGTTTCATTTATTTATTTAAGTCCACCTGATAATATGGATATCTGTGTGTTCTGTTGGCAATTTTAAGTTTGAGCAGATAAAGTGATGTGTGAGCCCCACTCTTGGATGATGGATTGTTTATTTTGGTATCAAATTTGTTTCTTAAAAGTGGCTGTCTTATAATGTAGAAAACCAAGATGGCTTGACATTTTCATCCCTCAAGGGACTTAACGTTTATAAGTGTTGTCAAAAAAAAAAAAAAAGAGTCTGCAGCAGGTATTTGGAAAGTATAAGTAAATGAAGAATTTGACACAAAAAGGAAGTACACAGTAGTATTAAAAGATTTACTTGAATAAATGGGGCCATCGATTCCCACTTCCGGGTTATGGCAAGGAAATCAAAGCTGGTGACATGGGGAGAAAGGTAGATAATCAAGCTTACAATTCATTTTTTTAAATGGATAATTATGACGCCATTTATATCAATAGACATCTGTCTTAATGCGCATTAATTATTAAGAGTGTTTGAATGATAATTAAATGCTTTGAGTGAGAGCTATGCAAAAATTAATTTTAACAACTGTCCAGTTCAAATCTTGTTAACCATAAGGGCAGATATTGTATGGATTTTGCGTTATCCAACATATGGTATATATATATATTGTCACGAGCGAGTGAGCGAGGGTCAATAAGTGCGGGGAAGGGACTTGAAGCGTGCATGTTGTGAGTGAAGTTGAGGCGTAGTAGAGGCAAAATCTGAATAGTCAGATCACTGCAAGTTAAGAAGTCCAAGGAGACAGACGTGAGAAAGCAGTCGGGAGATTGTGTGTTTTCCAGTGATGACTGGTGCCGGGGTCGGGCAGAGAAGCCACCCGCGGTGAGCGGACTTGTGCCAGGATCGGGCCGTGAGGCTACCCGTAGTGAAGAGACTAGCACAGGGGATAGGCCAGCATAAGGAATTGCTTGGGTTGGGCAGAAGGCTACCCACAGGCCTGCCGGAGTGAAGCTGTCGCGCAGGACAGTGGGAGCACATGAGTCGTGGCAGTCTGGCCACAGACAGGGACGTTGTTATTGAAATGTTAATGTGCTATTAAGATGTTACTGTGCTATTGAGATACTAATGTGCTATTGAAAGATTAATGTGCTATTGAAATATTAATGTGCTATTAAGACCTCGAGGGGAGATTGAGATACGGAGATTAGGTTGAGCAGGAGCCAATAAGAGAGGCCAGCAAGTAGTATATATATGGATGTGAGGCTGAGGCCAGAGCATAGTTAGGAAGTAACTACCGGGTTGTGGACCCGGAGAAGAATGAATGTTGGGAATACTGACCATTGAATGATATTTGAATTGAGTAATGTAATGTATGTAATTGCACAGATATCTTATCTTTATATATAATAAATGTGTGAGTCTGTTTGGTTGTTCTGTTAAGTGTTATACTTGTTCGTTCGTGATTGTTGTCCTGTCGTAATTATTACATCTCCCAGTCTGGGATTTGTGACATATATATCCAACATATAGTATATACATATAGTTATAGTACAGAACAGCCACTTGTGGGAAACCTGGGTGGTCACTGGCTCCTGCTTCCATGTAGCGTCGAGGTCGGCGGTCGATCAAGGTACTCGGAGGGCTAGTCATGCCCAACTAGCCTGTAAAGCTTAGGATCTGGCGAGATTTCCTCCCTTAAGGCGCTCCTGAGGGACTGAGAGTTGGGGGTGGAGTTTGGTCGGAGGTAGGCCGGACAAAACATACGGATTAGAACCTATTTCGTTAGATCTTAAGGGGCAACTGTTATTTTAGGGTATTAGACTTAGGGTCGTCCGTGTCATGGGAAAGGTGCTCGCAACTACATGGTCAGACGGCACACCCGGTGTGCTAGGAGGGTAGTGTGTGCTGGAGTCCCCGTGCCACTTTTTTTGTTTGTTTGTTTTTTTTTCTAAAATTAGAATAAAGTTCAGCTTGAGCTCAGTTGAAAAGAAAATAATAATCATGAATTTGTCTCACATGAAAACCAGCGTGTTCATTGAAGAAAAAAACCTGCCGCTTTTGAAAGGAGAAATTGTTATGTTGGTTTAAATATTTTTTTTTCTGTTCGCTTAATTTACCTAGGGTGTTTTTAAAAAAAAATTCCACAGCTGAAGATAACCTAACAAGGGAAAAGCCACTGGAGACTGGTACCACGGTATTATTCTTGGGTTGTCCATGTCATGAGAAAAATGCTCTCCCAATCACATAGTTAGACCTAGTGTGCAAGGTAGGATACATTTATGTGTGCTGAGGTCCCTCACTCCTTTAAAAAAGAAAATATCCTTTAAATCAGTTCAGAAACCTTGAGCTCAAACTAAGGTGGGACAAAAGGTCAGACATGCTTTAACTTGAATAATAAAAGGGTTGTGAATTTGGCCGACATGTTGAAAAAAACATGTCCTGGAAAGAAAAAAGAATGTTTCAGTTGTTTTGCTTTTATTATTTTTCTTGAGTCATGACAAAAATGGCCTTACATAATATAGATATTACATTTATCTGTGGTCTTTTCTTTTTTATTTCCCAGCTAAAGATCATGTAATTAACACAGGAAAAAAAGCATTGGAGTCAGCCTAGCGTTTTTTTTCTGAAATCTTATTGATAAACTGGTAATTTATATTATCACTTATCATTTGCTTATCAATTAATAGTTTAATGATATAATAGGAAGGTGTAACGTTTGAAAAAAATGACAGTACAAAATCGACCCAAAAACTATAAAATGTAGACGAGATTGTCGAGAAATGAAGGTGAAGTTTCACCTTCTTTTTCCATTGTCTTTTCCTTTTTCTCAATGAATTGAGTTGCACAAACTGACAAAGGATGGTGAATGTAAGACTCAGGAGCATTTGTACCTTTTCAATAAGGCAGCTTTCATAAATTGAAGTCCTGATCCTGGTTTTTTTTTTTTTTTTTGACATCACTTTTGTCACAGTTGCCTGGCCTTGAAGTGCTCAAAGCATCACTGGGAGTATAATACACCATATGAATTCACTCTTAGATTGCTACCTGTTAATGTTATGCAAGTTTATGAATGGAGTTAAACCTAGTCTACTGTTACAATTAATTCAAACGCATTTTTTTTCCCTCATCCTGGAGACTGCAACAAAAACTCATGGTACATACAAGCTGTATTATTTTCCTTGAATATAAACAATAATAATATCTCATGATTTATGCTTCACGTACTCCTCGAAATTCGGAAACTCGAACTAGATGAAGCCACCCCAAAGAATTTGAGTTTTCCGTGCTCGACTGTATATTAATGAATTTAATGAGCAAATGGGTAACAGTTTTGAGAAGACTGTCATAAAACTCACATTTTTGTAGTCTGTTCCAGCCTATGGCTGACTGGGTTCTCTTTTTTTTTTCTTGTTTCTTTTTTTTTCTTCGTACCCTTTTTCTTCCTCACTTTTGTTTGAATTTTTCATTCCCTTTTTTCTCTCCTAGTATTCCTTTTTTCCCCAGCTATTTTTTTTTACAAATCTTTTTTCTTTCTAGCTCCTTTTATTAGCTGCTTATGATATGTTTAGCATATCCCAATTACCTCAGGTATTGAAAGGATCATTAAAAAGGCCCCACAGTCTCATATAAAACTGTACCTTTGAAGGCAAATATAAAATATTTAATTGATTTCTTAATGAAGGTGTTTCCATTCTTTGCATTGCAGAGATGGTGCTTATGTCCTTTCTGAACACAGAAGATTATAACAGCAACTGCAACTCTTGGGTCCAAAACAAAGTGTTGATGTGAGGGTGCCGTAAAAACACCACAAGAAGTTAAAATGAATAAAATGGCTGGAATGCCTCACACAAGGGCTGCGTGCTTTTGACCTTGTGCATAAGAAAAGTTCCTACAGGCCAATTTAGTAAGTGGAGAGACTTGAGAATAATTTGATCTAATCTGGGAAAGATTTCTAGTTGAAACTTGATGGGACTAATTCAGATAATTTGTTATTCTCTTCATTCAAATCTGATGTAATTGAAACAAGTGTGACACCTTTTTGTGTGAATGTGAAAAAGAAGTGTATTTGGAAATTTGAAACAATACTTGTAGTTTTTTCATTCTAACACTTTGTCTTTGTTGTGGATTTATGTTATATGTAATCTACATATAGTCCTGAAAGTCCTAGAACCATATACATGTAGTATGAGATACAGATATCAGCTCAGTCTGCCCCCAAACAGACTTAATACATTATATTTAGAAAGACATTAGGCATTTATCGTATAAGCTTGAGGATATTTAATCCCATATCACTACTTTAAAAGACAAAACAATTTCAAAACAGTGTGGGTTGTCTGTCATTTCTTAAAATGACTTCAAGGGGGGGATAACAGTTCGTAAAATATATTTAATGTGATTCAAATTAGGTGCTGCCTGTTTGCACAGGTTAGTGAAAGGATAAAAAAATAAATATTTGTATTGGCTTATTTCTTGACAGTGGTTTGTATACGCTGGATTTAATGCAGTGGTGTGAAAGTCTCGTAATACATCTTTACGGTGAAATAATTATGTCTTAGAATGTAGATAAATAAGTATTATGTTGCTCAGATTATACTTTGATGTCGTGTGTCTTAAAATTGGTTAGGCTGTTCTTAGCCCTTTGGTTACATAGATATACACTAGTGAACTAGATTCCACGCGTCATTTCGCAAGCCGTCTCTTTCCCTGCTTCCCGACGCGAGCCGGAATGGTCCTCATTGAAACCCCATCTCACCATCGCGGTGTGGGCTGAGCGCTCTATGCTGCCTAGGTAAGGGGTTGAAAAATAGCGGTGATTGTGATTGACTTTGTAGCTTTAATTTGATTGTGATTGATTTTGTAACTTTCATTTGTTTATAGTCGCTCATATACCATTTCCGTACACCATGACATAAAATTGAATAAAAATCCTCGATTGAAAAAAAACAAACAACAACAACAACAAAAAAACAAAACAACACCAGACTGATTCAACCGACACAATTCACCACAATGTAAAGCCAATGGTGTTAATGTGCATGACACGGTGCGAGAGGGTAGGGTAAGCCCAGAGGGAAGATAACCGATGATGAGAATAGATAGATAGATAGATAGATAGATAGATAGATAGATAGATAGATAGATAGATAGATAGATAGATAGATAGATAGATAGATAGATAGATAGATAAACCTTAGAGAGACAGATAGAGAGAGAGAGATAGAGACAGATAAGGAGAGAGATATAGAGAGAAAGAGAGAGAGAGAAGCGAGAGAGAGAGAGAGAGATAAAATAGATAGATAGATAGATAGATAGATAGATAGATAGATAGATAGATAGATAGATAGATAGATAGATAGATAGATAGGATCAGATCAGATCAGAATAGATCAAATCAGAATAGATCAGATCAGATCAGAATAAATCATAATAGATCAGATTAGATCCGAATAGACCAGATCAGATCAGAATAGATCAGACCAGATCAGAGTAGATCAGATCAGATCAGAATAGATCATATCAGATCAGAATAGATCAGATCAGATCAGAATAGATCAGATATAAATAGATCAGATCAGAATAGATCCGAATAGATCAGAATAGATCAGATCAGAATAGATCAGATCAGATCAGAATAGATCAGATCAGATCAGAATAGATCAGATCAGATCAGAATAGATCATATCAGATCAGAATAGATCAGATCAGATCAGAATAGATCAGATAGAAATAGATCAGACAGAAATAGATCAGATCAGAATAGATCCGAATAGATCAGATCAGACCAGAATAGATCAGAATAGATCAGATCAGAATAGATCAGAATAAATCAAACTAGATAAGATCAGATCAGAGAATAGATCAGAATAGATCCGAATAGATCAGATCAGATCAGAATAGACCAGAATAGATCGGATCAGAATAGATCAGATCAGCATAGATCAGAATAGATCAGATCAGCATAGATCAGAATAGATCAGATCAGATCAGAATAGATCCGATCAGATCAGAATAGATCCGATCAGATCAGAATAGATCCGAATAGATCAGATCAGAATAGATCCGAATAGATAAGATCAGATCAGAATAGATCAGAATAGATCAGATTAGATCAGAATAGATCAGATCAGAATAGATCAAATCAGAATAGAAAGATAAGATAAATAGAATAGATAGATAGAATAAATAGAATAGATAGATAGATAGATAGATAGATAGATAGATAGATAGATAGTACACAGACAGACAGACAGATAGACAGATAAACTTTCTCATAGACAAAGGCCTACACGCAAAGGATAATTTTTAAAATCTGCATCCTGTGTTTCAAATGTCTGAATGACTCGGCTCCTTCTTATTTACAAGATTTGATAAAACTGTATACACCAGGGAGAAGTTTAAGATCCTCCACTGATTCCACCATGCTAGTGACACCTGTGAAATCATACAGATGTTATGGTGAACGATCATTCACATATATTGGCCCCTTAATGTGGAACAAGTTACCTATGGAACTGAGACAAACAAAATCATTAGTAAGTTTCAAAAGGCAGCTAAAGCATTTTTTGTTCCAGCAGGCTTATTTTTCTTGACTTACCTGAGGGGAGAGAGCATGTGATAGAAGGAGTGAGAATGTGATGGGAAGAGAGAGAGAGGGGGGTGGGGAGAGGGAGTGTGGGAGAGAGAGGAATGAGTTTTTATTACTTGTAAAGCGCATTGAGCATTTATTGGAAATGCGCTATATAAATGTAATTTATTATTATTATTATTATTATTACTCCGTTTACTAACACGATCCATCATTATTTCATTAGTGCAATTACAGATGAAGGAGAGAGCCCACACATAAGCAAGCCCTTGGTCAAAGGGAAATCCTTTTTTACGAGTAGACGTGTCTGAGATATGGAGGACAGTATGAAGGAGACTTGTAGGCCTACTATTTAAGAGATTCACATTATGTTTTTCGTTTTGAGAAAAGCATCAATTTTTGTTCCAAATAGCTCTTTTTGTTAACTGCTGTTAAATGAGCTTACCATATTTATATGTTAAATAAAATTCATTCAATACCAAATGAAACAAAAGTATTCTTTACTTGCTTTTGGTGGTAGCCCTGATCAAATGGATTTTTTTTCTTCAGCAAAATGAGATAAATTCATCGACATTTTTTTAGAAAATTTGTCAGACAGCTAGAGCGGCCCTCTAAATGTAGATGAGTGAATTGGTAAATCTAAATCTTGGTTCTGTTCAAACTGAATTCTGCTAAATCTGCCTAAAGTCTAGATTATAGGTCTTGATCAATGTCTAAAAATATCGATGCGAGATTCTGTGAAGAGACCTCACAGACAGAGTGGAATCTAGCTTCTGCCTTGACTCTAGATCTAGATCTAGAATCTGACTTTTATCTTGATTTAGATTCTAATAGTGTATAATTTTGTTTATAGATCATTATTTTAGATCATGTACATGTAGATTATGATAAGTGAGGGTATTCCCCTTTGGATTTGTTAAGTTTTGCCTAAAAAAGCAGTGTGACATTTATCGCGTTATGCAAAAAGAATCTTGTTACAAGCACATGTACGTACATCCCCCAAGTTTTTTGTGCTAGGGGTACATATTATAAGCCTTTTGTGGCTCCAGAGATAGGGAGCTCCTCCCGGAATATTCCTAACAACAGCCTTAATTAATTATTCTTTCAGATTTTCTATTTTTTTTCCTTCTGTGTTTTGGTTGAAAGGGTAGGGTTGGGGATTCAATAAGATTTAAGGTTGAGAATAAGGACGTAATTAGGGATAGGTATGTATCCGTATGCGCCCCTATTGCAAAACACATGAGGTGCATATGTAGTCATAACAACAGCTTGCAAAAAAGAGGGATGAGTTCATCTGTGGATATATTGCTTTTTGTGGATTTTTTAAAAAATCATGTCATGTAACTCACATTGAGATATGATCTGATGCACTTATCTCTGATTTTGTACAAATGGCGCTTATCGAGATATGATCTGATGCACTTATCTCTGATTTTGTACAAATGGGGCATTTTCCGTTTTATGATCATACCCTTCATTTGAATACTTGAACAGAAGTGTTTATCTCTCCGCCATATGATGTAAACATCAGTTGTTTTCTGTTTAAGTACTAATCCTAAGTTATTGCTCGAGGAAGAATATATATATTTCTTTTAAATAGTAAACCTGTATTTTGATAATAAAAGCTGGGTGGAATTCAGCACTACTTGTCACTTGATGTAACTAATGTAAGAATGAAATTTGATTTTCAGAAATGCTGAAAAAGTTTGTCTCTTTTGTGACCATTTCCTGAGTTGTATGTCCATGCTACTAACTGCATCATGTTCCAAGTGGTATGGACAGTGTGTCACGAGTGGAGTGAGCGATAGTTAATAATTACGGGGGGAAAGGAGGAGAGTAAAATTAACGCACGTAGACAAGTAAGTTAAGCGTGCATGTTGTGAGTGGTGGGGGGTCTGAATGAGGCGAAAGCGCTGTATTACTATCACTGCAAGTTAGAAGGTCCTACTGAACGGACGCTAGTCAGAGCCCAGCGGGCGAACATAAGGGGAGCAGTCGGAAGACGGATGAGAGTGGTTTTTCCAGTGATGACTGGTAGGTAGAACGTTGATTGATAATTATGATTGATGTATTATATTATATTCGTCTATTACCATGATGTAAATAAGTATATGTGAGGAATGTGGAAGTCCTTGATATTGGATATAGCAATGTGCGCCATGAGCGATAGATGAAAGTGAGTTCATGGATTTGTAGCACGAGTGAGTATTGTGTACTCCGATGGAGATGTGTTACCGTAAGATGTGTGGTGAGTGAAAGGTGAACTATTGTGTGTACGCTTCATGGGTTGTAAGGAGAGGTGGAGTGAATAGAAATGGTAGGGTATTATACCAATGTAATGTTATTCTTGTAGGTGTCGAGGACGGGCCGAAGAGCCACCTCGGTGAGCACGGGGGATAGGCCAGCATAGGGCCGGAGGCCACACATAGGCCAGAAGTGAGGCTGTCGGTGCAGGACAGTAGAGGCACATAAAGTCGTGGCAGTCAGGCCACGGACAGGGACGTAGATATGAGCGTGAATGTGATAATGTACTATTGCCATGTTGATGGGCTAGTGAACTGATAATGTACTATTGCCATGTTGATGGGCTATTGAAATGATAATGTGTTATTGCCCTGCTGAGGGGCTAGTGGAATGCTAAGGTGTATGACAATAGGAAGGTGATGTTGAGAGACTGCGGTGCCAGTGAATTATTAATGTGCTATTAAGACCCTGAGGGGAGAGGCTGAGGCCGAAGTGCCTTTAGGAGTAACTACCGGGTTGTGGATCCGAGGAAGAGTGCATGTGAGAATAAGGCCGTTGTACGGCAGTTAATTTCAATAATATAATGTATGTAATTGCGCTATTATCTGTATAATTATGTTTAAATAAATGTGTGAGTCTGATGGGTTGTTCTGTTAAGTGTTAAACTTGTTCGTTCGTGATTGTTGTCCTGTCATAACTTATTACATCTCCCAGTCTGGGATTTGTGACACAGTGTACCCTTTCATAATTATTACACATTTATTATTCTTTTTTATCAGTATAGACAAGTAGAAAATGAAAAGTTTGAATACAGTCACAGGTACTATTTCAATTTCAAACAAGTATTATTTTGGTATATTGCCAGTATATTTGAATAAAACATCAAGAAATAGAATCAATTGATTCTAAGAACGACATGTATTTTGTGTATTGTGCAGAACAGCTGTTTTGTTCCATTAAATGTAAATGTGATGACTGAATGGTGGACTTATGAGTTGTTGTGTTAAGAGAGATAGGGAGAGTGAGGAACAGAAAAGTGAAACATCATCACTTAACACTAACTGTATGGCAATGAATGTTGACTTTCTGTTGTGAAAGATCATGTTTAAAAAGAGTGCAGAAACACTGGAGACTGCGAAACTTAAAAAAAAAATAAAATATTTAGGCCGTAGTGTGCAACGTCCAGCGTTAGACGCACCCAGCATTAGAGAGAACTAACAACAACAACAACAAAAAAACTAGGTGTACCAGTTTACAATGAACTCCAAAAAGAATTTAAAATGGAAAAAGGGTACATGTATAATCTCTCGGATTTTAAGTCTTTCAATTCGCGGAGGGTGCACGAAAGTTTTTATTACTTTGATTAGTTTGATTCTTTAATTTATAGAAAATGCATTGTTTCATCGTGCTGTCATTTTCGTCCTCCATCTTGGCTCCATTCTGTTATAGTAACGTGCATGTCATAAAAAGTAACCAGATCAAGTTTGGTGCGCAGTGTCCTGGCACGCATGACTTCTGAAGCAGGATTGCAGATTACTACTTTTATTGTAAGAGAGAGAGAGAGAGACAGAGAGAGACAGAGAGAGAGAGAGAGAGAGAGAGAGAGAGAGAGAGAGAGAGAGAGAGAGAGAGAGAGAGAGAGAGAGAGAGAGAGAGAGAGAGAGCACATGATTTTTATTCCGGGCAATGCCCGGTATGTCATCTGGTAGACTATAATTCTGCTATCTTCAATTCACAGACGCTACATTTGTCTAATACAGGACACTCATTTTTGTTTTGCTTTAAATAATAAGTTTCAGATTACAAGAAAATGATGGATGAAGACCATTTTTCATTAATATTGCTCTTGTTTTTTCTTTGGAATATCCAGTGTGTTTTATTTCTCTTTATCCCCAATAATACTGTATATCGTCCTACAAAACTCAGCCCTACAAATTTTACCATCAATATCGCATATGTATTTCTAACATATTGCCAGGATTAGAGGCAAATAATCCATAGACACATTAGTTATTACCATTATTTGTTTATTTACCTCAATAAAACATGATTATTTTCAGCTGGAAAAATTTGTGGCGTTTTTTGGGCTGGAATCTAGGTTTTTTTTTCTAACTTGGGCTGGTTTTTGAAAAAAAAAAATTGGTAACACTGGATGATACGATAACTGACAAGTATCGCTAAAAGCAGACGACCTGGTGCGTCATTATCGTAAGAAACACCATGCGTTACTCCGAATCAAGCCATCTTACTGAGTGAAGCCAGAATAATTTGTGACCTAAAGGAGCTCTTCCCAAATAAATATCACAAACGCAGACGTGAATAAGCGTAGCCAAAATCAAATGGCCTAAGAGTGATCCTTTGCGTGGCCTGCGAGCTAATCACGGCACTGCTATAGTTTAAATTCACTATATAACTAAATAACAAATTTTGAAAGTATTTTTGGGATTTAAAAAAAAAATCTTAGGAATTTTTTTTATCTCGTCTTCTGATTTTTTAAAATTCTTGGGATTTTTGAAAATCTTCACCGGCAACGCTGCTTTAGTGACTTTCTATTTATAACGAAAGATTGTTGAAATTGACAATGCTTTCCGACATGTAGTATTCCCTGCTCAAAGTTTCAAAACTTAGTAAAGCTAGATTAGATCTAGTTAGCTCGGATTGATTTCAAATACCAGTCAGCCCATAGCACAGTCTTTCAGTCACTTCTGAGGACTGAGACGACGGATAAACTGTATCATATCACCCATAGATTCTAATGTTTGAAACCTCACGAGTGAGCAAAGAAAGCAATTCAGCCCTTGAATTTAACATTGGCTTTAGATCTAGATCTGGTGTATTTTATAACTAACAAGGTAAAGGCAGCTGAGTTACGGTGTTTTATTTTTTAATAAGCATAATAGAGGTCTAGACCAGATCAACTCGTGACACAGATACTTGTATTTGGCCCGAGAAAAGGATCGTTCATGGGAATTGGAATGCCATGGCATGAGAATGTGAGGTTCAGCTGAAAAACATTCCGTGTTATAAATTTTTTGAAAGTGTTTCATACTTACCGGAGTCTTGATGTCTCATGTGTCTGCTGGCATTGGAGATGGGAAACTATAAGTCTCGCCCAACCATTTCCTGCACAGGTACACATGAATAGTTTTAAAACAAGTTTTTTTAATTTAAAGTATGAGATACATGTATCTGTGCTTGTAATTATAAGTTGTGTATACGTATGCTGGGTGGGTGGGGAATAATGACAATTCACATCTTGTGGACTGTGGTAATTCAGAGGTTGTAAAATTTCAAAACATTCATCTGCAATAATTTTGGGAAGGAGTTTTTTTCTGAGTTTCACACTTTAAGTCGGGGAAATTCAGTGGAGAATGGTTAAAACGAAAAAGACTTAAACAAGAATAGTGGTAAATCGAAGGCTATGGCCGTATGGGAATCCCCGATTTTTTTGCTCTTTATCTTTGTTAACAAACTAGCGTTAAACTGAAGTAAGCCCATCGTTAACTTAAAACGAGTTCAAAATTTGCTGGATTTAGTGTGCAGTCCTCTATGATTTGCCACGTATAGATCAAGTCACCCGCCCCTCTCACCGCCCCCCCCCCCCCCCCCAAAACAACAACAAACAAACCAGGAGCAGAGCAGGCTTCATTCTGCCCTGTTGTACACGGGAGTGGATGATACCACTTTCCAGCTATGATTCTCAAGATTTTATGCTCGAAGATTCTGGCGACAATCCTAATTTTGATGCAGATGAAGATGCCGAGAGTGATGATAATGATGATGTTGATGTTATTACCGCAGAAGATAATAAACCTAGCACAAGCGCTGGAAGGTCCGAAACTTTTTTCATCAGCCGAAATGGAAGTGAGTGGTCAAAGGAACCTAGAGTATGAGGTCAGTCTTCAGCCAGAAATGTTGACAGGGGGCCCCTTACAGGGAAACCAAGCGGTGCTGTTGGGCAGTTATTATGATAATTATCCTATTGATGCAGCTGATCTTTTCATTTAGTAATCCAATACTCAAGTAAGTTATTCGCTTAGAAACAAACATGGCACAGTGCATTAAGTTTTAGAAGTCACGGTGGTCAAGAATTATGGAGAGAGACAGATTTTACAGAAATATGTGCCCTCAATATACAGTGGAACTTGGTTGTAACGGGAGGTCATATTCCACCAAAAATGTTTCATTATACCAAAGGTCTCGCTATTCCAGGAAAGCGTTCAAAAGGCAAGGCAAGGGATTTAAAATACCCCACTATGTGCAGGATATGCTAACAAGGGAGGTGACCAAAAATAATGGTTACTTCTCTTGTTGAGATGTCCTGTCGATCAACGTACATATTATACTGAAATATCAAACTGACTTCAGGTCTCGGCCTTCATCTCGGTACTTTTTTTTTTCGTCTTTATGCGCTGACGGTAGCCATGTTTCAGTCAAATTACGAGAGAGTCAGATTCAAACATTAGAGGCAGACGAGTAACAGTCTGGCTACGTGTTTGTGACATAGGGAGTGTAGGCATGTTCACGAAGCGCGGTGTAGACAAAGAGCATTACGCCGCGTGGCCATCAATTATGATCAAAGACCGTGCTCTGCGAGTAATAATTGCCTTGCGAGTTGTGGCTTGACCTGGCCATCTCTTGCCAGGGATGCCAAAAATCCGGGTTTTCTGGTTTTAATTGTATTTCGTGTGTTAGTGATTACTTAAAAACTTAAAAAAATGTTTGTTTTGGTGCAAACACGATGACACGTTCATTTTTCAGGTTTTTTTGCAAAAATCATTTGGCATCCCTGTCTTGCTTAGGCCTAGTAATAAGTATGCTTTCTCTCCCGAACTGACCATGTGATATGACAGCACACTACACGCAGCCAGTTCAAAGTGATGAGTCATCACTCACTGGGGCAAACTGGGGCTGGCCATGAAGGCTACAACCGTGCAGCTTCATCAGACACGTGCACTCTCTGGTTACTACTTGTGATGTGTGGTAATTATTACTCGCAGCACTGTTTTTGAGCCGCGTAAATCACTACCATACAATGGTAAATTTTTTGGTTGCTTGGGTGATGGCGTAGTGTGCAGTCAGTAAAGAAAGCAAAGCTTCTTAGGTAAAGCAAGATCTTAAGAGATGATTGGGCAGGCATAAATTTATTGAGTGCATGGGTGGTGGAAGTAGATAACGCTTGCTAGGCCTACGCAAGACATGATTGGACAGGTTGGCCAGCATAAATTTATTGATTGAGTCGGTGGTGGTGTACAGTGCTGTCACAGCACATGGTCAGCAAGTAGACAACGTTTGCTAGGCCTCCGCAAGACATAATTCGACGGGTGGGCAGGCGGGCAAATGTACATTTATTGATTGTGTGGGTGGTAGTGTAATGCGCCGTCATAACACATGGTCAGTAAGGAAACAAAACATTGTCGGCCTGAGTGAGAGGTGACTAGATGGGTAGGCGTGCAGTAACAGACAAAGAACAATATATGTCTAACTCGCTACACGATGTACTGCAACCGCTTCCACCATTTTGCTGTATGCACTCAGAATTAATTCTCTCGCTATAGTAAGTATTGTGATTATCGATTGCCGCTATTCAAGAATTTGAATATATAGCTTATATAGTAGAAAACATGGGGATTTAAAATGTTCTCGCCATAGGCAAAGTTCTCATTATTAGCAGTGTCATTAACCTTCTTAATGCTCACTAAAAAACTGAAAATGTGTGCTAAAATTTTTCTGACTCATTTTGGTCAGCAAAATCAGTAAAAATTTGCCACAAAACGCAACCAGACAACAACTACTTTCATTGTCAGCTGTACTTCCTGAAAAAGCAAGTGGATGTGCCAGATTTTTATTTGGCTTCTCAGCCAAAATAAATGTAACCGCACATATAGAGAGCCATGATCGTGCCCTGTCGCACTCTACCAACGAGCCACGATCGTGGCCTGTCGCATTAAGAGGGTTAAACATGATGGTCCACTGTATTATGTCCCCCCGACATCATGTTAAGCAATGTCGACATTACTATGAAGTTTTGCAAAGTCAGAGGTTGCATTATACATGATGGTAGCATTTCCCATTGTCAATTTCAACACTGAGGCAGTAAGATAGTTCATAGTACACATGTATCATTTTTTTTTCTGTTTAAAGGGTTGGCAGTGCGTAGTTTTATTTGTTGTTTTTAAAAGTTCTTTTGTTTGTTTGTTTTTCATGGTTATCACGGACAAGATTTCATTCCATTCTGAACCTTTGTACAATTGATTTCCCTTCACAGATGAACTCAAGAAGAAAATCAGTGAAAGTTATGCCTTATTCCGATCAAAAGTTATTGAAGAACTGAGACCTAAAGAATCAGAATGGTCAGAGGTTCAGTTGGCGGCAGCAAAGTAAGTCTTTAATACAATAATAGCTCTTTAAATGATCAAACCATGACATCAGAATGTATGTGAACTTGTAGAGGAAATATAATTATGCAAATGAATAACATTAGCCTGTGGGACCAAAGATGTTACTTCATTCCCTACATGCCCCCAGGGCAAAATCTGGGCTTTTGGCATGCAAGTTCTTACAGGTCAATAACAAATAGCCAATGTCATTTCACGTGACATATTTTTTTGTGTAAATTGGGTTTTAATTTAAGAGAGTAATAGTTATTGGTGCAAGGGACTGAATATTTGATTAGATCACACATTGAAAAGGGGGCAAGTTTTGTATGCAGATGCCAAAAAAAAGAGCCATTAAATTTCTTAAGAGAATGGAACATGGGAGTGCTGCATAATAAAATATTTAAAACACCCAGTGTTTTACAAGTAATATGCATATTTATGAATGACAACATTAACATTATTTTTAATTCAAGGAATATTTTTTATTATAAGGAGCACATCTTAAACCATAATGAGATTTTCCCTGTCACCTCCTATCGGGTGTGTGTAGAAATTTCATTTAGATCAGGCACTCCAAACTGGTGTTTGTCCCTGCCGCCAACATACGAAATTGACTCCCATGGTAATAAACTGTCTTGCGCGTCTGATCAAAGAAACATAAGGGCCCTGAACATGTATAATTTAAAGCGGAAGAGGCTGCCCTTCACAATGGTATAAATATTACTATGCTCAAGTGGCGGTAAATGGGTAAATTTTGAAAATGTTGTCCTTTTCATAAAAACAAAAAACAAACTTAAAGTGAGATTTCTGGCATCCTATATGTTTATTCTGAAAGAATATCCATTTTTACATAAAATATGAAAATTTCACTATGCTCCATTGACTGGATCAGGCATGCAGTGTGATCTGAGGTCGGATGTTCATCTTCTGCTCAACCTTACAAAAATAAACAAGTTTGTTGAACTTACTTTGTCAATATATATTTTGTTGTCAGTTTATTAATAAGTCACTGCAGATAGTTAATACTGACAGTAGCGATGAAGATGGAAAGCTTCTTCTCACTTGTAAAGATACAGCATCTTTGTGATTGCCCATAATTGTTAATCAGATGGTTGTTACACATTATAATATTATTTGTCAATATGAAAAGACTCATTTTGTTTATTTTCATTGAAGATTGCAGCTAGAATTTTTGTGTGTCCATTTTGTTTAGTTTTATAAAGTAAATATTGTAGGTGATCTTGGTGACCTACAAGTTATCAACTTTTCAAAAAGTTTTTGTTTCGTTATGATTTTCAAATGCTAACCTGTGACGCTTCTTTCTTAAATTACAGCTCTTTGAAAATGGTTTCTAGCATATCGCGAAATGAGGCATCATTATTGAAAATTAAAAATTGCATAACTTCTTCAGTTTTGAAGATTTGGTAATATATTGGTACCATGTTCAGAATAAAAAGTTCTATTCAGTGAATACCTTGTTTTTAGGAATCTCTATTTTTAAAAGTCAGTTTGGACTAGGTAATTAGAGATGAGCTAGGATTTTCATCCCACTTTCTGCAAGATATTCCCTGAGCTTTTCCAACTTTCTGGAGGTTTAAATATCTTTTAGATTTCTGAAGTCTGAAAGTTACTTGACATCATGAACATTTTTGAAGTGTGAAATGGTACATGTATTGGTACTATGGGAACCCTGAGCAGATCCTGTTTTCATAATTATGTACACGTCTTGCAAATCACAATGTTACTTTTTCGATACATGTATTCTCTTTTTTTTCTTCATCTTTTCTGTTTCTCTCTGATATTCTGTTCACAGTTTTAGCAAAGATACCAGATTGATAAGATCAGACACTCTTAGAATACCGTTTACAACCTTTACATCCGGTCACAGGCACCGCCCATCCTCGTTGCGCAGAGCCAGCGCTTCCTGCAATGGATTTGCATAGAAAATAAGACACAATGCCAATCGGTTTCTCTTCCAGAGGCAGTTTCACCGTCAAAATATTTTAAAAATATGTAGTATGTAAATAATAATGAATTTTTGTATAAAGCAGAGCACAAAAAGGGCGGATGAAGGAAGGAAAAAGAGAGAGAAACAGATTTTTCACGAGATGGCTTAGATCTGGTAATGTGTGTGAGCTTCCCCGGCCTCTTTTGCAACAAGTTATTTTTAGCCTGCCGACAGCGCTTGGGACTCGACCGCTAGCGATTGTACTGCTAAGCGTCTCTGATGCGACGGTTGGTGTGGTTCGGACATTGGTGTATTTTTCATGAATTTGGAGAAGAAGAACAGGAGGAAGAACGAGAAGAAGGAAAATCCAAGGTTAGACTTATTGCTAAAGGAAAGTCCTTAAACATTTTCAAAACCCTCCACAGTTCCCGCTATTCTTTACTTTCTTACTTGCATTTGCTGCTGGGAGACAGGGCGCGCGAGTTACGTCATGAACAGAAAATCCAGCCTTTGCCTTGGTCCCATGTTATTGTAAAAATATACATGCACTAGTTCTATCTTCAGTATGATGGTAAATTAATAAAACGATTGTGACACTGCTACCACATTTAAAAAGGAAAATAGCCAGAGGTTTCCAACAACGAGCTACCTTATAATCACAAAGTAAGAGACTTCCAGCAAGGTCTAGGGTGAGAGCTGAACACTGAACAAAACTCAGCATTTTGTCTATTCAGCTTGGTAAAAAATGCGGTTGTTTACTTCTCTCACGCTTACGCCACAAGGTGAAGTTGCCAAACTTGTGCATGCGAAAACCCCGAGCAGTCTCATCATATCATTTCTAGTATCTTTGGTTTTAGTTCACGTGGTGCATATTTTCCATTATTTTCCTCCCATTTCATTTTATCCTTTATTTCTCAGTGCCTAATTCTTGCTTTCTCAGCTGAGAAATTTCCACAATAACTGATTTTGTTTAACTTTCAGTACATCAGATTTGACACAGCTGTGCAGCCTGATAGATGACACAAACTGTCATGACAAGACAGATACGGGACTCACATTGTTACATATTGCTTGTTTAGCAGGCGGTATGTAGTATACAAAGTATTTTAGATGACATTAAAATTATTGTATTCAAAGTTTCAAGAAGTTGAACCGTAAGAAAGTTCTATGTTAGGCTACATTACTTTTTCACAATTATGTTGCACATACATTAATTCAGACCTGTTTCTCATGACAGTTAAGCACCTGTACTTTGGAGCATGAAACCTCTTGGCTAAGTGAAAAGTAAATAGTTTTTGAGAGAATATCACTATTGTTTTATAGATTGCAATTTGGTTTTCTCATTTGAAAAGAAAATGTGTTTTGGGAAGTTATCCTCCGTAAGAGCACCAGATTGTTTGTGCACAAGTTATGAACTAGTGGATTAACTGCCATACTCTTACAGTGAAGTCACGGAAGTGACACTGTTTGTCTCTAGGCATAAACTATGCAAAGGGGAATGAATTCCATACAAATCCATTTGCAGTCAGTGCATTTTATTACACTTCTTTTTCAAGAGTACATAAAGAATGCCTGCTTGATGCTTTAAATGTTGATTTCACAGCTCCTTGCAGTCAACTGGAGAGATTACTGAAGAAAGGAGTTAGTGTAAATTTGCTCAGCAAAAACCAGTTTTCACCTGTCCATTTGGCCACTTACAGAGTAAGTACTGGTTAGTTATATATTATGACAGAAAACACTCAGAAGGCAGAAAACGGATTTTTTGCATTCGCTGAATGTTTTGTAGTAAAATGTGTGTTGACTGGATTGGTTTCTGTGTGTTACTTGATTTTGGCTGCTACAGTAGTATCATGGCGAAATACTTTGTTTTGTGTTTTATGTCACGTCAAACACTGTCAACCGACTGAAATAGGAGTCAGGACTCGCCATTTTTCTTTTTTATGAGGAGGGCTTCAAAAGCATGGGGATAAAAAGTACATTATTTGAGCTATTTTCATCCCAAACTACTGTTATTGTGTGAAATAAGACAATAAAAATTACGAAAACACTTGCATGAAATAAATTTGATCCTTTTGTGTGTGTGTGTGTGTATGTCTACTGCAGGTCAAAAACAACTTTGTAATCACTGGTTTACATTTTCCGCGTCATTGCTGTGCCGAGCCTCTTGTCTCAGTAGATCTATAGACAATCACAATGCTCTTATCTGTGATTATTATAGCTGTTTCACCACAGTGCCAAAGTTTTTATGTTGCTCTAGAGGCAAAGTGTTCACTTCTTATGCCGAAGGTACCGGGTACGATCCCCGGTCAGTGCAGGCATGTTGGAATTTTTTCTGGGAAAAATAACAGTACCTGTCCTTGATTTAGTCTCCCAAAACCCAATCCCCCGTCCACGTCGTGGGAGACGGTAACATGCAAAGTGGGGGATTGTTAGGATTTGGCGAAGCACAGTGTGGGCTTGTCCCATGGGGCCATTACAGTAACTGTGAAGGCCCTCCCGGGTCACTTCAAAATATCCGGCTAATGGGGCTCTGGGGACCCTCGTGGGTCCGGGTATTACAACAGAGACACTGCCTCCACCTGCAGGTGACTCAGGGGCTGCCACCTCTCGATAGCCCTTAGGTGACACCCTCTGTCCTTCCTTTTCTTCTCTTTTGTCTTCTGTCCCTCTTCCCTTTCGTCTTTTTCCTGTCATATCTGAGTGGTTCCCGGCCCAGCAACGATAGGACCACCTTAGCTCTCCCCACAATGTGGGCATCTTGTTGACTGTGAGGTGCGACCTGTAATGGGGGAGAATTGGATTCTAGTGGCCGATGTGGACCAATCCGTGGACTGCCCTCCATCAGTATACCACTTTGACCTGTACGGCCCATGCCACCCATCGGTTAAGCCCCGAATTCTTTGGAGTTTGAGAACTGGGTCAGTTCTGGCAGGATTAACACCTGTGAGGAGTATGTCTCTGGAGTAGCCTTGGCACAAGAGCTCTGGCTATCCGAGCATAGTGTGTCCCCTTGTTGGACTCGGTGGCTGGTGGGGAGCCCCAGAGATGAAGAAGACACCACTAACACATGGAAATCAATCACTGAAAACGCCCCTTCCCCAATTCCTGACTTGAAGAGAAAGAGGCAGGAGGAACCGGGTGGATCCTCCGGCACTCGCAATAGGCTGGTCCCGCTGCTGGACTTGAATATCTGTGAATCAGGGCAGGCCTGGTCATCTTTCCTGGTGATCGGTAGCAAAGACCCTGAAGTCAAATTATCAAAGTGTCTTTGTAATTCATAAAACACTGCAAAGCATTGCTGGAGAACTGAAATCGGTTAGCCGAATGTAAACTGGCGAACTGCTTTTGCAGTGCAACAAGAAACAGCACTCATTCAACCTGCTAAAATTGATGTCATCCAACAGTGTACAAATCACTGTTCAGCCCCACAGAACGCTGAACAGCTATCGTGGTGTAATTTGCACCCGTGAGTTGGATGGAGAAAGTGAGGCAGACATTGTAGACAACGTAGAAGGAGTCTTGAAAGCCCAGCATATCGAAATTCGCCGCGGAGATCAGCTGATTGAAACCAGCTCCATCATCCTGACGTTTGACACAATAAAGCCTCCCATCAGCGTCAAGGTGGCTTTCCTGCAGGTACCAGTGTCGCCATTTATTCCAAGCCCAATGAGATGCTTCAACTGTTATGGACACGGCAAGTCAAACTGCAAAAGACCAGAGGTTTGTGCTCGCTGTGGCAGCAAAGAGCATTCAGATGACAAGGTTTGCACAGCCAAGCCGAAATGCCCAAACAGTCAAGGCAACCACACGGCCTTTGACAAAAGCTGCCCGAAATGGCTTGAAGAGAAAGCCATTCAAAGGTACAATGCCCAGAATGGAGGTACCTTAACACCAAGAAAAACCAAATGACCAGCCCAAACTCAATGCTGATTCAGTGGAACTGCAGAGGCTTTAGGGCAAATCTATCAGAACTGCAGTGGCTGATGGCTATACATCAACCAGCTGCAGTCTGCCTACAAGAAACGAAACTACCACCCAATACCCTGCTTACCATCAGCAACAAAACAGCCTACCACTGCCATGCCCGAGTTACCAACGGGCTAAGCGGAGGAACATCCATCTTAATAAACCAGAAAATTCTTCACAGACCCATCCAACTAACTACCAACCTCCAAGGTGTAGTTGTAAGACTCACAGCCAGTAAAGCTTTTACTTTGTGCTCTGTATATCTTCCTCCGTTTATTCCCTTCTCTACGACCGACCTTACAGATGTCACAGAACAACTCCCTACCTCACACATTATCATGGGAGATTTTAATGCACACAGTCCCGTCTGGGGCAGCTCTACAACCAGTCCCTGAGGTAAGGTTGTGGAAAAGCTCTTTACGGAGACAGACATTTTACTGCTAAATGACAAAACCCCACCTATCTTCATAAATCTACAGGCAGCCTAATCAATATTGACCTCACATTAGTTCATCCGACACTCTCCTTAGATTACTCGTAGTCTGTCCTGAACAACCTTATGGATCAGACCACTTCCCAATCTGTCACACCCCAACCCAACCACAGCCAGCAGATAAGCCAACCTGGTGAAACCTAGCCCGAGCTGACTGGACAGCATTTGACCTAAAATGCAAGGAGACAATTACCGCCGACTCAGTGGACACAGTCGAGCATTTCCAAGAGTTACTTTTGGAGATTGCTCAGACCTGTATCCCTAAGACCTCTGCGGTTCCACGTAAAGACAAACTCTGGTTCACGGAGGACTGCAAACGGGCCATTGAGGTCTGCGAAACAGCCTTCTGCGAACTTAAACGCAATCTAAACTCCCAGAGCATGACAAAATTCAAACAGGAAAGACTCATGGAGAAACTTCATATCTCAGATCAATAGCCGCATCCCACTTAAGAAAATTTGGAAAATAATCAAGAATATTAGAGGCTCTGCTACCACCTCTGGTATCGGACAGCTAATAGAATAGGATCGTTCTCTCTTGGAAAAGGAAAATGATGTCGCAAACGAATTTCATCTCATTTGCCGCCAGGCACTCCTTGGTAATATGAGATATGCGCCGTGCCAGATCGAGTCACTTCGCACGGACCGGTCGGAGAGTTCACACGTGGTTTTGATTCCTGCTGGATTTTACCTTCTTTAGTCTTATAGGTTTATTCCAAGTTATGAGTGATTCACATTATTTCGGAGAGTGTACGGTAAGATGCCTTACGACAACAGATCTAGAACAGGAATTAACATTGCTCCACAGCTTAATTATTACATGTACAGTCGTCTGTGTTCGCTAGTATCGACAAGTTCGTTCACAAAGTTTCACACAATCTATTTCATAATTTCGCTTCGAAATATTATTACAACAAATGCCTTCAAGGTAATATCATCAGCTTCAGGCTGTTATTACAATCGCCTTCAGGGCTTAAAATTTTGGGCTTTGGGCCGACTTATTGTTATCGCTTCAGGCGAGAAAATCATTGCTTCAGGCAACTTATTAATTAGAATGCCACGCCATTCAGATAACGAGTTCCCTCTCTCTGGAGGAGAATCGCCACAAAGAGAGGCAAATGAAGGAGAAGAAAATAGAGTGGAGGAAATAGCGCCAGTCGGTGCAAATAACTTAGAGCCTAACTTTAACGAACAATTATTCCAAAACAAGGAAATAATAGACACATTAAAAGAGAGAGTAGCAAAATTGGAGAAAAGGAAAAGAAGGGCACGCTCGTCCTCTTTGTCATCATCATCCTCGTCTCCTTCACCACCCTCCTCACCACCGGGCCCGCCCTCTCAAAATCTGTTCGACGCAGAGCCAAAAAGGGAAAGAAGGAAGAGAAACGGAAACACGCGGCAATTAATGAATCTAACCTTCATGACCAAGCTGGGATAGGCACCGAGGACGTTATCAACAGTTTACTTGGAAATCCCTGTGGCATGAGTGACGGGGGGAGCGAGGACGGTATGGAGTCAGAGGACAATGATGTCTTCCAGGCAGCAAGTGAAGAATACGGGATGAATAACGATATTACTGATCCCGTCCCGGAAACGCTTGCCGAATTTGTCACCCAGTGCTTTAGTCAGGAAATGACGGACGAGAAAGTTCAGGAGAATATTGAGACGTTTAAACGGCCATCGAATTGCCCGCACCTAGCAGTGTGTTTAACGAACAAAGACATAATGGGGAATTTTAAAGCCCGAACACAGGAAAGGTGATGCCAAGCATACAACCGTTCAGCGGTTAATTACAAAGGCCGCGACGGCTATTGCGTTCAGCGCTAAAGAACTAAAAGATGTAAAAGACCCAAAAGTAAAGAAAGCCTCTCTTGTTCACTGGATGCAATTGCCTTACTTGAGCAAAAAATCTCCTCCCAGAGGAAGATGGCCCAAAAACCTGCACTCCCTTGTGAGATATGGGACATCAGCCACATGCCAAGTGACGGCATGGAATGGCTATATGGAGATAAATTGAAACAAAACATCAAGGATGTAAAAGAACAAAAATGACTTACATCAAACTCTAGCCACAGATTTACTCCCTACACGGGAAATTGCGGGATGACAGGCGCTCTTTTTTAGGGAAGAGCAACCCGCGTTTCAAAAACGTGAGAGGGCGGGGCAATCATGCCGGCAGTTACCGCCCAGGCCCAACCATGCAAAACACCGAAGAGGGCCAAGTATTAACACGAAAGAGCGATACCCCA
The DNA here is from genome assembly GCA_963931925.1 of Onchidella celtica. NCBI lineage: Eukaryota > Metazoa > Mollusca > Gastropoda > Systellommatophora > Onchidiidae > Onchidella > Onchidella celtica. The sequence continues at coordinate 23,590,705 of OZ007577.1, forward strand.
CAGGTAAGAGACAAAGGCGAGACAGCGCTCGACCAATACATGTACTTGAACACTAAAATTGAGGCTTTTAAAGCTGGACAAATACAAAATCACCTATTGGAATGGAGGAAGTTAACTTCAGATGAACACATATTGCAAATGGTTCAAGGAATGCGTATAGAGCTTGAGGAGACAGAAGAAATAGATATAATGAGCCAACACAAAAAATTTATGGGCAGCGCTGAAGAAATGAATGCTGTAAATGTGGAGATAAGAAATTTGGCTGAAAAGGACGTGATTGAAGAATCACAGCATGAAGAGGGAGAATACATTTCTGGTATTTTCTCTAGACAGAAATCGGACGGTTCTCACCGAATTATATTGAATTTGAAGGAGTTTAACAAACATACTCAATACAAGAAATTTAAAATGGAGACCTTTAAATCTGCTCTTAATTTGATCACGCCAAATTGTTGGATGGCAAGTGTAGACTTAGTACCGGCGTATTATAGTGTACCAATAGCAAAAGAAGACAGGAAATACTTAAAATTTGAATGGAACGGTAAACTGATGGAGTACACATGTTTACCTATTGGTCTGTCTCAAGGGCCAAGATGCTTGACGAAATTGACGAAGCCAGTTTATGCATATTTACACAGTCTGGGTCATGTAAGTACGGGATACCTGGATGACTCTTTATTGATAGGTTCTAGCAAAGAAGAGTGCTCACAAAACGTTATCGACTCAGTTCATATCTTTCAAAGCCTTGGGTTTATTGTGCATCCCACAAAATCGGTACTAGCACCAGTGCAAAAGATGACATATTTAGGCTTTGAAATAAAATCTGTTGACATGTCAATAGAACTTACTCAGAAAAGGAATGACAAGATCAAGAGACATTGCTCATCAATTTTAGACAATCGCCTCAACTCTATATAAGAGATGTTGCACAGCTGATAGGCTTAATGGTATCATGTTTCACAGCAGTCCCACATGGACCCTTGTACTACCGCTACATTGAGCAAGACAAATAAAGCATTGCGCATGAATAGTAATAACTGGGACAAGAAAATGGCCTTGTCTGCTAAAGCAAAAGTACAGATAAACTGGTGGATTGGAAATATCCAGACTTGTTAAGCACCAATATGTATCGAAGAACCAACACTTATTATCAAATCTGATGCTAGTCTGGAAGGTTGGGGTGCTATTTGTGAATCACGGACTGCAGGGGGGCATTGGAGTGTTGAGGAACATTCTGAATATCACATAAATGAATTAGAATTGTTGGCAGCTTTCTTAGCTTTAAAATCTTTTGCAAAAGACAAGAGGAACATGCACATTCAGACATTTTTGGACAATACAGTTGCCATGACGTGCATAAATAAAATGGGCTCAATCAATTCAGAAAAATTGAACGTGTTAACCCAGAAAATTTGGGAATGGTGCATGCCAAAAAACATTTGGCTGTCAGCCGCTAGAATAGCAGGCAAAGACAATGTGGAGGCAGACTTTGAGAGCCGTCATGTAAATATAGATATGGAGTGGCGCTTAGATCCCATTATTTTGAAAACAGCATTTGAGTTGCTAAACTGGCATCCGGAAATTGATCCTTTTGCTTCCATGCTAAATTATCAGTGCCAGAAATTTGTATCGTACAGACCAGATCCAGAAGCATCTGCTGTAGATGCATTCACCTTAAGATGGGAAAAATTAAAATATTTTGCTTTTCCACCTTTTTGTCTATTGTCTAGAGTGCTACAGAAGATCAGGAAAAAGAAGGCAACAGGAGTAGTGGTAGTACCTTTCTGGCCGACGCAACCTTTTTTCCCGGTACTCATGAAGATAATGATAGATCAGCCTCTATCTTCCCAGCATGCCGGAGACAGTTCATCCTCTGCACAAAAAGATGAAACTGATTGTATGCAAAGCCTCCGGCAACGATATGAAAACGAAGGATTTTCAAAAGAAGCAGCAGGCTTGCTCATGGACTCATGGCGACAAGAAACAAAACGGACATATGCCAACTATATTAACAAGTGGAAATTATATGCAAATAGGGTCCATGTTGATCAAGTTTCACCGCCTGTAACACAAGCAGTCAATTTTTTGGCTGAATTGTATAGACAAGAAGCTTCTTTTTCTGCAATCTGTATGGCCAGATCAGCATTATCTTGCTTCCTTAGAATTAAGGATACCACCAAAACTTTCAGGAATTTGGTGTGTGTCAAGAGATTTATCAAAGGTGTATTTGAAAACAGGCCTTCCATGCCCTCAAAAGTCAGAGTGGCCACATGGGACACTAATATTGTATTGGCATTCTTAGAAACATGGTATCCAAATAACAGCTTGAGTCTGAAAGAATTGTCATTGAAGCTGACAATGTTATTAGCTTTGTTGTCAGGGCAAAGGTCGCAAACTATTCATGCATTAGATGTTAAGAACATGGAATTAACAGGAAACAAATGTATCTTTTACATTTCTACTCTTCTAAAGCATTCAAGGAAAGGGTCACAACAACAACCTTTGCAGTTTCTTGCATTTCCCAGTAATCCCAAATTATGTATAGTCGCTGCCATTACTGAGTATATTCACAGAACAGCAGATATTAGGAAAGTAAATGCCGAAACAAAACTATTGATTAGCTATCAAAACTCCCACAAAGCAGTGAGTAAAGATACGGTTTGTAGATGGATAAAGACAGTTCTGGATTTGGCAGGAATTGATCTACAATTATTTACACCTCATAGCACCTGTGCTGCCAGCACCTCAGCAGCAGCGAGTGCTGGTGTTCCATTAGCAACAGTTCTAGCCTCAGCAGGATGGTCAAATGAAAACACATTTGCAAAATATTGTAAGAAAGAAATGAGGACTAACTTTGGTCAAAGTTTGATGGATTCATTTATGAAAAATAAAGGTAGTCCTAGTCCAAATGAATAGCTTGAAATCAGAAATTTATTGCACTGAAATGCTGATGGCGCAGTTTGTACAAAAATTTTGGCAGATAGGTACCAATACCATTATGGTGTTCTGATTCTGTATACTGCTTATTAATGCATTCACTAAGCTTTAATAAATTCATATACCAGTATGTTAATACAGTTTCTGTGTGTTACAGCATTATTATGTGCGATCGTATGTTGTTGTGCTCAAATCATAGTTTGCTCTAAAATCTCATATTACCAAGGAGTGCCTGGCGGCAAATGAGATGAAATTATAGAAACAAAGGAGACTTTCCAGTAAGTTGATGGTTGTTTCTGATTTCATCGAGTTTGTCGACAGGAACGGAGTGGTAAGATGCCCTCCCTTACTTAAAATCACTCCCACCCGAATTACATTTGGATGATAAGAGACTGCAATACACATGGCAGTTCATGGAAGTGTTAAACTATGATTTGAGCCATCTAAAGTGTGACTCGACCTGGCACGGTGCGTATCTCATCTTAGCACTTCCTGTCGACAAACTCGATGAAATCAGAAACAACCATCAACTTACTGGAAAGTCTCGTTTGTTTCTATAATTAACTTCATCGTTTGCGGCTACCTCTTCCAGTGAACATTACTCGTCCCCCTTGCAAAATCACAAAACCAAAGTTGAAAAAACACCCCATGATTTCTCAACCCTAGATTCCCTCCCCTACAACGAAAATTTTACAACTGAAGAACTGACATCTAGTCTGAGCGAGGCCAGTCACACAGCACCTGTCCCCGACCAGATACGTAACGAAATTTTAAAACACCTATCCCCCCTTTCAATCTCCTGTTTACTAAACCTATTCAACCAAATCTGGACCTCCGGAGCTTTATCTCCATCCTGGAGGAAGGCTAACATTGTCCCCATCCCAAAACCCGGCAAAGATCACTCGGATCCGAAAAGTTACCGCCCCGCAGCTCTCACCAGCTGCCTCTGCAAGCTGATGGAGTGAATCGTAACCAAATGCCTCAACTGGATACTGGAAAGCAGCCAATCCCTCTCCCCTTTTCAATGTAATCACGCAAAGCGACCCACAGCGGACCATCTTGTTCATGTGGAAACTTTCATCTGAGACGCCTTTGCTTCCAAGCAGCACGTAGTTGTGATTTTCTTTGACCTAGAAAAAGCCTTCGACATGACCTGGAGGCACGGTATACTGAGAGATCTTCATGGACTTTGACCAAGGGGCAACCTATATGTCTTTGTCCGGAATCTCAGTGAACTCCACCCTCTCTGACCCATCTGATCAAGAGCAGAGAGTCCCTCAGGGCTCTATTCTATCTCCCACCCTATTTGATATTAAAATAAATTTAATTACTGAAAGGCTTTTACAAAACTTTGACTGCTCCTTGTAGGTAGATGACTTTCTCGTCTGCTACAACTACAAGGGCTCCAGGGTAGATAGAATAGAGTGGAAACTGCAACTACAACTCAACAGCGTCCAGAAGTGGGCAGATACAAACAGCTTTAAATTTACCCCCAGAAAACCGTTGCCGTCCACTTAAATAATTAAAGGAAGTTTCCCAGAGACCCAGATCTCTACCTTCATGGAAATCAAAGAATTTCTGTGAGAGGCGAGGCGAAATTTCTAGGACTTATATTTAACAAAAAATTAACTATATCCCTCATATAAAATACATTGAACGCTCATGTCAAAAAGCCCTTAACATCATAAAAACCATCTCAGGAACTGAGTGGGGTGCTGATCGAGTCTCCATGCTACATCTCTATGATCTATTGCTTCCTGATCAGATCCAACTAGATCACGGTTGCATCGTCTATAGATCAGCCAAACCGTCCTGCCTGAAAATGCTATACCCTGTGCACCACCAAGGGCTACATCTTTTTCCAGTCGAAAGTCTGTATGTGAGGCAAACGAAGCGTCCCTGTCGGACAGAAGAAACAACCTCTCCTTTCAGTACGGGTTAAAATTGTCTTCTCACCCAGACAATCACGCTTACAATTTACTTTTTGATCAAAGATCCGTTCAAAAGTTTGAATCTTTTCAAGGTGTCACCCCTCCCTTCTGCCTTCGGACTGAACTCCAACCATGTGAGGTGGAGAATGGCCTGTTTCCTGCCAGCCTACCATGGCTAACACGTAAACCAAACATTATTTTAGATCTTTCAAGCATGTCCCAAGAACAACATTATGCCAGAAACTTACAAGCGGATGTTTGGAGAGGTGGTCAGTGAGCACTCCAAACACAGTCCTCTCTACACAGATGGTGCCACAAGCTTGAAAATACATTTATTGCCCAGGAGTAATCAAAGGAGTGTGAACATTGGCAGTCATGAAATATTTTCAATTTCATGCTGATATTTTATCTATCTTATATTATCTTCATATCCTTTGGTGTTATTTTGTGTTGGTCAGGGGGACTCTGAACAAGTAGAAGTTCTGGTGACCCATGGAGCTGATGTGAACCAAACAGGTCACAGTGGAGTAGCTGCTTTACATATTGCTGCCATGTGTGGACATCATGAGGTCAGTCATTCTGGTTATGTCATTCATTTATGTTAATCAAGTTATTCATGATATGTCACTGCTAACATGTAAGATTTGAGATGCAAGTCTTGTGGTATAATTATTGTGTATTTACCTTTGTATCTCAAATAAACATGCAGTGGTTGGCAAAAGACATGTAAAATTTTAGGCTTGTTTGTTGATTTTGTATCATCAATCATGACAGTTGAGATTGTTGGGACAAAAACTGTAAACTGTTTGCTAAAAAGTGCGTGAATGTCTGAGCTCATTTGTTGTTTGTGTGTCACCTATGTATTTATCATCTCAAATAAAACATTTCTGATATCAGGAATGTTGACAAAAACTAAATGGTGTGAGATGCTTTTGATTATGTTGCCTGAATATTTCTGATATGACACTCACTGCAACCGTTTTATGTTTTATGTCCTGGAAAATTCCACATTCAAGTTTTTGGCTGTTGTGTATGTGCTTGCAGGTCATGCACATATGATTTTACGCTGCTATATATATATAATATATATATGATTTATTATTAAATCAAATTATATTTTTATGGTGAAATAGTTTTCTTTCTAGATAAAAGCATATTTTTTAAAATGCATTAGTTGTGGGCAATTACAGTCAGTTTTCCTGATAAGCTCAGATAGTTTTAAAATGATTCATGAGAAACAGATTATTGTGGACTCGCCTGTTACCAAATGCTATGTTGAAGTGATTAACCTACAAGTGGATTCAGTGATCAATATGGAGCTGTCTCTGTTTTCAGATTGCCAGAATTCTATTGGAGAGTGGAGCCAAAATTGATATGGGAGACTTGGTCAAGTTTTCATCTTTACATATTGCGTGCCATTTTGGCCATGAAAAGGTATTGTTCTTCTAGGAGGACTAAAGTTTGCAGTGTTTTGAGTTTGTAGCAGTTAGCATCATGCCAAAATTACAAAATCAAGCATGTGAAACCTGAAGTTAAAGAAAAGGTGACTATGAAGTTGAAGAAAACTAAATCTGCAGTCAGGTGTACAAGTTGTACAATTTACAACAACGTATAACCTCACCTGCTGTGTTTTTGTAATATGGCATATTTTCTTGTATTAAAACAGGCACAGCAAGCACAGAAAAGTTATTCCAATAATCAATACCGTAGTATTATATTTCAAGACTTACCAGTGCTTGGCACCACTTACTGACTAAGCTGCTGAAATTAGAAGCTTCCAAATTTGTGTACAGGTTACAATTGATATCCTGATCATAACATGACCATTGATAATTAACTAATATTGAGGCATATATTTTCAAAAGCATATATTGTTTCAGTTCCTTTTATCTTTGCATGTTATCCACTTTCAGCTTTCATTGTTTTTATTTGTCTGCCTATCAAGATCTATACTGTTCACCTTATTTGGAAAAATGATTGGTGAATACTCAGTGAACAATACTCCCCAGTCATTTGAACAGTTTTTACTAATTCATGACTTCTATCATTTGGACTTGACAAATATGGGCAAATCTGGCTGTGTATAATCTGTATGTGTATTGGGGCAGAAACGGGGGGGGGGGGGGGGGGGTGAGATATAGTGGGGAGGGCAAAAGCTGGTATATCTTGACCAACTCTGGAGCTAGTATTCTAGTATTTGACAACAAAAAAGAAATGTTTTGAAAGGCAAATGGGATGATAGCTTCATGGAAAGGGTAGAGATACCACAATTATGGAAGAAGACAAATGATAGAAAAGCCATCTCTTCCCAAAAATGACACTCAGGAGCTTCGTTATGGGGTTTGCGTTTGTTTTTTTTTTTTTACTGTCTGACACAAGCATGGTCATACTGAATAGGCAGACACTATTCACTGTTTCCATGGTTTCCATCATCAGGTAGTTGAATTGTTACTAAGTAATGGGTCAGATATTAACATCAGTGGCAGTGTCGGGGATCGTCCCATCCACCTCGCAAGTTCCAAAGCCAATCTGAAAATCATGCAGCTGTTGATTGAAGGAACTTCACAGCAGACAGCTGATGGTAAATTTGTAGACTATGACCAGTGTGTTGAAGAATGTACTGATGAGCATAATTTGCGGCGGCGACATTTGTAATATAAAGACTTCACGGGCTGTATTATGAAACTGCACAAGTGTATTCACACGGCCGGAGATAACAACCCTTTTTTTTTATGCCAAGTATTGTAAGAACTCTTTTACGGGATATTACATTTTTTTTTTATGAAATGGGAGTACAATATTTCAAATGTTTATTTATGTAATTAAAAATGTATTAAAGATAAGAAATATCATTTAAAACATTTTTTTTTTCCTCTCTTGTAAAATTAGGTCCTTCAAGTGTGCAGGTTTTGATATGGCCAGTGATATGTATTTTGATATGGCCAATGATATGTATACAACATTCATGGTCTCTGGAATAACATAATGTGAATTCAGTTTTAGAGAGACTTTTATGTTAAGGTGAATCCTACCAATCAATTGATTGACCCCGTAATTAAAAAAAAAAAACAGTTAAAGTCAGGAGAAACACCCTATGATTTTGGAATATACAATTATTTCATTGTGAAAGAACAGTATCATGTAATGTGCATAGAAAAGTGCCACATGTCTTTGATGAAAAAAATCACATTCTCAGCATTACTATATCAGTGTAATTTGTAAATGTCAAGATGTTTGAAGCAAACTTTGTTGACGGACATTTTGTCTGTTGTTGTCTTTCAGTGAACGTAAAAGATGATGAAGGTCACACGCCACTACATTTTTGTTGTAAATCTGGTCATCTCGTTACCTTACATTATCTGTTAGACCACCAAGCCTTGCCACATGAAGTGAATATCTATGGTGACACACCACTTCATTTGTAAGTAAACTCTTGTCATTTAGAGTACAAATTTTTAAAGTATTAACTGCCAGGGTAAGTGCAAAGCACACACTACCTGTGGAAGTGTGTTCTAGCCTTAAAATATTTTGTGTTAAAATAATTACAACAAAAGTTGTGGTTGGTTGACAAATATTTAACCCTCACCCTGCGCAGGGCGTTGAATGTCGGTATTGACTCACAAGCGTTCACTCCGCATGGGCGGGTTTAGTCGGCAAGGTCAAGCTGACCGTGCCACGCGCAAGCTGTATTTTCACGCGTCGGGTCACTGACCTTTTTGAGTCGTAACCACCGTCTTATTGTTCACTGCATCTCTTCTAAATCAAAAGCATTGTGACATGGACATGTTAACCAGTGAACCACTGGTCGGAATCACAAAGACTAAGCTTTCAAAGGCTCTCCCCACACTATCAAAAGATGTAACATCGACATGCAAACTGTTACTCAACAAATTTGCAATATTATCTCATTTTCTCACAAGCTGACCACCATCTGGAGTTGACTGTATCAAAGAACCAATCAGAAACAAGCTCTGAAATGATCTTTGCCCCAAATGCCCACATTGGTTTATTAGTATGTGTCAATTCCGTTTTGGAATAATTAATGGTTCGGACAAGTTCTATGTAATTTTCATGTACTCATGCAGTTTCCTCCACTCTGTTTTCCTCTCTTCCATTTGCCTCCCTTTGTGGCGATTCTCCTCCAGAAAGTGAGAACTAATTTTCTCTACAAATTCTAATTTGTAAGTTGCCAGAGCAATGAATTTCTTGCCTGAAGCAATAACAGTAAATGGGCAACTGAGGGCTGAAAGCTAGCCCAAAGAGAGAGAAGGAAAAAAAACATGAGAGGTGCAAAGTGGCCATTATCATGCCGACGCCCCGTTAAACTTAAACTCAAAGCCCGAAGCCCCAAATTTTTAAGCTCTGAAGGCGATTGTATTAGATATAGCCTGAAGCTAATTGTTTAGCCTTGAAGGCAATTGTAATAATACCCTGAATCTAATAATTAAATAGGTCATCTGAACCTTTGTGAGATAATTTGTCAATAGTACTAGTAGCGAAGAAAGGGCAAATGTATTAAAATAAGCCGTTCTCGATCAAGCTAATAATTAAGTAGGCCATCAGAACCTCAGTGGAATAATTTGTCAGTATAAGCGAAGAAAGGACAAAAAAGGCAGTTCTAGATAATCAGTAGGCGCAAAGCATGATACTGAACACTCCCTGAAATAATGTGTGAACTGCTCACAACTTCAAAGAAAAAACTGTAAGTCTGAATAAGATAAAATTCACCAAGAATGAAAACTGTGTAACCTATTTGACTGGCCCCTGCGAAGTGACTCAACCTGGCGTGACGCATATCTCATATTACCAAGGAGTGCCTGGTGGCAAATGAAGTGAAATTCTTCCTTGCATCTTGGACGTGCACCCTTGTATGGTGTAAGAAATTTAAAGGGTTTTCAGTATTCTTTGTGCCGTTCAGCCAGACTCATGTTCAGCACACACTCCACATGATTTCACTGAGTCTGGATTTCACTTCACTGTCGACTTTGTACCAAACACACCTTTTTTATTTAGCAAGTAGACGTACATGATACTTTTCTTGCTCTTGCATTTCATGTTTCATTTATTCATTTGTTTAATGGATCTACTGTGTTCGAAATTCCTACATATGGGTGTATGCTGTATGTGTTCTTTGTCTTCCCAGAGCATGTTACAATGGTAAACTAGAAATCGCAAAGCAGCTGGTTGTACAAACAGGTCACGAAAGTCTCACAATGGAAAATATTTTCAGTGAAACGCCTTTACACAGGTAAAGTAAAAAATTAGCAAAAAGAAAATGTTGTACGAAGCAAAGCTACGTGTAAGAAATAATACCCAAACTTTACACAGGTAGGGTGATGTCAGAAGAATAGATTCAGATCTTATTTTGAAGGATGAAAGTTAATTATCTCTTATGTTGTTGCTTTGTCATAAACAATGGCACTTCAGTGATTGAGTTCTAGAATTTATTCTACTTTCTTTAGGTATGTACAGTCCAATCCACTTATCTCGACATGGCTTTTGTTGACATTCTGGGTAACTCAACACAATTTTTAAGTCCCAACCTGTTCCTTCTTTAATGCTACTAAATATTTCCCCGTAACTCGACGTGTTATTCCATTCTTTCCTCTTATATATCGACACATTTCTATCCGACTGCGGCAGAACAAGTGCACTAGATCTACTACTGTGCTGCGAAAAATGCCCACACAACTCTCCGCATATAAGACTTCTTTATTTCTTTTTGCGGTGCTGGCGGGGAGGGATAGGAGAGCGGGTGTGTGGACACGGAGGATGACCCTTGCCTTCAGTAACGTGAGTGTGGAGTGCCATGCATAAGCGCACAGTAGTAAACACAATACTAAAAGTACTGAGCACTAGAGACTTGAGTAATTTTTTTTCCCACAAAACATTCGTGCGCCATCGATACTAGGCCTTGACCTAGATTTCTTGATTAACTGCCGTGCTGTGTGTGTATCGGTATCATCACATCTTCTGAAGAAACAGTCAGGTCGAGGTTAAAAAAAAATAAATTAAAGCACTGTGCATTTGATAGCTACAGCATTTCGCCGACATCGGCAAATTTTTGCAACGCAACTGCTCCGCACATCAGTGATAATAGATATTGGAGGAATGGGGGACAATATGCCGATAATTAAAAGAAAAGGGACATACAGTGATACAGTGTAATTGCATTATTTATTGGATACTTCACATTATGGTGATGTTTGATTCCCCCCCATCCCCCTTTTTTTTTTCTCTTCCACCACTATAATCTGCCATTTCGACTTTCTCTTTACTCGACACAAGTCAGACGGTCCCACTGATGTCGAGATATTAGGATTACACCGTATGTTTTACTTTTATCATGGTAGAAGATAATGTTATGGAAAAGTTCACACAAATATTTGTTATTAGTTAACAGAAAACACAGCATGTTGATTTCACCTAACCATTTGACATCATTGCATCATTTTTATATCTACAGCCTCACCCTCCAAAGTCCATCCTTACCGGTATTGAAGAGGCACTAATGATAATATTTTAAATATGAAAGATCTGTTAGCTGTCAACTGCAATTGTTGTGTGATGATGGTCAGCATATTTATTTAATACTAGGTTATTTCATTTCAAAGTAATGTGTCAGACTTTATGAGAACTAAACTGTCATGCAGCTGCAAAATGAATGTAATGCTGAAATAAGATTTACAGTAATACAGTGCTTTGCCATTGCATGGCAGTATAACTTCAGGTTTTACATTGACTTTGTCTTGGATTTCAGTGCTTGTACTTATGGGAAAAATCTGGAACTGGTGAAATTTCTTCTAGAACAGCCAACAGTTGATATTAACTGCCAGAGTAAAGATGGACATACAGCTCTACATAGTGCCTGCTACCATGGCCACATCAGATGTGTACAGTTTCTCTTGGAGAATCGTGCAGACATGAATTTGGCAGCTGCGGTTAGTGATCAGAGTGGAGACAGTGAGAAAAGGGAGGAACAGACAGCATTGATGTGGGCCTATGAAAGAGGTTACTTTGTTGTTCTGCGCTGTTTGTAATACATATAATTATTTTCATAGAAAACGAAATTTGAAGATGTCATGTGCAGCCAGCCATGAAAAAATAGGTCACTATTGCAAGTGAGGCAATTCTTTATGGATTACATAACGTTACTCTTTTATACCAGTGCATCTCTATCATTATACATCTTTCTACACATAATTTATGTCTGTCTGTTATACCAGAGTCCCCCAGGACTCAAAGAAGAATTATCAGTTAGCAAACTTTATTCACTCAAGACAGGATGAATACTTTGGTTTCTTTAGTTTCTTTGGTTAATCTTGCATCCTCAGGGTTTGATTCTATAGTAACATTGCTCAAACATTATAAACGCCCCAGTGATGAATCAGGTTGTGGCGAGTACTCACAACCAGGGAGTTTGGATGGATCTTATGTGGCAGTGCCTTCACCATTAGGGAAACTACGCAGTATGACTAAAGGTGTGTACACACTTGATATGTGAGTTTTTCTATAAAATTGGTATTGAAAATTTCTAAGTGATCATAATTAGAAGATAATGAAACAGTTTTCAGATCACTTTTCAATTTTAAAAGAACCAAACGTAAGGTGGTCAAACCCTTGACCGTTACGGCGTGACGAAAAAGCCCATTTTTTTTGGGTCATAAACTTTAGTTGTAAAATTCATGTCCCCTAGATGGGCCTGACGTCCCATCTTTACATATGTGATGGGTAAAAGGACAAACTTAGTTACCATAATGGTAGCAAAGTTAATGGTTTTTAAGTTTATATGAGAGAAAGATAAAAGTGATCGTTACAGCGTGACAGTATGAAAAATCAACTGAACATAGAAAAAAAAAAAAAATTACAACGTACTGTTCCTGGTTTTTCTTTATTTTTAGGAATCTGAATTTTATTAACAAAAAATTTGTAAATTTAAGTATGTAACAGCTGAGATTTTTCTAGCACGTTATAGTAGGGGGAGTTAGCTGATCTAACTACAACCCTTTAGTAAACGAAACTATTACAGCTGTAGAAAAAATAAACACGAGATCCGACGATCGATTAAATAATACTAAAGTTTAATAACTGTATACTCAACAATAAAATACTAGGAAGGACCAGCGAACAACTAAATATCCTGCGCCACACGAAGAAAAAAACTACTCACAAGGAAGGGAGGGCAAGGTCACTCTGGCGAACATCAACAATAAAATGAAAAAAGAAGTGAACACATGCTCAGTCACCAGTATAACAAGCAACGGGGAAGGGCAAGGGGTAGCTTGCAGATGCTACACAACTCCCCAATTTAAGTTGAATATCTTTCAAATCCAAAAACATTATACAGTAGTCTCCGTCTAAGAACTCGCCACCTTAGAACCCGCTGTTACCGAGAAACCGAATTTTTTCACTATAATTTACATGTGTAAGAACCCGCTCTGCAATGAAAAATCCGCCTAAGAACCCGGCATTTGACCGTGAGACAAGCACACTTTTATGTAAAATTTCGATATTAAACACAAAATTCTCTTTCAAGTTGACGGAATAGAACAAAGCCACACAGTACAGTGAAAGAGAACAGGTGGAGGGAAGGTAGGGGGAGGCGAACCGCACAAAGGATGGAGCCCAGTTACGTCTTTCGTGTGCAAGCAGGCCACTCCTAGACTAAATTAGCATAGTCATTACCTAACATCTATTGTTGTCTGACTCGAGGGGCAGAATTTTATACGTAATTGACCACGCGCTTGGTTTGCATGGCACATGTACATGTACTGAGGGCTGTATGTGGTTATTACACATGGTATCACTGGGCCTCGTGTTGTATCCGCCTAAGAGCCCGGTCCGCCTATGAAACCGCTTTTTCTGTCTCCCGTTGACCGGGTTCTTAGGCGGAGACTACTGTACAGCGTCTGCAATATGATGAAATAACAATCTTATAGCAATCCCAATCTCACAATGGTAGTTGATAATCCTATTACAATTAATAACAATCTCAGTGCCTTCCCAAATGTCATCACAAATACAATACAATGCAGTATCCTTTGCATTATCAATACAATGACCAATACAATACCATTGCAGTAGTATTACAAAACTAATACAATACCATCATTGGGATAAAACAATGGTCAGCAGTATTATTACAAATCATATATGGTGAAACGATGGCCCATCGTTTACATAATGCTTCGTGCACGAACCATAGCATATAATTCGTTGTACACAACATGGTTATCTCAAAAATGTATAACTCATAGGTACAATGGCAAAATACCAATAAATATCGACCACTGATCAGGGTCTAGTTTCATCATACTGGGTCAAAATAAGTTACAATAATGCAATATAACACTGCCCAAGCTTGGACCACTCGTAAATTACTTCATTGCAACATAATACAAACACTGCTTGCTCGCAGTTTCCATTGGGTTACATTTTCAAAAATTACATATCAAGTTCCATAGGTAACAAATAATATGACATAGCATAAAATCAAAATGTGACTAATACATCATGGCTCTCTGTCAGCCATCAATTCAATATTCAGTCACAGATGAACTATGTCCCCAAGTACAGTACAATTGCCGTTCTAGAAATTCATCTAGTAGGCAAAACTATGGGTTACAACGCATTTCACTGATAGTGTACTACTTTAACATATTCTGCTGAGGAAATCGGCACAGACATTTTCTCTGCCTTTTACCTAGTGAATCCTGAATCGATAGGACTGTAAAAATAAATTCCATCGTAATAACTTTGGACTATCAAATTTGGCAGAGTTCAAAAACTCTAATGATCAATGGTCAGTTTGGAGCACAAACTCCTCTCCATACAAATACAAAGTAAACTTTTTTACAGCCCAAACAATAGCTAAACATTCGCGCTCTGAGACCGAATATTTTGTCTCACGAGGCAATAGCTTACGACTAGCATATGCCACAGGGTACAACTTTCTCTCGTGTTCCTGCATAAGGATAGCCCCTAACCCGCGATCTGATGCATCAGTTGCTAAGACAAACTCTTTGGAAAATTCTGGCAGACATAACACGGGTTTGAAAATAATGGCATTCTTCAAAGAAGTGTACGCTTTCTCTTGCGTTTCTTCCCACTGAACTACATTAAGCTGACCCTTTCTAAGTAAATCAGACAATGGTGCTGCAATTGCTGCAAAGTTAGGAACAAACTCTTGGTAATATCCCACTAATCCTAAAAATGCTTTCACTTCCTTCTTAGTGGTGGGTCTGGGTGCGTCTCGCACCTTACATACATTCTCTTCTAATAGTCCAATCATACCTTGTCCTACTGAGTGTCCAACAAAGTCGACTTCAGACGTTCCAATCAGGCACTTGGATGGTCTTGCAGTTAATCCAGCTTGGTCCATCCTCTGCAGTAGGTCCTTGAGTCTTCACACGCTCATCGAATGTCTCTGTATGGATCAGCAGGTCGTCCACATTGTTCATTCCTTGGATCAATGGCTTCACGATCCGGTTCAGTGTGGCTCCTGAGTTCATCATCCCAAAAGGCATCCGGGTGAATTCATAGTGTTCGCCCATGGTGACGAACGCCGGCTTTGGAATGTCCTACTCTTTGACTTTCACTTGCCAGTATCCCTTGCTCAGGTCAATCCGAGAGAATATTTTTCCTCTCTGAAACACTTCCGATGGCGCTGCTGTCAGATGAGGGTCAAATACTGTGATCTTGTTTAACCTCCTGTAGTCGATGCAGACTTGGTTGGATCTGTCCTTCTTCTTGACGACAACAACCGGTGAAGCATAAGCTGATGAGCTCCTTCGAATGATGCCCAACCTTTCCATGGTGGTAAGCTCCTCCTTCAAGGAGTCGCGCATAGCGTAGGGCACCGGGTATGGTCGTTGACGAACTGGTACTTCTGTCGTCAGGTCGATGCGATGTTCACCCAACTGGCAGCATCCAGCATCCAGGGAGATTGGTGAAGACGTGTTGGTAATCCTTCGCCACATCGCCGAGTTGTTGACGTTGTTCCGGCGTCAGTTGCGTTCCATACTGGACATCTCGGTAGTCTTCCTTCTGGTCCCAGCTCCCTAGGTCGGCAAGGTCCTCCACCGTTCCACCGTTGTCGCCTTCCAGGTCGCAGTCCTCGATGACTGTCATGCCAGCTGACTCTACAGGTTGACTGTCATCCATCAGGTCGTCCTCTGCCAGTACAGTCTCAGCACCATCACCGCCGTCGTTTCTTATGGCGTCGACATGTCCAGGCGTAGTATCGCTCCTATTGTTGTCCATCCCACACATCTCGGTCACAACAGGTGTCGGTTCCAGTGCCACTGCTGCTGCTTTTGACGTCCTTGGAATGTATCTCTTGAGGAGGTTGGCATGCAGGGTCTTTTCTTTTGCACCCATCTTGACTCTATAGTCGTTGACGCTGACAACTGAGACTACCTTATATGGTCCCTTCCATTGGACTAGGAGCTTGTTAATGTTCGTCGGCAATTAACACCAACACTTCATCTCCGGGCGGAACTTCCTCTCTCTCGCCTTCCGGTCATAGTAGGTCTTCTGTCTACCTTGAGCCTTGGAGAGTTCTTCCGTCGCTAGCTTCCATGTGTCCTCCAGCCTCTCCCATAGTTCCATGACGTACTGGTAACTGGTTTTCGTCTCTGGCTCCTCTACGTCCTTGGTCCATAGTTGTTGTGAGATGTGCATTGGTCCTCTCACAGTTCTCCCATACAGCAACTCGAATGGGGCAAACTTGGTCGACTCTTGGGGAACTTCACGATATGCGAAGAACAGCGGGTTGATGTATCTGTGCCACTGCTTGGGTTGCTCTGCGCACAGTCGTCTCAATGTTTTCTTCAGCGTGCCGTTGAATCGCTCCACCAACCCGTTGCACATAGGGTGGTAGACTGTAGTGGTCGACTGTCGAATTCCCAGTAGTCTATTCGTTTCCTTCATGACATCTGACATAAACTGGGTCCCTTGGCCCGACAAGATCTCTTCGGGCACACCCAAACGGCTGTAGATGTTCACTAAGGCTTCTGCTACCGTTTCTGCGTCGATCTTCTTCAAGGGTGTGGCTTCGGGGTAACGAGTAGCCTAGTCTATATACACCAGGATATACCGATGTCCACCTTCACTTGGGGGGTCGATAGGTCCTACTAAATCCACGGCCACTCGCCTAAATGGTACGTCCACTACTGGCATACTCTGCAGGTGCACCTTTGGGGTCGCTCCTTTGTTCACCGTCCTCTGGCATATGTCGCATGAGCGGCAGTATCTCGCGACGTCACCTTCAATTCCAGGCCAATAAAAATTGCTCATAACTCTGTCTTTGGTTTTCTTCACGCCGAGGTGTCCTCCGACGATCGAGTCGTGGGCTACACTCAGTACATACTCTCTCAGTTTCTCGGGTAGTACCACCTGCCTTATAACAGTCGCCTGTCTCAGGTCCTTGTAGATCCGGTACAGTACTCCTCCATGTTTCTCAAAATGAACAGATTTATTGCCTCTATTAGTTGGGATCTTCTTCTGCTCTAACTTCCTAATGACTTCGTCTTCTTCTTGGAGTCGGATAAGTTCCTCTCTGTCCACTCCCGCGTGCCGTAAGGCGTCTTCACGTCGATAATGGCTTCCTCCGCCGCTAGCAAGGAATTGTCTATCCTCGCGATGAGTTTCTTCCCACCGGTGAGCTGTCCGTCGTCCACCAGTGATCGCCGCACCACAACACCTTCACAGCCGGTATCTCTTGGGACGTCTACTGCTCGATTTCCAATCAAGCCCTTCATCACTGGTAACTTCAGCTTCTCCACAGCCCTTCCGTTACTGCATCCTCCACACGTAACAGGCACCGCTAACTGGAACTTCCCGTCCTTCATTACCGCTTGAACGTTGATGCTGGTGTCAGTCGTCGTCACATCCTGTCTTGACGACTCATCCACCGCTATAACTACGGCCGCTGCCGCCTTGTTCGGCTTGCCTCGTCCCATTTCCTTCTGGGCTGGACACATCTTCAGAACGTGGCCTGGCTTTCCACAAAGGTAACATTTCAACACACCTTTGTCGTTTATCTTGGTACGTCACTCCGTCGCCTTGTGTCCCGGCCTCTGGCACCTATGGCAGACCTGTGGGCTTCTGTCTCCGTTGGGCCTCTGTCGCACTGGCAGGCTCTGCTGTCTGGCGCTCCCGTTGAGTGTCCGGTTCCTCGCTACCAGGTACGCCTCCGCTGAGTCTGCGATGTCCTGTAGCGTTTTCGGTTTCTTCTCCCTCACATGGGTCGCAAGGTCTGGTGGGCAAGCATCCATGAACTGCTCTCTGACAAACAGGTCTCTCACTCCTTCGTAGGTCTCCTCCGTCTTCGACAACTTTATCCACCTCTCTAGATAGGTCTTGATCCTGGTCAAAAACATTTCAACATCTTCTCCATCTTCAGGCTTACCTTGTCTGAACATGAGTCTGTATCCGTCCTCTGACAGGTTATACCTCTTCTGCAAAACTCCCTTGACCTTGTCGTAGTCCTTGGCTTCGTCGATCGGCAGTCTGCAGAAGCACTCCAACGCTCTCCCAGACAGTAGGGCAGACAGTGATGTCGTCCAAGTGGATCTGGGCCATTCAGCTGTCTCGGCAAACCTCTCAAACCGCAGCAACCAGCTATCCAGATCGTCCTTCTTGTCCTGAAATGCAGGTAGCTTGGGTCTCTTGAAACTGGCGTGGTCGTCGGTCCTCTGCGCTGAGTCATTGCCTCCACGTTGCTGGTGGATCCTGTCTGTTTCCAACTCGTGGTTCATCCTTTCCCTTTCCAGCTGTCGTTCAGCCTCCTTCTCCTGTCGTTCAGCCTCCTTCTCCTGTCGTTCAGCTTCCTTCTCCTGGCTCTGTCGTTGAGCCTCCTTCTCCTGGGCCTGTCGTTGAGCCTCCTTCTCCTGGGCCTCCATTTTAAGCTTCTCGATTCGCTCATGAGCTTCCAGCTGTCATTCTCTTTCCAGGCCTTCACGGATATAGTCTCCTTCCCAGTCTGGCATCTGCGTTTTTTGCCAAATTGGGGCCTAAAATTTGCCAAATTTTGTCAAAAAAACCCCAAAAATTTGTCGAGAAATTTGCCAAAAGGGCCCACATTTGTCAAAAACATTTGCCGGGCAGAATTAAGCATCCCAGCAAATATGAACATGCTATATGGAAAAATAAATAAAAAAGACAATTTATAGTTAAAGGAGGCAGCCTTTATTATTTCCAGCACTGTAACTGTAACACAAATACTCTCAAACTTTCAGGCAATCACATACTCCCTCTCATTCACAACACTACCGCTATTAATTATCAAACTTTCACACCTACATACTATCTCAAACACACTCTCTCTCACACTCAAAAAAAGAGGCATCAGTGAACTTATTGTAGTAAAGGAAAACTAGTCCTTTGATGTTGTCTTCCGTGAGTCTACGCCTTCTGGAAGACCCAGCGTCTTCTGCCGCTTGGCTGTACCACTGCTGGCGTCTGCCACACGCTTCATGGAGTCTTTGTGCTTTATGGTTGACGCGTGGATGTCCACAGATGACTTCCTTTTATGATTAAGCACAATGTTGCACGAGATGCAGAACAAGAGCTGACCACTGACATGTGTCCAACTCTTGAACTCACTATGCCTTTCTTGAATTGTTGTGTGCCTGCCACACTTTGAATCTTTTTTCAGGAAACGATCCATGACTGAAATGACTGTTTGCGCTTAGATCTAGATCTAGATGACTCTTGATTGATTTGATGATCCAGGTACTGGTAGGCTTCGTGTTGGGGAGGGCAAGGTCACGGAGTACACTCTGGCGAACATCAACAATAAAATGAAAAAAAGAAGTGAACACATGCTCAGTCACCAGTATAACAAGCAACGGGGAAGGGCAAGGGGTAGCTTGCAGATGCTACAAAGTAGGCTTTTTGTATTTGTACAATTATATAACTCTTAAAAACTCTTTCATCAATAAACATAAAACATGAACATAATAAAAAGTAAAAAAAAAAAAAGAAAGAAAGAAAGAAAAACAATTTATAAACAAGTTGATTTCTACTAAAAAAAAGCATGTTTGCTAATATATCAAAAGAATTTAGAGAGATCAATCTGAAAAAAATAGTGACCCCGTTTGTTTTCCAGGTTTCAAAAAATGAACTTCAATAAAGAATTCAGATTTCTCAATCATTTGAGCTACAAAGTTTTTGGTTCGAGATTTTCCCATAACTTTGGCCACAACAAAATCACCAATAAATGGGTCACTTCTTTCAGCAGAAGTGGATTCATGAGATGTAGACTTGCTTTGAAAAGGCTTGAAGACGTGTGCTAACAGTTTTTTTTTTTTACTGTGGAGAGAATACTCAACTTTAAAGGGCTGGAAAGCTTTGACAAAATGTGTATTTTGTGTTTGTGGAATTGGTTGCACATTTTCCCAAATTTCAGATAGGCTTTCTTCTGATGCTCTGATGTCCTCAGAAGCCACAAAAATGACTTTAGTCTTCACTGACCTTTCACTGGCAACTTCTGAAAAGTCCTTTGCATTTGAAACAACCTGCCCTGCCAAATTTGAAATCCAAACTGTCCTTTTCACACCCCTCCCAATGCCATCCACTGCACCCTTTCCATGAGACGTTGCGAAGAAATGCCAGGACAGATTTACTTTCAGTTCATTTTTCAATACAGTAAGATAGGAGAGGACAAATTTTTGCTTAAACTGGGAAGCGGCACCATCTGAAAATATGCTGACATGTTCAATTTCTTTGTGTTCAGTTTGCAGTGTGGTGATAAAATTTCTTATAAAAAAGATAATGGCTACTTTGTCATGATTCAAATCATCTGTTACAAAGACACAGGAGCTGACACATTTTTGTTAATCCAAGCACAAGTTGTAAACAGTGACACTTGTTCATGGCTCCAATGAGCACTTTTGATTTCATTTTGGTGTATAATAGCATAATTTTCTGCAAAATCTTCTTGTACAACCACATTCTTTCCATCGTTTCAGCCAAAACAGCTCATAAAAAAAAATAATTTAACATAAATATTATCATTCATTATCACAAAATACACACATTTTCTTAAGTTCAAAGACTTCAACCATATATCCATGTGAGCCAGGAATGTCTTTAAATTGATTTTGGAAAACAAGTTTGATGTAGAGAAATTAATCATGGATATATTGTCACTCATCAGATTGACAATCACCTGTTACGGCGTGACGCTGTTTCAATTATTGACAGCTCTTTTATTTTTTAACCAATTTTGTTTAAATTTGGTTTGTGTATATCTCATACCCTGGCCATAAGTCAGTTCAAAGGGTATTTTGATTTTTTAAGTTTCTTAGTTTATACATTAAAAAAGGGGAAAAAAACGTTACGGCTTGACATGTTACGGCGTGACAAACTAACCTCATTTGTTTTCTAAAATTCTGTCAGTACTAAAATACCCAGTCCAACAAAACTGGTGTACAATTGTTCCTTTATAAAGGGGCTATCATGTGGACATTAAGGATGCATCCTAATTATAAACCAGGAACTTCAGCAGATGTTTTAAAACATGCACCTACTTTCTGGACCAGAGTGAAATTCTGGCCAATTTTTACCCAACACTAAATAACGAATAAAATAACGTCCTTGACCTTCTAAAACTCGAAAAATTAATATGGACCTTCAACCTAGAGTCTTTTACCTGTAATTTAAAACCATGGTCACCGATACAAACCCATTTTGAAAATTTTGACCTCAGGACCTACTTGCTTGGAATCACCCAAAGGCCTTTACAAAATGTTGACTGCTCCTTGTAGGTAGACGACTTTCTTGTCTGCTACAAGGACCGCCGTATATATGGAATAGAGCGGAAACTGCAACTACAACTCAACACCGTCCAGAAGTGGGCAGATACAAACGGCTCTAAATTTTCCCCCCAGAAAACCATTGCCGTCCACTTCAATAATAAAAGGAAGTTCACAGAGACGCAAATCTCTACCTTCACGGAAATCAAAGAATTCCTGTTAGAGGCGAGGCGAGGCGAAATTTTCAGGACTTATATTCGACAAAAAATGAACTTTTAGCCCTCATATAAAATACATGTACCTTAAATGCTCCTGTCAAAAAGCTCTTAACATCTTAAAGATCATATCAGGAACTGAGTGGGGTGCTGATCGAGTCTCCATGCTACATCTCTATCGCTTCTTGATCAGATCCAAGCTAGATTACGGTTGATTCATCTATGGATCAGCTGAACCGTCATGCCTGAAAATGCTAGACCCTGTGCACCACCAAGGGCCACGCCTTGCTCTGGGTGCTTTCCGCACCTCTCCAGTCAAAAGTCTATGTGGAGGCAAACGTTAGATCTTTGACTTCACATTTATCTGATCTTACCCATAGGCATTTGAGGGCTGAAAGTTAGCCCAAAGAGAGAGGATGAAAAAAACGTGAAGGGCGCAAAGTGGCCATTATCGTGTCCAACGTGCCGTTAAACTCAAACTCAAACCCGACTAGGTCATACCCACCTCACACGATTTTTTACTTGGGAGGGAAGATCAATTGTGTGGCAAGCAATGGCCAACTATAAATAAAACACATTTTAATTGAATGTGTAGACTTCATGCGTATATATCCGAAGAAGACCTGCTTGTCCATGAAAGAATTATTTCAGCTCATCTTGTCATTTCTGAAAGAGGTGAAACTCTACAAGTTGATTTAACAGATTTTTATCATATTTACAAAATTCATAGACATACTTTACAGTATGGGCCTTTTCCCGTTAGATCTTTAACTTCGTTTTTATCTGATCTTACCTATAGGCATCTGAAGGCTGAAAGATAGCCCAAAGAGAGTTAACGGAAAAACCTTGAGAGGCACAAAGTGGCCTTAACGTGCCGACTCGCTGTTAAACCCAAACTCAACTGGCAAAGCTGAACCCATTCTTCTCCCTTATTGATGTCCTCGGTATTTCACACTAGACTGAGAGATTCCTTGGCTGCTGCCATCCAAGATTCCCATGTTTGATTCTTGCCCCCTTAGAGTCCCCTAGGATATGATGCAGAAGGTGCTCTTTCTTTCCAGTAACCCTTAGATACGTCCTTACCTGAGTGAATTTGTGACGTACCCTGAGACTGGGCAAGTCCAGGAGAAAACGCATACATACAATGGGCGTGTCCTTCATGCACCCCAAGAGTGCTTGCATTGCCTCATTCTCTGCACCCGTCCCAATTTCTCGATCTGGGTCTGTGAAAGTGTAAGGCATCCTGAACCATAGTCAAGAGAGGAGAGGACCACTAGATACATCATCACAAACAAAACACTCTGCTGTATACTGGCACTTGCCATAATAAATTACATGTACATCGAACTGGTCAATGTCTGAAGATAGTTAAAACAAGTTGTACTCATTATCCTGACGATGTCAAGCAGAATATTAACACTCTCACTACTCTGTCAGATTAATTGATAGTATGCACAATAAAACGCTTGTTTCAGCAAAAATGGTAAGCTTTCATGTTGGTAAAAACCTGACGTATGTGATACAAACTCATTAAAAATGAACTTTTTGCTTTAGTTTAGGCTAAACATTGCGGCATTATTTAGTATCAAGTGTCAGAATAAGGTACAGTGCTTGCATGCAAGCATGCAAAGCATTGTAGATTATTTTGTGTCATTTTTTAGCCATGTCATGCAAGCCACAACCAGGTCATGATTATTGCAATATTTACAAAAAATGATGAAGTTTAGGCCTGCAGAGTTTAAAAATGGCTAGGATATCACAGTTTTAAAATAGTGCTTAAATAGACACAGCAAATCAATCACCTAGTACAGTGGACATTGCTTAAGATGATGTCCAGGGGACATAAAATTTAACATCTTACTATCCGTTAAATCATCTTAGGCATTATTAAGTTATCTACCTTATATAAACTATGTTGATAAATGATGGAAGCAGTATTGTTATGTAGGTGACCTTTGGTTGTTTTTTTCTAAGGAGGGGGTATTTTTTGTGTGTAGGCCAATGTGTATTAGGGTGTGTGAGGGGATATTGTTTAGAAAGAAAAAAATATTCACCCAAAGCGATGGTGTCCATTATAACCAAAGGGCAAAAATTAGCACCCAATATTATCTGTCAGTCAACTTAACATTATATTGTTATATGACTGCCAGCATGGAAGATACGCCAACCAAACAAACATAGCTTGCATTTTCCTGTATTATTAAATTTATTTAAATGTGAATATCATACAAGACCCTCCCGCTGGTCACACTCGTATCATGTAGCACTGAGCCTAAACTAACACATAAACATCGCCCATCCGCGGTGACCGAGTGAGCATGGTATTTGACACCTTCGTGGATTTGCTGGCGCCGACTGTTTTTGCTCCGTGTCCCTTGAAAACGATAGAATCTCTACTGTGTAGATAAAAAGAAAAAAAAGTTAAACAATTGTGGCCACGCGTGTCACGGTACGTTCACACCAAACTGGCGACAATGGACATGCAATCACGACCGAGCGACAACGGTACAAAGTTTCTCTAAATCATATTATTATCGGATTCAGACCAACCTACTCACAACAGACGAGTCATTTTCTCTCGCCCGTGCGACTTTTCACTTTTACCGCTGCAGTAAAATTTCAACGACACTCAGTCGTGGGATTGTTTTTCTTTAATCTCGCGTACTCCAAGCCGCCAGGCCCATGGCGTCTTAAAAAAGCACGGGCGGGATGCTTGAAGAAAAATTTAAAATATAATTTTTTCATCAAGTGTTATTTTTGAGCACAGATTTGAATTCAGCGACCAAAAATTAGGTACAGGCGGGAAGGCTTGGCGTTTTATCGCTTTATAAAGAATTTTTTTGGGTAAATATTCATGTTTAGTCATTTCAAAACGGGCGCTCGGCCATGTTCACATGACCGTTTGGTGAGAACAAACCATTACAGTACACCCACGTGGGTAACCCTTTGCTTTTTCTCTCTATCGTAACCTACGCTCTCAATGCCCGACCTGAGTAAAATCAGTGGCCCTGTGAATGTTACGATATCAGATGCACCGTTTACTATTATACTGCATTATCGATCCACCTGATGAATAATACATAGCAATATATTTGAGCTCGCATGAGTGCGAGGGATCAGTGATGCCAGCAGAATAAAGTTAAAATCCTACACTCATGGACAAAGCGACCACATCCAGTCGTACGCATGGCGCCTCGGGCGCACTCTGGGTAGGTGACATAACAGGTGTAAACAAGGCGAGGCAGACAAAGAGCAATGGCAGGTATGAGCTGTAGCGAAACGACGATTACGAAAGATGACCGCGTGTATTTTGACCATGACACGGTTTAGGAAAATCATACTAAGCATTTTTTTTCCTCTTTGGGACTTCAAAATGAGATCACACAAAGAGTAAAAACGGATAGAAAGATGTCTTACTATGTGTTTTTTTCCCACGGAAATGAGGCATTGGGGAAGGGATAAAAGAAAAACATCATACTAAAAGAAGATCATTTTAAGCGACTTCATTTTAAGTGGAGTCGACTGTATGTACAGATAAATTTTGGGACATACAAAATGACCCGAACCAGTTTTGTGTCACCAACAATGTCAGTCATGCGAGACCTCATGAGCTATTTTGTTTGACTAAAGCTTTAACATATTGGGTTGAAACCTATGTTCATGAATGTTAAAACTGTCCTTTATTTAAAAAGCATATTCAGATCAAATTGGTTTGGGGAAATGTAAAATGACAAGCATCATACTTTTATGCCCATTATGACAAAAGAAAATCTGTGTCAGTGATGCTACTTGCCATGCAAGGACTAGGCTGGGAGTAATTTCTAACTTGAATTACTCATCCGTTTTCTTTTTCTGTCTGTGAAGATTAGGAGATTAAAACACGAGTTTCATGGACAGAAGAAATACTCAGTGACTGACAGGGCATTGGAATAGGTAAACATGTATTCTTACATGACACGATGATCCACGCAGATCTACTCTCACATGATGTTATGACCCAGAATGTTGATTGACTTTCTGTGACACCATAGTCAAATCAGGGGAATCTAGGACATCTACATTGTAAATCCCATTCCTCTGCAAGTGTAGACACCTTGTTTAAAGGCAGGTTAAGTTCTGAACTACTAGATCAGCAGAAACATAATATTCACACGACACAACAGCAGATTTGCAGACTTGCATGGTGATGCGATCAGCTGATGATCCAGGGTTTGTTTGTTTTATGAAAAACATATGATAAAACTGGAAATAGGTGACGAGTATTTTTTCATTCGGATTATTTTGTACTTGTCAAAACAAGACAACAGAAAAAATAAAAAAACAGCAGTGAACGATCCAAAGCCTACGAATACCTGCAAAATGTAAGATGACACAGAACTAAATCGCTCACGGTGTCACTCTGAAAATTTGTAGACATTTTTTTGCATTTCTCATGAACGGATTTTTAAACATTTGCTTAATCCATCCAAATGTACACAATGTTGGAACCATAAGCAGCTGTGAATTTTAGCAAACAGATTCCACATCGGTATCTTTGAAATGGCGCAAACTTGCCATGTGAGTACATAATCTTTAAACATCCAAGATTTGCCAACAAGTAGAAGGAAAGACATCCTAACAAGATTATGAGTCTGTATATTTCCATAAAGTCAAATGAAGTACACACAATACAATACATCAAGATAACAACCCATGTGAATTGTACATTGTCAGTGGTGACAAAATTGTGTTGCTTTTATCTTTGATGTAAGTCAGTTTCTCTTTATTGTGCGGGGGTTGTATCATTTTATTTTTGTTATTTCTTGGGGATTTGCTGTTTGTTTTGATACCTGAGCCAACAACATTAAGCATTCCTTTGATAAGTTATTTCTTCTGAGGCACCCTTCACCCAATGATCTTTTGAGAATAGCTCATATCCCTGAGAAATTTGTTGAATGTTGTGTTGGGTAATTTCAGCAAAAGGATTGTAGGCCTCCACTTGCTGACGTAACTGATGGCATCAGTGTAACTTTCTCACATTGTATCACATTGAATTTGGTTGACCAGACTGGTTAAGATTCAGCGTGCCGCTTGTCACAAGTTTTCTCTAACTTTGTCAGAAAGATTTAACACAGACCCACCGAGGTCTTGCAAAGTCAGAAGTCACATTATACACGAGTAGAATAAATTTTTACCTTTATTTTCAGCATAAAATAGGGGGGTTGTATTGTACATGCGGTCTCAGTCATGGCAATACATGTATCGTAAACGCGTTCATTTTTTTCCCCTGGGAAAGAAAGTATTGAAAGTGGAGTGTAGTTATCTGTTATGTATATTGTATGTAGCTCTTCACAACATGCCAACAATTTCATGTGCACAAACTGTTGGAATGAGTAAACTTGAAAGAAATAGAGCATCTGTTGCACATATTCATTTTGTCAACTAGTGACAGCAATGAAATTATGACTTCTGACTATTCTTTCATGCACACAAAAACAACACTTTCACACGACTGTGTAAGAAATTTGGAGACTGCTGTTGTTTGTTGACTTGCACATTCAAAGTTCAGGTTTGCATTTACTGTGACTCACATTGTGCTTTAGGTTTATGCAATTTACAACTTCAGATTTCGTCCTCAGAAAAAATTGATGTTCTCCAGCTGAGAGCTACTTTGTCACATCAGTTCCACTTGCAAATTACTGATCTGGAATTCCAAGAAACCATTGGCTCCGGGTCTTTTGGGAAAGTCTATAAAGGGAAATGCAAAGGGCGAACAGTAGCAATCAAAAGGTATGCAAAGCCTTTTGTGTTCCAGCCATTTTGGGTTTGTTAATTGTTTCTTTCTTTTGTATGTCATTTTTGTTTTCAAATGCATTATCAGTTTATTTATATGTCAACCAGTCATAGTGTGCCTTTTTGATCCCAGAATATCATACCATTGTAGAAACTGCTAAATAAGCTAGCCCAGATATTCTAAATGTAAATATCAGTTTTGAATTGTAATAAGTTTCTATCAAAGTGAATCAAGCCCACCTAAAATTGTGGAAAATTTGGATACGTTGCATGTGAGAAGAATATTATGTGCTGAGCTGACTTTATAATTGTAATGTTTAAGTTGTTGGTACTTTATTTCCACATAATACTCAAATCCAATGTGCCCACCCTTGAACAGATACAGAGCCAGCTCTTTTGGCGCCAAGTCTGATGTGGATATGTTTTGTCGTGAAGTTGCAATCTTGGCAAAACTCAACAGTCCTTTTGTTATCAACTTTTTAGGTGCATGTTTAGATGACCCAAGTGTAAGTATTGCCCAACTTGGCATGGTTTGCTGATTTGAATGCTTTTATCTGGACAAGTTTTCTGAAAAAGAAATCTTTATATTCCCCTAAATTATGGGTATATATACAGAGGTTGGAACCTGTGATGCTGATGAAACCCAGTAGTTAACAATGTAAAAGATATTTAAAAAGTAGATCTCGGTATTTTTTATTCTGAGAAAGGATGACACCGGGAAATGTCATCAGATAAGTTCACCCACCAGATTTAGCACTTATGTCGAAAACATGTTAAAAAGATTAGATACATATCGTTGTCCGCATGATAAAACCTCACAAAGCTGGTTTGGGAAATTTTACCGGAGAGGGAAAAAACTGATTTATTTCCAAACCACAAGTCGCAGGCTCTTGAAAATTTCTCACTAGTATACCTTTACCTTACAAATACACTGCCTAATGTTTCACCCTGATGATTTTGATTACAATTATGTTTTAGATGTTTAGCAGGTTTGATGACCCGAAATCCGCACGATAAAACCTCCTTATTTCTCTCACTGGCCAGCAAACCTCTTTATAAGATAAGATAAGATAAGATAAGATAAGATAAGATAAGATAAATTTTATTCGTCCTTGTACAAGGAAATTTGTTTTGATCATTGAATACATAACAATATAGTTACAGAAGCAGAAAGTATTATACATAGCGCGCACACACACATATATACACACACACTGATAAATTAACTAAATTAACAAAATTAACAGTGCACACAATATCCAGGCGTGTCTTCGTTTTGCCATTGTGAAGACTCGTTTTCAAGGGCAAATCAGATGTGTGCCAGACATGGATGAAGTTATATAGCGACAGGAGGAGGGATTAAAGTGATTTTAGGAAAAGTGGAGAAATATTTTGGAGAAAGTGGAAGACGGGTAACCGCAATGAAGTAATCTAGAAGACGTTAAAGACTTGGAATATGAACACATAAAAACATACATGAGCAATTATTTATATTGTGGGAATTAAAAAGAGGGTTTATCAATTAAAAAAAAACTTTAAAAAAGAAAAAAAAACGTGCAGACTTTCTCTTTCAGCATTTGAGGCACATTCTTTCCTCTTTTCCCATCATTCATCCTTTCCATGCTTTCCCCTTTTTTCCTCCCCCCCCCCCTTGATATTCTTCCTCTTACCGTGGCCTCATCTCCCGGCCCTGCCCTCCTTTAAGCCGTTATCCCCTCGTCCTGTGACACAACCCCACCCCCTCGCTTTCTCTCTCTTCACCCATCTCCCCCCACCCCCTTTCTCTTTCTCACCCGTCCACCCTTCTTCCTACTTTTCTCTCTTTCTTTCTCTTTCGTTTTTTCGCTCTCACATTTTATCTCTCTTCCTTCACCCAACCCCTGTCTTCGTTCTCCCCGACTTCCTCCCTCTCTCTCTCTCTCTCTCTCTCTCTCTCTCTCTCTCTCTCTCTCTCTCTCTCTCTCTCTCTCTCTCTCTCTTTCTCAAGATGCGAATTCACTTGGCATTAGCTCTCCTTCCACCTCATGCCACAAGAAGCATTCCACGTCATCTTTATTGGCCAGATTGTAGATTGATAAGTCGTGGATGTACAAGTTTGTTTTTGTAACATGAGGCCAGTGCATTTAGACCTGGAGCGAGGAGTTTTGCCTGCAAATCCATCGTTGTCAATGCAACATCCCCACGCACAGCAAGCAGTTTTTCCTGGGCCTTCCATGTTACCTCATCGTAGGACACACACGTGTCGCACTGACTTAGCGGTGTTTGAATATGGCCAAAATCTGTGTCTTGAAAGTATGTTTTCAAAAATTCCTTGGCTCACAGCCTGTTGGTCCATCTCTCTGCGGCGTTCCACATAAGTTCGATAGACCTCAGCCACAATTCTAAACTGACATTCCAGGCACTGAACCTATGACATGGTGGGAAGGCATCGTTGACAACAACTGCAGGAATCCCACTATGCGAAAGTCTTAGCTTTCTTTAGCTCCGTCATGGTGCAAAGTGCTTGTAGGTCTCAGTGTCCAGTTCCTCACTGACCATCTTCCTATGTGTTTACTACCATAACGGCACACACTTGTTTCCATATGGCTTTCAAATTCAGATGATACAGCAGCGTCCTCCTCCTCCAGTCAGATGTTTCAGAATTGCAAGAAGATGTGGCGGCCATTGTTTTGGTCTTCCATGACAGTCCCCAGAAGTAATCGATGAGTTGCTCCGGATCTTCATCCGTGACTTCCTGTCAAGAGTCTGTTAAGTATGCATGCTTATTTCTGTCTTTGCGCATTGCTCTGGAACTGCCTGCAGCTTGTAAGTCTTTGATTCTTTGGTAAGCTTCTTTCCAGTGTACTCTTTGCCATTTTCACGCCATGACAATCATTTTGCTTGGTTGAAGGTAATCTTTTGTTTCACTGGAATGACCTTTTTAGCTGAGTTAGAAGGATTCCACACCGATCTGTTCATTATTTGTTTCACACACTACATCTCATGGGCTGATTATGTCGTTCTCTTGATCAGTTTGCCGTTCCCACGCTGGTTCAGTGCCAGAGCATAGACTTTCCTGTCCCTCTTCCTGTACAGCGACAGTGACATTCATTTCTTGCTGGTTGTCAGGGGCATCTTGCATTACATTCACATTCTCTTGATGAGCCTCATCACTTTGCAACATTTGTATGTCTTCAGAGCATGTAAAGCATACTCAAACGACACTTAATGAAAGGATAGTCCGTTAATTCTTCATCACTGTTGACAGGCCATCGATAGTGGAATCATTTCAGACTTGTTCCGTAGGTCTGGTGGTCCAGCGCTGGCATTTCCCTTTGGACTATCTTTGCCACAGCGTTCTCAGAGTTTTGGTATGGCAATGGTGGATCATTAAGTTGATTGAGAAATTGTAACCTCAGTTTCTCTCAAAATGTCTTCTCCTCTTTGTGTCTTTGAAGGTGAACAAGGTAACTTCGATAAGCTAGAGCTGGCTTTCAGTTCTGCTACACTGGCTGATCTCCGTCTCTTTAATGTTGGTAGAGATGGAGCGTTCCCGTCTTTCAGCCGGCATAGTTCCGCTGGTGCTCCAGCAGTGGCACCTTCCAGCGACAGCATTCTCAAGAGTTTTTGGTTTTGCGATGACAGATTATTTGATTTTGGTTTTGTTTACATTTCTTTCGACAAAATAGGTTGTATGAATATACAAAATCGAAGTCCGGCTATGTTTGTAGTGAAACAGCCAAATTGTCCGTGCAAATTGCCATTGGAAACTTCAAAATATCAAGGGTCTATCATAGACAGTTAGTATTTAAGTGGCCGTACTCTCTTACAAGGAGGGAGAGGGGGTTGAAGCCAATGGTTAAGAATGTACAGTGGTTTGGGGAGTGGTGGGGGGGGGGGGAAGGAAAGCTCTTCGAGTATGAATGACCTCCTTTGATATGAAGTCGGCATGTCACATCGACAGGAGCTGTAAATGTGAAACGAAAGAAGGTGAGAATGTTTACCTATCTACATTTGCCACCGTCGGCGAACTTCAAAGTGGCTTGACGCAACATTGTGTAAGGGGATTAAAATATGATTATTGTCTACTTCTTTGAAGTCCATCTGGACCCCGAGACAGACATAAGGGAAGAAGCGCACACTTGTTGTCTAACAATAGAATGATTGTGTAATTGCCATCCCACCAACTGCAAAAGAAATTACTCTCAAGATTTAAAATGATAATAATAATAATAAAAAGAAGAAGAATCTCCGTGATATATAGCGAAATAAAACAGCACAATATCATTAGTTGTCTTTTATCCTTTTTGAAATGATTTAATATGTGATTCATGCAAAAAGAAATTTATTGCGAGGGAGCGGTAACAGTCAAATAGAAGAAAGGGGGGGGGGAGGGGGGGGGAAATTGCTATCAAACATCTGCGAACACAGGCCAGTGACAATGACCAAAGGATTAGTAGGCTGTTGTGCACAACCAGCTAATGACTGACCCACAAGCACCAACAGTCTTTTGTCAGACTGTCCTCGGGGGCGGCGCTAAGGATTTAGGAGTTTTTATCATGCGGACAAGTAGGCGGGCCAAACGCTTGACCCGCATGATAATACCTGCCAAAGAGTTATTGAGGTTTGATAGTGCGCATTCTGTGGCCGTGACGGATAAGGAGGTTTGCGGCCGAAACTTTGTTATTTAAAATTTTCACACTTGGGAATTGAATTTGGTTCTAATATTTTGTGAGGGGCACGGCTGTTCGAAATGGCCTGAGAGCGTGCGTTTAGTTTGCTGTGGCCAGGGGTAATAAATCTCGGTAGCCTGACAGGTGCAGGGAATTCCCCTAGGCGTCATGCGCTCGCATCAGCGTCCCGCACTATCCGGGTGGTCTAGCTTAGATATCACATTCTTTCACCCCATTATTTCACTATCGGTGCTAAAGTCAAATTTGTGTTGTGACCACTATGAGTTTGTTCTGCTTTTTGTGTGTTTGAGGATACAAATTATTCTGGTCTATTCATCTTAGTTCTTTCAGAAAACACGTTTTACAAACATGTGTATTTTCTTTAAAAGTTAAGGCATTGTTCACATTAATTAACCCAGATCTCGGTAATGAAGCCCACAAAATTAATAAAATTACATTCATATGAAGCAATATTCATTTACAATTACTGTGTGAAAGTTTCCCATGGCGCACACCTATAGTAGCTGAGTTATGCGAAGATTTTCTTCATACCCTCTATAGATTTACGTTATTGTTATCGTAGTATGGAGCATTGTAAGGAAAAACACATGGTTTTTTAATGAACTGTGCAGATTAAGCGATGAAAGAATGTTGACAAAACAAGAGAAAAGTAGAAACAGGCGATAGCTCTGATATGCAGACTTTAAATCTGACATTTTACTGTTTTTATTTTTACTTAGAGTGAGTCTCCTCTTTGTTTGAAGTCACTTCAAACAGAGAGGAGACTCATTCTAAGTATCTGTATTTTAAGTGCCACAACTCGAAAAAAAAATGTGGACAGAATTTGTGATTAAGGCCACGCCATCCATTGTTATTTGATTTGTGTAACGGTTAAGTGATCCACCATGCAGGTCAGTCCAGAGTACACACCAAACACACACACCGCGCGACACACTGAAACATTTCACTCAGACATTACAAGAGCACCTGCCCAATCCAAGTGTACACAATACAGTTAGACCGTTTACAGACAATACAGTCAACATCAGCCGAAATTAGCTTCACTCTGCCAGTCACTGCTCAATCCACCCATATAAATCAAGACATAACAATATTTCCCATTACTGAACCAACAATCCACCTTAGACACATCCAAAGACAATACACAGCCAACAGTAGCAGAAATTAGTTTTGACACTACCACCAACTGCTCAGTCCACGTCAATTAAACAGAAACCACAATTAGTTGATTGCGGAACACCTCCAATCTTCAACTCAAAGCGTGAAAAGTCCGCACAAGAACAATTCGCTCTGAGTAAAAACAACTTTGTAAAAGTCAAAACCGGAGAGCAGCCATCTTATTACCTAATAGTTACAGTACACAGAAAAGCCACACAGTTACAAACACATTCATGCAATCCAGTCTTTTACAAACATCTCAAGATTTACGGTCACTAGTTCAAGCAAAACAGCAGAGTGCACAGAAAACACAAAACTCTTTGGTTTCAGTCATTTGTCTCCAAACATGCTTCCAGTATTATGTTGTACTGCCGTATCGCAACTTGAACAACTTTTTTCCCTTCTAATTTGTGTTAATAATAGAAATTAGTAAGGAATGTCACTAATCAGAGGTGTGGCCTTAAGATTATTGATTTTCTGTTATTATGTTAGACTTATCGTACGCATTTATTTCATGTTGTCAGTGGTGTAATTTTGTTCAGGCATGCACTGTGATTCATTAGATATAGATTATTCATTCCCTGATGGAGTGCTTGTGTTAGTTTTATTCATGTCTATACTGCTTGGGATATCGTACACAATTCTTGGACGTTTGCATAAGTAACAGACATCTCATTTATATTTCTGTCTGTATCTTGTGAGTCAGTGGGTAAGTCTGAATTTGACCACGTGGATTTTTGAAAATGAATTGTAACTGAACGAGAAGTGTGCGTCAGTCCAGATTTATAGAACCAGAAAAGATAATAAATCACCTTTACAAAGATATCAATTTCATTACAATCCCGGGCTTTATACGGCTGAAAATTACAATTTAATGATCCACACGTTTAGTAAAAATAGTGGATTTTACGCCACTCTTTTCTTTTCTTTTATTCTTTAGAGATCAATGTCAAATATTAAAAAAATATACAAGAGAAAAGTTCACGAATTGGACTTTATGATGTTCACTTTATTAGAAGCATGCACTATGTTCTGTCTTGGCTGTGACTGTTTAAAAAAGTGCTAATTAGTGACAAGCCGACGGCATCGGCGGGCGTGGGTGCACCGGGGTGTGACTGACCTTTTGACCGCTTTTGACCTGGTCGCCCGGCAAGAAACTAAAAGCACGCCGAAGAACAGCCGTGGGGGATGGAGAATGGTCTGAACAATAGATTTTCGCGAAAAAACGATTTTCGCCAAAAATCTGCTTTGTGAGGTTTTATCATGCGGGCGATGATATCCCCTTCAAAAAATGAACCAAAGCTTGTCATTTTCCAAGATCTTGTTAATATTTTTTTGGGTTGCTGCAGTCCCTAATGACAGATTGTTAATTTAAATAATGAAGAATTATTCATATGTTGTGTAGTTACTAGTATATATTTGTTGTGTGGTTACTGGTATGTTTTGTGTGGTAACTGGTTTATCTCGTGTAGTTATTAGTATGTTGTGTAATTACTGGTATGTCAAAATTGGGCAAAAAGAGAAAGTTGTATGTAGCAAAGCCTCGCATAAGAAATACTACCCAAATGATACAGTGCAAATTGAAAGAGAAGACAGAAAATGTTCAATATTTCGGCTAGTGCCTTCATCAAGGAAAAAAAAAGGAAAAACAACAACAGAAAAAAAGAAAAATGGACATAAAACATTCGAACAATATAGGATTTCAATAGGAAATGTATAGAACCTAAACAGAATATGTTTACTTATCTGCGAGTTCTTGCTTGGTCAGCAGCACAGAAGCACGTCTGCCACTGTATGGAAGTTCGAAGTGACGCATTAGGTTTGTGTGGTGTAGAGTATGTTATGGGGTTACTGACGAAATATTATAAAAACCACAGGAAAACTGTGGGGTCGCAACAGGGCTATAAGCAATGTCAAAATTTGGCAAAAAGAAAAAGTTGTATGTAGCAAAGCCCTGCTTAGGAAATAATACCCAAACGATACAATGCAAACTAAAAGAGAAGACAGAAAATCCTCAATATTTTGGCTGCCGCCTTTGTCAAGAAAAAAAAAGAAAAAACAACAACAGAAAAAAATGGAACAGAGAAAACAATAGAACAATAAAACAATCGAACAATAAAAGATTTCAATAGGAAATTTATAAAAACGAAACAGAATATGTGGATTTATCTGTGAGTTCTTGCTTGGTTAGCAGCACAAAAACAGGTCTGTCTGCCAATGTATGGTGCATGGCAGATTTCATTGTTAGGCCTGTGGGCCTTTCC
Organism: Onchidella celtica; assembly: GCA_963931925.1. Taxonomy (NCBI): domain Eukaryota; kingdom Metazoa; phylum Mollusca; class Gastropoda; order Systellommatophora; family Onchidiidae; genus Onchidella; species Onchidella celtica. The sequence continues at coordinate 23,626,415 of OZ007577.1, forward strand.
ATTTCTTCTTATCTCAGAGTTTTTGACATTCACACTGGTGCCATTAGGAGGTTCTGAAAAGAGATTGTCAGCGGAAAACATGATTACACTAGACACTAGTGTCATCTCTCGATAACCTGAACATGTTGTTTAAGCACTGAAAATAAGCATTGTTGAGAGAAATGGGAGGGAATAAGAGCTAAATTGGGTTGTTAGACACTTACCTCAGCATTTGTTGAAATTGATAGGAAGGAAGCACACCTTGAGTTTGTAACTTCATGTTCTCATTTTCCATTTCACTTATGGAACGGAAAGTGCTGAGTTTGAACTTAAGACTGTCACTGACATATGATGAGACTTTCAGTGAAAACAGTTTAATGCCAGCTAAGGTTTCGGCCTTGCCCAAGATAAACTGTTCATCAGCTTCAGTTCACTGTGGTTATTCCAGATCTGCTTCACTTTGCAGGTTGTGTTAGATTTATTTTGTTGCTGTTTAATTGTTTGCTGTTAAGTAAGTCTTATTGCATTTCCTTTGCACATTAATGCCCTCCACATCTCATCAGCATTCGAAGTTGAACCTAGCATGAAATAGTGGTAATCTTTGCACTGGGCCGGTAGTTTGTTTGTCACTGTCCCATTGTGCAAACAATAACAGATAAAAGGCACATCTTCAGACAGAAAGGAATCAGCACAAAAAATTGGGTTTTGCCACTCTCCCCTCACCTTTTCTTGTCTGTACCAACGACATGAGCTTGTGGTGTGTGTGTTTGTTATGTAGCGGATAAAAGAAAGTAGACCGAATGTTATCATTAAACTGCACTGCAATTAAACGCCATCCAGAGGTGGGCAGATGCAGACAGTTCCAAATTCTCCATACAAAACGCCATGGCTGTCCTTTTTTGCAACAAAAGAAAATTTCACAGAGACCCAGACCTTTACCTCAATGAAAATGACCAAATTTCTTACAGAATGAAGCCCTATTTCTAGGCCTGATTTTTTACAAAAAAACTTAACTTTTAAGTTTTATTCCCCATATTAAGAATCTCAAATTATCATGCCAAAAAAGCCCTAAATGTTCTGAAGACCATTTCAGGAACAGAGTGGGGTGCGGACCAAATCTCCATAATACAACTCGACCACTTTCTGATTGCTGGACTATGGAAGCATAAACCGACATACCTGAAAATGCAAAACCCATTCACTACTAAAGAGCGTGTCTTGCTCTGGGTGCTTTCCGCACCTCCCCAAAATGAAAGTTTATATATGTAGAAGCAGATGAGCCCTCCCTGACAGACAGAGGAGAAGAGAGAAAGTATCGCTTCAGTATGGCCTGAAGTTGTCTTCACATCCAGACAACCCAGCCTTCCATTTAGTTTTCGACCCTGCAATCATCCAAAGTTTCAAAACCTTCCCTGAAGTCACCCTGCCCTTTTGCTTCTGAATCCAGACCCTGCTCACAGGAGCCAAAATCTGACCTTGCGAGTTGGAAGATGACCTGTTTCCTGTCATCCACTGTAACTAACACACAAACCTAAAATTATTCATGATCTTGCAGCTTGTCCAAAAGACAATACCATACCAGAAACCTGCAAACTAATGTTCAGAGAAGTCATCAACGAACATCCTGATGACAAACACCTCTACATAGACTGCTCAAAAGACCAGAGTTCAGTGTGGGTGCCACCTCATTTTTTAACTCGGACAGCAAAACTCACGGCCTCGGCCTTAACCCCAAAGCGTCTGTATTCACTGCATACACGCAGTCAACCTGGCCCTTAGTCTTATAACCAGATCCAGGAACTGATGATGTATTATCTTCTCTGACTCACTCTCTTGCCTCCAAGCTTCGAAAAACCCCAACATAAAAAATTGTAACATCAACAAACTGTCCAGCAGAGGATACAAAAATGCCCTGTGCTGGATACCTGGCCATCTCGGCATCAAGGGAAACAAGAGGGTGGACACCCTAGCCAACGAAGTGTTGAAGCTGCCACCAGAAAAGCTGAAGATCCCTCAGACTGATTTCAAGCTAGCCATAAACAACTACATGAAAAAGAGATGGCAAGAAATATGGGATGAACAAACTATGGATAAATTACACTTTGTCCAAGATGAACTTGGACGAATCCCCCTGAATGTATAGCATGCGACTGCCAGCTAACTGTCAGCCACATTTTGACAGAATGTGTGAATTTTTGGGCACATCTGAAGAAAGCATTATGCCTGCGGATCCACTAAAGAATTATTTTCTGACATGGACCCACAGCACTTCTTGTCATTTCTGAAAGAGGTTGAACTCTACAAGCTGATTTAACAGACTTTTATCCTATTGACACCATTCATATAGACATACTTTACAGTACAGGCCTTTTCCCCTTAGATTTTTAATATGGGCCTTTTTCCCATTAGATCTTTAACTTCACGTTTATTAGATCTTCATCATCATCATTGCCTTTCTCACCCTGGATCAGGGTATAGGCCACCAACAAACACTTTCCATCCCTCTCTATCATGGGCCAGCCTCTTTACATTATTCCAAGTCTTTCCGCTTCGTTGCACATCATTTTCTCTGGCTCTTCTCCACGTTCCGCGCGGCCTTCCTCTTGATCTCTTGCCCTGGGGATTCCAATCCAATACCTTCTTCGCGATGCTGTTTCCTGGCCTCCTGAGAGTGTGGCCGATCCATCTCCATCGCCTCCTACCAATTTCCTCTCTGACTGGGCTCTGTCTTGTTCTTTTCCAAACAATTTCATTGCTGACCTTGTCTGTCCATCTGATCTTAAGTAGCTTCCTCAAACATCTGTTGATGAAAACTTGGATTCTCTTTATGCAGGCCTGGGACGCATTCCAAGTCTCACATCCATACAACAGGACTGACTTCACGTTCGAGTTGAATATCCTCAGCTTTGTTTTTAGAGATATATCCTTGGTTCTCCAAATCTTGCTTAAGGACGTGAAAGCTGCCTGTGCCTTTCCAATTCGTGCTTTGACTTCTGCCTCTGTTCCTCCCTTATTGTCAATGATACTACCAAGATAGCAGAAGGACTCTACATCTTCCAGTGGTTGATCTCCTACTTTGACTTGTTCGCTTGGGGGTGCAACAATTTTTAGGACCTTCGACTTCGCAGGATGTATCCTCAATCAGATAGATTCTGAAATTTTGTTTAGAGCTGTAGTCTTTGCTTGCATCTGGTCGTGTGTGTGCGACAATAGTGCCAAGTCATCTGCAAAATCTAGATCGTCCAGCTGTGTCCATGGGGTCCATTGTATGCCATTTCTTCCTCCATTGGTGGTTTCTTTCATAAGCCAATCAATCACCAGAATAAACAGAAATGGGGACAGCAAACAACCCTGCCTAACACCAGTCTTGATATCAAAGCTGTCAGTAAGCTCACCATCGTGTACAACTCTGCAACTTGTCCCCTCGTACATGCTCTTGATAAGATTCACCATCTTCTCTGGGATTCCATAATGTCTCAATATTCTCCACAGCGTTTCTCTATCGATGCTATCAAAGGCCTTCTCGTAGTCAAGGAAGTTCACTATCAGTTGGGAGTTCCACTCTAGCGACTGCTCTACTATAATTCTCAGCGTGGCGATCTGGTCGGTGGTTGATCGATTACTCCTGAAACCAGCTTGCTCCTCACGAAGTTTTGGGTCTGTTGCATTCTGTATTCGCTTGAGAATAATCCGATTGAAAACCTTTCCTGGGATGGAGAGAAGTGTGATTCCTCTGTAGTTACTACAATTGCTGAGGTCCCCTTTTTTTGGAAGCTTCACGAGGTGTCCTTCCTTCCAGTCCTTTGGAAACTTGCCTCCGATCCAAATCCTCGAGAATAGTGAGTGCAGACCCTCTGCAGCCCCAGCAGCATCTGCCTTCAGCGCCTCTGGTGGGATCTGGTCTGGTCCAGCTGCCTTGCCTCGATTTAACTGCTTTATGGCATCATTAATCTCTGCTTTAGTCGGAGGGTCGCAACTGATCGGTAAATCATTTCTTGCGGGTAGAATGTCGGGTGGGTTGCTTGGTGGAGGTCTGTTCAAGAGGCTACTAAAATGTTCTATCCATCTTTTTGCCTGAGCTTCCTTTCCAAAAATAGCCTTCCTGTTGTAATCCTTGACAGGAACTTCCGGTTTTCCATATTTTCCAGCAAGAGTCTTTGTAGTCTGGTAGAGGATCCTCGTGTGTCCTCCTGTTGCTGCCTTCTCTGCTTTCTCTGCTAACATTCCTATGAACTCCTCTTTGTCTTTTTTAATTGATTTTTTGACCTCTTTAGCTGATGCTCGGTACTCTTCCTGGTTACCAACTCTTGAGCTTCTTGTACGACTTGCATTTACCTGTTCTTTTAGGTCTCTTCTTATCCTTATCAAGTCCAGTGATTTTTGACTGATCCATTCCTTGTGTTCCACTTTCTTTTCCCCAAGAACATCCTGACATGTCGATGTAAATACTCCTTTTACCTTAGCCCAGTGAGTCTCCAAATCTACTGGCTCTTCGAGGTCAACAAGGTGTTTGAATCTATTCCTCAGTGTCAGCTGGAACTCTTCCTTCTTGTCTCCATCCAGAAGGCTCACTTGAAACTTTCTCCTCTTTGTTCCTGCTCTGGTACCTTGTTTCTTGAGGCGGAGTTTGAGTCTTGCCAGCAGCATGTGATGGTCAGATCCAACATCAGCTCCTCTCTGTACTATGACATCCTCCAGTGAGCGTCTGAATCGTCGGGTGATGCAAAAGTGGTCAATCTGGTTTTCAGTTACTCCATCCGGTGAAATCCAAGTGGCCTTATGGATCCTCTTGTGTGGGAATACTGAACCTCCAATCACATAGCTGTTAAATGCGCAGAAACTTGCAAACCGCTCTCCATTCTCATTCATTTGTCCCAAACCATTGCACCCCATAATGTCCTCATACCCTGTATTGTCCTGTCCTATCTTGGCATTGGCGTCTCCCATTATAATGTTCACATCTTTTCTTGGCAATGTGTCAACTATTTCCTGAAGCTGGTTGTAGAAATCGTCCTTGTCCTCATCGGTTGCTTCATTTGTTGGGGCGTATATCTGCACAATGTTCATGTTGATGTTCTTGTTCTTTGTAGTAAATGATGCCAATATAATTCTCCTTCCGTAGGGTTCCCATCCCCTCAGTGACCTCTGGGCGTGCTTGCTCAAGATGATCGCTACCCCTTCTGTATGCTTTTTGTCCTCCCTTCCAGAATACAAAATCTTTTCCCCAGAATAAAGTTGTTTCAGTCCGGACTGTATCCAGCGGGTCTCGCTAACTCCAAGTATGTGCAGTCTGTATCGCCTCATCTCCATTGTAACCTGGGCACTCTTTCCTGCTTCATACATGGAGCGGACATTCCACGACGCAATCCGGAGTGACTTGTTTGATGAAGGAGCAGTCGGGCCAGTGGAGTCCTTTCGGCTTTGTCCATTGTCCTTCATTGAATCTACAGGTGCAGATGCTCCCCCTTCTCCCAAGATAAAAGACTGATTTAAAGTATTTGATTGTGTTTCTGTAACTGGTTTATTTTTACAGGGTGGGTAGTTGGCCCACCGCCAACTGGCTCTTCTCGGGAGACCAGGACCTTTGCACCTTTAGTCGCCTCTTACGACACGCAGTATCACGTCAGATGTATTCTTTGCTGTCCCTCTTCTTATTAGATCTTACCTATATGCATCTGAGGGTTGAAGAGGAGAGAGGATGAAAAAATTGTGAGAGGCGCAAAGTGGCCGTTATCGTGCTGATGCACCATTAAACTCAAACTCAGATGCATCCCAAGACTGCTCGCATCGCGTTATTCTACACCCGTTCTCATTTGTCAGTCTGAGTCTGTGAAAGTAAGGCATCTTGAACCATAGTCGAGAATGGAGAGGACCACTGGCTGCATCATCACAAACAAAATATTCGCCATAACTCTGACAGCACTGATTCCTCTCCTGGCCTTCTGGACCACATTGTTGACATGTTTGCAGAAGGAGAGCGTTTGATCAAGCTGAATATGATGTATTTGTGATCTGATGGAAAGCATGGTTTGCCGGCAGGATGAACTTTGTGCATCTCAAGACATATGATGTTCATCCTCAAAATATGATATGGGTGAAATTAGAAAATGCCAATACCTCAACCATTTATTACTACATTGTACAACTAATATTATTACTGTACAGTAATGAGAGTGATACCTAAATGGTACCAAAATGTAGACCTTTTCTTGCTTGTTAATGTTATTTAAAAAACTTGAACTCGAAATTTTTCAATTTACATGATATTCATTTACATAGTGGTACATGTATGTGGTATAGTTATTGGTACGTGTAGTTACTGGTGTATTGCAATAGTTACTGATACTTTTCTGTGTTGTGTAGTTACTGGTGTTTGTGGTATAGTAACTGGTTAATGTTGTGAAGTAACCTGTATATTTTGTGTAGTTACTGGCATTTGTTGGGTGTAGGTGGCTCTGGGGAGAGGTAGCACCTTTGTAGTCTGGCTGCTGCTCCCTGCTAATATGAGTAGGAAGGACGGGCGCACTAGTCCTCCCCCATCCCCTAAATCTCTCACATGCTGGCGCCAAGCGCCACACCCCGGGACCTCGCCTCAGCAGGCGTGCTAAACCATGTGAGTGGCTGGTGTTAACACGGCACCACTGGGCATATGACCTGTTCCAAAGGCACCGGCCAGGGCGGAGACTTCCCAGATGAAGGACAACGGCCACGTGTTCTAAAGTCAAGGCGAGCCTCCGGGTATTGGAGGAAGTCGGCTGTGGCCTAGCCTGGAGAGGGATGGGCGCTGCCAGGCTTCACCAGCCCAAGACTCACTGCATGATGGATCAAAAGAGCTACCACAAGAACTTATCCTGGTACAGATGTCGGAAGTGACCACGACATGGTACTGCTGAACTTTAAAGTCAGACTGAAGAACACAAAGAAGCCCAAAAGTGCCAGAATGAAATTTGATCTGGACAGACTGAAAGACCCCAACATCGCAGAATCTTTCAAGGCAGCAGTCAGAGGGAAGTTCACTCCTCTTTTAATGCTGGGAGATCAAAGTGCAGAGACTCTAACAGATCAGTTCAATACAGTCATGATAGAGTCAGCAAATGAGGTGCTTGGAAAGGTACGCTGAAAAACTCAACCATGGGTCACGCACGAAATCCTCAAAATGTGTGATAAAAGGAGGGATCTGAAAAAAAGCAAGAACATGCCCTCAGGAGCTGAAGTCTACAGAGATATCAGTAAAGAGATTAGGAAGAGCATGAAGCAAGCCAAAGAAGATTGGATTGAGAAACAGTGTAAGGAAATTGAGAAAAATCGGGAGAAGAACAACAGCAAGCCAGCATTCCAAACAGTAAAGGATCTAACAAAACCAAGGCAAGCAAGAGTAAGCACCATCCAAGACAAAGCTGGGAACTGCCTCACAGAGGAAGAGGACATCCTAAAAAGGTGGACTGAGTATTGTTCAGACCTTTATAATCATCAAGCCAACGGGGACCCCAATGTAACATCCTACCATGAATCGACAAACAATGATGACTTTCCAAATCTTAAAGAAGAAGTAGAGAGAGAGCCATTAGGACAATCACTGAAAAATGGAAAAGCAGCAGGAGTTGACAACATCCCTGTTGAACTGATCAAACATGCCAGAGAGACAGTGGTCGACATCCTCACTAGCATCTGCAATAAGTTCTGGAAGACGGGTGAGTGGCCCACACCAAAATTAAGGCCAATATGGAAAGATAGAAACATCTCAGTCAAATCCAAACTCAGACTACTCTATGCCCTCGTTATCCCCATCCTTCTGTATGCTTGTGAATCATGGAACTTGACGGCAGAGCTTCAGAGGAAGATCCAAGCAGCCAAAATGAGATGCTTTAGACGACTCCTTGGCATCTCGTACACTGACCACGTCACAAATGAGGAGGTGCGCAGTAGAGTGAAACAACACATGAGTCATTATGAAGACTTGCTGTCTACTGTGAAACGAAGAAAACTGAAATGGTATGGCCATGTAACAAGATCGTGTGGTCTATCCAAGACCATTCTTCAGGGAACTGTGCAGGGGAGGAGAAGAAGAGGAAGGCAAAGGAAGAGGTGGACCAACAACATTGTGGAGTGGACCGGGAAATCCTTCGCCCAAACTCAGGCACTCGCTAACAACCGTGAAAAGTGGAGGCACCTGACGAGGCTGTCTGTCATGCAGCGCCCCTACGATCCTGGTGGATTATGGGATCAGTGACAGTGAACTGGTACCCAGAATATGCTGTACAGTTACTGATACATGTACATGTATAATGTACTGTGTTATTATTGGTATAATTAGCATAGTTAATAATATGTTGTGTAGTTAGTGGGTGTATGTTATGTTTACTGGTGTATGTTATATAGATACTAGGATATGTTGTACAGTTACTGGTGATGATTGTAGTAACTGTATCTGTGTACATGTAGTTACTGATTGTGTAGTTACTGATATATATATATGTGTAGGTGGTGTTGTTAACATAATTTTGTGTAGTTAGGGGATGTGTTATGTAATTGCTGGTGTGCGTCAAGTAGTTACTGATATGTTGTGTAGACGTGTTTGGTGTATAGTTACTGGGATTTGTTGCATAATTAGTGGCATACGTTGTGTAGTGACTGGCATTGTTGTGAAGGAATTGATAGAAAAGTTGTGTCCATGAGTTCTGTATTACATTTGCAATAGTCTAATTAAAAAGATGATGTTAGGTTATGCAGTGTAATATAATTAGCCGGATGGGGTCCGTCTGGACATGCTAGGCAATTTATATCCATGCAGGTAAAAAACTAAGCATGGTTTGATGACAAAATGTTTCATCTATTGTCATGTCTTTGTCTTTCCAGCAATTTGCCATTGTCACTCACTATGTGTCTGGAGGATCTCTCTTCAGTTTGTTACATGAACAAAAAAGGTAATTAAGTTGCTTATTGCAAATTTAGATGTTTGATTCTTGGCAATTTAGGATTTATGAAATTAATGTTAATACACAACATTCATTTTGTTAAATAAATCCCATAACAGTTGTTTGCTTCTAAAAAATGTTCATGATATACCTTTTAAATCTCAAACCTGTGCAGAAACATGTATTCACCTGAATCTGAATTTGGTAAATTAATCAAATATTGATTTTCAAGGCTTTGTCTAATGTTGATATAACTCTGTATTCTACATTGGAAGAGTGGAAAATCAGAATGTAGTAAGTAGTAATTTGACCTGGTTGGCGAGTTGTAGACTTCAGAAAGTCAGTATCAAATACTACTTCACATCAAATTTTGAAAACTGAAGGCACGAATATCTTAGAAAAACGCAGATGAAAATCACATTAGTATCCAACTTACTTTTGTGGGCCTTGAGAAAGTGAATATCAGATTTTGCCCTCCCCTTCAAAATGTTAAAATTTAACCCTCGTCCTGTGGGAGGCCACTACATTGGCCTCCTCGCGAGACACGTGAGGCCAATATTGTGGCCTACATACTGCAAACTGGATCCTGCTGGAGGCCATTATATTGTATAGCAAGGCTGCTCCTCGTGTTTTATTTATTCGGTTGCCGCGACTCGGTTTTTTTCACGTTTTTTTTCCCACACTATTTTCACGTGTTTATGATAAGTTTATCTATCCTGTCACCCCTACTATATCTGACAAAATGGTATCGTCCCTTTTAGGTTTATTACGATGCACCTATTCATAACTATTCATCATACTCATATAATAGTACTGATGGTCTGAAGTTCAAACTGGGGAAAATCTTGGGGAAACTTGACTTTGATGCTGGTTGTCATCTACATGTGAAATAAGAAGAAAGGGGCCATCTGCGTATTTGAGAAACCGTTCTACGTCTGTGATGATGAATTCCGATGTAATACTAGAGCATGCTGCATAAGGACGTCTGTTGGTAGGTTTTTCATCAGGGAAAACTAGGAGAAAATGACCGATTTTGTTGTTGGACGTTGTCTTAATTTGATGTGGTAATTAGAGAGATATTGTGTTACTTTGATTAAACTGCTTTTCAGAACGTGTATACAGTACTCTACGAGCTGGAAATCAAATCTTTTGCTAAAAGTAACGTCATAGTGCATGGAAGCTTTACATAGTGGAGGAGGGAGAAGGCAATGCCATGATACATGTGGTTAGTAAATTAAGGGCTGGCTTAAAAAATAATTTGTTCGCCTGAATGGCCTGACTTGGGGACAAAAAAAGGGCAGGGGTCTTGGGAAAAGGATAAAACATGTGTTAAACGGCAAGTAAATGCAGAAAATTCTTGATTATGGGCCTTCTATTTAACAATATAAATTACTTATCATCACAAGCACTTTATCCAAATATCATAGAGGTCACTTTCGATTTATCCACTACTATTGTTGTTACTGCGTCCTAAAGTAAACACGATACACACGTTCAAAAGGACCCGATTGAACCGACCGCCGAGGTTATCGGCAACATGCGAACGATCGGCTGACTGGCTGCTGTCTATCCCCGCACAGGGCGTTACGTGGGCGAGTTCACTCAACGTGGGACGAGAGTTAAGAGCACCAAAAACGTTTTTCTTTAATATGGATGAAAATCACATTAACCTAATAATTTAAATACCCACAGAAAAAAAAAATCATTTTTTCCCCCAAAATATGAACTTTGCACTAGATGTTTTGATTTTCAGCTCCTCATTTATAATCTTCCCTCCCTGTTCTTGGCATTCCTGTTCGGATTTATTTGTGTGCTAACATTATTTTCCATTTATTTCTTATTTCACAGATTAATTGATATTCAGTCTAAATTAACCATAGCCCTGGATGTTGCCAAAGGCATGGAATATCTTCACAACATGCCACTACCTATTATTCATCGAGACTTAAACAGTCATAACATTTTGTTGGAAGAAAATGGTCATGCAGTTGTTGCAGATTTTGGGGGTAATAAATTCATGTGATTTGGTTATTATTGTTAATGTTATGTCCCTGATGTGTTCTTACTTATGATTAATATGAGTTGATGCAGTTACAAGTTTTCCCCTTGGCTTACAGCATGTTGTTCACATCCTCTGTGTAGTGTATTTTGAGTTATTGATGGGCAATTCCATTCCCACTATGCCTGTAATGTCCATTGAATAACGCAAGTATTCATTTTCAAATTGTAGCACGAGCATGCTAAATTTTCAGTTATTGGATTTGCTTGGGCACCCCAAAATAAGTTAAATTTTTAACTACTGGTAGAGAATCCACGACTTAGCAGGCCAAGGACAAAATATTTTTGCGTTCACCCTTAGCCTACATATCCTTATGCATGACGCAACTTTGAGTAGCTCGCGATTGTTGTCGCTCCAAAATCAATCAAGTAAGATTTGTGAGGAGCCATCTCCTTATCCACGACGCGACGTTCAGTCTTGAGCAACCATCGCGTAAGATCAAGTCATGTCGCGATCGGCTAGGTGGTTGTGTCAGACTATCTGGAGGTGTGTCTAATTTAAAGCATTGCCATTGGTCGAAATATCTTGAGTGTGTTGATTCATTGTCCGTGCCATGTGTAGTACTTTTTCCTTGCACTACATATATCTTGAAAGTCTGTCCCAAGACCCACTATGCCACTGTACAATATATAATTAATTTAATTCATCATGATTAAAGTAAATAAATGAGTATAAACTGCAAACTTTGAATGAAGTTCTTACATACATAAGACCAAAGGGGAACTGTACATCTTCTAATCTTACGAAAAAGCGTAGGGATAACCAAGTTAGCCGAACAAGAGTAATCAAATAGGAAAAGAGATCAGATGTGCAATTATTTACATGATTAAAACAGATAAATGGGTATAAAATGCAAACTTTGAATGAAGTTCTCACATACATCAGACCAGAGAGGAAATTTACGTCTTCTAATTTTATGAAAAAGTGTAGAGATAACCAGGGTAGCAGAAAAAGGGTAATGATGTAGGAAAAGTGACCAGATAGGCGATTAAAAAAACAACAACAACAAGAATTCACCAAACTCCAGCCGTAGCCCAGTATTCTTATGATAATGAAATTTGAAGGTGTTACTCATGTTGCAGCGTCTTCAGTTTTCCAAGTTTCTTTCCTGAAATTTTATGTTTTGATGTACTATTTCTTAGGCTGATCTGGTGATGCAGTCGAATTGTCAGGAACAAATTAACAACATCATCCGGTGTGCAACAATTGCATTTGGAATACTTGTGCTTGAGTGTGCAAGGCATATGTTTTAACTTGCTTTGAAAGTAGTGGCGCATGTTGTCTTGACTTAAGCATTTTGCAATGTCTGTTTGGAAAACAGCTTCAGAAAAAAATCTACAGCCTCTATCAAGATTGTGCTAGGTCTTGCCAGCCCTTCACCTGTACAACCATCATATTCGTTTACAGCCACTAGTGTCAAATGGCTTAATTGATAATTGTCTATATCTGCAGTAATTACAAATAAGGTGCAGGATTTCCTCCAAGATCAATACGAACGGCGAACTACATGTAATGGCAGCATGCCTGTGTTTAGGACTGTGCGCACCGAACTATTTTTAGAAACTCCTGACTCAGTGGACGGAAGTGCTTGAATTGCACCGTCCTGACATAGTGGGCATGTCAGCGCATAAGGAGACACTTCATGCAACTGGTCTCGAGCGACAATCGCGAGCGACTCAGCGTCGCGTCGCGCATAAGGATACGTAGGCTAACTCTCTTAGTTCACCCGTAATCTCTTAATTGTTGAGCTTTGTGCAGTGCACTGCTTTGAAATATTTCTGCAAGTCACCACCAGCATGGGGTTGCCAAAGAAGGGGAAAAGAATCAAAATGTTTCGCTAATCTTTAAGTAAAGGAACCAAAATCAGAACATATTATTTTACAGTCAGCCTAATAGCGAGTAGAAAAGTTTTACCTCTTACCAAATGTTAAACTCATTACACATGGCATAGCAACTCAGTGTTGAAAGAACCCCTAAGGGCTACGTCTTGCTTTGGGTGCTTTCTGCACCTTTCCAGTCGAAAGTCTGTATACCTGAAGGCAAGTGAAGCGTCCCTGTCCGACAAAAGAGACAAAATCTCTCTTCAGTGCGGATTAAAATTGTCTTCTCACCCAGACAATCCCACTTACAGTTTAGTTTTCGGTCAAAGATACACTCAAAATTTTGAATCTTTTCAAGGTGTCACCCCTCCTTTTTGCCATCGGATTCAGCAAGGACTGAAATCTGACCATGTGAGGTGAAGAATGATCCATTTCCTGCCATCTCACCCTGGCAAACACATAAACCAAACATTATTTTAGATCTCGCAGCATGTCCCAAGAACAACACCATGCCAGAAACTAACAAGCAGATGTTTAGAGGGGTAATCAGTAAATACCCTGATCACAGGCGGCTCCAAAAACCATGACTCAGTAGGAGCCGCCCCATTCTCAAGTATGGATGGCAAACCCAAATGCATCAGACTCAACCTCAAAGCCTCCATCTTTACTTCTGAAATTCAAGCAATCAACTTAGCCTTAAATGTTATATCCAATTCCCAACCAGGCTTTAAAAAAATTAAATATGAAGACCCATGACATCAGTAACCTATTACCTCTACATGCACTGTCCAACAGGAAATATGAAGCAGTTTTCTGTTGGATCCCAGGCCACATCAGCATCAAGGGAAATGAAACAGCAGACACCATGGCTAAGAAACATTGAAATGTCCTCCAGAACATCTAAAAATACCTCACACTGATATTAAACCTGCTATTAACAACTTCATTAAATCGAGATGGCAGAAAAGATGGGATGAACAAATATCAAATAAACTACAACTTGGACAGTGAACCCATGCCTCTCAACAAAATCAGAGAGATTTAATTGAATTAATCTGTCTGTGTCATACCCACCTCACACACTGTTTTTTACTTTGGGGGGGGGGGGATCCCCCCCGAATGTGTGGCATGCAGTTGTCAACTATCAATAAAACATATTTTAACTGAATGTGTAGACTTCATGCATATCCGAAGAAGACACTAGATCTGTGCCTGTGGATCCATGAAAGAATTATTTTCGGACGTGGTCCTACAGCACATCTTGTCATTTCTGAAAGAGGTAGAGGTTCATCACTGCAACCAGGTGACAGTTTGTAACGTAGAGACCAAGCTTATTGTCTTAACGCTTACACATTTGTGTGCCTGTAAAGTTTTGAAATGAAATTGTGTGCCTCTCAATTACTGAATTGCTACTGCCATTAAATGCTGTTTGACTAAAAATCATCTCTCATTTTAACCCTTGTCCCATGTTGAGTGAACTCGCGGGCATAGCCAGTGACCAGATTACCAGTGTTGCCGATTACCTTGGGGATCGGGTCTTTTTGAACACATGTATCATGTTTACTTTGGACACAATAACAACAATAATGGTGGATAAATCATAAGGGACCTCTATGATATTTGGATAAAGTACTTGTGATGAGATGCTGTTAGTTCTGTTGTTAAACAGAAGTCCCGTAATCAAGAATTTTCTGCATTACATGCATGCCATTTAACACATGTTTTATCCTTTTCCCAATAGGTCTGCGCTTTATTTTCTGTCCCTAAGTCAGATAAAGAAATTATTTTTTAATCCAGGCACTTACTGTACTAACTACATGTATCATGACATTGCCTTCTTCCTCCTCCACTAGGTGAAGGTTCAACTTCTATGATTAGGTACCCCAAACTAATTTTGGAAAGTGGCTATATCAATAAGTTTTGTCTTCCAATGGATAGATCTCAGTATCCTAAGAATTTTGATACCAAATTTGTCTCTGTATCTCCATATTTAAGAATATTTAAGAATGTAGTGTCATTTTGAATTTTTTAAAATTTATGGTAATTGTGTCTTCAGCCGCGAAGCCAACTTTGACCTCCCATAAAATGACGGTTTATTGAGTCACGGCATTAAAAATTCTCAGTATCCAAGTCAAGAGGATGTACACTACGCTTAATTTTTTGCGAGGGGTACAAACAAAATACAAGCATCTCATTTTACATTTTTTAGTTAGCAAACGTCATCCGGAGTCATGTTTTTTTTTGTTTTTTTTTATTGAAAAGGAGGTCAGCCGTGTCACCATTGACTTAGCACTGGGTGTCGGACAAAGGTGACGAAATCAAGCATTGGGTGGGTCTCTAAAAACAGTCGGCGCTTCGATTTGAAACATGCCCCATGTCTCATTTTGGCACCCCCTTATAATACAAAGGCTGAGGTTTATTTGCGTATTATTTTGCTCCTTTTCAATAAAAGTTTCCGCTAGTTTCTCGGTCTACAAACTTTACAACAAATGATTTCCAAAAGAATTTCAACTTAAAACACGAGGAAAAATACATTGAATTAAACCTCATTTATTTGGCTTTCTGGGTGAGTTATTTTCAAACACGTGCGCTACATCAGATTGACCCACCGTGCCCCTTTATTATGAGGGAGTCAATTCGGTGCGCGCAGCTCAGGGCGAAAATGGCAAGACTATGTCTTGTTCAAGCTATAAAAACACACAGCTAAACACATTAAACAATACAAAAGGCAGTATATTTTATCAGAGGAAGGATTGAACTTTATTTTGATATAGGATTCATGGCGTTTCACATAAATACACAGCAGTAATAGCTTTGTAATGTTGGCCTAAAATTATGCCAGAACGGGATTTCGCCCCTTTAGTGGGGCAGTTTGGACTACCTAATACTAGTGTGGAAAAAAAAACGTTAAAAAAATGATAGGTGCAGCAACCAAATAAACAAAATACAAAGAGCAGCATTGCTATACAATAAATTGGCCTTCCGCAGGACCCGGTTTGCAAAATGTGGGACACAATAGTGGCCTCGCATGTTGCGTAACCAGGCCTTTATAGTGGCCTTCCGCAGGACAAGGGTTAACACAGTGATCATCATGGTAAAGAGAATAATGAGTTTCTATGTCATGAACGTGGTGCATTTTAAATGATTTTCTTTTGTTTTCTGGTATTACCTTTTAATTTTAAATTTATTCATGTCGTATTCACGTTTTAATTTTAGCATGATATGCTGACTTGCCCTTGTCCCTTTTAGGAGAAAAATTCCACAACCAAGGGTGATTCTACTACTGATTAAATAAGACAACAGTATGAAGCGACACAAGTATAATCCAAATAAAACCGTAGATAAAGTTTTGCATTCCAATGCCAGAATTTGTAATGTAGACAAAAAATTTGTATTGGTATTTTAACTCTTGTGTATAAGAGTTTGCGGGTTAGTGAAAATCACCATTTCACCAAAAAATAGGCCTATTGGTTTTGAGTGGCTGGTATCTCTCAATTACCTATTAATAATAAGTCTTTCATGTTCATGTCTGAAAGTGAAAGTTTCAGTTCAAAGAATCTAATTTAACAGACTTTTTGTCATATTTACAAAATTCATAGATATACTTTTTAGCATGGAGCTTTTCCCGGTAGATTTTTAATATGCGCCATTTCCCATTAGATCTTTAACTTCACTCTCATCTGATCTTACTTACAGGCAATTGAGGGCTGAAAGCTAGCCCAAAAAGAGAAAACGA
Source organism: Onchidella celtica (assembly GCA_963931925.1). Lineage (NCBI taxonomy): Eukaryota > Metazoa > Mollusca > Gastropoda > Systellommatophora > Onchidiidae > Onchidella > Onchidella celtica. Next base: position 23,642,924 of record OZ007577.1, read on the forward strand.
AAAAAACGTGAGAGGCGCAAAGTGGTCGTTATCATGCCGACGTGCCGCTAAACTCAAACTCAGACTGTGGAATGTCAAAATCACATTTTTATAAACAAAGGCAGATAATGCTGTGTTCTGACCTTGTGACAAGAAAAAGTAAAAAAAAATGAAGTCAAGTTTTGCCGATAACACAGAATTACTGATAATGCTTCTTCATAGTGTGGCTTGGCTGATACAGTGTGTGTATTTTTATTTCAGGGGCTTTTAAGGTACCTATTCGGTTAGGGGGTGGGCGTGGGGAGGGGTGGCTGGGAATTAATGTAGTGGATCATGGGAGGATCCGTGTGGCTGCAATACCAATTCAGGCCTTTTCCTGGAGAACAGTTTAGAGACTATTTGGCACCGGCATGTCCAGTGAAGTGTCACACTACTCACTTTGCTGTCCACCGGAGATGTTACGTGCAGTGTCGCGTAACTTAGTGCGAGTTGGGGAGTGAAGGTGGGTTGGAGACAGTCTGCTTACCTGGGTCAGAACCTATTGCTGCACTGGATATGCCAGCGCACACGATGGCGCGGGGGGGAACTGAGCTGAGGAGAATCGGACTGAGTCTCCCCAGCCCAGGCTTATTTTATATAGGTTCAATGACCTATGGAGGTTTGAAAAACCTATTATACATTTCACCTTTCACGTAGGCGTTGTCCACCCGCTGCAGGATGTAACTCTCCGACAATGCTTTCCATTCTCTTCTGTCTTTTGTTTTCCTCATCCATGTTGTTCCTCCTCGCTTTGTAATATCGTCCTTCCATCTTCTTCCTGGTCGTCCTCTTGTTCTTTTTCTTGTCCTTGGCTGCCGTTCAGTGCAGTGTTTTGTCCATCTAGTGTCATTCATCCTCCCCATATGTCCGGCCCAGTTCCACTTTTGTTATAACTTGTAGCATGAATTCCACTATGTCTTTTAGATTTGTTTGTTAGCATATCTCAGCATGGGGGATTCTATTTTAATTATATTTTTAATTCTATTTAAATTATACATCAGGGTAACATTTTTACCCTCATTTTCAGCTCTTACCAATGCCATAAAGTGAATCAGCACCAGAAAAATGGGATAAAAGGCAGTGAATCTTCTAAAGGCAGTTTGTCAATAAAAAAAATACCAGAAGTCTGGTATATTGGATTTTGAAAAAGAAAAATGTAGTGTTTCAGATTATTCAGATGTCACAATGACACATTGAAATTCTAATATCCAGTAGTCAAAAACCTGCAGGCTTACATGTGTTTAATTTTTAGTTGACTGTAAGGGACACTGCTGAGATGTTTAAAGGCCTATTCTGATGAAAAAAAAAAAAGAAACACTTTCAGCTGAAAAAGAAAAAAAAAAGATTTTTTGCAATGTCAAGACAATCCCACAGATTCTCAACTTATCTGTTTGTAATTAATCTGCCATTAAAGCTACAGTCAATCTTCTTCATTTGTAGCAACTCCAGTGCTCCAAAGATTAATGTAACTTTCTGGTTATTGCATTGCATTGTTAAGTTGGGCTTACCAGACTGCTTAAGAGAATCAGCATGAAAATTGTCTCTACGTTTTCCTCAACCGTGTTGAAAATGTTTTACATACATCTACTGAGATCTTGCAAACTTAGGGTTGCCAGTTTGAGAGTTGTATTTTTATCCTCATTTTCAGCACTAACGGGGAGGGGGGTGGGGATGTTTTTTGTTGTATGCGATCCATGTTTTCTTTTTCATGTGGTCGTTGTATTTTCTTTGTGTATGTGTCGAGTTTCTAATTCTAAGAAGTTGTGGTAAACTCCCCGGTTTTTGTGAAATCTCCCCACTTTTTTAACCAAATCTCCCCAAGTCCTGCCTGTACTAAATGGGAGGTCTGAACTCACATGTATAATTTTGAAAATTTATATAAAATACAATTTTCAAAGGACAAAATCTATTGAAAAAAAAATTTTTAAACAGATCTATGAATGAATGTGTGCAATTTCATGACATTTGATCAATAGGAAAGTATAGATAATATGTTTGAAAGCCCGTATAAAATCCAATGTGGTGGATGATATAATCTGTTACCATGGCAAAAGTTAAAGTTGAAGCCAAATTGAAGCCCTGGACTGTTTCTCACTCCTTAATTACACAATATCAAGGCATAAAATGCATTAGAAAAGGTGAGATGTAGATTTTAGTCTTCACTGCAGCACGTCCCCCCCCCTATTCTAAATAATCGTTATGAAAACGATTTGCATTTGCAAGTAATGTCATTTTTCTGCATGATTTGAATATTTTTTTGCTCTGTTTGATCATTCTGTGTTAGGAGTTGATTATTTGCACACTTTAACACTTAAAGTATCGCCGGCGACAAAAGTCGCCAGTACCGCACATGCTTTAAATACCACTGGCGACTTTTTCCGCCAACACCGATGAGGGAATTTATTCAGAAATTGACCCATATCAGCAGAGCTGGCTCAAGGATTTTGAAGAAGAGGGTGTGAGTACTGGGTGAAGATTTCATGGCATTCTCTCCAGTCGTTTTCTCTCAAGAATTTTTTAACATACGCCACCTAAATTTTGGCTTGTTCATACCAGGGCTGCGGTATTTAAGGGGTATTCTGTGAAATTGGGTGCGGTACTTTAAGTGTTAAATTGTGTTCATGTCTGATTTTGTGATGAAAATTGATAAGTGTGATTCCACAAGCATGCGTGTGATTCCGCAACCAAAGTGATAAGGTGAAGTTATTAAACAATGCATGGGTATAACGATTTAAAATCTGGCTTTAAAAGGAGATGAGGATCAAAGTGTGGTCATCGGCAAGGGTCAGTGCGACCCATGAGTAAGGTCACTCACCCGGTCAGCAGGCTTTACGGGTAGCGCGCAGCTTGGGGATTAATATAAGATGGGAATTCATCTGTTATCTGTCTGAGGATTTCAAAAGTAATGCTTTCACCAGTTCATGCATTCACTGCTAATGAATCAGCATATTTTCTTACATTGTATTTCTAACTCAGTGTCATGTTGAAAATTTCAAAAGCAATGATTCAGCCAGCAGCTTTATTATTTTCACTTTGTACCCAAAAAAGAGATATTTGAATTCGTTTTTTTCGTCAATAGCCATGGGTTGACATCTTCAACTGTCAGCAGGACAATAAGGAAGATTGAAAATTAAGATATTATATTCAAGGGATCATGAGGTGTAGTTACTAGGATAATACCAATAAGGTTTGCAGTTCTTCCAGAAAGAAGTTGTCTGTTCTGATGCATTTTTTTTTTTTTTCAGAATCTCGTTTCTTGAGGTCCACGGATGAAGATAACATGACAAAACAGCCTGGGGTGAGTTTTGAAAATTTCAGGGCTGTGATGTAAAAGGTGTTCAGGCCAAATTTTTCATTATTCATTTCACAGGCTTTAGGGATTTAGACCATGTTCAAATTGGTTAGGTGTGTTTTCATTTCAGGGCAATTTATAAAAAATCTGGATATTTGCCAAAGTTTGTAAAGAACTTGGGATTCAAAATTTGTAAGAAGGCTCCTGTTAATTAGAGTTGTAGTGAGAGCTCTGGAAAAATTCTCAATTGTAAATGAACTGCATGAGACTTCGTAGAAAAAGAGGAAATTTATAAGAAAATAACAGATTGTCGGCCGGTGACCAAAACTGGCTAACTGCTCTGAGAACAGTTTTACAGGAGAAGGAAAAACCTTACTGAAACTTGATTCATGGGATTAAATTTGTTGTATAGTATAAAAATTGCCTTAGAATAATATGAAGTAGGGGTAAAACTTGCTTTTATGAAAGCACATTTTGGACTTAACTGGTTTTACTTCTCAAATACCTGTTCACAAATCCAGCCATGGGTTTATGACTGCTTGTACCACCAGGTAACTGGGTTTTTAGGTGAGATCCTGTCTGATGAAAACGGCCATGCTGACCAGACACTTGTATTGCCTTAGTACAAAGCTGTGAAGAAGAGCTAATTTAAATAGTCCAGGAGAAATAGAACAAAGTCAAAGATAATCTACTTCTCATGTGTGGGTGTTGGATGTGTGTGTGGGGGAGGGGAGGGGGGCATGTGTCCAAACATGAAGTGGAAGTAATAACATGGGTTAAATTTGACATGTCCAGCTCAAGCATATTATTTACTTAAATACAGAATAAAAATTCTTCTGAAAACGATGAATTCTTGGGGGTCGGAGCTTAGAGGGTTAACTAGGGATTAGTTTTGCACAATATCTTGACCATAATTTCACTTCTTTTTAGTGTAGAACCATATTAATTATGCCCACTGTTAGAAAAAAAAACCAAACCTGTCAAGTACATGACCATTCAGTAAAATATTAGTAGATCTAAATGATAGTAGGTGAAGGATTACTTTAGAGAGAAAACCATACAATGACCAATATAATTTCAGTTGCAACAGATGGAGCACTAATCATTGATGGGATGTCATCAGAACTTGATAGGCTTCATAAAAAAAGAGGTATCTTGCCTTCTCGCCATCCATGTTAAGAAAGCTGAAAGATTTGAGCGACTTCTTCCCTAGATCTGCTGCTTGTCAATAAGTTACTGACTTCGACACTTTCTGGAGCTGTTTGAATCAGTGCAAAAGTTTTTTCTTTTTAAACAGTAAGACTCAGCATGCCAGCCTGAAGAGAGAATACATAAGCTGCTTGCATGTTACAAATTTTTGCCAAGGTTAATGAAGTGAACTTGAACAAGACAGTCTAGTTAAGGCAAAGCATATCCTGCCGTCTTTCTCCGCCAAGCTGGATTTATGGAAAAAGTCGGCGAATCATTCACTTCTTTCAACTTTGCAAAGTCATGCACAGTCAATTTAAAGACCTTCAATATCTGTGTGTCCTTGGATGGATTATGAACCCTAATGGTTACGCTGCACCTTGACATCCTTGCTTCTGCAAGAAGAATTACTAGCTTTCCAGCACTGCATTGAGGGTCAAGTCATTTTCAAACAAGAGGGTTAGGAAGGTTTCCGAGTAAACACCAGGACATCTCATGATCTGTTCTTCCTTCTCCCTCTAGTGGCCATTTCCCCAATGTTTTGTAGAAAAAGGATTGAGTCCAGCGTAAATACATCTAAAAAAACCAGAGAAACAGGCTTCAAATGTGTGGGAGGGCAATCTGCGTTTGCTTCTCACAAACACCGACACTACATGGCTGACCACAGCACACCAACCGTGTGAAAGTCAGTACATAGTACATGGGTCTTGTGCATGATGCATTTGATGAAGGATATTTTCTATTTTTGTTTATACATGTATCTCAATAATCAGTAAATCAAGAGTTACTAAAAAAGCTACGAAAACCTTTACATAATTTGTGTCTAATCTGTACACCCTTGGTTGCATGTTAGGGTGGGGGTAAGGGGGGGGGGGGAGGTAGCGATGACAGAAAATTTGGGGCCCAAGGAGGTCATTGCCTGAAAAAGGTTGAGAACCACTGGCCTAATGCATGCCACGCTGATGGTTGCATAATGCACTAGCCATTGCGTTTGGCCGCGTTATGACACGTGATGAAGTTTGTGTCGTTTCATGTTTTTCTACAGTACACATGATGAACTTTGTACTTATGTATTGTCCACAGAATTTACGCTGGATGGCCCCAGAAATCTTCACTCAGTGTACAAAATACAGTGTGAAAGCTGATATGTTTAGTTATTCTCTAGTAGTGTGGGAACTTCTGGCTGGGGAGTTACCATTTGCTCATCTTAAACCAGGTAGGTGTTTAAATCATTCCTAGTCACCCATAAATCCAACCCCTCATCCACATCACGAGAGATGATAACAAACAAAGTAGGAGATTGCTGGGATTGGGCGAAATACAGTGTGGGCTTGTCCCATGGGGCTGTTCGGTAACTGCATGGGTGCCAGACCTCCGGTATATACCGGATTTCCGGTTTCGCCATGTATCCAAAAAAAAAAATTCCGGTTTCGCGATGTGAAGAATTGAAAAACAAAAAAGAACAAAAAAACCTGTCAATCAAAACATAGTCCGAAAGCGCATAGTTAGCACAGGGCTACCGTCGTGTTCTGGCTGATTCGCAGTCACATGCCGATGCGTCAGCAGCTCTTCATCGCGCTTACAATAACACGAATTTGAAAGTGAGCGAAGGATCAAAAGGTCACGTATTGTGTCCGGTCAAGAGTGTCGTTTGAGTGGGCATAGGCTATCATGTGTTGCGCTGACTTCATCTCGTGTGTCAGGCCCACGCCAGAATTAATGCATCAGACACATGCAATGGTAGATCTACAAATTTCTATTATCGATTGACGTGGATGCTTTCGTTTGGAATACCCGGTTGCTTGGTTCCGCGTGTACTGTGAACGTGTTGTGTGGACTGATTTGACATGTAGGCTTCTGTTATGCAAAAACCTAGAATCTAGATCAAGGTCGAGCATGCCCCCTAGATCTGTACCGATATACGTTGGTCGGCTAGCCCACTAACAATTATTGTACTAGATCAACCCGATGACGGAGGCTTTAGTTTACAAAGGCCTCAGATTGTCCTACTAGTTTTAGTTTTCCGGCATCAATATCATCGGCATAGTGGGATTTCATTCCATTCACTCCAATAAACGGTACTCATTTCAAGCGTGAGTGAGGCTTATAGGTCTGACGCTTCTGTTATAACCACAGGGGCCGTAAGCAGTGCGAGTCAAGCAACTGCTTACTGCTTCAGTCATGTTTTCATGTGTACGGAAACGAAAACGTCAAACCTCTATTAAGTAGGCCTACATGTACATGTAGTTCTGTTTCACTAATTAATGGGTTTTTGGCGTTTCCGTTGCTGTTTCCATTTCCGTACAAGGAAAACCCAGCTTAGCGGTATTGAATTGAAAGGGAGACAACAGGATCTATTTTAATTTTTATTGGCTCAAGAGACACAAATATACAAGAGACACAATGAAATGTCCACCACAACACCTAAAAATACCACACGCTGATTTCAAAACCGCTATTAATAACTTCATTAACTCGAGATGGTAGGAAAGATGGGACCAGCAAACATCAAATAAACTCCACTTTATCCAAGATCAGCTTGGACAGTGGACAAAATCGAAGAGATGAAATTGTCCTTAGTAGACTCTGTCTGGGTCACCATTTTTTACTTCATGGGGAAGATTCCCCCGAATGTGTGGCATGCAATTGCCAACTATCAGTGCAACATATTTTGATTAAATGTATAGACTTCATGCATATCCATGAATCCATGCGGATCCATGAAAACATTATCTTCCGTCTTGGATCCGCAACGTATCCTGTCCTTTCTGAGAGCGGCTAAGATCTACAACTTGATCAAATCATACTATAATGGAGCTAAGGGTGAAAGTTCTGCCTTCAAAGGCTCTTTTTGGGAGGGCTCCAAAACTGTGGAAGCATTCTCATCGCCTATAACTCGACTTATTGTGACGTAAGGGGATAATATAAAAATGCTGCCAACTCTGGGCAATTTATCATTTTGCATAATTCACACGTAAAATCCGCAACAAATACTTCCGACTCCATGCTTTTAGAAAAGGGACACGCTATTATGATCTATTTTTAGCACTGTGATGCAGTTTCCCTCATCGTTCATTCGCTGAAGGAAGCAAATTGTGGATTAACAAAAAACATGGATCGCCTGTAAACTTTAGTGAAAAGGGGTAAACAAACTCCAGAGTCGGTGCGGAATCCGAGTCGATACTTATTCTGTCACTGTATTTCTTTGTCTGTGGAAGGAAATTTACTTTGTGTCCTAGATCTAGATCATTATAAGTATATTTCTCCTGGGCAGGGCCGGGTAACTCAGCTAGTAACTTTAATACTCGTTTACAAAACTTTTTACAGATCTTTAAAAAAATACTTTTTGAATTCTACCAATATGTTAACATTATATGAATGTATTTAATTCTATATTAAACTTAACAGCTCTGAATATGAAACATAAATAAAGAAAATGTACCCAAATAGACCGTGAGGGGTGCAAAGTAGGCTGTTATCGTGCCGACATGACATAAAACCCAAACCCAAACTCGAATGTGTGGACTTTATGCACATCTGAAGGAGACACTATGCCAGCGTGTCCATGAAAGAATTATTTTCTGACGTGGACCCGCAGCGCATCTTGTCATTTCTGAAAGAGGTCGAACTATATAAGTTGATTTAACAGACTTTTATCATATATTACAAAATTCAAAGACATAATTTACTGTACGGGCCTTTTCTCATTAGATTTCTAGTACAGGCGTTTTCCTGTTAGATCTTTAACTTCACTGTTATCTGATCTTATCTATAGGCAACTGAGAGCTGAAATCTAGCCCAAAGAGAGAGAATGACGAAAAAACTGTGAGAGGCGCCTCTCTTTGGACTTGCTTTCAGCCCTCGGATGTCTTTAGTTTGAGTTTAACGGCGCGTCAGCACGATAATGGCCACTTTGCGCCTCTCGCGGTTTTTGTGCCGATGTGCCGTTAATCCAAAACTCAAACTCAAACTTAGCGTAGAAATGTAGAATGGTGCACATGCAGTTAGGATTTGGACTGAGTTTCTAATCATTTCCCTCCTTTCCCTTTTATGTTTTTCACACCCATTGATTATGAATTTATTTGCCTTAAATTTTCAGCGGCAGCAGCAGCGGAAACAGCCTACCACAACACGAGGCCACCTATAGCAATTACATTTCCCAAGCCTATTGTGGGTCTTCTCCAGAAAGGCTGGCATGCAAATCCAGATGTAAGAACAGTTTTTCTCATCAAATAGTTGACTCCACATAGTTTGAAGTCAGTTAACGTGATCTCCTCTTAGGTCAATGTTTTTATTTGATATCTTCTCCAATGCCTCATTTCCTTTGTAAAATTAATTTTTATGTCGACATCAAGGTATCAGACCTAACTCTTTTGCCGATTTCATTTTGAAGACCGACAGACAAAAAAAAAAAAATCACACAACTGGACTTGCTGACTGATTCATATCAGTAATTCATATTATTCACCCGCTGATGATAAAACCTACTGACCTTGAAACTATAGGCCGTTTGTTTTTTTTCTTATTATATATTGAAATTTTAGGCCTTTCTTCATAATACTATCAAAAATATTAGAGGAAAATTCAAAGTAGAAAAGATACTAATATTAAGTAGTCCAAACAGCCCCGCTAAAGGGGCAAAATCCCGTTTTGGCATAATTTCAGGCCAACATTACATGGCTGTTACTACCGGGTATTTATTTGAAACGGCATGTATCCTACATCAAAATAAAGTTCAGTCCTGCCTCTGTCAGAATATACTTCCTTTTGTATTGTTTAATGTGTTTAGCTGTTTGTTTTTATAGGTTGAAAAGGGCATAGTCTTGCCATTTTCGCTCTGAGCTGCACGTACTGAATTGACCCCCTTGTAGCAAAGGGTCGCAGCGCTTCATGCCGATGTAGCGCACATGTTTAAAAATAACTCACACAGAAAGGCAGATAAATGAGATTTAATTAAATGTATTTTTCATTGTGTTTTAAGTTGAAATTTCTTTAAAAATCATGTGTTGAAAAGTTTGTTGACTGAGAAACTCTAGGAAACTTGAATAGATCAGGATCAAAATTATACGTCAATGAAATTCAGCCTTTGTATTATAAGGGTACCAGCTGAGTACCCGTTCAATGAACAGGTTTGCGTAGGTTTTTTTTGGGGGGGGGGGGAAACTTGCTGCATAGATAGCTTATATGAAGAGATGCAACAACAAAGGACACAACTTCAGACCGAAAGGAATAAGAACAAAAGCCGAGATGCGTATGGTCATCCCCAAAACTCAGCGACAGGACAGTACACAGTGTGCAGTGGTATGCACCGAAAATTTTCGGGAAGTGATGATGTCATGGGCCCTCAATGCCCCCTATTGAATTGACCCCCTTGTAGCAAAGGGTCGCAGCGCTTCATGCCGATGTAGCGCACATGTTTAAAAATAACTCACACAGAAAGCCAGATAAATGAGATTTAATTAAATGTATTTTTCATTGTGTTTTAAGTTGAAATTTCTTTAAAAATCATGTGTTGAAAAGTTTGTTGACCGAGAAACTCTAGGAAACTTGAATAGATCAGGATCAAAATTATACGTCAATGAAATTCAGCCTTTGTATTATAAGGGTACCAGCTGAGTACCCGTTCGATGAACAGGTTTGCGTAGGTTTTTTTGGGGGGGGGGGAAACTTGCTGCATAGATAGCTTATATGAAGAGATGCAACAACAAAGGACACAACTTCAGACTGAAAGGAATAAGAACAAAAGGTGGGGACAAGGTGGTCTAGAGGCAAGGTGCTCGCCTCTCATGCCAAGGGTCCCGGGTTCTAAACCCGGGCAGTGTAGGCATGTTGGAAAGTGGATTTTTCTCGTATTTTCAAGTCCCTGGTCCTATTGGGGGGTAGGATCGAGTAGTTCTTGGAAATTGGATTTTTCTCATATTTTCAAGTCCCTGGTCCTATTGGGGGGTAGGATCGAGTACCTAGTCTTCTCGGATAAGGACGAAAAAATTCGGAGGGCCCGTGTGCACGTTGCGCACGTTAAAGATACCTTGGCAGTTGGAAATCGTAAAGAGCAGGCCGAAAGGCCGCTGCCCGGGCAAAATTGAAATTAATAGATTAAAATTTATCCATATCATCCCCCCCCCTGCCAGAACAAGAAATAATAAAACAAGTAAAGTGAGGTGTAAATGCCAAGGGCAGCGAACCTCCTAAAATAAAGACCTCAAATCGGAATAAGAACAAAAGCCGAGATGCGTATGGTCATCCCCAAAACTCAGCGACAGGACAGTACACAGTGTGCAGTGGTGTGCACCGAAAATTTTCGGGAAGTGATGATGTCATGGGCCCTCAATGCCCCCTATTGAATTGACCCCCTTGTAGCAAAGGGTCGCAGCGCTTCATGCCGATGTAGCGCACATGTTTAAAAATAACTCACACAGAAAGCCAGATAAATGAGATTTAATTAAATGTATTTTTCATTGTGTTTTAAGTTGAAATTTCTTTAAAAATCATGTGTTGAAAAGTTTGTTGACCGAGAAACTCTAGGAAACTTGAATAGATCAGGATCAAAATTATACGTCAATGAAATTCAGCCTTTGTATTATAAGGGTACCAGCTGAGTACCCGTTCGATGAACAGGTTTGCGTAGGTTTTTTTGGGGGGGGGGGAAACTTGCTGCATAGATAGCTTATATGAAGAGATGCAACAACAAAGGACACAACTTCAGACCGAAAGGAATAAGAACAAAAGCCGAGATGCGTATGGTCATCCCCAAAACTCAGCGACAGGACAGTACACAGTGTGCAGTGGTGTGCACCGAAAATTTTCGGGAAGTGATGATGTCATGGGCCCTTAATGCGCATGTGCAGCTTCACTAAAACCTTAAAATGGTGAACCATGACTCGAAATAGATCTAAATGATGCCGAAACAATGAAAAATGAAAGGTAGAAGCCTGAATATTTCATAATTTTTAGTTTAGCCCATGTTAATTTCGCATTGATAATATGCTGTTGTGCAAAGTTTGAAGCCTGAGTGCGATGCAGTTCCTGAGCCTTAGGTGACCAAAGTTTCGAGTTACCAAAATATATATATAGATGGCAAGATCAGACACAGGGCATGTTTGCGCCGACTGTTTTTAGAGACCCACCCGATGCTTGATTTTGTCACCTTTGTCCGTCACTCAGTGCTAAGTCAATGGTTGACCTAATTTTCAGTTAAAAAAAAAACGAAAACATTATTTTTGTCTCCCTAGTAAGAGTTCACAAAAAATTGACGTCAGATGAAGTTTGGTGAAAAAATGTAAAATGAGATGCTTGTCTTACAGTTGTACTCCTTGAAAAAATTAAGCGTAATGTACATCCCCTTGTCTTGGAAACTAAGAATTTTGTTGTGACTCAAGAAACCGTCATTTTATGGTCAAAGTTTTACTATCATGCAATTTGCAAAAGGTAGCAAATTCGGGATGTTTTTTTTCACTTTTGAAAATGCCATAACTTTGAAAGCCTTTAAGCCAGAATAATAAATTTGCTATCAAAATTCTTGGAAAAACAAGCTCCATCAGATTTGACAATAACTGGTGAGATATGATAAAAAGTAAAAATCAGTTTGGACTACCTACTAATATAGCAAAAACAAAATGACTGTGCTGACATGGCTTGAGCCTTATCAGCTGCCTATTGCCATGCCGGTGGTTGCATAATGTCGTAGACATTGCGCCTGGCCGCCCCATGATGAAACATAGTCACTTTACTGCCACGATCGCACAAGTATTAGTCATAAGGCAACATCATGATCATAACATTTAAAAATTTCACACACTCAAGGAAATTCTTCATTAGAATTGCTGTAAGTGCTGCCCTGTAGTAATGGCTTATGGTATGCAGTAAGACTATTATTATTAGACAGTATGAAACAACAATTATTTTTACCATTATTCGCTAATGAAACTTTAGCCCACTTTCACACATTATAATTTATTGATTACTGATTTTCATATTTCTAATCATTGCTTTGTATTTGAAATGTGTCGGTATTGAATGTCGAATGTGACATGGAAGAGCCGTCAGTCATAGCAAATTTGTTGGACAAGTGCAGGAGACGGGGGTGAAGAAATCATAGTAAGGACAATAGGAGATGATGTGGATATTATAATTATAATAGCTACATACGTGGGACAGTGGAGGAAAGGTCATAATGGAGACAATGGGGGGGGGGGGGGGGCGCTAGGGTGAATATATCGTTACTGAGACGACACGAGACAGAGGTGATTATTGTAACTAGATAGTCCAAACTGATTTTCACTTTTTATTATAACTCACCAGTTATTGTTTAATCTGATGGAGCTTGCTTTCCTAAGAACTTTGATACTAAATTTATTATTCTGGCTTAAAAGCTTTGAAAGTTATGGCATTTTCAAAAGTGAAAAGACACCTCGAATTTGCTACCTTTTGCATGACAGTCCAATTTTGACAGGCCAGAAAATGACTGTTTATTGAGTCACAGCATTGAAAATTCTCAGTTTCCATGTCAAGGGGTTGTATATTATGCTCAATTTTTTTTTGAGGGATACAAATATAATACAAGCATCTCATTTTACTTTTTTTAGTCATCAAACTTCATCTGATGTCTTTTTTTTTGTGAACTCTTACAAGAGAGACAAAAATAATAATTTTTTTTTAATTACAAAGGAGGCCAGTCGCATTTGCCATCGACTTAGCACTGAGTGTCAGACAAAAATGACGGAATCAAGCATTGGCTGGGTCTGTAAAAACAGTCGCCGCAAGGCGCCGATACATGCTCTATGTCTGACTTTGGCATACCCTTTTAATATAAAGGCTGAAGTTCATTTGTGTATAATTTTCATCCTGAGCTATTAAAGTTTCCGCCAGTTTCTCAGTCAAAAAACTTTTCAACAAATAATTTTTAAAGGAATTTCAACCCACTAACTGTGACGATGTGTATATGGTTGAGCCATTCTCAAAAATTCAACCAAATGCAGAGTACAACATGGCTAAATGTTTATTTTTACTTGCTCTGTCTGACTTTCTCTGTGATTTCACACCGGACAAAATTGGCTAATATCATCTTAAAAAAAAATAATTCTTTTCACAATTTTTATGCTCTGGAGCAAAGAGAAAAGCTTTGGGAGAAAAGCAGAAAAGAAAAAAGTAGCATGAAAAAAGCCACCTCTTGCGAAGATTCGAATCCCCCCTTACTGACCCGGCAGGCGAGTTTACTTATTGTATTAGCATGTCACCGTGGAACTTGAGAAAATGTGTTACTATTGAGAGTCTCTCTAATACTACCGAGGACACAATAACTGATAAGGATCACTAAAAAAAAAAGACAACTTGGTGCATCATTACCGTAAGAAACACCATGTTTTACTCTGAATCGAGCCATCTTACCCAGTCAAGAGCCTAATTATTCAACAAAACAAGCCAGAATTGTGATCTAAAGGAGCTCTTCGTAAATAAAAATCACAAAACCCAAATCCATCTGCAAATAAGATTCTGATCTGATTGGCAGACTTCTGCGAATAAGCATAGCCTTTATATTTTCAAGATTTTGTTCTGAGCATTATGTCTGGTACATTTTTGTTATTGTTAAAACAATAGATCAGTGTTTGAGGTTTACTCTTTATTGGTTATTTGCATTCCTTTGATCAATTTAAGTGGTTTTATTTGAAATTCATCTCAAAGCCCTCAACATACCCCATCCAAATTTCAGATCCAGTCATTAAAGGCGATTTTATAACAAAGTCTGCCATGAAAGTTGTGTCCTGTTCTATTGACATTTTCTTGTTTCCTTCATTCCTTCAGAAGTTACCCCGCTGAATTTTTTTTTTTGTTGTTAGAAAATATATAAGTAGGGCTTTTATAAAACAATATCTATTATAGTTTTGACAGGATTTGATTTCTTGTCCCCTTGAAAAAGGATGTCGTTTTGTGATGGATCATATGCTTGAATTTACATCATTTAATCAACTCTTCCTCTTAGACTGACAAAGTTCCCACTCCATAGGCCTTCTACTCAGTATGTATATGCTAATTTATTGTGTCATATCTGAGATACGCTAAAAATTAAGTCATATATATTCAGAAGCTATGAGCATGATATGAAATTAAATCATTAATTTCTCAGAAGTCGATTGGACACAGTTAGAATCTTGTCATTTCAGGGGGAAGCACATGATATTGTTGATTTCCGTGGGTTTTCGAGTTCACTTTCTTGCTTAGTAAAGGTAATATCTTCAGGGTCATTCTTTTCTTGTCACCATTACATCCAAGAAATTAACTGTAAATAGTTGCTGTCTGACTTTCTCGATTCCTTATCAATGTTTATTAAGGTTTTTCTGATTACCCTTACAACAGTGCAGCAGGAGTTGTTAATAGAAATTTGGGAAAAATTCTGGGAATTATGGCTTTCAAAACTAACTTATACAATGCACTTTTCTTAGATGTAACAGTGACAAAAACCAAATATTCATATACTGAGTGTCGAGGAATACACCTGAATCACGTAGTATATGTTATATATATATATATCGTGGGGACAAGGTGGTCTAGAGGCAAGGTGCTCGCCTCTCATGCCAAGGGTCCCGGGTTCTAAACCCGGGCAGTGCAGGCATGTTGGAAATTGGATTTTTCTCATATTTTCAAGTCCCTGGTCCTATTGGGGGGTAGGATCGAGTACCTAGTCTTCTTGGATAAGGACGAAAAAATTCGGAGGGCCCGTGTGCACGTTGTGCACGCTAAAGATACCTTGGCAGTTGGAAATCGTAAAGAGCAGGCCGAAAGGCCACTGCCCGGGCAAAATTGAAAATTGAAATTAATAGATTAAAATTTATCCATATCATCCCCCCCCCCCCCCCGGCAGAATTTATTATTCATTATTAAATATATATTGTTATTAATAAATATTCAAATATTATTTGAGTTGTGAACTGATGTGAGTTGTGAACTGTTGTGAGTTGTGAACTGCGCCTAACAGGCTGTGTTACAATTTGCTCTGAGATAGAGAGAGAGAGTGAGCGAGACAGGGAGAGAGAAAGAAGCAGTGCAGTATGTTAAGCGCTTCGCAGGCAGCTCCATTCTGCTCTGTGGTTGACATGTTGTTTCTGTAAAGCGCATAGAGCATTTTAAATGGATATGCGCTATATAAATGCTATACATTATTATTATTATTATTATTATATCGTCAGCTGATAAATGAAAAGACTTAAAGGGTTCGAGAAAAACTGACAACACAGAATTCAGTAGTTGACAATTTTGAAATATAAAAGACTTCAGCCTGGTCCTATCCCCAGGATTGTCCCCACAGACAGCTGTATATTCATGTACTTGTTTATCTACATACTCTCACACTTATCTATAATTTATTTATCTAGCTCTTCACTTTGAATTCCTTCATGCATCAGTGTACGAACACACCCCTATAGGTATCTATTATTTATAAAAATTATTAGTTCCTCTCTGTTTGTTTAATTGTGTACCTATTATTTATTTGGTGATCTCCAATCACTGTGTCATGCACAGAATGAATACATTTCAAATTGTATTTCAATCTGAGCCCTTAAAGAAAAAAAAATGTGGATTGGATTGTATTATATCCCACGGAAGTTGACTTAATTAAGCAGTGTCACGGTTCGTGTTCTGGCCTACGTGCTATTCAACCCCTGCTATTCATGTGAGGAGTTGTTAAAGTCAGAATTAAATGAAATAAATAATTGTGAATCTTGATTGGGGTGTGCAAAGTGTCGCGACAGGACGAGCGGTGAGCTTCCGCCCATGCGTGTGGACACAATGAGAGGGCAAGTTCGCGAGTCTGTAATTAAAAGCCAGGAGCTGGCATGCTGGCCTCAGTCTCAGGTAACATTGTATCCTTCATGAAGAGACTCGGTAAGCCCCCGCCTGAGAGGGACCACAGCCGAAAAAAGCCTCAGCATTAAGTACATACTGATGAAGGGCAGAGAAAGCGCTATGTTGTAGCCCATGTCACTTGAAGAAGAAAGTACCACGCGCCATTGCTTGCCGTCCACCTCTTGGTGGGTGACAATGTAAGTCGTTTTGTCTCTGAGTGAACCCGTGAGCAGTTGAGCACCTTCTGGGAGGACGAACCCTTCCTCCGCAGATCTAGACCTTATGTATACTTATGTGAACTGATATGGATTTTCATACTTCTTGAGCTTAGCCATAGCATTGAGTAGAATTTGTATTTAGGTAAATTAGTAATTACTGCTTGTGTTAGCAGGGCACAAGCCTGTCCATGGAAAGAAATTCATTGTAATAAGACAGAGGAATTATTCTCCTCACATTGTCATACACGTTGTATCGTATTAATATTAATTACATGTATATGACTGTTAATCGAGATTATATGGCCCTGCAGGCTTGTCTATAGCAATTACTGCGTTTTATTGTTTTTTTTTTATTGTTGCGAGGTGAGCGTGTGGCCACGCAGTCGACAATTCCCCACACATACAGCGGTACACTCACCTTGTGACAAGCAGTGTGAAGTGGAGAAATATTTAGTGGCTGTGTTTCAGAGACTCACAGACATCTCATTCTTAGAGTTGACTATGTTTCCTATCTTTTGCCATGGAAGTTAAAGAGAAAATAGTGCTTTATTTTGTCAATGTCATATTCTTTACTTGTAGCATTGCTAGTAACTGGCCCATTCTACGAACGATAAAACACAAAAAGGGACTGCTTCAAACCTATCGGAATTCACACAAAAAGTTAATGCAAATATCGAGATGCTTGTGGTGATCTGCAAACTTCAGAGAGTTACAGACAAATAGGACAGTATAAAAATAGTATGGAATGATGAACACCAAGAATTTTGCAGGAACGGAAGACATGATGGACTCGTGCGTTCATAAAAAACAACAACAACAAAGGATGGGGGGGGCAAAATCAGCGACACAAAGCAAACTAAAATAAGAATACTTATCTGTCATTTCAATTTAAGTCTCGAGTTCCAGAATCTAAAGAACAACAACCCTTTTGTGGGTTGAAAGGAAAGCACCTTCCAAATTTTACGCAAATTGGAACTGAGTGAGGGAGGTAGGTCTTACTAAAAATCAGGCGATTTGTTTCGAGGGGGGAGAGGGGGTGTCCATTTACTTTCATTTTCACAGTCTACACAAATAATTAAATCCTGATGTTTCAGAAAAAATACTGAAGTTTTATATCATACTGTCAGCAAATGGTTTTTGGTCTTACCTGGTGTGTGGCAGTACATCACAATGTCACAACAAGTGTGTATTCCCTCTACAGGAGAGGCCTGAGTTCCGTGAGATCATCCCTGTACTGGAGGAATGTAAGCAATCCCAGGCTGTGGCAATGTTGAGTAACACTGACATGCCTACAGTAACCCTTCCTATTTCATTGCCAATGGTCACAACACAACAGGATTCTGATGGAGAAGGGAGGGACACACCCCCTTTGGCCGGTCATGTTTCTGCATTGCGTAATCACTGGGAGATGGAAGCATCCAGAAATAGGTATTATATTAGTAAACATTGTTTTAACTGGCTGAAGTGCCCTTTCTGTGAATGGCAATTGTGACTTTTATAAATTATGGCAGGCCCTGGAGGTAACTTCATGCAGAGAGGAATGTGAAGTGCACACCTAATAAACCCCCCCCCCCCCCCCCGGACTTTTT
This sequence comes from Onchidella celtica, assembly GCA_963931925.1. NCBI lineage: Eukaryota > Metazoa > Mollusca > Gastropoda > Systellommatophora > Onchidiidae > Onchidella > Onchidella celtica. Next base: position 23,661,070 of record OZ007577.1, read on the forward strand.
CTCTTTCACCCGTTCTTATTCTTTGCCCTTTCACCCTACACCTCATCTACACTTCTCACCTTCCTCATTTGCATCTCCGTCCTTCCTTCATCTTTTGCCACTCATGATCGTCTTTGCATCAGCCCTGGCGTAGTTCTTTTTCTCCAGCCCCTCCACACCTAAACTCCTATCCCTCCCCCTTTACTTCATCTTTCACCCCACCTCCAATACTTTCAGTTTCATTTGTGTTCAAAGCTAAGTCAGGCTATGGAATTCCACACTACTCGGACTAGCCCCTCTTTTAGTTTGAGCTTGGCTACACGCAATGAATACCCTTGATACACGGGCTTCCTGAGCCAATCCGTAGCTCATGTAGGTCACATTAATGTTAAACACACTTGGATCCAATGCAGAGACTATGAGAACCTATTGTTGCAATATAATTCCCTGCAGAATACACAAATGTTATTAAAGTTGATTTTTGGCCAGTGAAGGGTAGAGAGAGTGGCATAATCTATATGCAACATTTTCATTAAATTTTAATCTTATCTTCTTATCTTATAATAATGAGAGCAGGGGGTAAACTGTCTGTGACGCCTATGCATTTCATGGCCATTCAAGCTAGTCACTTGAAAGTTTGCATACTACCGTTTTTGATACTGCCGAGTTACATGGCCTGCTTAGTTTTTGCGTTTGACCACGTCTTATATTTTTTTGAAAACTGTGAAACGCCTTAGTGTTTAAACCCGGACTAAATTCCTGGTGTAGTTTTTATGATTGTTAGAGTGTTGCGTCTCGGTGTAGCAATCGATACTCAGTATCGAAGACTGTCATTTTGCGTAAACTTCTGCATAACGTCTAAGCACTTATTTTCATGGCCTTTAAGCGAGACACTCACAATTTTGGTATATCTAGGCCTAGGCCTACTGTTTTTTATCCTGTCGAGCTGCATGGATGCCGTAATGTATTTTTATATAAATGTTATGGATGGCGATTCCTCAACCTCTTTACTGGGCGCGAGCAAAACCGATACACAGTATCGAATATGCCATTTCCTTTGCAGTCTCTCAATCTCTTTTGTTTTGTTTGCCACTCACCGTTCGGAGAACGGGTGCATTTACTAGTCTTTGTTAAAAACACATCTATTGAGGCTCATTAAAGGATTATTTAACTGATTCATTCAGTAACCTATTATGGCCGCTGTATATATAATGTTTATAATACATGATAAATTTTGATAATTATTTTTATTTGTTCAATTGTTTTAGTGGTTCATTTTTCCATCTTGTTTCATTTTTTTTCCTGATGACAGTTCTTCATACATCAAAAGTTTGATTTTGTCTTCCCTTTTCCTGGGCATTTTATTATATCGTCTCTGTATTATTTCTTATGCGAGGCTTTGCTACATCATGCGACTTTTTTTTTTGTGCCATATTTTGACTTTGCTTCAAGCCTTGCAACCACACAGATTTTCTGTGGTTTTTATATTTCATCAGTATGTAGTGCACACCTCTGCCCACAGTATTCCTTTGTGTGCTCCACCCTCCGAATATATATATTCACCTGTCACCTGTGGGCATCTCCGTTTTCGAAGTTCGCCTTTGCGCGTGAGGACACAAAGGTGTTCCATTGGCTGCGATCTTCACATTTCTGACTTATCTCTTGCACTGATAAGTTGCTGACATCCTTGATGTTGCTATCGTATGTGATTGATGGTCTTCCTCTTTTTCTCTTTGATTCTATTTTCCCTTGCAGGATGGTTTTCATGAGATTGGTTTTCTTATTTCACATTGCATGTCCTACATATTTAAGCCTTCTTTTGTTGATGAAATTGAGCAGTTGTCGTTTGATTGATAGATCTGATAAAATGCCTTCATTTGTTCTTCTGTCAGTCCAATGAATTTTCAAAAGACATCTGTATAACCACATTTCTGCTGCTTCTATTTTTGCTCTTTCATACTTTAACGTCCATGCTTCACTGCCATATATGTTAACACTGGCCATATCAAACTTTTGAGTATTTTCAGTTTGAGATCTAAAGGTACACCTCTGTCTTTCCAAATGTTGTTAAGCTCCATCGTTTTCCGTTTTGGCTACACGCAATGAATACCCTTGATACACGGGCTTCCTGAGCCAATCCGTAGATCATGTAGGTCACATTAATGTTAAACACACTTGGATCCAACGCAGAGACTATGAGAACCTATTGTTGCAATATAATATAATTCCCTGCAGAATACACAAATGTTATTAAAGTTGATTTTTGGCCAGTGAAGAGTAGAGAGAAAACGTTTTCCGTTTTGCCATGGCTATTCTTGTCTTAATGTCCTTTGTGCATGTGCTGTCATTTGCTTTGATGGAACCATGGTATTTGAACTCTTGAATGCTTTGAAGTTCTGTGTCATTTATCTTTATTGTTCCTGGCTCTTGGTCTCCGTTGTGCATAACTTTGGTTTTCTTTGTGTTTAGCTTGAGACCTGCTTCTTTTCCAGCTGCATCTACCCTCTATAATATTCTTTTCATGCTCGTGATGTTGTCTGCCAGCAGGGCAGTGCCGTTAGCGTATCTCAGATTGGCAACATTTCTACCTCCTATATTCAATCCCATATCTTCTATGTTCGCTTCTCTCATCACCTGTTCGGTGTAGATATTGAACAAGTGTGGTGACAGAATGCATCCCTGTCTCACTCCTTTCTTAATTTTGAAGTATTTGCAGTGTTTCCATCTTATGGTCGCTTTTTGATCTTGATATATTACATGTATAAAAAAGAGATATATTTCGAAATACTGTTTGAACAATTTTCATAAAATGCAAAGTCGGTCATGTTACGTGTATCTCTCTTATCAGTATATTCACACAGAAAAAGTTGAGAGCAAATCAAAAGAAGAAGTAGAAATTATAGATCTATATACACATGTGTGTATGAATACTTTTCTGACAGAAATGGCATAGTGGGGGGCCTTTTTGTTACATGACTGTATGGATGGCTGCCCATGCCTGCTCTGGGCAATTACTGTTTTGCATTGTGATAACAATTTCCCCACCAAAAGTTTCTAAAAGTATTACTGTATTTTTACTTTGTATGTGCTGAATTTTTATGATCTCTTGTGCTTAAAAGAGCAATAAATTTGTTCCGTTCTCTCATCACCTCAAGTAATCAGTAAAGTAATCAATACTTTGACGACCACTTTTCACAAAAATAATCTGTAATCGCGACTACTAAAAATTTGCATATAGCCCATCACTAATTTTCATGCTGTGCACAATCGAAAGAACAACATCAGGAATCAAAGGTTTTAATTATTCCTTTAAATGGTGGATCAAGGTACACTGTTTCCCCAATACAAAGGGTCAGAATTGTTAATGTAACAGCTCTGTGTCATCTCTTGTATACTTGCCCCGGCCCAGCTAACTTAAATATCTGCCAATTTTCATATTTTTTCTATGAGTAGTTTCGGGGTCTTGTCATGAAACACATTTATGATTTATGGGCTCAGCTTTCGTTATTTATGGTAAGAGACTCAAGAAATTAATTTTTAATATACAGTAACCTTCAGTTTATGAAACCAAGATCTTTGTTATTTCCATTACAAAGATCTTGCAGGTGCAGGAAATTATTTTAATTTGCTGCACTCTTGTCATTTATGTTCTGAGTATTTTCTGCTGTTTCTTGCTTACTTTCAGTGTTGCCGGAGGTGAAGAGAAAAGACGATACCCCTACCCTCAGTTAGACAAAAATGGTAAGCTGTGAATTCATTTTTTATTTGGAGTATGAATATTCTATATTCTTTTGGTATCTGTTGGCATTCATGGTCTCATCATTCTTGGAATGATTTTGTTGCTCCAACATTATCACACTGGCTGCCTGGGTTTTTGCCTCGGCCCTCGGGCAGTCTCAAATTACCAGGCATTTTTCTTATGTAGCAAAAAAAAATCAGTGAATCAAAATGATGCATGATATTTCCATGGATCTTTGTGTGTATATGGAAATATGGGTGAGCTAACTGAATCGGACAGCAATTGTTTATAATAAGAAAGGTTGACATCAGTCAGCAGTTTGTTTACATGCACCAAATTTTGTCACAAGCTTTTCTCAGAATGCTTTGTGCTAGATCTTGATCTAGTCAAGTAATTTTATGAACCATGCTGCTAGACTCAACACATTAAAAGTGATGAAAACAACACAGAAATAAACAGAGTGAATTGAAAAACACATAAGTGGAGTCAGTTTACTGATTTATTGGGTGATATTGATGTCTCAATGTCCGAACAGCAAATTTTGTTTCGCCAGCCGAAACACTAGATCCTCAGTAACTAGGTATAAACGCGTATTTCTGTTCAAATAATGACTCTATTCTCACATGAATGTGTAGACTTCATATTCCGTAAAGAAGGGGCATGTAGCCAACGAATACTGCAATGGCAATAATATAGAACGCAGTGATGGAGAGTGTCATGCATCACGCTCTTGGTAGGAATTCTGAGTTACATGAATCAAAATGAGCCAGTGACATCAAGAGACAGATGAACAGTCTAGGCAGAGATCAAAGCGAAGTGTACTGTATTGACAGAAATTTGCTACTCTATCACCCATTAGAGGCACAATCTATGGAATGCTCAAATCTGGAAACTGAGAAAGTCTCAGTTGGTTGACGTGGGTTAAAGTGACAAAGATGAATACTCCTAGATCCTATTTAGCCATTTCCATCACTGTCAGGTGAGCAATAATTTGGATATTATAGAATGCAGCACAGTGTGTAATGTAAGCAGGAGAGAGAGATGCCAGCTTTACTTGACAATGTGTCTCCCAAAATCCAACCCTTCATCCACGTCGTGGGAGATGAGCGCAAAGTAGGGGATTGCTGGAATTGGGCTAAGTACAGTGTGGGCTTGTCCCACGGGGCCGCTACGGCAAATGTGAAGGCCATCCTGGGTCACCCCGAAACGTCTGGCAAACGGGGCTCTGCAACCAGCGTGGGTCCGAGCATTACAATAGACCCACTGCTCTCACCTGCAGGTGGCGCAGCCCCACCAAAGGTGGGTCTGACTCAGGGGCTGCCACCTCTCGACAGCCCTTGGGTGACACCCTTTGCCCTTCCTTTCCTCTCTTTTGTCTTCTGTTCCTCTTCCCTTTTGTCTTTCCTTCATCGCCAAGTGGTTCCCGGCCTGGCAACGATAGGAGCACCTTAGCTCCCCCCACAATGTGAGCACCTTGTTGACCGTTAGATGTGACCTGTAATGGGGGGGAATGGGATTCTGGTGGCTGAGGTGGACCAGTCTGCGGACTGCCTTCCATCAACATGCCACTTTGACCCAGCCTTCCCATAAGACAGGAGGGTGGTATGGCCCATGCCACTCAATCGGTTAGGCCCCGAATTCTTTGCAATTCGAGAGCCGGGTCAATCCTTCCAGGATTAACACCTGTAAGGAATATGTCTGTGGAGTAGCCCTAGCACAAGAGCTCTGGCTATCCGAGCATAAGGTGTCCCCTTGTTGGACTCGGTGGCGGGTGGGGAGCTCCAGAGATGAAAAGTTACTCCAAACTACATGTATTCTTCTGACCCTTCCCCAATTCCTGACTTTAAAAAAAAGAGACAGGAGGAACCGCGTGGATCCTCCAGCACTCACAATAGACCCGTCCTGCTGCCGGACTTGAATATCTGTGAATCAGGGCAGGCCTGTTCACCTTTCCCGGTGATCAGTAGCAAAGACGCTGAAGTCAAATTATCAAAGCTGAGCGTCCTTGTAATTCATAAAACGCGGTAAAGCAAGGCTGGAGAACTGAAATCGGTAAACGGATGAAAACTTGTGAACTGCTAGTAGGGTGCAACAAGAAACAGCACTCACTCAACCTGCTAAAATTGATGTCATTCAATGACGTGCAAGTCACTGTTCAGCTCCACAGAACCCTGAACAGCTCTTGTGGCGTAATTCGCAGGTTTGAGTTGGATGGAGAAAGTGAGGCAGACATTGTAGACAACGTAGAAGGAGTCTTGAAAGCCCGGCGTATCAAAATTTGCCGTGAGATCAGTTGATTGAAACCAGCTCCATCATCCTGACGTTTGGTACAATAAAGCCTCCCACTAACGTCAAGGTGGCTTTCCTGCAGGTACCAATGTCGCCATACATTCCATATCCAACGCAATGCTTCAACTGTCAGTGTTATGGACATGGCAAGTCAAACTGCAAGAGACCAGTGTCACGAGTGGAGTGAGCGGGCTTCAAGGATTACGGGGGCATGGAAGTGTAGGATTGACTCACGGGATAGTGAGGCTGCTCACCTATATTGACTTCTGTTAGTTAACATTGAACTGAAGCGTGCATGTTGTGAGTGAAGTTGAGGCGTAGTAGAGGCAAAATCTGAATAGTCAGATCACTGCAAGTTAAGAGGTCCAAGGGGACAGACGTGAGATCAGAGGCAGTCGGGAGATTGTGTGTTTTCCATTGATGACTGGTAGGTTGAACTGTGATTGATAATTATGATGATTGATGTACTATATTCTCCTATGACCATGATGTAAATAAGTTATATGTGAGGAATGTGAAAGTCATTGATTACTGTGTATAGAGATGTGCGCAATGAGCGATAGATGTAAGTTAGGATCATGGATTCGTAGCGAGTCTGAGTACGGTGTAACACGGTGGAGGTCTGTTACCGTAAGATGTGTGGTGAGTGAAATGTGGACTATTTTGAGTACGCTTGATGGTTCGTAATGAGTGGTGAAGTGGATAGTAATTGTGTGGTGTATTACAGATGTAATATTATTCTTATAGGTGCCGGGGTTGGGCAGAGAAGCCACCCGCGGTGAGCGGACTTGTGCCGGGGTTGGGCAGAAGGCTACCCGCAGGCCGCCTGAGTGAAGCTGTCGGTGCAGGACAGCGGGAGCATATGAGTCGTGGCAGTCTGGCCACAGACAGGGACGTTGTTATTGTCCTTATTGCTATTCAAATGTTAATGTGCTATTATGATGTTAATGTGCCATTGAGAATAGAATGTGCTATTGAAATATTAATGTGCTGTTAAGACCTCGAGGGGAGATTGAGATACTGAGATAAGGTTGAGCAGGCGCCAATAAGAGAGGCCAGCAAGTAATATATATATAGATGTGAGGCTGAGGCCAGAGCATATTTTAGAAAGTATTATCGGGTTGTGGACCCGTAGAGGAATGAATGTCGGGAATGCTGACCATTGGATGGTAGTTGAATTGAATAATGTAATGCACGTATATCTTTATTTTTATGTATAATAAATGTGTGAGTCTGTTTGGTTGTTCTGTTAAGTGTTATACTCGTTCGTTCGTGATTGTTGTCCTGTCATAATTATTACATTTCCCAGTCTGAGATTTGTGACAACCAGCAGTTTGTGCTCACTGTGGCAGCCAAAAACATTCAGACGACAAGGCTTGCACAGCCAAGCCGAAGTGCCCAAACTGTCAAGGCAACCACATGGTCTTTGACAAAATTTTTCCGAAATGGCTTGAAGAGAAAGCTATTCAAAGGTACAAAGCCCAGAATGGAGGTACATTTACGCAGGCGAGGAATGCAGTCATTGCCACACAACCAAAAATGACACTGCCAATGACTTTCAGTACTCCTTTGAGATCTTCACCTGAGAAAATCTCAGCAACATAAAAGTCCACTAGAGCACAGCAGAAGCCCCATGACAGCAAGTTCGAATGTTAAAGCTGCAGTAATAAAGACGAAAACGAGCCAGCTAAAGGATAAGTCCAGCAGACACAACGCCAGAACTCCAAACAAGTTTAGACCCCTGGCAAATCTGGAGGACGAGGATGCATCCATGGATCCCCGGTGGAACCTTGCCCAAGCCTTCTGGACAGATTTTGACCTAAATTGCAAGCAGTTAATTACTCGAAACTCAGTGGACACAGTCAAGCATTTCCAGGTATTACTCCTGGAGATTGCTCAGACCTGTATCCCTAAGACCTTTGCGGTTCCACGTAAAGACAAACCCTGGTTCACAGAGGACTGCAGACGGGCCATTGAGGCCCGCGAAACAGCCTTCCGTTAACTTAAATGCAATCCAGACTCGCAGAGCATGATCAGAGTTAAACAGGAAAGAGTGAAAGCCCGTAGGATGATCAGGGAAAGCAGGAGAAACTTATGGAGAAACTTTATATCCCAGATCAATAGCTGCACCCCACTCAAGAAAATTTGGGAAATGGTCAAGAAAATTAGAGGCTCTGCTACCACCTCTGGTATCGGACAGCTCCAAAAACAGGATGGTTCTCTTGCAGAAGAGGGAAATGATGTCGCAAGCGAATTAACTTCATCGTTTTGTGGCTAACTCTTCCAACGATCATTACTCAACCCGCTTTCAAAATTTCAAAATGGAAGCTGAAGAAACACCCTTTGATTTCTTAACCCTAGATTCCCTCCCCTACAACGAAACTTTTACAACTGAAGAACCGACATCTAGTCTGAGCGAGGCCAGTCGCACAGCACCTGGCCCTGACCAGATACATAACGAAATTCTAAAACAGTTACACCCCATTTCACTCTCCTCCTTAGTAAATGTATTCACACAAATCTGGAACTCTGGAGCTTTTTCTCCATCCTGGAGGAAGGCTAACATTGTCCCCATCCCAAATCCCGGCAAAGATCACTCAGATCCCAAAAATTACCGCCCCATAGCTCTCACCAGCTGCCTTTGAAAGCTGATGGAGCGAATGGTAACCAAACGTCTCAGTTGGATACTGGAAAGCAGCCAGTCCCTCTCCCCTTTTCAATGCCTATTCTGCGCAAAGCAATCCACAACGGACCATCTCATCTGGAAACCTTTATCCAAGAAGCCTTTGCTTCTAAGCAGCACGTAGTTGTGGTTTTCTTCGACCTGGAAAGAGCCTTCGACACGACCTGGAGGCACGGTATAATACTGAGAGATCTTCATGGACTTGGATGAAAGGACAACTTACCGGTCTTTGTCTGGAATTTCCTTTGTGACCGTTCCTTCCAGGTGAAGTTGAACTCCACCCTCTCTGAGCCATTTGATCAAAAGCAAGGAATCCCCAGGGCTCTATTCTAACTCCCACCCTACGGTGTATTTAATATCGAAATAAATTCAAGTAGGCCTACTGAAATGCTTTTACATAACGTTGACTGCTCCCTGTACGTAGACGACTTTCTCGTCTGCTACAGGGGCCCATGAGTAGATGGAATAGAGTGGAAACTGCAACTACAAGTCAACACCGTCCAGAGGTGGGCAGATACAAATGGCTTTAAAATTTGTCCCCAGAAATCCGTCGTCGTCCACTTTGACAATAAAAGGAAATTTCACAGAGACCCAGATCTCTGCCTTCACGGATTTCGAACAAATTCCTGTGAAAGGCGAGGCCAAATTTCTAGGACTTATATTCGACAAAAAATTAACTTTTATCCCTCATATGACTTTAACTCTCCTGTCAAAAAGCTGTGCAACATCCTAAAGACCATCTCAGGAATTGAGTGGGGTGGGGATCGAGTCTCCATGCTACATCTCTGTCGCTCCCTGATCAGAATCCAAACTAGATTACAGTTGCATCGTCTATGAATCAGCTAAACTGTCATGCCTGAAAATGATAGTCCCTGTGCACCACCAAGGGCTACATCTTGCACTGGGTGCTTTCCCCCAGACACACTCCTCAAAAGTCTGTATGTGGAGGCAAACGAAGCGTCCCTGACTGACAGAAGAGACAAAGTCTCTCTTCAGTACTGATTAAAATTGTCTTCTCAACCAGACAATCCCGCTTACAATTTAGTTTTCGATCAAAAATACATTCAAAAGTTTGAAACTTTTCAAGGTGTCACCCCTCCTTTTTGCTCACAAAGGCTGAAATCCAACCATGTGAGGTTCAGAATGACCTGTTTCCTGCCATCCCACCATGGCTAACACATAAACCAAACGTTATTTTAGATCTTGCAGCATGTCCCAAGAACAACACCGAGCCAGAAACTTAGAAGCAGATGTTTGGAGAGGTGGTCAGTAAACACCCCAAACACAGGCCTCTCTACACAGACGGCTCTAAAGACCATGACTCAGTAGGAGCTGCCTCATTCTCAAGTACAGATGGCAAAACCAAATGCCTCAGCCTCAACCCCAAAGCTTCCATCTTTACCACTGAGGTTCAAGCAATCAACTTGGCCTTAAATCTTATATCCGTTTTGCAGCCAGGACACTTAATTATCTCCGCTGATACGCTATCCTGCCTCCAGGCTTAAAAAAAAACAAATGACCCATGAGATGAATAAGATATTACAATGTTTTTCATACATTGTCCAACAGGAAATATAAAATTGTTCTCTGTTGGGTCCCTGGGCACATAGGCATTAAGGGGAATGAAACAGCAGACATGCTGGCCAAACAAACACTGAAACGTCCACCACAACACCTAAAAATAGCACACACTGACTTTAAACCCGCTTTTAATAATTTCATCAAATTAGATGGCAGGAAAGATGGGATAAACAAACATCAAATAACCTTTAAGTCACTATACAGCGGCTTTGTGCTGTTACCTTCATTCCCTATACCGCTGCTCTACCGCAGCGCTGTGCTTTTGTATACAACCTCTTTCTGTTAGTATAGCCTGCCCCGCCCACGGAAGCACTGCCATCCTCTAGAGAGTATAGATATAATATTATATCTATATTCTCTGCATCCTCTTCCAGAAATACAAGTACAAAGTACTGACAAACTTGAAATTGATTTAGTGACGAGGTTTCACCACAGGATAGCTTGAGGGAGAAGATGACCACTGCTGGAAGGCCTCAAAGGCCCAGGCGAAATCTTTTCGATGATTTTGATGACTGTCAGTCTGATATCTCTGCTGACTCTGATATTACTGATATCAACAGGAAAGTGTAGCTCTATTTAGATGACCCAGATGATCAGTTTTGATGTCGAAGCAGGAGAAGGACTAGAACTAGATACAAGGAGGGGTGATGAGGGGCTCAGCGATGCTTGGAATATGGACTGTAGAGAAGCAGGGACCTGTGCTGTCATTTATCCAAGAGTCAGGTCCTACTAATGTGTTAGATGTGGATGCTCAACGCATTGAGTACTTCCTACAGCTCATCCCTGAAAGTGAAACATTCTTTGAAGAACTGGCAGAGGAGACAAATCTATATGCCCAACAACGCACTCCACGAAGGTCTGCTACACCTACTGCCACGCCCACTCCTGCTACGCCTACCCCTGACACACCCACATTACACCAACCCACATCAACTTTGCAAGCCAACAACAAAGTCTGGCAAACGGAAGCAGAGCACCTACCAGTGTTTAGCATGCAATGTTGGACTTTGCCAAGCTTACTTTGAACCTTATCATGAACACTAAACACAACAAACACCATTTTCTCTGAAAATTTCTGATTTGACAAGGTCAACTAGGTCATTAAACTGGGTCAGGGTACGTCAAAAAAAAAATGTTTCTTTGCAAAGTATGGTGTGTGACTGAATGTGTGTAAAAATTTGAATGTGATTGGATGAAAAACAAAGAAGCAACAACACAATACATAGTGCATACTTGTTTTATTGGTTTTTTTCACATAAAAGGTCATGGAACAGGGATTGCATAATAAAACAAAAGTCAGTGACTTAAAGGTATACATGTACTACACTTTGTCCAAGATCAACTTGGAGGACAGTGGACCCATGCCTCTCAAAAAAATTGGAGAGATGAAATTGTCCTTAGTATAGTAGACTCCATCTGGGTCATTTCCACCTCACACACTGTTTTTTTGCCCGGGGGGGGGGGGGGGGGGAGATCCCCGCGAATGTGTGGCATGCAACTGCCAACTAACAATGATACACATTTTAATTGAATGTGTAGACTTCGAGCATATCCGAAGAAAACACTATGCCTGTGGTTCCATGAAAGAATTACAGTCCAATCCACTTACCTCGACATTCTGGGTAACTCGACACAATTTTTAAGCCCCAACCTATTCCTTCTTTAATGCTACTAAATATTTCCCCGTAACTCGACGTGTTGATCCGTTCTTTCCTCTTATATCGACACATTTCTCCCCGACCGCGGCAAAACAAGTGCACTACATCTACTAGTACTACCTGTACTGTGCTACCAAAAATGCCCACGCAACTCCCCGCATATAAGATCTCTTTATTTCTGTTTGCGGTGCTGGCGGGGAGGGGTAGGAGAGGGTGTGTGTGGACACAGAGGATGACCCTTGGCTTCAGTAACGCGATTGTGGAGTGCCTTGCATTAGCGTACGGCAGTAGAGGTACAGAGTACTTCAGACTGAGTACATGTAATTAGTTTTTCCCCACAAAACATTCGTGCGTCGTAGATACTAGGCCCTGACCTAGATCTCTCGGTTAACTGTCGTATGTACTGCGTGTGTATTGGTATCATCACTTCTAAAGAAACAGTCAGGTCGAGGTTAAAAAAAAACAACAGTAAAGGACTGCGCATTTGATAGCTACAGCATTTCTCCGATATCAGTAAATCTTTGCCACGCAACTGCTCCGCACAACAGTGATATTGGAGGAACGGGTGACAATATGCCGATAATTAAAAGAAAAAGGGACATAATTGCGTTATTTATTGGACACTTCCCATTATGGTGATGTGTGATCTCCCTCCCCCCTTTTTTTTCTCTTCCACCTCTAATCTGCTATTTCGACTTTCTCTTTACTCAACACAAGTCAGACTTGTGTTCTCTGACATGGACCCGCAGTGCATCCTGTCATTTCTGAAAGAGGTCAAACTCTGCGAGTTGATTTGACAGACTTTTGTCATATTTACAAAATTGATAGACATACTTTTCAGCATGGGCCTTTTCCAGTTAGATTATTAATATGGGCCTTTTCCCGTTAGATCTCTAACTTCACTTTTATCTGATCTTATCAATAGGCAACTGAGGGCTGAAAGCTAGCCCAAAGAGAGAGAACGAAAAAACCGTGAAAGGTGTAAAGTGGCCGTTCTCGTGTCGAGGCACCGTTAAACTCAACTCAGTACTTAACAATGTTTTCATTATCATGTTATTTTGTTTGTGCACTTGTCGCCCTAAAGTTTTTGTTAGATAGTATTGCAATGAATTTTGGCAAAAAAGATTCCCAAACAATTCTGTGGAAATGTAAATTGCACATGACACTAGTTAACAGAGAAGAGTTACCGGTAGGTCAGCTGTAAGTAGGACAAGTGATCTTATCAGGATTGTCATTCTTAATTGCAGGTAATGATTTGTAAAATATTGGCAGCACTAAAATATCATTTATTTAGAAAATGCCCCAGCTAAACATTGGGGAAAAGGGAAACTGCTGGTTTTGAAAGATTTATCAAAACTGTACTGCTACCAATCAGTACCAATCCTAACCCGTATATTTCTGTCATCCGACTCAGATTTCCTTTATCTCAGACTTTGGTTGTTTGAGTGCAACTCAGAGACTTTCATTGAGATTATGCTGACAAATGTGCTTGAATTTCTAAAAGAAAAGAAAAGTAAAAACAAAATATCAGAAAGTTCATCTTGTGAGTGTTTTATAGTTAGTCAATATTTTGTTCTAATGAATAATGAAATTTTTGTATCCTTCTTCTTCACAGGTTACGTTTCTGATCCCTTGTCAACTTTGAGAATCTCCTTACCTCTTCCATTGTCAAGTTCATCTGTGTGTCCTTCACCACCATCACCAGCAGAGCCTGAAAGTTGATGACAAACTTTTCACTTCCAGCTTTAGTTCAACCTGAAAAGTGATGACCACTTACTGGCCCCCAGTTCCAGTTCAACCTGAAAATTGATGACCACATACTGGCCCCCAGTTCCAGTTCAACCTGAGAGTTGATGGGACGGTAACTTTCTCAGTGCCAGCTCCAGTTCAACTTGAGAGTTGATGATAACTTTCTCGCCCCCATTTCCAGTTCAACATCACAGTCACACCTTCTCACCGCTGTCTCAATTCAGCCGAAGAGTTGATGATATAACTTTCTCACCACCATTTCAGCCCTAAAGTTGATAATTTTTTCTTGCCATCAGCTCCAGTTCAACCTAAGAATTGGTGATAACTTTCTCACCACCAGCTTCAGTTCAACCTTAAAGTTGATGTAGGTATCCCAAACTGATTTTGGAAAGTGGCTGTATCAATAAGTTTTGTCTTCCAATGGATAGATCTCAGTATCCTAAGAATTTTGATACCAAATTTGTCTCTGTATCTCCATATTTAAGAAAATTGTGTCATTTTGAATTTTTTAAAATTTGTGGTAATTGTGTCATCAGCCGTGAAGCCAAGTTTGACCTCGCATAAAAGGACGGTTTATTGAGCCACGGCATTAAAAATTCTCAGTATCCAAGTCAAGGGGGTTTACACTACGCTTGATTTTTTTCGGGGGGTACAAACAAAATACAAGCATCTCATTTTACATTTTTTAATCAGCTAACGTCATCCGATGTCATTTTTTGTGAACTCTTACAGGGGAGACAAAAATATTGTTTTTGTTTTTTTTTAAATTGAAAAGGAGGTCAACCGTGTCACCATTGACTTAGCACTGAGAGTTGGATAAAGGTGACGAAATCAAGCATTGGGTGGGTCTCTAAAAACAGTCAGCACTTCGATCCGAAACATGCCCCATGTCTCATTTTGGCATCCCCTTATAATACAAAGGCTGAGGTTTATTTGCGTATTATTTTGCTCCTGATCAATAAAAGTTTCCGCTAGTTTCTCGGTCTACAAACTTTTCAACAAATGATTTTCAAAAGAATTTCAACTTAAAACTCTGTGTGAATTATTTTCAAACACATGCGCTACATCAGATTGACCCACCGCGACCCTTTGTTATGAGGGAGTCAATTCGGTATGCGCAGCTCAGAGTGAAAACGGCAAGAGTATGTCCTGTTTAAGCTATAAAAACACACAGCTAAACACATTAAACAATGCAAAAGGAAGCATATTTTGTCAGAGGAAGGATTGAACTTTATTTTAATGTAGGATACCTGGCGTTTCACATAAATACACAGCACTAATAGCCTTGTAATGTTGGCCTAAAATTATGCCAAAACGGGATTTCGCGCCCGTAGCGGTCCAGTTTGGGGTATCTAGTTGATGATAACTTTCTTGCCAGCTCCTGTTCAGCCTAAAAGTTTATGATGATAGCTTTATTGCCACCAGCTCCAGCTCAACCTAAGAAAATCAGTGATAATTCCAATCTACGCCTAAAGTATCTGCAGTCTCTGCATCTAGCTAAGTGAGCAAATCACTAGTGAACAAATCAATTACTAGCCACAAGTATCCCTTGAACTGTTCCCTGGAGGATGGTCTTGGAGAGGCGACATGCCATGGTCCAAACTGTTTCAGCTTTCTTTTCTTCACAGTGGTCTTCACAGGTCTTTATTGTGTCACTCTTGAACGTTCTTCATCATTTGTAATGGGATCAGTTTATGTGTTGCTGAAGAGTCATCTTAACCCTCGTCCCACGATGAGTGAACCCGTCAACGTAGCGCCCCATGCGGGGATAGCCAGCGGCCAGTCAGCCGATCGTTCGCGTGTTGCCGATAACCTCGGCGGTCGGGTCAATCATGGTGGATAAATCGTAAGTGACCCCTATGATATTTGGATAAAGTACTTGTGATGATATTTTGTAAGCTTTATTGTGAAATGGAAGGCCCCAAATCAAGAATTTTCTATATTTACATGCCATTTAACATGCTTTTTATCATTTTCCCAAGACCTCTGCGATGTTTCTGTCCCTAAGTCAGGCCATTCAGGTGAACAAATTATTTTTTAAGCCATTCGCTTAATTTACTAACGACATGTATCGTGACATTGCCTTCTCCCTCCTCTACTATGTAAAGCTTCCACTTACTATAATGTTAGTTTTAGCGAGAGATTTGATTTCCAGGTCGTAGAGCACAGTCATACATGTACTAAAAAGCGGTTTAACCAAAGGAACACAATATCTCTCTAATTATCACATCAAATAAAGACAACGACCAACAACAAAGTCGGTCATTTTCTCCCAGTTTTCCCTGGTGAAAATCCTATCGACAGACGTCCTAAAGCAGCATGCCCTAGTATTACATCGGAATTCATAATTACAGACGTAGAAAGGCGTCTTAAATACATACGCACATGGCCCCTTTCTTCTCATTTCACATGTGGACGACAACCAGCATCAAAGTAAAAGTTTCCCCAAGATTTTCCCCAGTTTGAACTTCAGACCGTCAGTACTATTACATGAGTATGACGAATAGTTGCATCGTAATAAACGTAATCGGACGATCCCATTTTGTTAGATATAGTAGGGGTGACAGGATAGATAAACACCCGAAAATAGTGTGGAAAAAAAAAACGTGAAAAAAACCGACAGCCGTGGCAACTGAATAAACAAAGTGCGAGGCACACAGTTGCTATACAAAAATGTGGCCTCCCACAGGATCCGCGGTTAAGCATGTCGGACAAAATAATGGCCTCGCGTTTTGCGCGGGGAGGCCAATATGGTGGCGTCCCGCAGGACTGGGGTTAAGATCACTCGGTGAGGGACCATTTCTTTTATTGGCCTGAAAACCTGGAATTCGCTGCCTAAGAGTACTAAGTGCCAGACTCAGTATAAACAAATGTGCACAAATGTATACATGTATGATATGATTTCTGTATAAATGATACAATTTATTGTGTAATTTTATGCACATTAATTACATGTAATTATTTTTTTTTTGTTCTGGCTCAGATTTAAAGTGTGATTTGATCCATATCCATAAGTGTATGATCAATGTTTGCATTGAACGCTGAAGATATCACTTATCAGCAATAAAAAAGTAAATTAACCCGTGCGGTGGTGATGTAAAAACATACATAACTTGGTGATCGGGTCTTATATGACCGATCACCACCGCATGGATTAATTGTCCTCTTTCAGCAGATGAAGTTAATACATAGATCTTTGGCTGTCACTAGTGTCAGTGGTTTTGTTTTTAATTTCCTTCATTTTTACATTTTCAAGATTTTGCCATGAGCGTTACATCTGGAACATTTGTTTTTTAAAACACTATCACAGTATTTGAGGTCTAATCTTTATTGGTTATTTGCATGCATTTGATCAGTTTAAATTGTTTTATTTGACATTTATCTTACTTGTTCCTGATTTTATACTTTCACATAATGTGCAAAAGTCTCTATTTGGTACCAAAATAAATCAGAGGAAAAAACACAGTCTTATGACTTATAATATTACATGTATAAACTATTCAGAATCTGGGAGCTCTACTCACAATTATTAAGTATTAAAATCCCATGCAAATGTCAGTGAGCTTGAAGTTCCTGAAGAAATCATTAAAAAGGGGTTTTTGTAACAAAGTCTGTCATGAAAGTTGTGTCCTGTTCAATGGACATTTCTCATGTAAATGTGTTTCCTTCATTCCATCATGGTTTCTGCTGCTGCAATTTTTTTGGATTTTTAAAGAAAATATTTAAATGAAGCCTTTGAAAAATCATTTGTGTTTTAGTTTTGACTAGATTTAATTTCTTGTCCACTTCAAAAAGGGCAGCGTTTTTGGGAATGGATTATGTGCTTAAATTTAAATCATTCTAACTAATTTCGTGTGTCATAATAATCAAAGTCATACAAAAATTAAATCCTGTATGTATGTATAGAAGTTGAGAGCATGATAATATACAGTGGAGTCTGCTTAAGATAAACCTCTCGGGACCAAGTCAATAAGTTTATTTTAAGCAAGGTTTATCTTAACCGTAATAACCATTTTCAAAGGAAACAACATCTCACATAAGAATAAGAAGTGGATAATATACATAGTTCTTATATTATAAACCGCCTGCATGACCCTCACCTTGAAGGTAAACGCAATATATAACACCATGTGCTGACGCGCGCCTGAGAGGTGGGTGGGGAGGAAGGCTAGGCTAATCACAAACAAGTGGGTATCCCATGTGGAGACTAAGATGTACTGGACAAAGGTAGTGAAAGCATCGCCCTTTCCAACCTAAGCTCCCCTCCCCCTTCCACACACATGGCCCTTTTACATCATAAAGACTGCAGGCAGTGCTGTGAACTCGACTTTGGCTTTATGAAGCCACTTTTTTTAGTAAGTTTGGTATGAATCGCGTACTGGTTTACACCTCCGGGCCGATAAGAAGGGTTTATTTTAAGAGGAGGCTGTGTTGTTGGCGTTTATATTAACCAGTCGTTGAGAAGAAAAAAATCGGGACTATGAGAAAAGTTTATTTTAACCGTGATTTTATCTTAAGCGAGTTTATCTTAAGTGGACTCCACTGTATATGATATGAAACCTCAATCATTAATGTCTCAAAAGTTGGTGTGATAGGGTAAGAGTCTTGTCATCTAAGGGGAAGAAATGTCAGAGGAAGTGCACATGATGTTGATGATTTCCATGGCTTTTTTTAGTTCACTCTATTAATAAGTAAGGGTAACATCTTCAGGGTCATTTTTTTCGTGTCACTGTTATGTCTAAGAAATTAAAAGTAAAAATGTAGTTGTTGAGTGACTTTCTCTTTTCTGTATCACCTCTTAAGGTTTTTCTGGTTACCTCTACAACAATGCTGGAGTTGTTAGTAGTAGAAAATTTGAAAAAATTCCGTGATTTATGGACTGTCATAACGAACTTGTAATTGACACTAACAGTGACAAACAGTGAAACACCAAACATTCATATTATGACCCTTAATTTTGTAAGTGGGTGTCGAGGAATACACTTGAATCACTGTCTTAGTTTAATTCTTATTAATTTAGTTCTCAAGTCATTTTAACTTGAAGCATGCTACATTCACGAGAACATGACACTGTTTCATGTCACTGTTACATCTAAGAAATGTGGGACACGTTTACTGCTAGCTCACGCAGAACAGCCACAAGGAGCTGAACTATCTTTTCCTCTGAAAACCATGGACCCTATACCTAGATAGTAAGGGATTGATTTAATTAACATGTTTGAAGATGGATTGATGCATTTTCAAATTTTGGTGCATGTGTGACAACCAGAGATATCTTACACTAACTAGATCACGCACTCAATGCGCCGCTCGCGTGGCCAGTGTGTAAAACTAAAACCGTCCGCCATGTTCTCAAGCCCTGTCGCTGGCTGAGTGGGAGGCAGGCAAGCCCACACCTGTTCGTATTTTGTTATATCGCGCTATGTTGGCTGGCGCTACAAATTACTATACAGTTGGTTGCGGCAAAATAAACTGCAAACTAAAACTGTAGCTAAAAAACAACAACTTGAAAGTGGTCACGTGTAGATCATAGTAGGCATAAGTGAAACACCTTGTTCAAAGAAAAAAAAAAAGGAGGAAGAAGAAAAAGGGATAGGCCTGGAACAGATTTCACCTTTCGTGTTTACCGACCCATAGCGTTCTATTGGATAGCTATGGCAATCATTCCAAAATAAAAAAATAAAAAAATTAGTACGCTTGATTAAAATTATGAAGGCTGCAGCAGTTTATTACTCTCCGTATACAGTAGTATAATTTCATTGCCATTCTACAAGGTGTATTCCACTCTGCGAGATAATAATACATGTACATAGCATTTATATAGTGCTTCATCCCGTTAACAAGCAGGCTCTAAGTCTAAGCACCTTATAGCATTTGTATCGTGTAAATCACACACACAATTCACAGAAAAAAGAAAAAAAACAAACTAGATGGACATTCAGAGTATAAAAAAGTTAACTCGTCAGCTGATGTTTAAAGGTCATAGATTTTCAGCCTCTCTCAAAGAGAGGCAGAGAATTCCAAATCTGAGGCCCTTGAAAAGAAAAAGATTTTTCACCCATGGTCTTAAGGGGCGCCTTAGGAATTTAAAACTTTTTAGTGCCTGCAGATGATCTAAGATGTCATGATGGTACATATAGAGCCAAAAGATCAGTTAAATAAGTTGGTGCATTTTTGTACATGTACATGTATACATGCCACGCGGTAACCGGCTTATATATTGTTCATTTTTCTACCGGTAGCCAGTGCAAGCATTATTTTGTACTATTTGCAGTTTTTTAATTTCTTTCCTGCTGTAGTCCAGCACGTAGTGAGTTACAGTAGTCTAATTTTGACAAGACGAGCAACCCAATAGGGTGCCTTTGTCAGCCGAAATAGTGTGCCATACTTTACTTATTTTCTTTATTAATATGTAGATTCGTCGTATCAGGTGACTGATTCCACTGGTAATAGATACATCATTATTGAACAAAACACCAAGATTTCTAGCTTATTTCGAAAATCGGATGGGACTGTTTCCAGAGAAAACATCGATGACTGGAAAACCAAATCTCAGAAACAGTTCACTGCTGCTCACTGTTCGTACAATAAGAATTAAACAAAACCGACCAATAATTGATATTCGCTTCAATCCATGGCTGACACACACTGTCCCACAAGACTAATTAACTATTTGTCTTGGCGACCACCCGGGGTGCATCCCACAGATAAGCTGCACAGCCGAACATAAAATTAGTTTCTTCACTCAACACCTAGCCATACTTTCTTTCAATTTTCATTCACCTGTTACTCCCATCACGAATCCAACCCAACCCACTTTCACCCTTATCCTTCATTCCTTCTCCTTCACCCATTATAAAATCACCACAATTGTTTCTTTTCTTTCTTTTATAATTCATTGTTCTTGTTCTGTTCAGATGTTTGTAAACTACTTGAGTCTCCTTTCTTTTCCTTCTTTCTGATAAGGTCCCAGAGACCGAAAACTTGCGTGTTTTGAAGACTCACCGCGTACGTTTTCATTTGTGTACAGTAAGACCCGAGCGCAGCAGAGGTCACTTCCGCATGCCTTGTACAAATGGCTGCCGTTTTCCTTAGGGGTCACGGATTTGGGGAGGCCAGCTAGTGGAGGCGCGCGATCTAGTTAGTGTAAGATATCTCTGGTGACAACTTCTGGTCCTCCTTTTGAGAATGGTTCACATCCACTCCCCCACCCATCCATCCTTGCATCCATCCAGTAGTGAGTGAAAAGGGGGCTTTTGATAAAATATTCACATTGAATGGATAAACAGTTGCACTTTATTTTTTATTAACATTTTGGAAGTTGTTCACTTATTTACTTGCAATAAAAAGCATGTAATTATATGTAGGTACTCCAAACTGATTTTTCAAAATGGAGATTCCTGAAAACAAGTTATTTTTACTGAACAGAACTTTTTATTTTGAACATTTTTGTACCAAATATTATATTGCTTTATCTTCAAAATTAAAGAAGTTATGCAAGTTTTAATTTTCAGTCATTACAGTAAATTACACTTCATTCACGATGTGCCAGAAGCCATTTTTGGTGAGCTGTAAATCAAGAAAGAAACCTCACATGGCGCTCAAACTTTGACAAAATAGTCTCTGTATAACAAATTGCAAACTCAATATTTATGGGGAGAATTTAAACATTACAAATTTTATATATATAGTTTTAATAGCACATCAGTAGCTTGGGGGCAAAAATTGCAATATTTACCAAGGGAGACAAAAAAGTGAAATTTTGGCCACTTTCAAAAAATCATAAAAAATCATCGAATATGCCTGGAAAGATCTAAAAGACTGTACTCAAATTAATTGGAATTAAAAGCAATATTCTCATAACAGGACATAATTGTGGGGAAATTGCAGCAGGGAATCTAACGCGTATTAAGGTCAGCTTAAACCCCATAATATAATGAATTAGGATGAAAAATTGCGAATTCTAAAAACCACTACATACTAAATACCAAACTATTCTGCACCCTTTCTTTCATACAAACTTACAAAATTTTCGTTTTAAGTATTTTATTTTCAATTTTAATTTCCATGACAACCAAGTTTATTTACCTCATTAAATATGCATGAACTTCAACAGGCCATAATTCGTTTCCTAATTACCCGATTTTCAAAATTTAAATGGATTCTGAATCAAATGAAGAACACCACCAGCATGGATCTTCTTTTATGAAGCTAGATCTATCAGCCAGCACTTCTAGATCTAATGATGAATCAGTCAAGTTGTCCGGAAAACGGCTGTTCGATATCGAGGATCTTATCAACTTTATTCAGGCATTCCCATGTCCTGCTTGCTTTCATTGTTCACATAAAGGAGACACCTATCATGTATCAGAGACACTAAGTGGAATCAACAGTAGGCTGACTTTAACTTGCACTTTGTGTAAAGAAACTTTGGTTTTGACCAACAGTGAAAATGTGAATTTGCGTTTGCTGATGTCGATGTTCTCAATAGGCTGCCATGAGACAAAGTGCAGGAGATTTTTAGCATCAATGGACATGCCACCACCAGTTTCCTCTGTTAGAGCTTCAGTTTTTCGAGACAGAATTGCTGATTCAATGAGCAAGATAGCAAAAGAAAGTATGGTGAAAGCTGGGGAACAACTGAAAGAAGCTGTTGGAGGTAAAGATGTTACTGTTTCGTGTGATGGCACATGGCAGCGTCGGGGCTTTAGCAGCAAGAATGGTGTGGCAACATGCCTATCTGTGCACAAGGAGATACCGTCAAAGGTTGTAGACACTGAGACAATGAGCAACCACTGTGACTCGTGTAAGAAAATGAAAGTAAAAAAGTCTGCCGAGGAATTTGCTGAGTGGGGAGAGAACCATAAGGTGGCCTGCAATCAGAATCACGAGGGCTCGGCTGGTCAAATGGAGCCCCACGGCATGAAGAGAATTTTTCAACGGAGTGAGCGAGTACATGGCCTACGGTTCACTGGATATCTTGGAGATGGTGATTCCAAGAGCTATAAGTATGTGGCAGTGTCAGATCCTCCAATCTATTCAAACAAGGAAATTACCAAATTGGAATGCTGCGGGCACATACAGAAGCGTATGGGCAAGAGATTGATGGACAAGGTTGATGAAAACAAGAGCAAGACATTTATGGTGAAAGGAAAGAAATACAAAGGAATAGGTGGCGCAGGTCGGTTGACAAAGAATGCAATAAAGAGGATCCAAGGACATTACGGTGGTGCGATTCGGAAGAATGCCGGGAACCTAGAACAGATGAAGAAATCAGTGTGGGCCATATGGAAGCACAGGAAAGGAGAACATGAAGACTGTGGGACATGGTGCAGAGAAGATAACAAAGAAAAGAATAGGTTACCAGACTTTGTTACTGAGGCCATCAAACCGGTATTCAGCTTTCTGGGAGGAGAGGACTTGTTGAAGAAGTGCGTTCACGGAGGGACACAAAATGCGAATGAAGCATTCCACCATCTGATTTGGGACAGGTGCCCCAAAACCACATTTGTGGGAAGAAATAGACTGGAAATAGCTGTGAATGAGGCCACTATTGTGTTTAATGATGGAGAGTCGAGAAGGAAAGTAGTGTTTGAAGACCTCGGGTTGAAATTTGGATCATATTGTTCTGAGGGATTACGAGCGATTGACAGTAAACGTGTGAAGGCTTCAGAGACCAACCAAGCAAAGGACAAAAAGGAAAAGAGAGCTGAGAAAAGGATTCAGGCTGCTGCAGAACATGCTGATGATGATTCATATGTAGCTGGGGGCCATTAGGGTAAGAAAAGAAAAAGTTACACAGGATTTATTAACATTTTCACGTTTTTCTCAGAACTGCATTTTCGTTCATTTGTTGGCAGTTGTACCATGATATCTCAAAAAGTTATGGACAGAATTCAATCAAACTTTGCATGCAGCTTACCTTAAGTATACTGCAGCAACTAAACCTAAAAGATGGAAACTAAACTCATTAATATTCAGGATAAAGTCATTTCGCTTACCCCTACCCCTATCAAAAACAATTATTTTTCCAAAAATATGTTTTAAAATATCACTACATAAGTATTTATACCCTACCATAAATTTCTGAGGTTCAATACACTTGGTTGGATGTCATTAATGTTCTCAGAGAGTTTCAAGGGTGTAACATGATCCATTATTAAGATATCATGGTACAAGTGCCCCCTTCGATTTCACTAATTTTCATGCACGTCGGGCCCCTTTCCTGCCCATTTTGCCCAAATTTGAAATGAAAGAGGTGTTGATGCATGTTTCTCAGCTGTTTTGATCCCATACTAATATTAAGAAAAGGTTGTGGAATCAATTTCCTTTAAGAATCCATTTAGGGGTTTAAGCTGACCTTAATATCTTTTCCGGTGCGGTGGGCTTACTACAGGCTGCCAAAACAAAGTACATTGTATGTATTTTACATTTTTATAACTTTTTATTTTAAAATGCCTGAAACTTGAGTCAACACAAATGGTCGACACAAAAGCGACTGGGCTGGATTAATTGACACTTAAGAAAATTGTCATTTAGGCTTTGGCGTCGAGCAAAAAAAAGGGCCCAAATTGCACCACAATGAATTACTCCCGCTACTATTTTTTTTATTTTATATTAAGATTAATAATTATTATGGGCAATAACAAAGTTGCTGTATGTTTACAAGTGAGAGAAAGCTTTCTACCTGTGTCACTAAATTAACTATCTACAGTAACTTTTTATAACCTGACGAAAAAATATTACGTAAATTTCAATAAACTCGTTGCTTTTTTGTAAGGATGAGCAGAATGTAGGACGAAAAAGTGGCTATTAGTATTGTGGGTTTATGTCCAGTGGGAACTAGCCTTTCTTTGGGATACCGTACACAGAAAAAACACATGCTGTCCATGGAATCTCTCATTTATTTCAAAAACAGGAACCATAACAAAAAAACCCAACCAGCCATGAGCCAAAGTTTCTTCTGGTCCTACGCTACTGCTTCATGCCTTGGGTGGGGCAGCAGCGGCAAGCCTCTGAGTCTGAACTACCGGTACTGTACTGCTGGCCTGGGTTCACTGGCGCTGATCAGCTCTTGTCTCGGCATCTCTGAATCTGATGGAGTGCATCCCAAGCGCGATTGAGGTCCTTTTGTTTCTCGGGGGCCTCAGCCTAGTGCTGTTGGCCCCTGTCCCAATCCCGATATGGCATCGTATAAATTTAATTTATAGTATAGTGTGCCCGCTCGGGCGTGGGAGGGACCAAGCCCAGTGGTCGACAATTTGAATGTTCTGGCGTAGGGCCTAGACCCGAATACATGTAATTTAGTCAGTGTACTGACACAAAAAATTCCTAGCGCGGCTAATACTGTACGCACGGTAAACTACAGAAGTTACTCGATCGTCCTACCGAGCTACAATTTAATAAGTTTGACCCAGGTTGGATTTGATAACACACGTCTAGCTCATAGTTTATTTGAAATCCGAGACTCTATTATTGATGATCTCACTTGGATATGCGCATCAAAGTAAAATAGAGTTGGTATCAATACAAAGTAGGAACTTCCTTCTAAAATTTTAACCGACTACATTTTCCCGAAACTCAGTAGTAGTTTTAATATAATTTTTCAAAGGTGACGAGATGAGTAAAAATAATTGTCAAATGCGTGCGGGATATTTTAGTCAATCAATATGTCGTATCTCCGTTATCATATATTTCAGGAAGGGTATTGCATACTCTTGAAAATGAACCCGAGTTCCAGTCTTCCTGTCTTTCTGCCGGTTATCAAGAAAGAAAACATAAGTTTAGACATAATACAGGAGCTGGATACCCGCTGGTCACAATTTCCAATTGACCAATCAAAACGCGCGCTTCCTCAGTCACAGCAAGGGTCCTGCGCTACCGTACACAGGGGAAGTAATTCAGGTAATGGCAACCAGACAACTGCCTGTATATATTATATATACCTCTGTGAGTAGCCGTACCTTACTCACGCACTAGTGTTACAATCATCATCATCATCATTGCCTTTCTCACCCTGGATCAGGGTATAGGCCACCAACAAACACCTTCCATCCCTCTCTATCATGGGCCAGCCTCTTTACATTATTCCAAGTCTTTCCGCTTCGTTGCACATCATTTTCTCTGGCTCTTCTCCACGTTCCGCGCGGCCTTCCTCTTGATCTCTTGCCCTGGGGATTCCAGTCCAATACCTTCTTCGTGATGCTGTTTCCTGGCCTCCTGAGAGTGTGGCCGATCCATCTCCATCGCCTCCTACCAATTTCCTCTCTGACTGGGTTCTGTCTTGTTCTTTTCCATACAATTTCGTTGCTGACCTTGTCTGTCCATCTGATCTTAAGTAGCTTCCTCAAACATCTGTTGATGAAAACTTGGATTCTCTTTATGCAGGCCTGGGACGCATTCCAGGTCTCACATCCATACAACAGGACTGACTTCACGTTCGAGTTGAATATCCTCAGCTTTGTTTTTAGAGATATATCCTTGGTTCTCCAAATCTTGCTTAAGGATGTGAAAGCTGCCTGTGCCTTTCCAATTCGTAGTGTTACAATGAAAGCACATTATTTAGAATAAAAATCGTCCATCCTCTCACAAAAAGATGAACGTCCGACCTCAGATGAGATCACGAGCCTGATCCGTTCGAGGGATTGTAGCGAAATTTTCATATTTTATGTAAAAATAGATATTCTTTCAAAATAAATACATAGGATCCCAGAAATCTCACTCTAAGCTTGTTGGGTTTTTTTTTAAACCAGTATATGAAAAAGGACAAAAAAAATTTAACATTTACTCATTTTCTGCAACTAGATCCACGAGATATTTGTACCAATGTGAAGAGGAGCCTCTTCGGCTTTGGATTTTTATTTATATTTTAGGCCCTTCTGCTTCTTTAATCAGACCTGCGAGACGATTTATTACCTGGGAGGTCAATTTTGTGTCCTAGCAGCAGTGGCAAAAGCCAGTTGGAGTATAACCTCATAATGAATGTATACACACAAACAGAAAGAAAGAGAGAGAAAGACGGACAGAGCAAATAAAAATGAACTAATCTTCCATACAAACAAAACATGACAAATGACTGAAGCAGAATACCCCCCAAAATATATTTTCATCTAAGTTACCTTAGAGCGAGATGAAATTTTCAGTTCACAATGACTAACAGAAATCATTTACACCATGGTGCTAAAATTTGATTTATATTTTTATTTCTGACTAGAAACAATAAATAGGAATCAATAAAAGAAGTAATTTGGAGCACACTAGCAATGATCAGTTTCCCCACGACATCGATTTTGCAAACGAACCTTTTGGAAATCCTGAGAAAAAAGATTGATTCCTAATTTTTTTTTTTTTAAATCCATTTCCGACTGATAATGTGATAAGCTCGGGTGCCTAGTCATTGCACCACTGCAGACCCAGACAGGCTGAAGGAGTGGAGTTGACCTTCACTTGGATGGAGCCGTCATTGAGGTTCTGGACGAAGACTGATAGGTTTCCCTGTCAGGCCAAGCCCATGAAGATTTCTCACTCTCAACAGGTGGTGTTGAAGGCTTTTTCTAGGTTGAAGAAAACCGCAACTGCATGTTATTTGGACACAAAAGCTATTCGGATGAAAGTCTCCAGACGGACGAGACGGTCTGTCGTGGAGCGCTTAGCATGCAAATCACAATGAGAAAGGTTTCTAAAAATCCAATATAAATGTTTTGTAACCAGGTATAATTTGTTCCATTAGTTTGCTGTGGCAGCTGGTGAGCTATGGGACACTAAGAGTAAGAGATGCATACCTCATGTACACTAGGCTCTTTTCGTCTTGACATCCCTCATAGTCATAGATCACAAAGAAAGCAATGGTTGATGACATCAACATTTTATAAGCAGATTTTTAATGGCAAATACATGTATCATAATTCTGACAATCTGATTCTTATCTGATCTTCATTACCAGTTTTGTATCACAAAGTCGGCGGCTTTACAAATGCACAACATACAGTGTACATTGCATGGTATATCGTGTAATTTATAAATAAAATACAAACTGCTTAAAAAACAGAGATAGACCTACATGCAGTTTATGTTCTGACTTTTCCAATATACATGTATAATAAAAACATACATCAGCAGATAGACATACGGGACAATTAGATACAAGTTCTGTAAAAATGATGGAAGTGCTTAGAGAGGGACACATGTCCCCCTCTAAGCAAGTGCTTACAGAGGGACATACACACCTGTCCCCCTCTAAGCAAGTGCTTACAGAGGGACACATGTCCCCCTCTAAGCAAGTGCTTACAGAGGGACACGAGCCCCTCTAAGCAAGTGCCTACAGAGGGACACATATCCCGCTCTAAATGTATGCTTACAGAGGGACACATGCGCCCCCCCCCCCTCTAAATGTGTGCTTACATTTACTACAGAGGGACACATCACATTATTTTAATGTCTCTAAGCACAGGATTTAAGATATCTTTCAGCGCAGGATTTAAGAGGGACAGTTGCATAGATCAGTTCCTTTAGCATGGAGGGGCATAGTTAGAACGTATTATGCAGTCACTGTGTGGGCTCTGAAACAAAATAAATATTTTTGAAGATCTTGATCTAGTTTTGGATCTCACAGATGCCGGAGCAATAATATGCGCTCCAAATTTAATCTGTTTGTGTGGCCAGTACGTTTAAGTTTAAGTTTGAAGACAAGCACAGTGACACGATAACAGCCACGTTGTGCTGAGAAAAGTCAGATGATAGACAGAGGTAAAAGAATGACAGGATAGAAAATGAGCCTACCACTACCAGGGACATGCACCAACCGCTGTGCTAGCCTATATGTGTGAGAAGAATCACAAGGTGACAGAACATCGGAGCGTCTATTTTACGTATGGCGGCAAATAGGATATTTTACTTATTTCGAGAGTGCGGAATGTCTATTTTACGTATGACAGCAAATTAAATAGCCTGTAGGCTGTTTTACGTATTTCTGCAAAATATTCCTTTCGCTATTTTACGCACGATGGCGTATGACCATGCGCTGTCAAAGTCGGCATGGCAATTAGTGTTAGGGGTAGGGTGAGATTTAGGGTTGGGAAGATCTTTCGATCTAGTCATGTCGGACGATCGAAATCAAAAACAGGCAAACTTCCCAAAATAGAATATCCGTCGGTTGGCTGAGTAAAAATAGCAAGTCACCATATTTCGATGACGTTTTTCACATATATGTCCCTCTGTAAGCACTTGCTTAGAGGGGGACATGTGTCCCTCTCTAAGCACTTCCAAAAAGGATAGTCATATTTTACTATTAAAGTACTATTAATGCCCTAAAATGGACCTTTCACATGATGTCTGTCAGATTCTATTGCAAAACTCCACATGCGTGAAGATCTCTCATTTAATGATTTACACAATATCAATTTATAATAATAATATGTGTGTGTATACATGAAGCAGCTGAATGCTTGATCCATGCTGAAAAATATATTTTTTTTTTAAAAATGTTACGTTGAAACCCCTTTAGATCAATTCCATCTGAGTCAGTCTACAAAAAAAATAAATAAATGGTCAGGTGGATAAGGTTGATATTGAAAGCAATAGGCAACAAGATCTGGTAATTTGAACAAGGCAGCGACTAATCGGCCGACTGGCCAGATATCATTCCCGATATCCGACCGACTGGCCGGAAATCATTCGCGATATCCGGCCAGTTGGCCGGATAAATGTTCCTGAAGGCCTATACGGCCGACTGGCCAGATATCATTCGCGATATCCGACTGACTGGCCGTATAGTTCCGACTATTCAGCCAGTGGGACGGATATCATACTCGATATTTGGCCGGCAACCATCTGCGCCATTCGACCGAGTGGCCGGATATCAGTTGCGTTATTTGGCCAGCTGGTCGGATATCGTGCGTGGTTTACGGCCGTCTGTATAAAGTGATTCCCCCTTCGTCATAAAATAAATTAATGTAGTTGCACTTTTTGTGTGGTTCGTTTTTGTAGGCCTGTGTGTACTTTGGTTTGAGTTCTTTGAGGTTTTTGTTTTGTTTTGTTTTCATTTGTAGCCATTCGTAAGGGCCAGAAGTAGACTAGAAGTGCAAGTGCAAGGCCTCATTCACGCTGTCGTCGTTGTTTTTTGCAGTAAGACAATGCTGCTGCTAGTGCTGCAACTGCTGTTGTTATTGCTACTACTGTGCTAGTGTTATTACTGCTTCTGTTATTGCAGTTCTTGCTACTTCTGCTGTTGCTCTTCTTGTTACTTTTGTTTTTACTGCTGCTACGGCTACTGTTATTGTTTCGGTTACTGTTGTTATTGCTACTAATGTTGTTACTGCTGTTATTATTGTTGTTATTGCTGTTACTGTTACTACTGGTTCGCCGATGCGTAAGTCCTTCCATTAATCCGAATAAAATGCCTGTTTGTATATACCAAATGTCTCGATTTTCTTAATTTTGGAGGTGGACATGGACCGAAAACCTAAATCTAAGTTTTTAAAAGAAATGTGTGTACAAATATAAAATCTGTGCAAGGCGGCGTTAAAAGCCTCAAAAGAGGGAAATGTACTTCCGAGCTGGAAGTTCGCCATTTTGCTCAAACGATAATGACCCCGTTGACCCGGATGTCATGCGCGATAGGTGTGGCTGGCCCATGGAGGTACTAATAACACTGGAGTGCGCACAGCCCTCTTCGCTTGCCCTGTGAGCCGCGCACTATTGAAACCCCAAGATGGCGGGAAAAGTAGGGCAAAGTATGGCAGCGCAAGGCCCGCCCAGTACACTATTGTATGTAATAGATAGGGCCTAGTCAGCGGTTTTTTCTCTTTTCACGGTGGTGATCAAAATTAAAAGATACAAACAGAAATAATAACATTTATGTTATTTACGGATTATCATATACATGTATTATTTTCTTTTAAAGTGTTTGATGATAAATATAAATTTATGATTTATGCTGTTTTTATATTATGGTATTTTTATTACCATATTACTCTTCGCAGATGATGCTGCAATCGTGGCCCACGATGAAACCACGCTCCAGGCTCTCATCAATAGCCTTGCCAAAGCCTGTGACAAATTCATGCTAAGGATCAGTGTCTCAAAAACTGTAGTTTTGACACAAGGCTTGAGAAACCCCAACCCAATCATGCTGAATGGCTCTCCTCTGGAGCAAGTGGGAAAATTCTGCTACCTAGGCTCAACCATCAGTGGTAGCACAGACATAACAACTGAAATAAATGCCAGAATAGGAAAGGCGGCCACAGCTTTTGGCAAACTCTCAAAAAGGGTGTGGAACAATAGCAAGCTGACCATCAAAACAAAGGTACTCGTGTACCAAACTTGCGTCTTAAGCACCCTGCTGTATGGCTCAGAGACATGGACCACCTACTCCAAACATGAAAGATCCCTCAACTCCTTCCACCTGCGCTGCCTACGCAAAATTCTCAAGATCAAGTGGCAAGACAGGATCTCAAATATCGAAGTTCTGAGCCGAGCCAACATTCCATCAACTCAGGCTCTCCTAGGCAAAAAAAGACTGCGGTGGCTTGGACATCTCCACCGTATGGAAAATGATCGCATCCCCAGACAAATTCTCTACGGGGAACTTGCTACTGGCAACCGACCCAGAGGTAGGCCACATCTGCGATTCAAAGACACTTGCAAGGTCACGATGAAAGCATTCAACATCGACCCCAATGAATGGGAGAACCTTGCAAATGATCGAAGCAGATGGAGACAAAAATTGCGCAGTGGCACGCTCGCAATAGACTTCAAGGCAAAAGAAACATACCTGACAAAACGACAGAGGCGGAATGAAAACACTCGCCAAAGTGAACCCAAAAGACTGACCTGCAATCACTGCCATCGCACTCTCGGGTCAAACATTGGTAGAATAAGCCACGAGAGAAGCTGTCAGTCAAAGTGAAAGTGAATATTCTAGCTGCTAAGACCGTCTGTAAAGACGCTAAAGGCCATATATTTTTATTAATTGGTCAATCGTTTAGAAGTAAAAGGGAAGGGAACTATGTAGTACTCTTTTTACTGCATGTTAGTTTAGCTCTTGATGAGTCATGTTAAAAGAAAAAAAAAATCAGCGTGTGGACAGAGGAAACTTTACAAGTCAGTTTCTCTCAGATAACCGACAATGAGAGGGTGTACATAACAATTATAAAAAACACACACACACACACAAAACATGCTAAAGAACTGAGGGAAAGTTGGTTTTGCCATAGACGCATTAAGATCCAGGAGCTGATGTGTGTGTGGGAGGGAGAGGGAGAGAGAGAGAGAGAGAGAGAGAGAGAGAGAGAAAGAGAGAGAGAGAGAGAGAGAGAGATAATTATAATAATATATGTAAATCATAGGCCGAGATGTAGCAAATGATCTGGACAGCCAAGAAGAAGAACATCTTAATCTACAAGCTTGGTTGTACTCACTCGGTCAAGTATATCTGTATCAGAAGAGCCTTAGCCTAGTTATTCAAAGGTTTGAGCACAGCTGGATTGTGCATTCCAGAGCTTTTCCAAACAAAAATGTATAAATTCCTACGGCTACAGGTCAATCTCTCACCTAGTGAATCTAGATTCTAGATCTATAGTCAATGCACTAGGCGCAGTCAGCACGTTGATGCGGTCAATATTTGCTTTTTCCATAGTTTCATTTACCAGTGTTTTTGTGACTAATCCACGTTTTGTGACGTTCTTATCAAGAGATCAAAACATCACATAGCATATGAATGCTGTTTAAGCTTGTATTTTGCCTTGGATAACTTTCCCAAGTTTTGTGTTCGCACAACTTCCATCTTGAGTTCAAAGGTAAATATGTGACCCTACAGATTTCTCCATTTAGTGGCTGGTGTAAGCTCACAGAAGTGCTCTGAACGCTCTACTTCGGGTGGATTTTCATTAAAAAAAAATGTTTTCTGGGTATTATGATATACTTATGGCACTGACTGCACTGACATGCATTCATCTGACACCTTGCATGAGGTGCGGTCACTGGTAATTGCATTGTGACATCAGTGTTGTAAGTGCATCAACTGGGATCACTAGCACCATTATTATTTACTAGTAATTGCCCCATTCTTCGAATGGTTAAGCACAGCACTCCAGACCGAAAGGAATCAGCACAAAGACATTCATTGATGTCGAGACAGTTTGGGTCATCCACAAAAAAATTGGCTATTAATAGATAGATAGGAGAATTTTTCAGGAAATGATGACGTCATGGGCTCATGTGTTCGTAAAAAATGGAGGATCAAAAGTAGACAATTAGCGGCATAAAGCAAACTCAAAAAATACTTCCCCACCTTTTCAAGACTCCAAATCTAAAAAAGAACATTTTGCTGGTCGCAGGGCAGGCACATGTAAAATTTCATGCAAATCCGAGCTGTGTGAGCGGCAGTAGGTCTTGTTCCAAATCCCGTGATTCTTTTTTTTATATTATTATTACATTTTCCTTTCTTTGAGCATTAGCTCTAGAGTTCGAGGCGTGAGAGGCCTAGCCTTTCGACAAAGTTTTCTTGGCATGACTGACACTCCGAGATCTATAATAAAAATATTTCATTTTGAAGCACACTATAAATGTTTCTACACAGTTTTCTTGGTATGAATGAATGGCACTCACCTCATCTGTATAACATTATACTTGGTATCAAAACTTGGCGTGGCTAGATCTCAAGTGAATTGATAACTGATAATTATAACTGAATTTCTGGAAAAAGTAAAGAGTTTCGGGAAAAAATGAGCACGACACGTACAGGCTTTATACATTTTACATACATGTGCCAAGTTTCATTTCTCTACGTTGCGTAGTAAAAAAGCCTTTGCGGGAACAAAGTTGGGCCCAAGCTCCATTATTATATGATTATTATGAATACGATGTATTCAAAACAAGAGTTCAAAAGAGCCAGTGCACACCAGCTAATAGTAAACAACTGAATTTAATGAGAAACAAAGAATAATATTGTGGTAAAATCCAAATACTAGTTTTATAGTAGTAAATTCATTGACTTAAATTGAATGAGAACAGTTCTCCCTCCTTTTAAAGCAGGAAAGAAAGAAGGTAGAGAAGAAACAGAAGGTACAGGAGCAGAGGGAAAGAAAGAAGGAGTTAGCAGAGGAAAAGGAAAGGGAAGGTAGAAAGCAGAAACTGTAGTGCAACGGATGTGTAAACGCTGAGGCGCAGTCCGCGCTTGCCCTATACAAGATGGCGACTATCGCCTTCTAATGCGCACGCATGAAATCAGCTGTACTGACTCCAGTGTTATTAATAGCTCCATGGGCTGGCCGAATATCGTTCGTGATATTGTGCCAGCCGTCCGAATAGTCACTTTGTTTGAACAAACTCTAGCAGTTCTCTGAGCGAAAAATTGCCAGTAATGTATTATCCACAAAGAGACAAAAGGAAAACAACACTTCAAATCAAAGAAAGATTGTCAACCGAGCAGATACCATCACCGCATCCATTTCGCTGGACGCCGGTGTAGCACATGTGATTGATTATTCATACATCTACAGCTTGCTATGGAGCGCATTATGCACGTTTTCAAAGTTCCTAAGAGCTCCTGTTACTGAATTTCATGATAAGACTTTGTCAGGTTTTATCTGGTGCCTTCATGTCATTGTTTTCGAGAAATCTCCGTTCCATTTACTATAGATCTAATCTATTTCACAAAAATAGTTATGCGTGCACGCCTTATGTCAAAATGAAAATAAACAAGTTGCAGAGTTATACACTTTGATTAATTGGGTCAGTTTCGTTTACACGGTATAATCGTACCTCAGAATTATGTACCTACTAGCGTAACCAACATTTCGTTAGTTTTGCAGGAGAACTGTTATAAGCTATTATTCATCACCCTCCTGTGGCGTCAGTTTTCACCTTCTCGCGCTGATATTTTGACATAACATGACTGTACAGGACTGCCAATATTCAAGTGCAAGAAAGCTTTTTTTCCCCTAGGCAATGATGATGATGATGTGATCCTTGTTTTTTCGAGAAATAACGATACGCTAAAAATTTAATAAGCCAAATCTCAGCTGATAACGCTCGTATCGATTCCCCGATTGGAGAGGAGCTAGAAAACGGGACAGGTAATCGCATTGTGATTCTAATTCGATTTCGACTGAAATGTCGGTTATGCTAGTAGTAGTACATGCAAGCAAGAGGCCACAACAAGCCACTGAATGATCCATCTGAAATAACCATTGAATGTGTCTAAATGGATGTGATTTTAACTAAAATATGAGACGGAATGAATTTTAAAAGGAGAAAATGAAGGTGTAAGGGTGCAGTTTGTTAATTATTTTAGTAATCGGGTAGTAATCGCCTGTTTTCTACTACCTGAAGAATGGTTACTTTTATGACAAATAATCCAAGAAATCAATACCTAGTACTTAATCAAAATGCCCAATACTACAAGAAGTACACAAATTAAAATGGCGGCTCCCAGTCAATGCTTCGTCGAGATAATGTGGAGATGACTTCGGTTTACCTGGAGGTATTGGGGCGAATGCATGAATGAATTGATGGAATTGTGAAGAATTAAAGGTATTTTTGCAATATTGGACCCGTTTCAATTAGTGCTTTGAATTTTTAGAAACTTGCCTCGAAATGGGTTTTTTTTCAGGAGGGCTTGCCCCCCTATTTTCTTGCATTTAGCGTCGTCATCTGCGGTGATTTTTATGGTCAAATTCGTTCAAATCACACCGGTAAACATGCAAAAACACTGATTTATAGCACTAGATCTAATTGAAACGGGGCCAATAGCCTACTGCAATTTTTACCGAATTAAAATCTAGGCCTAGATCTAGATCTAGATTAGATCTAGATCTAGACTGACTAGACTACGTTATAAATTCAACTTATTGGATTGGTAATAAGATGTGGTCAAACTGGATAACATAAAGCAGTAGCCTATTGGTGTCGTATTTTGTGAAAACAAATAGCAGAAACATATCAATATAGACATTCACACATTTGGTGCCAATTATTTGATTTTAATTCAAACATATAAATATTAAATAACCATTATTGAAAGGGTGAGGGGAGATCATGCAGACACATTATTTTTACACTGTGGCTATTCTTACGGCAGCCTACCAACTTACCTAGGCTATATTAGTCCATTGTCAGATTGATATGTAACGACGTGAGGGTCTAGTCAGTTTGTATCATCGAGGCCGTAGGCCGATGTTCTTCTGGGCAGTAGTCAGACTGACATATCAGGGTGAGCCGCCGGGGTAGCTATGTATTGTTTTCACTCTGACTATAGAATGCATTCGGAAGTCCTTCTTAGAGTTAACGAGTGAAAACAATACATAGCTACCCCGGCGGCTCACCCTGATATGTCAATCTGACTACTGCCCAGACGAACATCGGCCTACGGCCTCGATGATACAAACTGACTAGACCCTCACGTCGTTACATATCAATCTGACAATGGACTAACAGTTGGTAGGCTGCCGTAAGAATAGCCACAGCGTTATTTTTAATCTCCAAAAACACCTATAAACTTATCACTACTCTATCAATAGATGTATGATTCCGGTCATTAATGATATTCTTTCATGCCATCACAGTTAATTTTCACCAATGGGCCATTACTTCAGTCATAGTAACTAGGACAATTCTTATTTTAATGCTCACCCTGCGCGCTGCCCGGTCAGTGACCTTACTCACAGAGACTCTTATCTCGGGTCAATGACCCGTGCCGCTAGAAGATGACCACATACGCTGTCCACGTGGTTTGGTTTTTATTGATCGGTATGAAAACATTTGCTGCTATGCCTTATCAGGCTTGATAATGAATTAACCAGCAAAACCTTAGTCTGTCAGTCTCTAACCAATTACCTGACTTATGATTCCAAACTGACAGCTGTAGTTTTCGTGAGAACGAAGCATGATAACTAGCCACGCCCTCCAAAGCCCCTACACAAATGGTTTCATCCTGATTGACACCTGTATACTAATAAACCAATGTGGGCATTTGGGGCAAAGATTATTTCAGAGCTTGTTTCTGATTGGTTCTTAGATACAGACAATTCCAGATGGTGGTCAGCTTGTGAGAAAATGAGATAATATTGCAAATTTGTTGAGCAACAGTTTGCATGTCGATGTCACATCTTTTGAAAGTGTGGGGAGAGCCTTTGAAAGCTTCAAGTCTTTGTGATTCCGACCAGTGGTTCACTGGTTAACATGTCCATGTCACAATGCGTTTGATTTAGAAGAGATACAGTGAACAATAACATGGTGGTTACGCCTCAAAAAGGTCAGTGACCTGATGCGTGAAAATAGGGCTTGCGCGTGGCGCGGTCAGCTTGACCTGGGCGACTTTTGCCGCCCGTGCGGCGTGAGCGTTTGCGAGTCAATACCGACAATTGCCGCCCCTCGCAGGGTGAGGGTTAAGGCAAGGCTTAATCTCACCAGTCACATTCAAATCAATCCACTGATGAAACAGGAAACTGATTTTCAGTAGTCTCCCGCTGACTTTATCTCAGTTGCAAGATCCCTGGCAGGATTGCTGCAGAGCTGGTCTCCTTTGCTGCATAAATTTAATTGTAAATGCAGGTGAGTACATTAGCTTGTTCTGCAACTCATTTTGCAAATGCTCCTCTTAGCTGTATCTCCACAGACCATGTGGTCACACTGCAGAGGGTTGAAGTCAGGTGGAAATGGGCCACCAGCAACTTTGCATTGCAACATTTGATGCTTCTTCTTCTTCTTCTTCTACGTTCTCCGTGTCAGGCTGACAAAAATTTATATCAGGAGGCCGGTAGTCTTTATGAAGGATGCTGTGCTCCTGAGTTCCTCTGCCGTCCCATATAGCTTAGTGTGAAGTGCCGCACCTCAGGGCCAGCTGTTTTTTTCCCTCTGTTGTCTATATAGGGGGCATTAAGGCATTGGTGGAGGACATGTTCTGCATTCTCTGGGGAATTTCCACATGGGCATGTCTCAGTTACTCCAACCCTGAATTTTTTGTAAAGATGCTGCCAGAGTATGTTATGTCCAGTTCTCAGCCTAAAATAATGATAGTTTGCTCCTTTCTGCTGAGCAAGTGTATCACATCTGTTACATGGCTTGGATGACTTTGTTCCCACTTGGATTTCAAAGCTGCCTTTTAATGTGGCTTTTGGCTTCTGAGAATGTTATGTTTTCTCTGACTTGAGGGAGGTTTGCGCCATTTTTTGCCAGAGTGTCTGCCTTATCGTTTCCGATGATGTAACAGTGGCCAGGGATCCACTGGAGAACCGCGTTGCTTGCTGTGTGGCACAACTGCACTAAGGCAGAGGTGAGTTTGTTTTGATGATAATCATGTGCACTCTGAAGGGCCTGTAGGACAGACCTAGCATCTGTGAGAATAACTATTTTTTTGTTGTAGATGTCTCGGTTTTGTAAGTTTAGCACAGCTTCTAGTATGGCTTCTGTTTCTGCTCTGTAGTTAGTAAAATATTTCCCTGTGGGTACTGATAGTTTTGATTCTTCCCCATTAGTCCATTGGATATAACCACCTCCTCCATCTCTTATGGCTTTTTGTGCTGACCTGTCCGTGAACACCCAGATCCAGTTGTTTTGCGGATAGGAGCTGTCCAGCATTTCCTGTGTGAGTGATTTGAGTGATTGCAGCTCTTCATTGGACTGATTGGTCTAGGAGGTGATGCCATAAATAGTGTCTTTGATTAGGTGAAAGTGTTGTCTTTCCCATGGAGGGCAGCAGTCAACCTCTGTAAGGTCCTCGTCTTCATCTATGGGTGGGATTTTAAGGTTGTTTAACTGCTGTCTAGCTGAGTTTATAAAGCTGGTTCTCTTTAGTCTGCTTTTTGTTGGTTTCTTAAATTCTTTACTCTATCATTCATAGGGTGATTTCGAAGGTTTTGAAACTTTGTTAGCTGTGAGGTTAGTTTTCCATTTTTCCTGTCCTCCAGTGGTTGCAAACCAGTGATGCTCTCCATCTCTACAATAGGTGTGGATTTCATTCCCCCATTTGATGCTGAAAGCGGAGACAGTGTGCCTGATGCTGTTCATAGATGGTAGAAAACATAATACCTTTGGTATGATATATATACCTCTTGGCTGCAATTTTCTTACTAAAAAGATTTAAGATGCATTTTGTTTAAGAATGTCTCCGGCACCTGATGATGTTGTGAAGCTATATAAAGTGAAAATGAGATTCTGCGATTCTTTCCTCTGTTTAATCATGCGTGTCACCAAAAGCTTGGAAGACCAAAGAAAATTACATGTAATTTGTAACTTGGTAAGAACTTCAGTGTTTCCAATGTTTTTTCTATTGACATTGACGAGAAAAGTACAATCTATAAAATATTTATCGCTAAAAGCGTAAATAGATCAGCAATGCTCATTGTTTTCTCTCTCCTGTAAAATTTGGTCCTTTGCTATATGGTTTCATATGTGGTTTCATAACATTAACAAGGCTAGTGATAAATTTATATTAGTCTTCTGCTGAAGCCATTTGTTCTTGGCCCATTTAGGTCCTTTCAGTGAAAAGATCTGACCAAATGCTATTCCACAGACCGACTTATGGTGTCTATTGCAAAGAAACTCTGTAGCGAGATCAGGATGAAGCCCTGAATGAAAAGATACTGCGTGCGATGTGCACAGCTGTTGTGATTGTCTGTGAAGAATATGGCAGCATCCTCCCACTGCAGTCAAATGAAGAAGCCAGTCATCTTTTGTTTCTGCCCATACTAAAAACAGTCATGATAAGCAAGTTTGTCCACGACTTCATCCTTTGACATCCCTATTTTCTGTTCAAGCATGGTCGAAGTCAGCCATCATATGAATTTAGTGAATTTGGTGTTAAGTATTCATCTCAAGAGTTCTTTAACAACTGAAGTCAGTCCCAAGGTTGCTGCAGATTACTCAGACAGTTTATCGCCTTCTTGTCCTTTGAAATTGTACTTCACTCAGTATTTCCCAAGATCGAACAGTATCGAGTCCACAAGATCGTCGGTATTCAGCATCGATATTGTGACATCACAACATGGAACATGGAAGGATCGCCAATGTCGCATTACCGTGAATGACTGGTATTGGTGCCTATGAAGGCATTATTTACTGAGGATTGCAAAACATTTTGGCCTTTCACAAAAACACTCGACTGGCATCAAGTTGCATGAAACTGAACCGAGATCAGTAACCATCTGACAACCGAGTTCAGCAAAAAAAAATTTCAATTTGTCCTAATACTAGGCTCAGATAGCCTTTACATAGAAGCCACACTCAAACGATATTGTATCAGTTTGAAAACAGTCTGTAGTTAAGAGGTAACAATGGCGCAGAGAACATTTAAAAGCAAAATAATTGATGATAGATTACTAAAATTACAGAAATTTATTACACTAGTATTGGTTATTCTTAGTATGGCAGTGAGAATGGCAGAGCATAGAAATGGTTGCTTGAATTCTTAGTTACAAAAATTACAGGCTGTTTAGAAATTCTAAATACATCTCAGGGAATTGTTACAAGTAGCAAATTAAAAAATGTTTGCAGCATCTTTTAAATACATCTGTGGTAAAAGTATTGAGATAGAACCAATACCATATTAGTCATTATAAACAGTCATCTGAAATGATTTATTCGAAATTTTCAGATTTTTTAATATGTACAGAGTTCTGGACCATAACCTGCAAAATAATGAAAAAATATTGTATTTGAAACTTTTAATTTCTGCTCTATCCATTTCAGAATAAGTGTGGATAGTATCAACGTTTTTGGTAGAAAATCAAGAAAGTAGCAATATTTTCATGCCTCAACCCCGTTAATTTGAGCCATATTATCTAGGTAAAATTGGGGACATAATCGCGTCTACGTATGAAATGCCACCCTTTAGTCAATTACATCTGGCACTGTCTTAGGCCCAGGGGTCACTTTAAATGAAAATGCAACAAACAAGAGTATGTTCTTCAGTGCAAGGTTCAATGCTTATTTGAAGAGAGAGCAATTTGGGCTCCCGACAAACAATGACCATAGTTAGAACTGTTCTAGATCCCTAGAGATCAGTTAGCTCTGGTCTAGATCTGAATCAAAATCCAGCTTTTTGGTAGCCATCTTGAATTTTTGTCTTCAAATCATTTTATATTGAAAACATATTCTTTTCAACATCATAACTACATATTTTGAGATATGAAAAGCATTTGTAAAGGTTATTTTTAATATTTATGTAAAA
This sequence comes from Onchidella celtica, assembly GCA_963931925.1. Lineage (NCBI taxonomy): Eukaryota > Metazoa > Mollusca > Gastropoda > Systellommatophora > Onchidiidae > Onchidella > Onchidella celtica. The sequence goes on from OZ007577.1 coordinate 23,701,914, forward strand.
CGTCTGTTATGCAGCCTATTTTCAATACGTGTCGACCATCTTGAATTTTGGGTGCTGAACCAAGTCAAATTTCTCACCTGAAATACATCTGATTTCAGAAGAAAATAAAATGATTGTTGCATGGTGCTGCTGCACTTTGAGCCATGAAAAGGAAAATGGTCCAATTGCATTTTAAATCATTGAAATTAACATGCAGACACGTTACTGTTCTGTCATTGGTCAATCTCTGAAGAAAATGTTCCAATATTTGAAAAATGCTACTGTTCTCTCAGTTGTTGTCGTCCAGCTGTAAACCAAAAATGTCCATGCATATAAAAATATGTGGCACTGTTACAAAACAAAGTGCACTGGAAACTTATTCTGCCACTTGCTGGTGGCTAGGTCATTTTACGTAAATTTTGTCATTTTTGTCAGTAAATTTAAGAGATAGTTAAGGTTATCCACATTTTTGTTTTCACAAACAACAGTGATTTGAAGACTCGGTCACGTTTTTATAAATATAAATCCATTTCATTACAGGTTTTTCTATTTGCGTCAAGTTGCTACCATGTCTCGTTTCAACTGGGCGCCAACTGCATATCGCATGTTAAATGGTGTCTTCTGCATCTACAAACCTGATGGTGTTTCATGTCAAAGAGCTGTTAAGTCAGTAAAATTAAACTTAACTAAAGGTGAGTTGTCATAAGTTGTGATGTATTAAAATTACCATACTAGTAAATCGCCCATTCTGTGAAAGATAAAAGGCAGTGGGCACTATTTCATGTTTAAACTGAAAGGAATTGGCACAAAAGGTTTTGTTGTTACAGGTGCTGGAATGGTTTGGGGTGGGGGGGCTGAACAGTTGCAAAAATTGGGACAAAACAAGATGAGAAAAGCATAATAACAAAAAAAATGGAACATTAAAAATCGTACACAGACAAGTTTAAAAGCAAGTATGCAGTCAAAGAGATTGGATATAAACAAAATTAGATACCGATACTTTATTTTATGTGCGTTGGTGGACATCAGCCATTCAGATTCTGAAAGAGGTAAGAAAACTGAGGATGTGATGAGGATGAAATATATATCACCTAACCCAAAACTGCAGGGAGCAGTCCTACCTATTGCAGCGGTGGGCTACCGTGTTTGGCATAGTGTTTTCAAGTGTTTCTAGCTAACAGGCTTCCTGATACCAGAAATAACATGATGTACATGTACATGGTTTCGGCCGATACCTTGAGCTCCTTCCTTGTGAAAACAGAGAAATACTATCTGCTTTGTGTTTGACGAAATATGAAAACCACAGAAAAACTGGGGTCGCATCAGGGCTATAAACAACATCAAAATTAGGCAAAAAGAAAAAGTTGTATGTAGCAAAGCCCCGCGTAAGAAATAATACCCAAACGATTACTATAACTCACCTTCCCTGTTTGAGTTTCTTGTCCAGAAAGGAACATATACATGTGGAACAGTTAGAGCCAACCGTAAAGGCCTGCCAAAAAGCTTTCACTGAACCTGCTGTCAACAAGCTTTCTCAGGCAAAAGTTATCACTCGCCACAAAACAAACCGCCTTATGGCAGTCAAATACCAAGACAAATGCACCGTGCACATGATCAGCACCATCCATGATGCAATTGGAACCATCCGCTATAAACCAAGAAGACCAGTTTCTATGAAACCAGACTGCATTCAAGACTGCTGCATGAAAATGGGCGGGGTTGACCTCATGGATCAACAAACATCATATTATGAAGTCATTCGCCGATCAATGAAGTGGTCCAGAAAACTCAGTCTCTACCTGATTGGCCTGTGCCTGCTGAATTGTTATCTCCTGTACAAGAAATTCAGCCCAGATAAAAAAAAGCTGTCTCATCATGAGTACAGAGCTGCAGTAATCGAAGCGCTCATTGCAGAGGCTCCTTCAGTGCCCCAGCGGTGATGCCCCACCACAACGACTGACCGAGCGTCGCTTCCTCCAACAGATCAAAGTCCCAGAAGGCCACAATGGCAAAAACAAGTCTCTCAGAAGAGACTGTGGTCTGCAACGTGAGCAGAAATGAGAGAGCAGGCTGCAGACGCACACAATCATCGTCAAATGTGTAAACAATGCCAGTTACCCATGTGCCCACATGACTGCTTTGAGATCTATCACACTTTCCTGGACTATAAAGCAGAGGCCGAGAAACAAAAACTTGGTGGATATTCAGATGCATACAAAGACAAACAGTTACAGGAACAACAACAAACAGGAGGAAAAAAAGCCAGAAAACAATAGAAGTTATGGTCAATGAGCTTTTGGCTTTCTGTTGATGTAAAAAATGTTGTTGTGCCGTGGTCATCAGGATGCTGTTGATGGTAAGATGGCAGTTGCTACAGCTTCAGTTTGTTTTATTCAAAATTGATCAATTACAAATGTCTTTATAATCATTCTGTTACAAAACTCATTACTGTAACACCAAAAAAAAAAAAGTAGTCATGATGATGATGCTGAAGCTGTTGCTGCTGCCACCTCCCCCACCACCACCAAATAGTACAAACCACTGGACAGGGCACATAATTACCTTCAAATTGTCTTCTTGCAGGCATATAAAATTGTTATAAATGACTTACTTATGATTTTTTTTCTGAATTTCCACTTTTTTCACAATGCTGTCGTTTTCACTAAGTCATCAAGATGGTGCTAAGGGTTAGATGGTGTGACCCGTTCTTTTCAAATGTAATTTTTGTCTTTCTCTGATGACTTTCAATGATTTTTAATAGGATGTTAGAACCATTATAGAGTACAGAGCTAGATTTTATATCAATAAATGAAAAAAAAGTAAGATTTTGATGATGATGCTGAAGCTGCAGTGAGCACTACCCTTACCACCACCACCACCACCATCATCAGTGCATAACTTGATACCTCCACTATTTTTTCTCCAACTATCCTTTTTACAGATATAATATAAAATTCTTTAAAACTTAATTTTTATGAATTTCTCTCTGTAACACCCTAAGTCTTGAGGTTTTCCCCAAAATCCTCTGGCAGTGAGGGAAAGTTTCAGGAAAAATGGTCTGGCAGCCAAAGGGTTAAAAAGCAAATATTTTCAAAATGCTCCTTTGCTTAGGCAGAAAGAGGATGGATTTTTGAAATAGGTTAGGTAGTATTATGATGACTGAGGGCTCTATGGTTTGAGAGGATGTACCATAAATTCAACTTCCTCTTTGTTCTGGCAAGAATTTTTCCAGTCTTGACTACCTATACTATGGATGGTATTTTCTGTCAGCTAAAGAGCTTGTTGCTTCTGGAAATTTCTTTCCACATGGGACAATAATATCAGCTCAGTGAGATTTTTTATCATGATGGTAGAGTGGTGAAAGGAGGGCTTCTCATGTACACTGCAGCTGAGTTTCCAAGTTTTACCAGCACATTGGCCATCAGAGAAAAACAAAACTTGTCAGTTTGAGTAATGGCTATTTTCTGAAATCAAAATCTGGCAAAAAGAAAAAGTGTGATATCTCTTCTTTACTCTGGATAAAACATGTATTTTCATTCTAGGATGTTTTTTATTATGATTTTAATGTTTCTGAAAATGATCACTGAAATCAGCTATCAAGAAAGTGGCCTAAGATTTATGAAAAATAGAGTGTTTTGAAAGCTTACGGAACTGTCACTTCAGTCTTGAAATTTGCCTGCTGTATATCACTAAAAAGGATTTCTTTTGCTCTGTACAAGAGGGCCACTGGTTCATCCATTCAGGGCACACATGAATTTTTGCAAATTTTCCAAGAAATTGGGTATAATTTAGAAAACATGCTATAGATACATGTACCGGAATGGTCAGTGCATAAGTAAGCACAAGCTCCCCCAACTAACCAAACTTTGCCTCATAGAAACCAAGTGCTTTGCTTATAGCCCTGCTGCGACCCGACAGTTTTTCTGTGGTTTTTATGATATTTCGTTAATGCTTTATTGCAATACTATACACATATTAGTATTTGTAGTAAATATGATTCACTGACTAAAAAATTGTTTGTAATCTTTTTCTGTTTAGATTTAAATTCCTTGCCATGTTATCAGCATGAAATACCGCTGACACAATCTGACCTACAAGAAAACCCGGAGGCTACCTCTGTTTCTCTGAAGACAGTACCAGATAGCATACAGGACTGGTCTGAGCACAGACTTGGTAAGTTCAGACATTTGTGTGGCAAAAAAGTTGACAAATTTCAAAGTTGTACTAAAAACAGAATTACTAGAGTTACATCAGGGCTCCGTCAGAGCACAAACTAAATGTGTTCAGAGATTATAAAGCAAAGAAGACATGCGTGGCACTGATTCAGTATTTTGAAAAGTCTTTTATAGGAAGGAAAATACATGTAGAATGTTTAAAAATGTAACTAACATAGTTTTCACAAGGACCAAATTTTCAGGCTAACAGTTATTTAGCAGATGAAAGAAAGTAAGTTATTTTTGCAGTACTGCATTAGTTTATATAGTGAGACAGTGGACAGTGAGAATATTGTTATTCAGTCAGTCCACATGTGGTGTCCAAATTGTTTTTGGCCATGGTTAGTATGGATATCATTTCGGGTTAGGCAAAGGGAACTTTCTAAAGATGGGGGGGGGGGGGGGGGGGGGGGGACAAATGAAGAAAAGGCACATATATTTGGGTTTTCACTGTAAAGGGCTAATAATCAAATTGGTGTGTGAAGTGTGATGACCAACCTGTATTAATTATCATAAGAGTCAACCTAGGCCTGGTATATAATTATGTGTGGCGCTCCAGGCAAACCCGTCATATGATGCACAGGCTGCTTTTGAGATACAGGCCTACAAAGTCATTTTTCTCAGTTTCTCCTTTTACTGCACCTGACACTTTAAACGGCCATATCTCAAAAACTACATTGTATTTGAGATATTGACTTCAAATAAAAAGCAAAATACACTGAAAATGTCCCTTTTTCATAATAGTTGTATATCTCAAAATGTGAAATTTGACCCATGTGATGGGTTTTCCTAGAGACATATAATGTCAAGAGTGGAAGCAAAAGTGAATACTCAAACTTGAAATTTATGAATGAAATAAAGTTTAAAAAATACTCCTTGACCATACATGATGAAATGTTCAAAAGGCACCACTTCAGACCAAAAGGAACCTGCACCAAGAGTTTGCAGTAGATACTATACATTATATGTATACATAGACAAACTTGTCTGACCGACCTTAAGCAGTCGTGTCTGCACCATACCACTGGCTCTGAACCTTTTAAAGGCATTCACCCTCTACCCCAGCCCAACATGCAAGCACTAAGTCTTTGAAAACTTTATTAATGAACTAAATGTGTTGATTATAAATTCAGGTATTAGAGACAAAAATGAAAGCATTTTATTCAGAAAGCACATCATTAATTGATGTGTTCTGTGCACAAAAGTCATACAAGTGCAGTTGAACCAGTCAGAGTTGATGAGGTGGTGTTTTACTCAGAAACTTTTGTTGCCCTCTCAAAAATGACCAGCTCCTAGATACAGTACTGGGGATCAAGCAATTCAACCAGCATATGCCCATGGTGCTGAAGATGCCCGTTAATCAAAACAGTTGATATCCAGTCAGGGACACCTAAAACTTGTACATTGTGGAATGTTATGTGTGAACCTTTGCTGAGTTGAGTGAGGTGATGAGAGGTCTTGTTGCTGCTTGTGTTTGTGACTGAGCACTTGGACTGGTTTGGAAAGTGGCTGAACTCCTGATGGCTCATGTCCATTGGAGAACAGTGACAGGATACACTTTGTCTTAACCAGATTGATCTCATTTTGTTGTTAGAGTAGGAGTTTGAGTTAATTTAACTTCATTAAACTTGGCAAAAATTTCAGCCATGGAAGCAAATTATGTGTTCTTTCTCCAAGCTGACATGCCATTTCGAGTCCTGTGGCTAAAAAAATTCCCATAATTGATACAAACATCTGCAAAAGGTGTTGAATTCAGTTGCCCTTTGGCCTCTTTATACAGCAAACTCTTTACACAGCAAAACCATTCAAATTCTTCGCCGTTCTCCTTGTCGCCCCTTTCGACATTTTAAAAAAAAGTACCTCCCAGCCAAGTGTACAGATAAAATGTTCAAAAGGCACACTTCACATCAAAAGGAACTTGCACAAAAAGTTTGCTCAGTATGTGTGCAGAGGTGGCTGCGTTGGGTAGACCAGAAAAATCAATAAAAAAAAAAGTAATGTCCATTTTACAGGTTCAAAGAATCAGTGTTAAAATTTCCTTGGCCAACCATTTTTTTTTTTTAAAATAAAAGATGTACTTGTATGGAGTTATTTCAAGGTTTTGATATGTAGGACACTTCTTGCGTTTGGAGATAGCATAGCAACTTATAAAAAATTTCCAAAGTAGAGTGTTTTACTAATGAAATGTATATTTCAGCGTCAGCAAGTTGTTGTTCATGAAAATATTTTTCAGTATTTTTGCATTTGTAGAACTTCTGTTCAACACAAAATGTTCACATTATCACTGTGAAAGTTGTTTTTCCTTAAGTTTTTTTTTTTTTTTCATAGCTCTCTGAACAAAATCACAACACTTAAACTTAGCTTGTGTTGTTAAATTATAAAAATGTACTCTTTTATATAATATATATGATTTTTTTATAAAAAATGAAGCAGTATATGTTCTATCACTTTTGAAGATTCAACCTCACTTTCTTTTGAATAGTGTTAGGTGATCGCTATGAGGAAAGTGATTGCAGCATCAGCTATGTGGATGGGATTTCTGCATTTTCTTCTGGTGTTCTAGGTATGTTGATGTAACGTATAAAACCTTAAACATTTTAGTTGTTGAACAAACTGCCAGGTAGCAGTGAAACAGTGAGAAACAAAAACCATTAAGAGCAAGAATTTGTGTGATGAGTTTATTTTGGTTTTCTTTTTGTTTCCGTGCTTCATGGATATGTATATTTAAGACCATTTTTTTTTTTGTGTACGTATGGATTCATCAGAATGATGTTGTATTGGTCTATTGTACTGTTTTATCAAAATACATTACTTACAACATTGTCATTTATTCTTTCTCTTTCAGTTCTAGGAATTGGCCCATTTGGAAAGGAGAGTATTAGCATTATTGCAATGTCCAAATTTCTACGGGTAAGTATGAACATATTGAAGAATACAAGCCCTGTATGATGCAGTGTTACACTTTATTGTACAAAATAGTCTGTCTCTCAAGAAAATTTATGGGCCAGACTTTTTTGACTCATCCATACTGAATACCTAAAATATTAGATTTTTTTTTTAATCAAAGAGTGTATCTAAAAGCTTGAGGAGAAGGAATTGTGAATTCCGTTTTAGAAGAAAACAAGCAGTGATAAAATGTTTTCATGAATTCAGGATGTTAAAGGATATCTTGTCTTTCAAACTATGCAGTTTATATCTTTTCATGCAGATACATGTTTTAACTTTTGAAGACATTAAACCAGGGATTTTATGTTTCCTTTTTACTTCTATGTCTACAGTTGGACCATTTCTTGTAGCAAAGGCAAATTTAAGTGTGTAATCATTAAAAAAGGAATGTTAGCAGAGAAGGCAGCAACAGGAGGACACATGAGGATCCTCTACCAGACTACAAAGACTCTTGCTGGAAAATATGGAAAACCTGAAGTTCCTGTCAAGGATTACAACAGGAAGGCTATGTTTGGAAAGGAAGCTCAGGCAAAAAGATGGATAGAACATTTTAACAGCCTCTTAAACAGACCTCCACCAAGCAACCCACCCGACATTCTACCCGCAAGAAATGATTTACCGATCAGTTGCGACCCTCCGACTAAAGCAGAGATTAATGATGCCATAAAGCAGTTAAATCGAGGCAAGGCAGCTGGGCCAGACCAGATCCCACCAGAGGCGCTGAAGCTGCAGAGGGTCTGCACTCACTATTCTCGAGGATTTGGATCGGAGACAAGTTTCCAAAGGACTGGAAGGAAGGACACCTCGCGAAGCTTCCAAAAAAAGGGGACCTCAGCAATTGTAGTAACTACAGAGGAATCACATTTCTCTCCATCCCAGGAAAGGTTTTCAATCGGATTATTCTCAAGCGAATACAGAATGCAACAGACCCAAAACTTCGTGAGGAGCAAGCTGGTTTCAGGAGCAATCGATCAACCACCGACCAGATCGCCACGCTGAGAATCATAATAGAGCAGTCGCTAGAGTGGAACTCCCAACTGATAGTGAACTTCCTTGACTACGAGAAGGCCTTTGATAGCATCGATAGAGAAACACTGTGGAGAATATTGAGACATTATGGAATCCCAGAGAAGATGGTGAATCTTATCAAGAGCATGTACGAGGGGACAAGTTGCAGAGTCGTACACGATGGTGAGCTTACTGACAGCTTTGATATCAAGACTGGTGTTAGGCAGGGTTGTTTGCTGTCCCCATTTCTGTTTATCCTGGTGACTGATTGGCTTATGAAAGAAACCACCAGTGGAGGAAGAAATGGCATACAATGGACCTCATGGACACAGCTGGACGATCTAAATTTTGCAGATGACTTGGCACTATTGTCGCACACACACGACCAGATGCAAGCAAAGACTACAGCTCTAAACAAAATTTCAGAATCTATCGGATTGAGGATACATCCTGCGAAGTCGAAGGTCCTAAAAATTGTTGCACCCCCAAGCGAACAAGTCAAAGTAGGAGATCAACCACTGGAAGATGTAGAGTCCTTCTGCTATCTTGGTAGTATCATTGACAATAAGGGAGGAACAGAGGCAGAAGTCAAAGCACGAATTGGAAAGGCACAGGCAGCTTTCACGTCCTTAAGCAAGATTTGGAGAACCAAGGATATATCTCTAAAAACAAAGCTGAGGATATTCAACTTGAACGTGAAGTCAGTCTTGTTGTATGGATGTGAGACTTGGAATGCGTCCCAGGCCTGCATAAAGAGAATCCAAGTTTTCATCAACAGATGTTTGAGGAAGCTACTTAAGATCAGATGGACAGACAAGGTCAGCAATGAAATTGTATGGAAAATAACAAGACAGAGTCCAGTCAGAGAGGAAATTGGTAGGAGGCGATGGAGATGGATCAGCCACACTCTCAGGAGGCCAGGAAACAGCATCACGAAGAAGGTATTGGATTGGAATCCCCAGGGCAAGAGATCAAGAGGAAGGCCGCGCGGAACGTGGAGAAGAGCCAGAGAAAATGATGTGCAACGAAGCGGAAAGACTTGGAATAATGTAAAGAGGCTGGCACATGATAGAGAGGGATGGAAAGTGTTTGTTGGTGGCCTATACCCTGATCCAGGGTGAGAAAGGCAATGATGATGATGATGAATCATTAAAAAACAATGGTTTCACACAGGAGACTGATCTTAATTTTATAGCCTAGAGGTTTTCCCCATTGCTGGTTGTAGCCAATTAAAGTAGCTCTAATTTTCTAGTACTGTTGTCCCAGAATCAGTGAAATGGGCATCCCAGTAAGATATGAACCATTCTCAAAAGGTCAGCACAAGAATGTTGCAATGTACTCAAATTTTAAAATGAGGTATGGTTTAGTTTTTCTGACTTTGATATGATCTTCAGTTAGTTATTTATTGTTGTTTTTTCAAGTTTACGAAGGTAAGTCGAGCATGTTGTTTACAGAATAAAGTTGATAACAGTGAGGGATCTCCTGTCTCTCGGTCACAACTTTTGACACACAGACTTACTACTAGTTAAGTATCATGAGATTCTGTACTGGGTTAATTGCCTCTACCAGACTGTTAATGCGTAAAATTATGAGATGAAATGAAAAAAATCATGGGTTTTTACATAATTATCCACTGCTTCGAGTGCTTATGTGTGTCGCTGTTAAGACCATGGTTAGATAGGAGACTTTGAATCTCCACAGAAAATGTGGAAGGCATTCTTTCAGAAGTGGTACAGTGGAATTTGTTTCATCTCATTATAGAGAAGCTAAATTGACCTTAATCCTCAGCATTGGTATTGTGTCTTTCTGAATATGAAAAGAAGGCTTGGTTGTAACTATGACACACCAAACATACATACTTCAACCAGGAAGCATTCAGCACCCTTTACATGATTTGTCAAGCAATGGCTGCATTCCCAACACTGCCACAAGCCCTTAATTTCGATAAATCTGCAGAATAAAAAAATCGCCCAATTTTTAACAAGCCTTACCGTGGCTCACAGAGCTCGGATTTGCGTGAAATTTTACAGGTGCTTTCCTTTCTACCTACAGAAGATTGTTTTTTTAGACTTTGAAACTAGAGATGGTGGGAGGTATTTTTTGAAGTCTGCTTTGTGTGGCTGATTTGGCCTCCAGTTCTCCTTTTCGTGTACACATGAGCCCATGATGTCATCATTTCATTCTGCTAGACCATCCAAGCTGAGTTGGCACATGTTGGTGAAACACATAAAGCTTACTTTCTTTCATTCGCTGCTAGACAGATCACACTGCCTTGACCTCCTTCCCCTTCTCCATATAACCCCTTAATACCCTTATAATGTGCACCGCATGCCTCAGAACTACACAATTACTGATGTCTTGGGAATAGTGGTTTCCCAGCACCCTTTATGGCAGGCATAAACAAACGGCACTGTTGTCATTTCTTGAACGAAAAACCACCAAAAGGATCGAGAAACAAAGTCCAATCTGGCAATCCAACTCAGCCTTCTCTGAGGTACTTGCAAAATTTCATGATGGAAGATAAACCATCTACAAGCAGTGGTAAAAGGCACAGAAAATGGCTGTTTGACCTCGGATTCCTCACTCAGAATTATTCTGATAATTCATAATCTGATTCTGGATCTGAGTATGTTATTTCGGTGACTGAAACTGATTCTGACGGCAGTGGAGGTGGAGAACAGGGGGTGGGTGATGGAGGTGACAGTAGAACTAGGTCTCGGCCTAGTAACAAAGTGATTAGATATCATAACCTAGTGACACACATTTTGTGCGTCGCTTTTAAGGGGGCCCGCGGGTGGAAAACTGTGTTTTTGGTAAAAATTTTCCTTTATTTTTTTTTTTTTTGCTAAATCATTCCCATAATGTCTGCTTTACACTTTTATTAAACTTCTGTGGCACATTTCTAATGATAAGCGACTTTAAAATGCGTTATAAATATAAACATCCTATCCCAAAGGTCTTGATCGTCATCCTCACTTTTTCAACCTCATTTTCTCGAATTGTTATTTTTTGTGGATGTAGGTATTTTTTTTTCTTAGTCATTTCTATAATATCTGTTCCACAGATTTAAAATTTTGCATGGTGATTCATAAGACATTACTTCCTGTAATTGAAAAGTTACACTTTTGATAAATTCAGTATTTTTGATTTTGTGACCCCATGAATTTTATTATTGTCGTAGGCTCAGAGACCTATACACACAGAAGTGTGTCAGATCCAAAATAAATACATTATTACAAAAAAAAGTTGTTAGCTATTTAATTTCAGGTGTTCTTGAAAGAATGCAAAAAGAATTTTGGCTCTATGTACATAAGTAAGAATGATTAAGAAAAAAAATTATCATTAAAATCCAACATGGCCACCGTTACCATGGCAACCGCAATGTGTATGGAAAAATTTTTGTATCAGGCTCCCTTAAATCCATTACGACTGCTAAACTAATATCACAAATTGATTGAAGGCTTGTTTATAGGAATGTCTTTGGAGTTCTGTCCCAAAAAATCACTGCAGCGAAGAAAAGATCCATATTTTGTGCCGAGCTGCCCATACAAGCACAGTTGTAACTTCTTGATGGCACATATATGTTTGCATTGTGATTCCGCTTGCTTGTTTGATGTTATTTCATTGTTCTCAGTACAATGAAAAGTTCTCCTGGCATAGTTCTGTTCATTGTGTATGCAAACGTGTGCAATGAATTTTGAGTGTCTGCAATGGGGAAAGATTGGTCGTTTCAGCACAAAGGTTAGCTGACTAAAATTTTATTGTCTTTTATTCATTTGGAATTCATGGTCACAAAGAAATGTAATGAAATTTCACATAGAATGTACTATCTGTACACCTTTACTATACATTACTTTCTTTTTCCTAGGTGTACCATGTGAAAGGCAGGCTTGGTTGGGCCACTGATGATTACTCTTCTAGAGGACGAATCCTTCAACGATCAAGTTACCGTATGTTGTTGGATGTTACATCTTGAATATGGCTATTGTTTCTAAAAAAAAATTGAAATTTAAAACAGCACCAGTAGTATAATGTGGACCTCAAGTATATGGCAGGCTTGGCATCACAACAGGTCAGCATTTTTGGTGACATTGGCTCTATATTTGTGTGCATTTTTTCCTTTCCAATTTTGCAAAGATTTTACCAGTTGTTATAAAGTATGTAGCAGTTACTGTTAAGTGGAGGAATTATTTGATTTCAATACAGAATGAATCCCATTTGGCAAGCCACTACCTGTTTGAGCATGTGTCTGTAAGCAGTCACTCCATGTTCAGCTGAACCTGCTTAAACTTGAACTGCAAGTGATTATATGTATGTAATAAGAAATTTCACTTTGCCTAAAAGATAGCCATGGTCCCACCGTAAACCTTCTATATAATATTCGTTATAAAGGCAAAATATGGTGAAAGAATTTGTCTTTGCTTCAAGTCTTGCTGAGACCCCACAGATTTTCTTTGGTTTTTATTATATTTTGTAGTTTACATCTCTCAGGAGGTAAAGAAAATCATATAATTCCCTTTTATTAATAATAATAATTCAACTTTTGAGAGATTTATATAATGAAGTACATTTGGGTTTGGAGTGTCTGAGAAATGCGAATAGAGCGTGCGCTTGACTGAAATTCAACTCCCGTTCGCATAATTCACACCAACCATGGATCTGAAGGCTTTCATCACGAAATTGAATGGTTTTTTAAACCATTTTGTTATATGTTATCCTCATGCCCGAACCATTCAATGTTCATTTTCACTAGATCTAGAATCTAGATCTGGCGTTGCTGGACATCGGAGGAACTGAGGAAGTTGGAACGCTGTACACCATGTTACTGAAAACGTAAAATTTTCAAATTCATGAAAGAATATGGTTTTTCTTTCAGTTTATACTGTTGTGAATATGTGTTTAACACGGCTGTTTAAATCGCTTGGAAAGCGGTATTCTAGTTGCCGACCGAAATCCCCTGCCGACCTACCGCAATGCGGTCATAAATCACCCGTCAGCCGTGTGCACATCCGTGATGGCATGCCATCCCTGGCCAAGCCTGCGTAATACGATTCCACCAATTTTCGCATACTTAATAATAATAATAATAATATATTGCATTTATATAGCGCCCAACCCCGTCGATGACAAGCTCTGGGCGCTTTTGCAGCGCGATATCTTCCGATCTAATAATGCTACAGCAAAATGCGAGATCTCATTTTAAACGTCAGGATTGTACCGACAGGACAATATAACTTTTGCTGCTTACTTTTCAAGATTGTTGATTTTATCGGCTGATATTTCCAGTGTGTGTTTTTTAGAGTTTGGTATTTGATTTTCAACATTAATTCTCTTTGTCATTCAATATTTTGCGCAGGCCGTCTCTGATTTCAATATAAAATCAATATTTCGAAAGTGTAAAGGCTAACGTCTAACCTGTGCAAGTTTGGTGTATGTGTAAGTTCTGTGTAATTTGTTAACGATTTTAGAAAAAGTTTTGCGACTCAATCGAGGCGCTTCTGTGCCATTTTTTGTTTGTTTGCCGCCTGTTATTAGCACCTTGTGTGAAAAATATTGCAAAATGGAGCACCATGAAGAACATATCCACGCTGAGCGCCTCCACCAACTGTGTCGGACATGTGGTGGGAGGACACTTAGCAAACAGCCAAAACGGCAAAAGCGGAAACCAAAGAAGTGCAAGGACTTAGAGAATGACATTTTGCTTGCTTTCAGTGTGTCCATCACCGGCGACTTGAATCATATTCACTCCCCAAACTATTTGTTACTCGTGTTTGGCCATGATAGGAAACATCAATCGCCATGCCTTCAAAGGTAGTATTGTTAACGCCAGGAAGTTGGTCCAAGGAAGTTCACATTTATGGACTGAATTACAGCCACACACAAGGGCCGCAGATTGTGTATTATGTACACAGTATTTAAAGACTAGTTTGGGGGGCAGACATGTTTCAGTGACTCCACACCACATCAAAACAGAGACCATACAACAATTTCCACAGCAGCAGCAGGATGTTCAGCCAAGACATTAGAGGACACAATCCCTTCGCCGATGACACAAAATTCAACATGTGAGGACACAGCACCAACACAAACGATGGCATGTACAATACAAGACGCAATCCATCATGACATTACGGAAGCCACATCAGCTACATTACATGACACATCCAACCTATCAGTGACCTGTAGTACAACATGCGAGGTCACAACGCTAACAGAAAACACACCCGTCATTTAGCAGTGGCCTCAATGAGGTAGAGTTGAGCGGCCCCCATATTGCTACATCAACGCCACACTGTCACAAATCCCAGACTGGGAGATGTAATAGTTTATGACAGGACGACAATCACGAACAAACAAGTTTAACACTTAACAAAACAACCCATCAGACTCACACATTTATTAAACATAATTATACATATAATAGCGCAATTACATACATTATATTATTGAAATGAACTGCCGTACAACGGCCTTATTCTCACACACACTCTCCCTCGGATCCACAATCCGGTAGTTACTCCTAAAGGCACTTCGGCCTCAGCCTCTCCCCTCAGGGTCTTAATAGTACATTAATGATTCACTGGCACCGCAGTCTCTCAACATCACCTTCCTATTGCCATACAACTTATCAGTTCACTCGCCCATCATCATGGCAATAATATAGTATCTCATTCACTCTCATATCTACGTCCCTGTCCGTGGCCCGACTGCCACGACTTTATGTGCCTCGACTGTCCTGCCCCGACAGTCTCACTTCTGGCCTGTGTACGGCCTCCGGCCCTATGCTGGCCTATCACTTGTGCTCATCGAGGTGGCTCTGCGGCCCGTCCTCGACACCAGTCATTACTGGAAAGACTCTTCCACTAGTCTTCTCGACTGCTCCCTTTATGTCCGCCCGATGGGCTCTTATTCACAGGTCCGCTCCGTAGGACCTTCTAACTTGCATTGATAGTTATACAGCGCTTTCGCCTCATTCAGACCCCCCCCCCACTACTCACAACAGCACGCTTAACTTACTTGTCTCCTGTGAGCCCTTCTTACTCTACACCCGCTCTGTAGCAATCCCCTTAATTGCACTCACTCCACTCGTGACATCATCCCCCACCCCAAAAAAATTAATGCAATTAATTTCAAATCGCATCAAGATGACTGTCAACGAGTGAGCGTGAGCAATACCTACACTAAAAAAAATGACCTAGCAGTTCCCCTAGTATATAAAATACCGAAATCAGGGGAAAATATGGGGATCAATATGGCCTGCAATATGCATATATGTGTCACATCATGAATAGCTAACTAACCACAATACTTAATACAGAATCAAAAACCATTCAACCTATCAACCATTCTTCATATCATATTTATAATGTCAATATTTTAAAGTCGACTCATTCACACAGATCCTGTCAATGTTCCTGTCCTCCGATGTATAAGCCGCTGAACTCTTCCCCTAGGCTCGACTAAGGTAGTCGGCGATATAATTGCTGGTTCCTGGAATTGGTTGAATAACGAAGGTATACGGCTGCAAAGCCAATGCCCATCTAGACAAGCGTGGGCTGGACGAACGATTCTTCGACAAAAATGTCAGTGGCTTGTGGTCTGTCTGGATACAAAACTCTCGTCCCATGAGATAACGTCCTAGTTTCTGGACGGACCAGACAATGGCAAGACACTCACGCTCTATCACAGAATACTTTCTTTCTCTCTGCAATAACTTCCTACTGACATAACATACAGGATGGAGACATTCGTTCTTCTCCTGTAGAAGACAAGCGCCGACACCAGAGTCCGACGCATCCGTTCTGAGGATAAAATTAGATCGAAAATCGGGTAATATCAGAATGGGTGACGATGATAATGCTGTCACCAAATTATCAAATGCTGTCTGACATTCAGACGTCCACTGGACCTTATCGGGTTGTCCCTTCTTAGTAAGGTCAGTAAGAGAAGATGACAAGGAGGAAAAATTGGGAATGAACTTTCTGTAATAATTTAAAATTCCCACTAAGCTTCTGACTTGTTTCTTTGTTTTTGGGATTTGCAACCCTACTAACTTGTCAATTTTTGTTACTTCAGGTCTCTGAACACCTCTACCCACGATATGTCCTAAGAATATTATCTCTGGACATGCCAAATCCATCTTTGCGGGTTTAGCCGTTAACCCAAAATGACGTAATCGTTGAAAAATTACTGTTAGTGTCTGAATATGCTCAGACCATGTCGACGTATGGCATGCTATATCATCAAAGAATGACACGACATTAGGTATGTCCTTCAACACCAGTATGAGAATACAGATACTCTGGTCTCTCATGAAACCTCTGCAGCATATCAACGTGGAAAACCTTTACTGATCCATCAATGTGGATAGCGTAATCTACCTTTGAAACAATTCGCTCAATAACATAAGGACCTTTCCATGTCATCAATAACTTATTATGGTCCGTAGGTAACAACAACAGAACCTTGTCTCCTGGCTTAAAAATTCTCAGTTTGGAACCTCTATCTTTATAGTTCTTTGCTCTTGCTGAAGCGATACTAGACGCTTGTTCTGCTATAGTGCGCGCTGAAGATAATCTTTCTCTTAAATCAACAAGGTCTATCGAAACCTTTTTAAACGGTTCCGAAACCGTGGGGATCTTTTGAAGAGGAGCCTGGGGTGTACGACCCTTATGCGTCGTCTTTTGGCACGCACTGCACGTCTTACAATATAACCGCACATCTCTGTATACTGACGGCCAATAAAAATCTTTCAGAACTCTCTCCTTGGTTCTAGTACTTCCCATATGACCCGCTAATGGAACATCATGGGCCAGACGCAATACTGTTGCCATTAACGACCGTGGCACGACGACCTGCTTTTGAACGGAAGCCACTGTGACGTACATACGGAACAGAATGCCCCCCTGGACAAAAAAAGAAGATGACCCGTTCTTATATCTCCTCGTTTTCTCGGTTCGCGCTTCCCCAAAACATGGGTTTAATGATGGATCCTCCCTTTGTAATCTCGCCAAGCGCTCTGGCGTGATATCTAGGTTGACTGCTGGCGTCGCCAAAGGTCTAATCTTATCTTTATCAGCTACCCGTCGACGTGTTTCCACCGCGGCGCAAAAGTCAATACCTTTTGATTGCGACCATGCTTGCACGTTCTCATCGGAAGGGGAAACTACCCGTGATACATTCCCAATGATGAGCTGGGCGCCTGGAAAACAACCAACGACTGCTTCGACTTCCCCGCTAAGGAAAGGTGTATCTATCATTATTCTTGCCATGGGTAATTTCTCAATGGCCCCCGAAAATTGGATGCACGGGACAGTCTCACCTGTAAGCTGTGAATCCCGAATGCAGTCTCTATGCACTCCCACAACAGTAGATCCTGTATCTCGTAAAACCGAGACCGGTTCGTCCCCAACAAACCCCGGATAAACCCTAAGACCACCTCCTGTATGACATGAATTTATAACGGGGATCTTTCTCCCACAAGGTAAAACACCGGAAGATAATAACTTCTCACAACTGGGACACTTAGAATACTGTCCGCCTCCGTTGTCCGATGTAACACACGCAGCCGCATGATGAAATTTATTTGGGGAACATGGACTGGAGCTACTGTCCACGTTCGCCGCTATCCTACCTGCAGGGCAGTTCACGCTGATGTGATCTGCTCTTCCGCAGTTCCAACACTTCGCGGCCCTACACTCGCGTGAAAAGTGACCCACGCGTCCGCAAGTCCAACACTCCGCTCCCTGTGCTGTACTAGGCCTGGGTCCCCGTGACCCATCGCGACCGGAACTAGAGTCCCCATGCCGTCGGTCATCGGCAAAGGTCACAATTCGCCCCCGGCCCTTACCGCGACCTAGCCCTCCTGCTCGGTCAAACTTACCGGATCCATATGCCGGTGATTGGTGATAGCCCCTACGCTGCCCCTGGGCTTGCCCGCTATAGGCACCACGCTGACGCGACCTGTCCCTAAGTCCTGCCGGCGACCCCTCGACAACGGCGACGTACCCAGCATCTTGGACGTACGCCCTGGCGACTGGTTTGGACGGATGCGCCGTACGGTATGCCTCCGCCAACTTAGACGCCTCCTGCACCGTCGCGGGTTCGTTCTCTTTCAGGAAAGCCACCAGATCTTTGTGGCACGACGCGTACAGCTGGTCACGGATCATTAAGTCTTTCAGTTTAGCAAAATCCGTGCCCACATGCGCCAAGTCTACCCAGTTCGCGAAATACTCCGTTAGTCTCGCGACGAAGGCAGCAAAGTCCTCCCTGGTATCTGCACGTGCTCGCCTAAACTGCTCCCGGAAATATTCCTCGGTACGCGCAAATCGGCGAAGCAGCAAAGCCTTCAGCTTATCGTAATCTTGCACGTCTTCGCGCTGTAGCTCTTTAAAGTAGGTTAACGCTCGCCCCTGCAACAGAGACGCCAGGTACGTGGCCCATAATTCCTTATTTTCCCCCCATTGCAATTGTGCGTTCAGTTCGAACCTGTAAAGGAAGGCATCTATGTCGTCCTTCCGGTCGTCGAACGTAGGGAGCTTAATCCTAACGCCACCTTTATTGTGTACCTGCCGCTCAGCCGTTTCCGCTGGCGTATTCTTCTTGAGTTCTAACTCCGCAATCTTTACTTGCGCCTCTATCTCCTTTAACCTTATCTCTTGCTGCTTAAACTCCCTTTCCTGTTGCTGAGCCTCTAACTCCTTTAACTTAAACTCTCTTTCCTGTTGCTTATCCTCCCTTTCCTGTTCCTTATCCTTAGCCTCTCTTTCTTCTTCTCTCTGTCGCTCTTGAGCCTCTTTTTCTCGCTCTCTATCCTTAGCACGCTCATCGCGCAAATCCGCCTGCTGTTCTTTAATCCAGCCGCGTAGCTCCTCTCCCTCCAGGCCAAGTTCCTTACCCAACTTCATTAGTTGTTGGAGTTCCGCCATTTCACAGATTTATGGTTATGGTATATATTTAAAAAAACGGCTAACCTGTCGGTATGATAACTAACGACACGACCAGAGACCTGAGATCACACCAGATATAACAATACCCGGTTGTCTCAAATACAATTCAGAAATCTACCTTTACAGCACAACTAATTCTATATCTATAAAATGCCTAGCACTATTAATTATAAAAGAAACTAGAAACGACAAGAATGAAGAAATACAGTAGAAGGACCACAAGTACGTCAAGGACAACGAACCAGACTAGGACAAAGCTTCTACAAAAAAAAACTATAATGGAAAAAAAAAATGCAACCTACTACGCCGATTACACAACACGGTACGAACAAGAACAGAGTCTGAAAAAAAAGAACGTATCTACAAATAGGGGAGAGAGGGACAAGAGAAACGTCTTCCTAAAACAACGAGGAAGATAGAACGCTACAATCTAAACAAAAATACAGGTCCCTACAGAACTGTTCACTGTGATGAACGAAGTTCCTAGATTAGCCCACCTCCCGAAGAGGACAAACTACGCTCACCACAGCAAACCCGCGCCACCGCCCGTATAATCGATTACGACAAAAACAGCAAAAACAGGGAAACAGACAGATGAAAAGACAGCCCTCAATCCAGGGCACAAAAATTTTGACTTTTACTTAACTTTTGAAATTTTGAGTAAAACTCCTCCCTTTAATCGGAGCTCTGGCTGCTCGTCTCCTCAGGCTGCACGCACACACTCTGGAAAGTTTAAATACACATTAATACATATTCATCAAAATACATGCATCAATACATATTATTATTCATAACCATACATAAATCCTACCATCATGACATTTCCATTCATCCCACGAACAAAGACAACAGCACGAATTCCTAGCACAACAGAAAAACAACTAGATATAATGAATACACAATGTCAAAATGACCACAGGTAAACAGGACGAGCCCCCAGTGTCACAACGGATGAGCCCCCAGTGTCACAAATCCCAGACTGGGAGATGTAATAGTTTATGACAGGACGACAATCACGAACAAACAAGTTTAACACTTAACAAAACAACCCATCAGACTCACACATTTATTAAACATAATTATACATATAATAGCGCAATTACATACATTATATTATTGAAATGAACTGCCGTACAACGGCCTTATTCTCACACACACTCTCCCTCGGATCCACAATCCGGTAGTTACTCCTAAAGGCACTTCGGCCTCAGCCTCTCCCCTCAGGGTCTTAATAGTACATTAATGATTCACTGGCACCGCAGTCTCTCAACATCACCTTCCTATTGCCATACAACTTATCAGTTCACTCGCCCATCATCATGGCAATAATATAGTATCTCATTCACTCTCATATCTACGTCCCTGTCCGTGGCCCGACTGCCACGACTTTATGTGCCTCGACTGTCCTGCCCCGACAGTCTCACTTCTGGCCTGTGTACGGCCTCCGGCCCTATGCTGGCCTATCACTTGTGCTCATCGAGGTGGCTCTGCGGCCCGTCCTCGACACCAGTCATTACTGGAAAGACTCTTCCACTAGTCTTCTCGACTGCTCCCTTTATGTCCGCCCGATGGGCTCTTATTCACAGGTCCGCTCCGTAGGACCTTCTAACTTGCAGTGATAGTTATACAGCGCTTTCGCCTCATTCAGACCCCCCCCCACTACTCACAACAGCACGCTTAACTTACTTGTCTCCTGTGAGCCCTTCTTACTCTACACCCGCTCTGTAGCAATCCCCTTAATTGCACTCACTCCACTCGTGACACACACAAACCTACAAAGGTTATGATAGACAGCAACACCTCACCGGCATTTAAACACGACAGGTTATTTTCCCAGTCATTCAAACTGTCCCCAACACGGCCACTTACACAAGAAGAACATAAACTTCACACATATTTTGAGCCCCTGAGCCCTAGGTCAGGGCCCATCTGCTCACAACCAGACAGCATCAATTGGTTAAGTGCTGGCGTGACATGACACTGACAGTTAGGCCAACAGAAAATGATCGACGGACTCGAATAACTTGAGGCTGGATAACTATACATGAATGCAGTCATGTGAGTTTTGAAATTTAGCCTATTTCTCATGTTGTGTGATGATTTCACCTCATTCGATGGGGGGAATCATATCTAATTTCATATCTGAAATCTATGAACAATGTACTCAATTGAGGAAATATTGTGTAACTTTTTGCCTCTATATCTCTGTTACGATATTGAATACATTTCTTTGAAATTTAGCCTATTTCTCATGTTGTGTGATGATTTCACCTCATTCGATGGGGGGAATCATATCTAATTTCATATCTGAAATTTATGAACAATGTACTCAATTGAGGAAATATTGTGTAACTTTTTGCCCCTATATCTCTCTGTTACGATATTGAATACATTTCTATGGTTCACTGTATACACTTTCAGTATATCGCAACATTATTATGTGTTTACAAAAGTATGACCTATGGGCTGATTTGGGTGTGAGACTGCTTTGATTACCGATAAAAGCAGCGTGTCAGAAGCGCTACACGAGCTCCAGGACCCCCCCCCCCCAAATCGAGGTAGCTGACCCAGTAAACGAGGTTGCAACCGAGTCAGGCCATTGATAGTAGGGAGGCCGCTCGACTGGGCTCGGCAACTAGAATACTGCCTCTTAGTCTTAACAGCTATGTTAAAGGAAAGAGCTTGAAATTCTGATTAATTTGATACCAAGAACTCTGTGATAGGTTTAGAAAAAATTTTTTAATGAATTTTTAGAAACAGCAAAAAATCACCATTTTCCCTCCCATTTGCGCAGTGCGTAAAATTGGCCTGACAGCAATGTTTAGCTGCATGTAACTCAGAAATTTAAAAGATTTCAATACTTAACCCATACCCCGCGCGCTACCCGTAAAGCCCGCTGCCCGGTCAGTGACCTTACTCACGGAGAATCTTACCTGGGGTCACTGACCCGTGCCGCTAGACGATGACCACATACGCTGTCCGCGTGGTTCGATTTTTATTGATCGGTATGAAAACATTCGCTGCTATGCCTTATCACGCTTGATAATGAATTAACCAGCAAAACCTAAGTCTGTCAGTCTCTAACCAATGATCTGTCTTATGATTCCAAGCTGACAGCTGTAGTTTTCGTGAGAACGAAGCGTGATAACAAGCCACGCCCTCCCAAGCCCTACACAAATGGTTTCATCCTGATTGACACATACATGTACTAATAAACCAATGTGGGCATTTGGGGCAAAGATTATTTCAGAGCTTGTTTCTGATTGGCTCTTAGACACAGGCAACTCCAGATGGTGGTCAGCTTGTGAGAAAATGAGATAATATTGCAAATTTGTTGAGCAACAGTTCGCATGTCGATGTTACATCTTTTGAAAGTGTGGGGAGAGCCTTTGAAAGCTTAGTCTTTGTGATTCCGACCAGTGGTTCACTGGTTAACATGTCCATGTCACAATGCGTTTGATTTAGAAGAGATACAGTGAACAATAACACGGTGATTACGTCTCAGAAAGGTCAGTGACCCGACACGTGAAAATACGGCTTGCGTGTGGCGCGGTCAGCTTGACCTGGGCGACTTTTGCCGCCCGTGCGGCATGAGCGCTTGCAAGACAATACCGACTATTGCCGCCCCGTGCAGGGTGAGGGTTAAAAGGCGAGACCAGCATGAAAATTCACTTTTTTGACTGTTCAAAAATTCCCCAAAACGCCCCATTTTTTTGCCGATTTGAAATGGTGGTAACTTCCTTAAATATTGTCGTATCAAGATCATTTTGGTATCAAATTAATCAAAACAAAAGGGTCTCTTGAATAATTTAACTTTTGAGAGATTTGTATAATAAAGTAAATTTGGGTTTGGAGGGCCTACTTTTAACCGAAACACTTTCTCTGTCAAGTGATGGTGCTGTCTCGAAAGTTCAGTGCCTTTGATTTGAAATTAGACAATCCTGCCTATTAATTTCAAGCTTGACTGCACAGGCCTACTAGATGGGATTGCTGGGAAGGAGGGGAGACAATGTAGTGTCAATGAAATGGCCAACACAGATACCAGACAGGAAGGTACCGTTGCCGCAAGCATTTTTTTAAGCAGTTACTCTCTCCTCCTCTCACCATTCACCATTATGAATGTCTCATGGGTGTCACCTCAACTACAATACATTCACTAACAGGAAGATGTCCAGCAGTTCATTTTTACATTACACTTGATACAAGTGGTTGACTATCACTAACGGTTTTGACTGTTCTATTCAGCGGCTGTATATAAACAGGCATCTCATTTGCATACACACGCATGCACATATATACACACACATACAAAATGGAGTTTGGTTGTTGGATACAATGCATCGAGTGGGGTTATAGAGTAAAATCACTCGGGTGTCTGATATGACTGGCAATTTTTTAAAACAATCACTCTTTATCCAAAATCCTGTTAATGCAAAATAGTTGCTGGTCCCCTGAATTTTGGCCTAAATAAATTGGCACTGTATAAAATTTGTACTTTCATTTTCAGAGCATGTGAGCAGAGAGAAGTTGGAAAGACTGTGTGCAGCAGCACAAGCTGCTCACACCAGACAGATGTACAGGTGAGTCCAGTGGCGGATCTACTACAGTGGACCATCATGATTAACGACGCTGCTAATAATGAGACCTTTGCCAATAGCGAGAACAGTTTAAATCCCCATTTTTTTCTACTATGTGAGCTATATAATGAAATACTTGAATAGCAGCAATCAATAATCAAAGCACCTGCTGTAGCGAGAGAATTAAGTTTGAGTGCGTACAGCAAATGGTGGGCATGGCTACAGACCAACGTATTGTGAGTCAGTCCAGTCAGACAATAACAACATGCACTGTTCTTTGTTCGTTACTACACGCCCGCCTTGCGAGTTCTGGCTCCATCTGGCCATCTCTCACTTAGGCCTAATATGCTTTCTCTCCCTACTGGCCACGTGCTGTGACACTGACAGCACACTACAGTCTACACGCAGCCAGCTCAAAGTGATGACTCATCACTCACTGAGGCAAACTGTGGGGCAGGCCATGAAGGCTACAGCCATGTTGCTTCGTCAGACACGTGCACTCCCTGATCACTACCTGTGATGAGCAATAATTATTATGTAGCATGGTTATGATCGTAATTGATCGCCCCGCAGCGTATGCTCTTAGGGTTAGGGTTAGGGCCTACACTCCCTGTGTCACAAACACGTGGTCAGCCTGTTCCCCTACTTTGTATGATACAGCATGGGCAATCACTGGAAACAAATTTACTTGTCTGCCTCTAACTTTTGCATCTGACTCTCTCGTAATTTGATCAAAACATGGCTGCCTTAGCAAAAAAAAAAAAAGTACCGATATCAAGGCCAAGATCTGCTGTCAGTTTTATATTATACTACAGTGCAATCCTAATATCTTGACATCAGTGGGACCGTCTGAATTGTGTCGAGTAAAGAGAAAGTCGAAATATAGCAGATTAGTGTTGGAAGAGCACCAAACAATGGGGGGGTGGAGGGGGGGGGGATCAAACATTACGGCTGTGGGAAGTGCCCAGTAAATAACGCAATTATGTCCATTTTCTTTAAATTATCGGCATACTGTCACCCGTTCCTCCAATATCATTGTTGATGTGGAGCAGCTGGCTGGCAGACATTTGCCTGATATCTGCGAGATGCTGTAGCGATACATCAAATGCCCTGTGCTTCACTACATGTATCGGTATTTCTTTTTAACCTCAACCTGACTGTTAATGTTTCTTCAGAAGAAGTGATGATACCGATACACACAGTGTGGCAGTTAACCAAGACATCTAGATCAAGACCTAGTATCAGTGGCGCATGAATGTCCACCAAGTGAAACAACACGATTTTTTTTCAGATCAGACTAGTCGTTTCCGTCATGTGTGTCCACTTGTTCACGGAAAGGACACGACCTAAAGGACTCGATTTGTTTCCGCCGAATTAAGTGAAAATTTTTTAATGAGCAGTAGATTCAGATTCTGTTTTGCGGATTGCAAATTTTAATGGCGTTGTCTTTTCGTAAGAGGAAAGTGGCTTTGCTTTGGCTGTGGCTGATACAAAGGAGGAAAACACGGAAACATAGATATTGGATTCATCCAAATGCACAGGACAGCCAAAGTTATGGGGAATTTCATCATTTGTTTCCATGCATTCTCGAGGATTATGAAAAATTCCTAGAATACCTAAGAATTACAAGATCAACATTTAAACGTCTTTTGTTGCTCTGCAAATTAAATGTGCATTGGAGAAACGGCACATGAATTTCAGACAGAGCATTTCACCAACAAAGGGGGGGGGGGGGGGGAGGGGAGAGAAGAGAGACAGACAGAGACACACACAGATACAGAAAGAGAGATAGGTTTTTTTGTGGTTTTTTTTACTTACCGCTGCAGTTTAATGTTGATGCAATCTCTGTTGATGCATTAGACAAATACAATCCAATCCACTTATCTCAACATGGCTTTTGTCGACATTCTGGGTAACTCGACACAGTTTTCAAGACCGAACCTGTTCGTTCTTTAACCCTCACCCTGCGCCGGGCGGCAAATGCCACCCATGTTTCCCAAGCGCTCACGCCGCACGGGCAGCAGAAGTCAGCAAGGTCAAGCTGACAGCGCCGCGCGCAAGCCGTATTTTCATGCGTTGGGTCACTGGCCTTTTTGAGATGTAACTACCATCTTATTATTAACTGTATCTCTTCTAAATCAAAGGCATTGTGACATGGACATGTTAACCAGTGAAGCACTGGTCAGAATCACCAAGACTAAGCTTTCAAAGGCTCTCCCCACACTTTCAAAAGATGTAACATCGACATGCGAACTGTTGCTCAACAAATTTGCAATATTATCTCATTTTCTCACAAGCTGACCACCATCTGGAGTTGTCTGTATCTAAGAGCCAATCAGAAACAAGCTCTGAAATAATCTTTGCCCCAAATGCCTACATTGGTTTATTAGTAAGTGTCAATCAGGATGAAACCATTTGGGAGGGTGTGGCTAGTTATCATGCTTCGTTCTCACGAAAACTACAGCTGTCAGTTTGGAATCACAAGTCAGATCATTGGTTAGAGACTGACAGACTAAGGTTTTGCTGGTTAATTCATTATCAAGCATGATAAGGCATAGCAGCGAATGTTTTCATACTGATCAATAAAAACCGAACCACATGAACAGCGTGTGTGGTCATCATAATAGCGGCAAGGGTCAGTGACCCCAGATATGATTCTCCGTGAGTAAGGTCGCTGACCGTGCAGCGGGCTTTACGGGTAGCGCGCGGGGTGAATGTTAACATTTTTCCATCACATCTCGCTGATCGGCGAGTACCACGCACTTGTCCTCGCGTCACATCCCGCCGATCAGCGAGTGTATACCCGGTCTAGCGACCATAAACATTGTTGTAGTAGCCTCCCTTCTTGGTTTCCTCTTTTTGACTACTTTGTTCTGTATTGGGAAGTGTTTATCGGTACTTTTGGCGTGTTTTTGTGATAGTGTACCGCCATTGACAGCTGTGAGAGGCTAAAATGAACGCCTCAGTCAGTTTTTCGACATGGCCGCGATTCTGGCGAAGACTTGCATGACACTGCAAGTTTTGATTTAGGAAGAAATAATGGTGTGGAAGTATAGATAGGCGCATGAGAGACTTCTCTGATGATAATGCGAGTAGCAGAATGGGGTCAGAATCGGATGGTGACGTCAGTGACGATGAAACCCAGGCCCAGGGGCCTAGACCTACACCAAATCAGCCTAGATCTAAGCCCAATGGCTTCATGTGGGATGATTGTGACTATATGGACACATACAGCAATGAATGGTTAGGAGAGATTACCAGAAGAAGAAGAATTATTATGTGTTTGAGAAGTCCTGAAAGTTTCGTGGAAAAATGTCACCCCGTTGTTGAGAAATAAATATTTTTTGACTACCATCTGATTTCACTTCTTGACAGCTTTGAGCCATGTTACAGAAAGGGAAATTCCCAAAATTCCTATGTGATGGAAAAGTGTTAATGCTACTAAATATTTCCCTGTAACTCGACATGTTATTCCATTCTTTCCTCTTATATTAGGTAGTCCAAACTGCCCCGCTGAAGGGGCGAAATCCCGTTTTGGCATAATTTTAGGCCAGCATTACAAGGATACTACTGCTGTGAATTTATGTAAAACGGCATGTATCCTACATCAAACTAAAGTTCAAGTCTTCCTCTGTCAAAGTATATTATCTTTTGTATTGTTTAATGTGTGTAGCCGTGTGTTTTTATTGCTTGAACAAGACACAGTCTTGCCGTTTTCGCCCTGAGCCGCACATACCGATTTGACCCCCTCATAACAAAGGACCGCCGCGCGTCACGCCGATGTAGTGCACGTGTTTGAAAATAACTCATACAGAAAGCCAGATAAATGAGGTTTAATTCAATGTATTTTTCATCCTGTTTTAAGTTGAAATTCCTTTAAAAATCGTTTGTTGAAAAGTTTGTTGATGGAGAAACTGGCGGAAACTTTAATAGATCAGGATCAAAATTACATGTATACGCAATGTGAATGAACCTCAGCTTTTGTATTTTCAGGGTGTGCCAAAATTAGACTTAGGGCATGTTTCGGCGCAAAGGGCCGACTGTTTTTATAGACCCACCCAATGCTTAATTCCATCACCTTTTTCTGACACTCAGTGCTAAGTCAATGGCGATGCGGTTGATCTAATTTTTAATTTAAAAAAAATGAAAACATTATTTTTGTCTCCCTTGTAAGAGTTCACACAAAACTGACGTCGGATGACGTTTGATGATTAAAAAAAGTAAAATGAGATGCTTGTACTATATATATTTGTACCCCTCAAAAAAAATTGAGTGTAATGTACACCCCCATGACTTGGAAACTGATAATTTTTAATGCTGTGACTCAATAAACAGTCATTTTATGGGCGGTCAAATTTGGACTATTGTGCAATCTGCAAAAGGTAGCAAATTCGAGGTGTTTTTTCACTTTTGAAAATGCCATAACTTTCAAACCCTTTAAGCCAGAATAACAAATTTGGTATCAAAATTCTTAGAAAAGCAAGCTCCATCAGATTAGACAATAACTGGTGAGTTGTGATAAAAAGTAAAAATCAGTTTGGACTACCTACTTATATCAACACCTTTCTCCCTGACCGCAGCAAAACAAGTGCACTAGATCCCAAGGCCCACTTACGTAGTGGGTCTTGGTAGATCTACTATTGTGCTAGTGGACCAAAAATGTCCACACAACTCCCAGCATATAGGACCTCTTTATTTCTGTTTGCAGTGCTGGCGGGGAGGGGTAGAAGAGGGGGTGTATGGACACGGAGGATGACCCTTGGCTTCAGTAACGCAAGTGTGGAGTGCCATGCAGAAGCGTACGGCAGTAAAAGTACAGAGTGCTACAGACTGAGTATTTTTTTTTCCCCACAAAACATTCGTGCGCCTTGACCTAGATGTCTTGGTTAACTGCCGTACTGTGTGTATATCGGTATCATCACTTCTTCTGCAGAAACAGCCAGGTTGAGGTAAAAAAAAAAAAGCACTGCACATTTGATAGCTACAGCACTTCGCTGATGTCGGCAAATCTTTGCCACGCAACTGGTCCGCACAGCAGTGATATTGGAGGAACGGGTGACAATATGCCGATAATTAAAAGAAAAAGGGACATAACTGTGTTATTTTACTTATTTATCAGACACTTCCCATTATGGCGATCTTTGATTCCCCTCCTTTTTTCTTTCTCTTCCACCACTGATCTGCTGTTTCGACTTTCTCTTTACTCGACACAAGTCAGGCGATCCCACTGGTGTGGAGATATTCGAATTGCACCATATTCTTTGTTGCTGTGTTTTTGATCCAATTTGTCATACATACATTAAAACTATATTTGAAAACTTCATCGATGAGTTTTTCATCCTCCATTTCACAACTATGTTGTTATGTACTAGTCCTTGCACAATGTATCAAGAGTCTAGAGTAAAGGCACCATATGCGGACGGTCAAATCATGCGGCCACTTTTCTTCTCATCATTGTTATTTCCCGCTCCTAGCAGTTTTGAAGCTGTAACTAAGTTCAAACACTCCCCAGTGTGTTCTCTCATGTGATCAAAACAAAAATGGCTGCAGTCTACTGAAAGTGGTTGTCATCACATTGGTTAGAAAATTTTACTGTGAAAAAGATCTCTTTCTGAAAATTTCGTTAGCTATTAGTCTTGTCTATATTTTGTCAGGGGTGTAAATGGCTTCCTGAAAAATTCTCTGAGGGCTTCAAACATGCACTGAACAGAACATCATCCTATACTGTTTACCACCTCATGCTTCCCACGTGGTACAGCCACTAGATATTGGCTTCTTCTCAGTGATCAAGGCCAATGGGAGAGAAGCCATCAGGAAGCGCAGTCTTACAGATGTAGTCACAAAACGAACATTTGCAAGATTGTTCAAAAAGGTATAGGATGAAAGCACAGAAAATGCGGCACTGGTGCAGAATGGTTTCAGAAAGGCAGGACTCTTTCCGTTGGACTGCCATGCCATTGATAAAACAAAACTGACACCATCAGAATCATTGGCAGACATATCATCTGGTCCTCTTGAGAACAATGCTACCGGTGGAAATGACACCATACAACTGACACCATCTTCCACACAAAATTACAATGATTGTATGCAAAGTTGTTACCAAAATCAAATGAATCAAGTCTATGTAGAATAAACTTCCTCACCAGTCACTCATACCATTCCACAGACATCAGCTGGAAAAACTACTGTTCTGAAGTCAGGCATGCTTGGAAGAAAAACAACAGAATGGTCAAGTCTCTCAGCAGCCACTAGAAGAACAGAAAGAGGATCCTTTGGCTTTGCTAGTTCTTCAACATAGAAAAGGGAAAGGAAAGAAGACGAAAAAGTTGGACCAGATGCCTTCCTACATCAGTGGAAAATCCTTCATTGAAAATCTGGAAAAAGAAAGACGAAAGGGAGAGGAAAATACAAATGCAGCAAAAAAGAGAAGAAAAAGCAAGACAACAGGAAGAACAGAAAAGGATCAGAGAAGAAAAGAAAAAAGAAATGAAGAGAAAAAGAGACGAGAAAGAAGTAAACAAGCTCAAACGAAAAGCTGAAGTTGATGAATCAAAACAACAAAAAGTTGGCAGAAAGAGAAAGCATAAGACAAAAACCAAAGCCAGACTTAGATGATGACACGAGTGTAGAACAAGGCAGTGTGATCTACGACGATGGTGAGTATGAGGAACTCGTAGAGTTCATGAAAGAGACAGAGGAAGACAATGAGCTTGAGGAAGTGGAACAAAATATTCATGAAATCTCACACAAGGCAGATGAAAGTAGGTATCCCAAACTCACGCCTCGCGGCGGTGGAAAACGGCGCCCGGGACCTGAAAATAGGCCCTTTTCAACCGACAATAACTCGCATAATATTTCACCAATTTTAATCCTGTTTGAAAATTTTATAAATTTAACAATCGTTTTTACTAAAAATCAAGCCGTTTTTGGTCGGTATACTGTTTTGAATCACATAAATTGCTTTGAATATAGGTCACCGCGATGCCCCAAACTGCGGTTTTCGCGATCTTTTTCGAGGCCTGAAAATCGAGGTCGCTTCACAAAAACTGCTCGCGCTAAGCGGCAGAGTGTGCTAGCGTCATGAAACTAAGCGTGTTGAAACCTGCTTTGAATGGGCTTTCTTATGGTATCTTCCGCTTGATGCTAAAATTAAGCCTTTGACCCAGAAATTTTGAGTTATATTTTTAGATTGGAAAATTCCAACCCTTAGCGTTGGTTGGTCGAAATAAAAATTATACCACGTGAGACTACGTCATGTTACTAAAATTGTGTGAAAAAATCCCCACGATTGGTCCAACAGCCATTGAGCGCCATCTGTTGGAAGTAGAGAGGGGTCAACAACACACACACGCTCTGTCCGAGTCTCTGACCCAGAAAAGGCATTTTCTTGAGAGGCATATTGTTCTTAATGATAAAACAACTCTCTCCCTGGGTTTCTCTGAAGTAGCAGTTGATGATGCAGATACTTTATTAGCTAAAACTGTGGAGATTCTTGATAACCTTACTGAAATTTACTGCACTAATGTTCATAACCAACCCAAAGATGAAGTTTTCAAAGACATAATAAAAAAAATGAAATGTTTAATGTCAGACCGTGCTGCCGTAATGAAGAGTTTTGATTAAAAAAAAGGCTCAGTATAAAAAAGATTCTTTTTCCATCCATTTCCTTGTCTGTAATGCACATTTCCTTTTGGGCCTGGCTCAGACTACATGCTCGCAAATATGCCTCAAGGTGGAAGCAGAGAAGTAGAGATAGAGAGGTGGATGTCAGAAATAAGATTAAGGAAAAGATAAAGGAAAATATGAAAAAAAGGAAAGACAAAGAAATTAGGAAAATGGAAGACAGAACTGAAATATTGACCTCTGTTTTGGATCAAGGTGGACTTTGCACTGAAGAGGAGTTAGATAACCTCATAGCAAAACCAAATGCTCTGCAAAATCTGAAGGTCCAAATCAGATACCGTAAAATTATTTTGGGTGAGAAAATTCTCTTAGCAGGCAATGTAAGAACTTTATACACAAGACTGTATAATCATTTAGGTTTTGATGCCTCTGATGATATGCCACCAAGGAAGCGAGCCCGTCCAGAGTGATGGATACATTATTCAACTTTTCCTGACTCTTAGTCTTACCCCTTAGTCTGAAATAAATTCATGGCAGTTATAACTTGTATGCTTATCTTACTGCTCTCAAATTTCAATTACAGGAAAGACAGAAAAAATACATGTATGTATGAATTGAATACTTCTGTAAATAAGTCATATTTTGCCTGATTTTTAATAGAAAACTATGTTGTCAATATATTACTGTTCCTTCTATCAAAAAATGAATAGCAGAGAACTAACAGTAACAGCATAGTTGTACAATTATTTGTTAGCATATTTTGGTATAAATTGGTGTTTCAGTGTCTCGTGGTCTTGTTTACTCTTCAGTTATTGAGTGTCAAGCATTCAAGTTTGCTAACAACTTGGTAAATTCACTTGCAATCCAAAAAAGGAGTGCCAGAAATGGATTCCATGCCCCAAAAAACAGGTTCATGCAAAGTTTCATGCATGTATCTTAATTTTTGCAATTTTTATGTTGAAAATTGTGTTTTCGTCAAATTTTTTCCAAATGGCCGTTTTGGCTGCTCAACAAATTTTGTAAAGCAATAATTCAGAGAATATTCATACTATCTGTCCAAAAAAAATTGGGCTTTCACACTGTTACTCTGACTTTACTCAGAAGGAATTTCTGGAGATTTGTATGGAAAACACTGGGTTTATGAACCTGTAAAAATCACATTTTTAGCTTTTTGGTTCGAATTCGTATAAAAAATTATGTTATTTTTCTCAGTTTTGACATGGTTTTTAAATAAACAGGATCAAGACCTACTTATTCTTTCTCATTTTTCTGCATTTATTTACATACGTCATTGGAATGCATGTAAAATAACACAGTTTCGTTTGTTATTGTGAGTTCTACGGTACCGCAAACATGGGACATCGCAGCTTTGAAAATCGAGTCTGAAAATTCTAAGTAAAAAAATAATTTTAAAATTCATAACTTTTTTATTTCTTCACCGATTTTGATGATTTAAAAACTGGGAGCCACGTTTTCTTGAGCACTATCTGAATCAGTTAAAAAATACTGTGTTTTAATGAAATGGAAAATTAGTTTGGGATACCTAATGAAAGCGTGCAAGAAAAAGAAGCATTGGCATCAGGAACAGACGGAATGCCCGAGAATTAGAACACTGATGAAACACCACACATTGCTCAAGAATCACACATGATAGAAGTTACTCCAATTGGCATGTTGTCGGAAGTGGGAAGTCTCCTGTATTCTGTGTTAAATGAGTCTGAAACAAATTTGAGTCTTAATCTAGATCTGGTTGAACTGCAGGCTAGAGAGACGCGACGAGCAGAACAGTCAGCTAATAATGCATTAACGGAAACTTTTGATTCTTCATCAAAGTAAAAGAGGCTTTTGATTCATAAGTATCTAGATTTGTATATATGGATCTGTTCATCACAAGTTACCTAAGTTCATGTTTAACCAATACTTCTTAAGAACAACATCCAATCATTTGACCTGATAAGTTAATTTTGTTCGTTTTGCTAGTTAATTTTGTGTGTTGTGAATTAAAGATTTAATCTAGATCTGTCCGACTTTTGTTTCCTATTTTCTTCAATTTCTGGTCCCTTGCAATGTGTGTTTGAAAATAATTAGGACAAGAAAAAGTCCCGATGGCATGGAGATCCCCTTGTGGCCGCATGATTTGACCCTGGCCGCATGAATTGACTTTGACCTATGTGGCTGCTTGGAGGTGCCCTGATTGCATCGCGGAGCTTTAGCATACACATGTTCTCTTTACGAGGCATGTGAAGTTTGGCAGTGCCAACTGGCAATTGCAAACTATGTCCATACAATGTCTCAATAGCTATAGTATGCCAGGAACCAAAATAAAATTGGTTGCCATTTAATGAATATTGATTTTAGAGACAAAAATGTTGGCAAGTGACCACATATAGTGCCTTTACTCTAGTACCAGTGGAGCTTTCCTCCGTGTAATTTAATTCTGGCTGTAAAATTTGATACCGGAAGAATAGGATTGGTACGGTGTCCTCAAGGTCAGTTAAAAAATGAAAAAATATTTTTTAAACTAAAATCATAAATACGCAACAAAAGGAGGTAGTCTGTGCATTGACTTTGCATATTTTGGGGCGCTGATCACGAATATGAACTTAGTTTTTCAATTCACGCCTTGCTGCACCTTTACCTCTTGACTCACGGCAGAAATGGAGCAAGCTGCGTTCGATCAGACTGTGCTCGACCAGACTTTTGTCTGAACTTGTGGGTGGACACACCTAACACGAAACTCACGATAAAAAGAGTGATAAAAATTGATGTTCCATTACCTGTTGCAATGTCTTGTCTTTTCCGTCCTTGTTGTGTCGTCCCAGTGGACACGCGGCCTTAGAAGCATTTTGTGTCAGTGCAAAGGGAATGTAGGTCATTTCCACAATGAACATGAAATTAGCAGATCTGATGTGAATGCCCAGTTAGAATTATGTAACACCGAAAAAACTGTTCAGCATGTGAATCTAATGCAACTGATGGATTGAAAGCCTAATTCGAGGAGATCAGCATGGAAAGTAGAAAATCTTGACATTTTGATCAATGGATTTTTTGTGCTAGAAAATTTCAGGGTGTTTACATTGTAATTTTTAAGAGTCAGCTAAGTTTTTTTTTTCTTCACTTACTGAATGGCAAATTTGTGAGTCAAATTTTTGATGGAACATTAAATCTAGACTTTTGTTTTATTTTATTAGCAAAAATAGTTGCTTCATTTTCGGCTGTTATCTTGTCAACATAAACAATGACTGTACAATCATATAACAGGCAAATTTAAACAAGACTTTATCATCAGTGGCAGTTTCTTTGGCCAGCTATGTGGCTATGTGTTGTCAGCGAGTGAGAAAAATGTGAACTCTAGCAGAAAGATACTCTGAAAAGTAGGTCATGACGAGGATGGGTTTATAACAGAGATATTGTATGTCACTTATTGCAGTTTGCATGGGGTCAATCCAGACAGTAAAGAAGCTTATGAAATGGCAACTTCAGGAATTATTCGACCTGCTCACAGGCGAAGTGAACCAATATTGTATGGAATCAGATGCATCGACTTTCAAGCCCCAAACTTCACACTAGGTAAATTGTCAAAGAAGTTGTTGAAAATTGGTTATTATTTTGATGAATTGATTTTTAACTGAGAACCATAAATTAGTCCCTTCAAAATGTAAAAGGCCTGTCATTCTTGGCATAGCAGTCCTTGTCGGTTCAGAAAAGGATGTAAGATTGATTGATTGATGACAGAAATCAGAATCCTAGCATGCCGGTGTAGCAGGCCAGATTATACCCCCACCAGACTATACCCGGGGTTAAACTGGCCTAGCCCAGAATATACCCCGGGCATCCCCATAAGTGCTCTAAGTGCTCGTTTCCCTGCTCCAAGATCCATTCGAGGGTTTTCCTATAATCTAATTGTCCCAGTGGCCAGCCTGTTCAATACATACATATTTGTCGGGTTTGTCCAGCCTTGTTGCGCACCAGCATGGCCCGGGCAGTTCATCCATGGTGAGGCCTTGGGGGACATAAGATGGTTAGTTACCAAATCAGTTCAGCTCCACATGCTGCCTCATAGAAAAGAAAGTAAATTTATTTATGAGAAAAAAATTACAGAGGAGGCTGACTTTTATTGAATTATCTAAAGCAACGTTGTACATTGTCATGGGAGCCATAGTCATGATAGTGTCCAATTGAAAAATAATAAAAGCTGCTCAGTTTCATCACAATATTCAGCCCCAGAGTGACAAAACATTGAATCCCAGAAACTGAACACCATTGAATGCCATACTGGTTGATTAAAATGGACCGAATCGGCTTTCTGTTTTTGCTGTCAGTGTCACAGAGGTGTTCATAAAAATGCATATGAGTTGACGCCTATTTCCGCAGCGTATACCAGTCAACATCTGGAGCAGTGGATAGCATAGATTAAATTACGACTGTGTCATGAATTTGCATCCATTGAGTGCCCATCATTAACATTCAGTGTCGAGGGAAATTTCTCATCAGTTGTAATCTTATTAAATGCTATCCACTGCACCAAATGTCACCTGGCATACATTTTTGAAGTGGAATGTCAACCCCACAGGTAATTTAATGAACACATCAGTGACATGGACAGCAAAAATGGAAAGTCAAATTTGGTCCATTTTAATCAACTATGTATTCATGATATCGAGCTTTCGGTCAATGGACCCTCATTGAGAAAAAAAAAATGTAACAATTTATTGTAAGAGCACAGTTAAGCAAATAAAGAAATCGTAGAATTCTCACAAATGCAGATACTTGTCGTTTGCGGGTTCCAGACTTGGATTCTTGGAACACAGCCAAGAATGCTGTCCTGTTTTGACTTTGCTGCGACCCCACAGCTTTTTGGGGTTGCTTTTTTTTTTTTTTCAAATAAGATTTTGTTTAAACCTCAAACGTTTTTTAATAGAGATTTTGGTCACCGGTGATCAGAAATTATAATCTACCATATTTTGATAATTTTTTTAAAATAACACCATGTGAATTATGATTATTTTGTGACAATAAACTGTTTGCTATGGATACAGCCTAATAAAAATATCACTTTGGAGAGTCAGTTTGTTGCAAAAATGCATCAAAATCATGAAGCCTAAAATTTACATGTCCCCCATTCTGTGATTCCAAAACTGGTACATGTACAAACTATAAAAAAAAGGTGAATTATACTATCAGTTGTGTGGTCTTTGACGTCTATGTTTTCAGGAAGACCAAAATTGTTTGCAGAATATTAGGTTTGATAGGTGTGTTTTTTTTTTGTGTTACTTTTAACAGTTACCCACTTCATTACTCGGTAAGATTTGTTTTTTATAAACGAGTTTTCCAGCTGTTAAATTCAGTAAGATTTTGTTTGTAAAATCCTTCTGTAAAAGAGGTTTCCAACTGTTAAATATATCAAAGTTTGCAAAGCTGATGTCAAAACATTATCAGCAATAAGAACATAGGATACTGAGGAGTGACATTTGATTTCCTTGTTTCTACCTCTAGTCCGACACTGCAATAAAATTATGCAAAAATAGCCATCATTTCATGGAAAATAGATGAAATTCCCAGAAACTGAAATGGATGAACTTTTGTTTGATGAAATTTTTTATTGCACTCTCCATACTTTTTCTTTCCCTTTCATTGAGTTTGTCATGAGGTCATATTTTTTTGTGTAAAAATTATACATGTATTTTTAGTAACATGATTTACTGATTACATAACTTGCAAATTGCTCATTCAGCTATTGCGAAAATCAAGTAAAATAATAATTATAGAGTAACTATTTCTGAGCAAAATGATACCAAACAATCCCTTGCAATTTCATCCAGTCCTGCTAACCCTCAAAATACACAGAGCTACCCTCTGCAGTCAGAAAAAAATGTCAAAAATCCAAAATTGTGTACAACAGTTCTTTAGATATTTCTGTAACAATCAGCTGTCTCTTCGATTTCTCTTTTTTAAAAATTTGTTTTCTCAATCTAATCTAAGTTGCTTACCAAACTTGTCTAGTGGTGTTATGTGCTATGCGTTGCTGAGCTGATTGGGCAACTAATTACATCCCACGTCATTTCCCAATCCAACTAGGATTGCTGCGCCAAGAATGGCAGGCCTTTTTCCTTGTGGAAGGGCTCAGGACAAGCTTAGTGGCTGGGTTGTTTTTTCAACATTTTTGCAATTTTTATCTCAATTGTTTAGATTGTATAGTATTTGTTTTGCTTGATGACTGAAAGCTTATCATGTTTTTTCTTTTTAATTTATATCTGATTCATTGTAACATTTCTTCACTGCTTCTTACATGGGGCTTTGCAGCATACCATGTACGCACTTAACCTTTTTTTTTATGCCATATTTTAACTTAACTTAGGAATATTGTACCCAAAGAACTCAGCCAGTTAACTACAGTCTGAACATTTCCTGGCAGAGGTGCTGCTGCTGTTCTTCTGTTGGTACTTCAAATAATTCTGTAACTAAAACCAATGACTTTTTCCACCTTCCTTCACAGAGATTCACAGCATTAATGAGACCTGCATGTTTTTATGCAAGTTGGTGCATGATCTTGCTCTGAAATTGAAAACAGCGGCTATCTGCAGTGGAATTAGACGCCTGCGTTATGGAAACTTTGACCTGAAAAGAGCTTTGCTTCGACAGCAGTGGCATTTAGATCATGTTGTCGACAATATTGATTATAATATGGACCTCTTAACACCGGAGAAATTGTTTGTAGGCACACAAATGGAAGAGACAACATTATTACCTTCCAGCCAATCACCAGGCTATATCTCAGAAGGTCAGCATTTGACTGGTCAAGTTTGTGATGATTCTGAGCAAGAATCTACATGTGATGCAGGTGAGCTGGATGTAAATCGGATACCATGTGAGGACAAATTGGTCCAGGATGCAGAAGAAAAGTATTCCAGAAATAAAAGTGGGATTAAATGATCAAAGAGTGCTGTGTTGTTTGAATATAATGCATGTCAGATGTGGTTAAAAAATTTGACTGTGATACTGATTGTAACAAAATTTGGTACGTATTTGTTAAGCTGAAATTCAGGGGACCAGACCAACAATAATTTGTGTATATCTTGTATTAATGGTATTTTGAATAAAGAGTGGTTGGTTTAAAATCATAGAATCAATCTTTCCCCTTGGATCAGAATATCCCCCATATTATCTGGAATATTATGATAATGAAACCAACCGACAAATAACTACCAGGGTATAGTTGTTCAAAATTATACGGTTTGACTATTTCTTTAACATCTCCACATCGCCTTGATCAATCACTGTTTCACAGTTAAATTTTGCACAGCCCCCTGTTTCAATTTGTCTTTACAGGAAATTATATTTGACACTCAGAGAAGTAGAAGTAAATTTTTTTCTCTATAAAATTACAGTGGAAAACGACTGAAAATGGCTAAACCGAAACTAGCGCCAAACCGAAAGAAAAGAAGAACCCCCCAATGATTTCTACTTTATCTTTGTTAACAAACTAGCGCTAAACCAAAATAACCCTATGGTTAAACCGAAAAGAAAATTGCTGGATTCAGTGGCCAGTCCACTGCGATTTGCCATACATGGAGTCAAGTCACTGTATCACCCCACTACATCCCCCACCCCTTCAAAAAATAAAAGGGCAGAGCATGCTTCATTCTGCCCGGTAGTTAGGCCTACATGGAAGCGGCAGCACTACAGGGATAGGGGGAGAGGGAGGGAGGCTGTAATCTCACGGGTCCGAAATTAGGTGGCAGCAGACGTTACGTTTGGCGCATCGTGATTGACCTTTCATGTAAAATGTGTGACATCAGAGAGACAACACTAGTTATCGCGGACAGCGTATTTCATGGCATCGTGTAATGAGATCGGCGGGACGGCGATTCTGTACTGTCCGTCCACACGCATGCCTCCCTGTTCTGAGAGTTAGTCCACATTCACCCGCATATCCATGCTTTGGGTGTGCCTGGGCCTGAGCAATTGTCCACCCTCATTCTCAGTCAAAAACACAGAGCAAGCGAGGATGTGTTGAGTCCGTTTAGCCTGTGTGCTTACATTATTTGTGCTCTATGATAGTGATTTGAGCTGCCTCTCTTGAAACTGGCATTTTTCAAGCCTCCTATCGCTAAACCAAAACTGTCTAAACTGAAAACAAACCCGTGGTCCCGCCGATTTCGGTTTAACCGTTGTCTACTGTATATAATATAAAAAACGTGTCCCACACCACAGGTGAACACAGAGGTACAGTACTGGGTACTAACAATAGTGCACTGCTGATACAGAGTTTTTGAAAGTGCAAGGGTGCATGTTTTGGATAAATGCACTGCATAATTTAAAGAGAAGTGTTATGCCGAACAAGGTCAAAATCACAAACAATTCTGTGGTTAAACACAAACAAGCAAACGAATTCAATACAGTCTAGGAAATATGTTGAAGGGACTATTACTAGTATTAGAATGGAAATGACATCGCTGCATTGGTTACAGAGGCAATATTATTTGGATTCATTGTTATTAAGATCTCGGCTTTGATTACTTTTACTGTACTGATATAATTTTGTCTCTAGAATGGTAGTGGGTAGTCCAAACTGCCCCGCTAAACAAAAAGGGGCAAACTCCCGATTTGCCATAATGTTACAACTACAAGGCTACTACTGCTGTGAGTTTATGTAGAGCGGCATGCATTCTACATCGAAATAAAGTTCAATTCTTCCTCTGTCAAAATTTAGGGCCTACTGTGTTTTGTATTGTTTAATTTATGTAGAGCAGAGCAGCTGCATGTTTTTATTGCTTGAACAAGACAAAGTCTTTCCGTTTTCACCCGGAGCCGCTCATACTGATTTGACCCCCTCATAATAGAGCGTCGCGCTGATGTAGTGCACGTTTTTGAAAATAACTCACACAGAAAGCCAGATAAATGAGGTTTAATTCAATGTAATTTTTCATCCTGATTTAAGTTGAAATTCCTTTAAAAATCATTTGTTGAAAAGTTTGTTGACCGAGAAACTGGTGGAAACTTTAATAGATCTATCAGGATCAAAATTATACACAAGTGAACCTCAGCCTTTGTATTATAAGAACATGCCAAAATTAGACATGGGGCATGTTTCGGCGTAAAGCGCCGACTGCTTTCATAGACCCACCCAATGCTTGATTTCGACACCTTTTCCCGACACTCAGTGCAAAGTCAGCGGCAAAACAGTTGACTTCCCCTTCAATTCAATTGAAAAAAAAAACAAAAAACGTTATTTTTGTTTCCATTGTAAGAGTTCACAAAAACTTGACATCAGATGAAGTTTGATGTCTAAAAAAAGTAAAATGAGATGCTTGTACATGTACATATGTATTATACTTGTACGCCTCAAAAAAAAAAATTTTTTAAATGAGCGTAATGTACACCCCTTTGCCATTGTAACAGAATTTTCAGTCAATGCCTTGGCTCAATAAACCGTCATTTTATGAGCTGTCAAAATTGGACTATCGTGCAATTTGCAAAGGTAGCAAATTCAAGTTGTTTTTTCACTGTTGAAAATGCCTTTAAGCCAGAATAATAAATTTGGTATCAAAATTCTTAGAAAAACAAGCTCCATCAGATTTGATAAGAACTGGTGAGATTATGATAAAATGTAAAAATCAGTTTGGACTACCTACTGGTAGCAAGCTGTTTGTGTGTACCATAGATATTGGTACAAACCTTTACTTGGTCCCTGAAAATATTACACGCATAAATTATGGTTAGATTCTTTGAGAATACCTCAGAGCATTGTTGGAGTGGATTGAAATTTATATATACAGTGTATATACCATTGAAAATGAACAATTTTGTTATGGCATGGATGAAAAGGTTTTTAACCCGTATGGTGGTGATCGGGTCATATATGACCCAACCCAATTTTAAAAGCTGCCATTTTGCATACATACTGTATACATGTAATACTGTTAGAGTTTTGGAATTTTTTGACTTTTCCTAAAATTCATTTATGCTAATGTATGCCAAGTATCAAATAAAAATATATACACAATAGCTGGTGGATAAGCGGGTTCTGATTGCAATCAGGCCCTATATGTGAGTGTGCATGAGAAAACCCACAATATGTCGGCAACATGACATTTTGAGTTCTGTACATATAATAAAAGACAAGACATTTCTGATAAATTGAAGTCAGTGACCCCTAAAAGTGGCAATAGCTAATTGATCAAGTAATATTGGAGTGATTGCTGTTAGGAGACCGTACTCTAATAACTAAGCCGTTATAGAGATCATAGTGAGCAGTGTTCACTGCTCATCTACAGTTTACCCTGTAACATGTCACGGTCCCCTAAACAACAGCGAAGTTGGAAGTTTGTGTCGGACCCATATTTTCACTTCAAAGCCGTTTTTCTCAAAATCAGCTCTGGAGACTTATTGGGGTTTTCTCATGCACACTTACATATAACCCGATAACTGTAAAGAGAGCATGGTGATCGGGTCATATAAGACCCAATCACCATCCTCTCTTTACAGTTATCGACCTGATTACTGTAAAGAAGGATTCGTGATCTGGCCTTATATGTGTAATGGGGTGAACCATTACAGGGCTGAGTTGTAGCTCGCTGTGGTGAAAGGGAGATAAACCTGTTTATTTTGACTAGCTGGACCACTAGATGTGGTCAAGGGGAAGTAACCACACAGAAACTTTTGATAATCTCCCCTTATTGTTTGATCATGCACTTGACATGAGTCATGCAGTGTTGAGTAACATTCCCGACTGATCTGCTCACTGCGCCAATTTTAAACCATGATCTTAGCCTTGTCTGTATTGTCCAGGATTGGTCAATTTAAGTGACCATCCCTGGTGCCAGAAGTAGAATCTTATGTATCACTACATTATAAGTTTTGTTTAGTATTTATCTTGTTAAGTAATATTTTATTAAGATGGTGTATTTAGAACGTACACGAGTAAGAGGGTAGTTCTTTAAAAATGTTTTTATTTGTTTTAATGTTTTATTAGAATTTGCACTTAGTGAACTGTCAGGGAGTAAAATACTAAATGGGTTGTGCGTTTTTGGGTGACGCTTAGATGATAGCGTGGGTCAGTTAGTTCCACCCAAGTCTTCAAGACAGCAGGATGTGTCATTCTGTCCAGACTAAGATAAAAGTGAGAAGATTTGTGAAGTGCCAGCTCTGATGATGTAGATCAAGTGTGAATTCATTTGGTTAATTCACGTAAGTTGTACCCATTATTTTAGTTCTGGTATTTAATAATATTTAGATGATGTGAAATAATAATAATTTGATTATACTTGGAGGTTTGATGAACTTTGTTCAGCTTGGTTAGGCAATCAGGCTAGCAGCTAACAATCTATGGTAAAGTTTGTCTTACTAAGTTTCTATCTTAGTATCTATCAGTATCCTGCAGAGAAAGAGTGTAAGGTTCTAGAATGCTACTAAAGCTAGCGCGCGTGATTAGTTCATGTAATTAAATGGAAACATTTAACTCCCTTGTTCTGTAATTTATGACAGACTGATTTTATGTGAAGTGCTAACAAATAGTACTACTGGAGGGTGTGGTCTAAGTCCCGCTTCTTGGATCAGAGATAGACAGATCTAGATCGCTATTCTTAATCTGCAGTTGGTGCCATTCAGGCTCAACGTGTCCTCTTTAGGGACAGAGAGAGAGAGAGTAACGGGCAAGAATTTTAACCAAGTTATTTCTATACTTTAGCT
Source organism: Onchidella celtica (assembly GCA_963931925.1). Lineage (NCBI taxonomy): Eukaryota > Metazoa > Mollusca > Gastropoda > Systellommatophora > Onchidiidae > Onchidella > Onchidella celtica. The sequence continues at coordinate 23,744,904 of OZ007577.1, forward strand.
TGTTCTTTTGTGGGTTTGTAAGGTTATTGTTGGATGATGATGTATGTCATGTGTAGATTTGTCTCGTGTGCCTTTTTGTTATATTTTATTGATACCGTATTCATTATGGACTTTATGATAATGAGCAGACCAGTTAAGATGGAGAGAGAGAGGTGTTGTTTTTGCAAAGCGCGCATGAGTAGGTCACAGCACACGCTAGCAGGCGTGATCACATGACTTCTGGTCAAGCGGGTCAAATCAAGACCGGGATTGGTTAACTAATACTAATAATAGCTTCCGGAAGCTTGACCCAAACAACAATAACAAACCTGGCTGACTGTTTACACTAGCTACAACACTTATACAGCATAATTTGTGATCTCGAATATTGGAATTATACTAAAGGATGATGATTATTTACTTTAATTTCTTAATTTATATATGTTTATTATAATGCCTCTTTGATTTAGCATATTCTCTAAATAGGTGTTAAGTTGATTTTCTTCAATTTGTACTGGTTAGGTCGGACTTAGAAACTTTTGAGGGTAGGACCTTGAACTTATATATTTGTTGATAGGATGAGGGGAAAGGCCTATGCTAGGTGTATGGATGCATCGTCTATGCATCAGGTGTCATGTTATGGCATCCTTGTAGGTGCTCATTGTCTGTTCTTTTGACGTACTGACAGAGGTAGTTTGGACTCTGTTGTAATGAAGAGATCAGATGCATTGACTTAACTCAATCATAGGGTTATGGGTGTGGCTTGCCCAGTAGACCTATGATATGTATGTCATCATTATTTTGATATTATCTTGTTGCATTATATAATTATGTTCACTGAATATATGGGAATGTTTTAGGTATATTATATCAGTATTGTTGGAGGTAATACAAGTGGGTTGACTTGTGTTCAGTCTTGTAGTTGTACCATGTAGTTGGGTTTGGCTTTATGCCATGATTATCATATCACTTGTAGTGGGAGACTATAACTTGCTATTGTTGGTTGAGACTTAGGTGTTGACTTATCATGTGGGTTGGTCCACCTAGAGATACTCCTATGACTTTATGAGTAAGGAGTTCAATGGTATATATCCAGAGGATAGGAAAGGGATAAGTTTGGCTCTGAGTTGAGATAGGCCTGTGGCAGTATGGACTAGGGTTTTTGTGTAATATTAATAATCTATCATGTGGGGAATTGAGCTGGGTTAGCTAATGGGAATTTTAAGTTAATTTAGTTTGACTTAATGAGTAGATCCAGTTGGCTATTGCTATCCTCTGCTAATTATGATGGTAATTGTTAATTAAGGGATACTACGTTGTGCGTGGGTGGGCTAAGTAAGTAGACGGAATTGTCTTTTATTGAGCCATCTAGCACGGGCAGTTCTGTGGTATGAGTGTATAGACTCAGCAGACTGTATTTTATTGTAGTTAAACTCCAGCTCATTCCATAACTAGGATAGATTTGATGCGTATGTTTGATGTTTATTGTATTGTGGTCTATTGCGAATTGTATTGTTGTGTTAGTATTTGTTTTTTTCCTTTTCTTTTTAATAAACGTAAATGTCCTCTCAAAACCTGATAGTTTTGTTTGTATGTTTAACTGTGTGAGATAGCTATAGAGAGACCACTCGTGTTCCCCGTCCTGTTACTATATTTTGGTGTCAGATTAGATAGCTAGCTAGGGAGACCGCTTGTTACCCGTCCTGTTACAGATGGCCCGAATGTCGCAAAGAAGAACTGGTAATACTGTTGTCGTAAAGTGTGTGCGGAGGATCTATGTAAAAAGGGCCAGTTTCATGAATGATTTTTTACATGAGAACAATAGAGGTCAACACCAGCAAAGTGAGTCAAATAGTCAAATGTTGGTGAGCGCACACCGTCACTCAGTCCAATCAGCGCAACTGACAGGGGAAGGGGTGAGGAGGAAGGGGGTCGGTGGAGGTGTTGAGAAATTTGGTACAAGCCTCTACTCACAATTTGTGTGACATAGTTTTATGTGTGCGCTTTGAATTTTGTTTTACATCGTTTGCAGTTTTCAATCTTTCATACGTTGTAAACTTTAAGTGGAAGTGTGTTCACAATTCAGTTAAAGTTTTATTAATTATTTGCTTTGGTCAGGGTACCTCATTCTATCTGCATCACTGAGTGAGGAGAGCATAATTATTATATTATAGGTGTTACGGATTCAAGGAAGGGTGTGCACTCCAATTGTAATGAATGGATTTCCTTGTTATCGTAATGGTGTGTTGGGGGTGTTGTTCGACTGCATATTTTTAATAGTAATATTGAATTTAATTCTTAACTTGCAGACCCATGCCAATTACTAAGGAACAAGTGGATAAATTCAACAACAGGGCCTGCAGGGCCACATTTTATTTACGTTAAGTTTACTAACAATTTCGACTAGAGATCTAATATGTAGTAATGATAAATATCAGCAGCATCAATTTCATAATCAATAAATACGTCATTACAAGTCTAGCTCTAGGTTTCCTACAAAATCATTTAACTTCTGTTCTTGCTAATTATCTAAATACTAATTATATATCTCTAAAATCTGGTCTGCTTATTGTATGGCAATCAATATACTAGACTAGTATAGAGTCCAGTCTCTGGAGACATAAGGTCATCTCAGATATTTAGATCCAAAGTTACAGGTCTAGATCTTGCCCGTCGAAGTGACGTCGGCACAGTTAAATATTATATAGACTCTAGATAGGCCTAGATCTATATCTAGATCAAGGATGGACTGGCAACTCCCAGCCTCACCCAGACAATTCAATTACAATTAGACTCTATATGATTCACACATTAGTACGAGTTGCAATTCTAGAATTCACAGCTAGATCTAGACTAGTCTATGTATTTAGCATCTTGCAATGTTCAGCAAGCACTCCGGGTAGATCTATGCACCAAGTGATCAATACTCCTACTGGATAACTGTCATGCTTTCGCCTCCTATTCACTGTCAAAACATCACGAGCCTCGGTCAGATCTTACTTACGATTGTTCTGGCGCTAAGGCCAGAAACAGTAGATAAAGGCGGTGTCATATTCAATGAGCCATGGATTAGTGACAAGACATTCGTCGAGCCATGCTGTTCATAATAAATGGATTCATTCAAGCAGAATCGACGCTGAGACCATCACCCGCGGAAGTCTGGCATGGAATGAATAATACGGGTGTGCGAGTAACGATTCCGGAATTGAGTACTCGATTCTTAACTGCGGCGATTCCGGACCCGAGTCTCCAATCAAATACTCGATTCTGGACTCGATTCCAACAAACCGATTCCGGACTCGACTCCTCGGTAAAGGACTCGAGTCCCATACACAAATTGGGCAAAAAATTACACTGAAAGCACGTCAAATCACCACGCCACCACCACAACCACACGTGCTGGGTGAGTACAGCAAGTGGAAACCGACGGCAACAGAACTGAAAGTGAAACTACTCTTAGAATTCCAAGAATTTACGGTGGTTTCGATTTCAAAAGAAACACTCAATACTAGCCTTAGCTCACACAAGTTGTTATAGTTTACAACAACAGCAACAACATCGCCACCATCATCACCACAACCAACCAATCAACAACAACAAACAACATTCCAGCATCCTCCGTCCCATCAGAGAGATTGTTTTCTGCTGCCGGAGAACTGGTATCCAGCAGGAGATCAAGATTGACAGCAGAAAATGTAAATATGTTGTTGTTTCTAAACAAAAAAAAAAAGAAGAAAAAAAACTTTAAAAAAGAAAGAAAAAAGAAAAAAAAAACCCAACAACTTTCAATTGCTGACTATTAAGAACCTATGATGATCCCAAGCAAACTTCATGTAGGAAGTGCATTCTCTGAGGTTCACAGTTATAAATTTTAGGTATGCATTTTATTTTCAGTGTACCACCACCACCAACACCAACAACAACAGCAGCAACAGCAACAACAACAAGAAATACAACAACAGCAGCAGTGGTGAAACAGCAGTGGCAACAACAACAGCAGCAGCAGCGAAAACAACAGCATTAGCAGCAATAACAACAATGTTAAAACAATAATTGCAGCAGTAGTGCATTATTATCACCACAAACCACCACTACCACCACCACCACCAACAGCTACAGCAACAACAGTACTGAAGTTAAAACAATAGCAACACCAACATTTGCCATGCAAAAAAAATTGAATAACAAGTTCTCGTTAGTATAATTACTCGAGTAATTACTCGATTCCTGGCACCTTGGGAATCGAGTACTTACTCGAGTAATTATTCGACTCCTTTTGTTATTACTCGATTCCGGAATCGAGTCCGAAATTTTTGGATTCGCACACCCTTAATGAATAACCAGTGCCGCCAGCCCGCTCTGCAAGCAGCACGATTTACCACGCGTTGAAGCAAGAGGAAATATAATCCCCTTAGGAAAGTGAAACTGGGGCACTAATCTTTCGTCTAAGCCCTACTGGTTTTTATTTAACTCTTTCCTACTTCCTAATATGTATGTTTTCTTATTCTTACCAATGCACGAAGATTTCTAGACGTGGATGTTAACTTTGTCTATGCAAATTAGTTAAAAGTTAAAATTTGACACAGCAGACGACAATTCTTTAAGGCCACTCTAATAGATATTTTGGGTTTTCACAAAAGTTAAATTTTACTCCAAGGCAAGGGAAATTAATCTTGATATCTTACTCTAGGTTATATTAAATTAAGTTATTTCCCCTTGGCCGTATTTGATTCTGACAATAGGCCTATAAGATTCTCTAAAATGAGAGGGACTCTTCAACTAGAACAAGAAATTTACTTTGCGGATGATTCCAAACCATCGATGATTCTCAAGATTTTAAACTTGAAGATTCCGGCGACGACAGTGATTTTGATGCAGATGAAGACACCGAGAGTGATGATAAATCAGATAATGATGATGTTGATGTTATTACCACAGAAGACAACAAGCCTAGCATAAGAGCTGGAAGGTCCAAAACCCTTTTCATTCGCGGAAATGAAACTGAGTGGTCAAAGGTACACATAGAGTACCAACAAGGTCGGTTTCCAGCCAGAAATATTTGCCAGGGGCTCTTTTCTGGGAAACCAAGCACTGCTGCTGGACAGTTCTTATTAACCTATTGATGCAGCTGATCTTTTCATGAATAATCCAGTACTTGAGCAAGCTACTCGCTTTACAAACACTAGCAAGTATACCCGTTCTACGAACGGACACGGTGACAAAAACTTGTTAGTTGAGTACCTAAAAAGCTATAACGAAATACCACATATAATGAGAAAAAAAAAAAGACGCAAATATATGAACTGAAAAAAAAAATGTTAGTGTATAATAAGCCGCACAAATATCTCCTGAAAAAGAGTGAGTTAAGTACAAAATGTAGTGGGGTTTTTTGGTTGTTGTTTTTTTGTTTTTGAGAAGATGAAAAAAAAGGTATAGTGGAGAAGAAATGATCTGATGTAAATAGCCATGTTGGAATCATATTAGGCCTATAAAGGAGCTAGCGTCATATAATAAAAGGTACGGTACAAACATCACTTACCACATCAGTTGCGGAGAATCTCACTGTAAACAATGTTGTCTGTATATACTCCGGGATGATCAGGAAATTGTTGTGCATGCACTCTCAGATTTTCTTTTGTTCCAACTCTACTCAGAGCGACGTATAATTGCCCATGGCTAAAAAAGGGTGTGTTCAAGGCCACACCAACTCTTTGTAATGTTTGCCATGGCTAGCGCATTGTTATAAGCTCTTATATTTTGATAAACATGTGAGTTGACATTATGATACGTCATCAAAACTGGTGGTGGTGGTGGAGGAAATTCAATCACAACTTTTCCATTTCCGCAGCAAAAAGAAGAGCGCTCTGACGACCATCGTAACGCACGACAATGTTCACAGATGACAGCCATTTGCCCACCGTTGTGGTGTTTTATTACACGATGAATGTTCTCATCAAAACTTTCACTGTCTACTTGTCGTCCACACCCAACATAACCTTTTTTTCTTCGTCGTGCTCTAGCAGGTTCTCTTTGAATTTGATTTGTATCATCATCGTCTCCATCCAGAATGGCTTGATTAATGATAGGTTGTAACGGTGTTTCATCATGAGCTTGAGTTACCACTCCTATTCTATCCGCATCTTCTAGATCTACTTCTACAGTTGTTTCATTCTCAATGTCATTATTTCCTACATCTCTGACAATTCTAGTTTGCTCTCTCTTTCGTAACTGTCAAGTAGTTCTGCTAGTTAACGATGAACGTTTTTTTGAGCAGGGCATGATGAGGCAAATTTTATTTCAGGACATTCCAAGTCGATTAATTTTCACAATGTCAATGTACTTTATTTGCTAGATCTAAGCCAATAAAAAGAAAGGTAAACTCGTGGAAGAAAATTTGCAGAGCTTTAAATCTACTCTCTACTCTAGATCTGAGCTTCTTACTGAGGTTAAACTACACACACGTGGAAGAAAATTTGCAGAGCTTTAAATCTACTCTCTAGATCTGAGCTTCTTACTGAGGTTAAACTACACACACGAAACTATCTAGATCTAGATATTTATTGAAAATCTGCAGAGCTTTAAATCTACTCTCTAGATCTGAGCTTCTTCCTGAGGTAAAAACTACACACACGAAACTATCTAGATCTAGATATTTATTAAATCTATAACGTCTGCATTTTGCTTTTCCAACTGAAAAACTTCACTTTTGCTAATTTTTGCAATTGTAATCGCCGCGCTTCCATTGTTGTCTTTGTTCCAGCTGATAGTAATGTGTCAATAACTGTATTTTTCCGAATTTAAAACTGATACAAAAAAAAATATCTGAGTATTTATAGTTCGCAGGTTATAGGTCTTTTAGCTTCAGTTTTATGTTTTCCCAGTGACTCCGACAATTGTTCAGATATGAGAGAGTTCAATTTTTTTTTATTAATGACACAAATGATAATACATTTTTTTTTAATGAACAGACAGAAAGGCAACGAAAAATATGAATACTCGAGTACTGGTACTGTTGCTTTCAGGTTGTTAGTGATTACAGGAAACGTATCAAACAGGCTGAGTGTGGCTCGTCGTATTTGGGGGCAGAAACACGAGTCTGAGGGCCCTCAATCCATCCAAGTGTGGATGGGCGGGGCAGTTGTCAATCACCATCGCGATCGTTCTGCCTTGAATCAGGTATTTTCGGTCCATTTTGCGGATCCAGTTCTCAAATATTTCGGCCGTCATCCAAGCTTTCGTGTTTGCTACACTTCCACTGGCAGACTCTTGACGTTTTTCATGAATGCATCTTGGCTTGGCTGACTTTCCAATCACGAGCAGAGGTAGTTTTTCGGTTCCACTCATAGTCACAGTCATCCGTCTTTCGACTGTTGGAGTGTTTCCCTCCTGAACATTTTCCTCCTCTCGGCGCACGTGTTCTGTCGGGGAGGCATTTAAAAAACAAACCAGTCTCATCAGCGTTGAAATTGTTATCTGGAGAAAACTCTCGTTAAGATCTCTGCCAGAACTGTCCCTTTCCAATCTGTGACAACAGTCTCATCCACGGAGGCCGCTTCTCTACTGACAACTTTGTAGACTATGCCGTGGCGACGTTTAAACCTGTCTAACCATCCAGCTGATGGTTTAAAATCGCTTACTCCCAATTCGTGGCTGATCGGCCTGTGACATAAGAATGGGTCCAGAGATGGGTGCATTTATAGCTCTAGCGTGTTTAAACCACGTAAACAGAGCTTTGTCTAAAGCCGCATTGTCACACTGGCGTTGTCTCTTTCTATCAGGTTGGAACTCAGCAGTGCATGCAGCTTCTTCAATTTTCTGTCTGTTTTTTACGACGGTTGAGAGGGTGTTGTGAGGAATTCCATACTTGGCTGCAATTTCTTTTTTTTTCGGCAAACTCTGTCGACATCGGCAAGCAGCTGTAGTTTTATAAATGCTCAAGGTTTTAGTTTTTCTTTTTAAGCCCGACATGGCTTTTTCTTCAGGGAGTGATGAAACGTAGTGTCCAGCAAGCAACCAAGAGATGTGTGTAGTAGTATCAATGTCGCATGAAAGCAATGTACAGAGTGAAAAATTAAGCCAAGTGCATCCGCTCTTAGACAATGGTCAAGCATGGCATCATAATAATTATACATAATGTACTCTCGATATCTAATTTTAAATCTTTGTCCCATGTTGAGTGAACTCGTCCACGTAACAGTCACACCTAGTGCAAGCGGGGATGGCCGGTGGCCGGTCAGCCTCTCTTGCGTGTTCATGCTAACCTCAGCCGTCATATAATTTTGAACCCGTGTATCGCGTTTAATTTAGCATACAATAATGAATAACAAAGCTGGGTGGATCATAAATGCCCCTATGATATTAGGATAATGTACTTGTGATGAGATAAAATAACTTCCATTGTTAAATCGATGGCTCATAATGAAGGATTTTCTGCATTTAAAGGCCGTTTAAAACGTGGTTTAATCTTTTCCCAAGAGGTCTGTGCACTTTAGACCCTAAGTTACGCCATAGGTGAATAAATTATGTTTCAGGCGTCTAATATCGATCGACAGACATCTCCCTGCCGTCCCTGCTCAGGGCATGACAGGTAAGTTCTACACATTGTGTTGCCGTGAAAACTGCAAGCGTTACTCCCGGCACGTGGAACCTCTTTTCGCATCGCCTCTATCCTGTCACCCCCACGATCTACAAAATGGTATCGTCCGATCACGAAGAAATGTTGTAGCTATTCGTCATACTCGTGTGGGGAGAACCATAGGGAAGCGGTTGACTGCTCCGAGCCAGGAGATGTGTGTCGATATAAGAGGAAAGGTTGAAAAAATATGTCGAGTAACCAGGAATTATTTAGTAGCAATAAAGCTCTGAGCCAGGAGATGTGTGTCGATATAAGACGAAAGGTTGAAAAAATATGTCGAGTAACCAGGAATTATTTAGTAGCAATAAAGAAGGGACAGGTTGGGACTTAAAGATTGTGTCGAGAAAAGCAGAATGTCGAGATAAGTGGATTGCACTGTATTTAAATGAGTTTAAACATTTACAAACAATAGCCTATGCAACACTTCAAATCATATGATCACTCACTTCAAATGGGCAGTCAATTTTAATTTAATTTTAAAGCTTTCTAATTTTGTTCCCGTATAATCCAAACTTTTCAATAACAATTTAAAAACATGATATAAACACATACATGTAATGTATTTCTGACTCCTCAACTGTTCATGTTAAATGCAACATCAATCATGAAAAATTGGCACATAAATCATTAACTGGTGTGGGAGAAATATAGATCCAAAAGTCCAAGTATTGAATTTCTCACACTGCACATGATATGTATTGCACTTAATACTTACAACTGTTCAACAAATGAACATTGACAAGTAGTTTTTGTCTTCCTCAAACACAAAAACAAAAAAAAGACCCTAAAAGATGCATGATAAGAACCAGTGTGTCAACTGTATCCTAAATATCTGTATTATTTCTATGCCATTGAAAATACAGAATCATTAAGTGCTTCTTTTCATGTCAATTTGTTGGCTCTACTGAGATCTCATCTGACAGAGATACATGACATACACAGATGTCCACAACTACCATGACATAATGAAGTCAGTAAGTTATTGCACAAAAGTACAGTTGGAGAGTTTTCCAATCAACCTTATTGAATTTGAAATATTTAATTTAACTGATACTCCTGAATCCAATGACAAGAAGTACATGACATGTAATTCCATAAAATTTAAGTCTTTTGCCCATGTATTTAGCCTAGAAACTATGTAATTTCATGCACTTCATTTCTTCCTTTACTATACTCTGAACTGTCCAGAGCTTATTAATAAGATGATCTGCATTTCAAACATCTGAATCTGCAGGCCCATCTGTTAACAAGCTTTACATGGAAGTGAAACAAAATCAATACGGTAAACAATTTCATGAAACAATTACAAGGTGGCCGCCTTCCTCTGACACAAAACTATCTTGGGAATGCAGTGCTCTACCACCACAGCTCTCAAACAGTAATTACCAAGGATTCCTCAAACACAGAATACAATGACATAATCTGTCAACCGTGTTTATGAACGGAGAACTCAAATGTTTTGGTACTTAAAAGTAAAAAATTATGTGAATCAATAGTTGCTCCTTTCATGCCATCCAGTCATCTTTCCACCAGTAACTCATTTCATTTTCACCACCTTTCAGTGGTCATCAAGAAAATTTGTTAAGATGCCAGCAATAGCTAAAAATGTTTTACCATGGGTGACATTAAAAATTGTGCATTCACAGAACATTCAAACTTGAAAGACCCCTCTACTGTCTTCTTTTGGTGTCAATCTTAATGAATAAAAGAGGAACCAACTTCTCTGACTGACAGCCCTCATAAAAGAAAATTATCCTCATTTGTTCAAGTTTGAAACTCATCGGGTCCTGATTATTGCAAACCACTTTAGTTATAATTCAAGCAAAAGTTGATTCTAAAATGCTGGATATCTATATTTTCAACATGTTCATCACAGTTAATTTCTGGAGAGGAAAACATGACAATTGACATTTGTTTTCTATACAACATCTGATATGAATAAATTGAAAGCGGAGAGTCTGAAGTCTGTGTTTTAGCCAATTATCTTGGCTTTATTCAACATTCAACTGTAGTAGGATCAGAAGCATGATCCAGTTATAATCCTTCTACCGAGCAATGGCGCTAGGAAGGACGAAATCGTTTATTGCAACGTCTGTGACGTCATCTCCGCACAATGGTATTCATTAGTGGTGCGTTATTGTTCAACACAAGCAGATAGCAGATAGTTAGACAAACAGATAAAACAAACAGTACATGACGAGCGATTAAAGTAACACAAAGCACATAAACATAGCAACATCACGACATTCTTCCCCCCTCAGGTAATCGGGGACATCATTAAACACGTTTTCAAAATTACAATGACCCCCAATTAATACTAGCGAACAAAAATGCAATGAAACGTTATTGTCACAAATTGCATCAAGTATGCATAGAAAAAGTCCTGGTGATCGTAGAGTTCAAGCTTCTCTGTTCCGTAAGTTATAAACCCTGGTCCGAACAAAAGGACGGCGTTTTGGACTAGGTCTACTTTCATCAGGTGCTTCCGGTTGAATCTCAGAGTTTTCTTCTCTGAGAGAAGTCGAAGGGTTACTACCTGGGGTGTTCAGAGAGTCTGTTAGATCCAAGCTACGATTTTGCGTACCGGTCTGCATAACAGCTGGTTCAGGAACAAGCATTATCTGATTTGTCTGGTCATTCACATTTAAGTCATTATTTGTCGGCGAAGGAGCCGCTTCATTCGGAACAGTAAGCGATGTAGTCATGTCTCCAGGTGGTGCCAGGTGGCGCAGAGCCACTGTTGTCTCCCTCCCATCACGAAGTCTGACTTGAGCATACAGAGGATTGCAATCCAACAGTTCAACCTCATCTACCAAGGGGTCATACTTCGAAGTCCTCACGTTTCTTCTCATGAGCACAGTACCGGGAGTAGTTAACCAACTTGGAAGAGTTATACCAGTTGTGGATTTCCTGTTATAGCGAAATATTCTCTCGTGCGGAGTTTCGTTTGTGGCGGTACATAGAAGAGATCTTAGGGAATGAAGTGAATCTGTGAGAACGAGCTCCCACTGATGGGTCTCTAGGCCACGAGACCTCAGCGCAAGCGTTATTGTCTTCCAGAGCGTGCCGTTCAATCTTTCCACTTGCCCATTAGCTCTAGGGTTGTACGGAGTAGTCCGACTAGTAGCTATACCTTTGTTGTGAAGGAAGTCCTTGAGCTCACTAGACATGAAGTTAGCGCCCCTATCATGAGGTTGAACTGTTGGATTGCAATCCTCTGTATGCTCAAGTCAGACTTCGTGATGGGAGGGAGACAACAGTGGCTCTGCGCCACCTGGCACCACCTGGAGACATGACTACATCGCTTACTGTTCCGAATGAAGCGGCTCCTTTAGTGACGCCGAATGGAATACGTTTGAACTGGTAGAGGTTTCCACTGGCCTCAAAGGCAGTGTAGAATTTCTCTTCCTCCTTTATGGGAATTTGGTGGTAGGCACTGCGAAGGTCTACTGTACTGTACACCTCATATTTCGAGATCTCCTCAATCATCTCATCTATTCGAGGAAGAGGATATGCATCAAGCTGGGTGAAACGATTGATAGTCTGACTATAATCCACTACCATTCTTTTCTTGTGCCGGTCATTTGTTGTTACCAGCACTTGCGCTCTCCACGGAGAATCAGAAGGTTCAATCACATCTTCGGCAAGCAGTTTTTGGACTTCAGAGTCTATGAATTGTCTATCTGGTGTAGAGAACCGTCTTGACTTTGTAGCTATAGGTCTGCAATCGGGAAGCAAGTTCTTGAACAGAGAGGCAGGTTCCACCTTTGCAGCAGTTATGCCGCAGACAGAGAATGTAGGCTTGGGGCCTTTGAAAGTCATTTCAAGTCCTTTGTGTTGATCTAGAAAGTCGTGACCCAGTATTAGGTCAGCGCACAATCCTGGTAGAACAGAGAGCTTTATTCCTTGATAAGTTTCGCCATTATATTCCAGAGTAGCAAAACAATGGCCTTTGGTTGTACTTGAGAGATTCGTGGAAGCCATGGAGATCTCTTTTCTAGACTTGAAGGTCTTGAACTTCATAAATTGAGCTTTGTCTGCTGAGATAAAACTTTCAGAGCTTCCTGTGTCCACCAGTGCCCTCAGAGGAGTGTCAAAGACCTTGACTTTTATAATGGCTTTCTGAAGACTTAAGGGGGCCGCAGCAGTGAAGGCCGAATTAAGGATGGGATTAGCATCAGAGGCGAATTCATTCCGTTTTCCTTTTGATAGACACACCTTTTGATAATGTCCTTTCTTCCCACATCCTTTGCAAGTTGCCTCTCGAGCAGGGCATTTTGATCGGGGATGCCGTTGAAAACCACAGAAGCAGCATTTGGAACTGATTGCAGCTGATAGTGTATCACTCTCGTCGATGGCTGGAGTGGTGGTACTGCCGCAGGGCACTGATGATGAAGCTGGTACATTGTTGTATGTCTGGGATTGTTTTTCGGCCATTTCTAGCGATCTAGCTTGATCAAAAGCAGTAGACAAGTCTAATGTCTTATTCTCAAGGAGTCTTTGTCTGATTTGACTTGAAGAGAGGCCACAGATGAAAGCGTCTCGGATGAAATCATCCTTGTTTTTGTCGGCTGAAACAGCTTTGAACTCACACTCTTTTGCAAGAATCTTCAGTCTCTGTAAGAATTGGTCAAGTGTCTGCCCTGGTTCTTGTTTGGTAGTTGTTAAGATGTGCCGAGCGAATATTTCATTTCCAGGTTTAACATAAATGTTTTTCAGGACTTCCACGGCAGAGGCAAAGGTGGGACAATCGATGATGTATTCATATACAAAGGGGTCAACGAAGTTTATCAGCAAGTCAAGTTCATCAAGAGTAAGAGTGGAAGATTGTTGTCGTAGAGATGACAGGAAATTGTTGAAAGTTCGCAGCCAGTGATTCCAGCGTTTGGATGCGTCTGGTGTGTTTGGGTCCGCGTTGAACCTCTCAGGTCGGAGAAAACGCTCCATGTTGAAATGTTGAATAAATTGATATGAATAAATTGAAAGCGGAGAGTCTGAAGTCTGTGTTTTAGCCAATTATCTTGGCTTTATTCATCATTCAACTGTAGTAGGATCAGAAGCATGATCCAGTTATAATCCTTCTACCGAGCAATGGCGCTAGGAAGGACGAAATCGTTTATTGCAACGTCTGTGACGTCATCTCCGCACAATGGTATTCATTAGTGGTGCGTTATTGTTCAACACAAGCAGATAGCAGATAGTTAGACAAACAGATAAAACAAACAGTACATGACGAGCGATTAAAGTAACACAAAGCACATAAACATAGCAACATCACGACAACATCAATATCTAAAAAAGAAAAGCTGATGATGTCCAATTCAGGGCCCTTCCTGCACATTAGCATTGTCTGAGTTACAAATGATTATACCAATGAAAATCAGGTTGATGTTGCCTCATGATTTTGTGCTGACCAAAGGCATTAAAAAAATTGAACTTAGCTCTATTGTTGATCAAGGATTTAAACCTGTGATGAGACTATTGTTTAAAGATGTGGGAGCACACATATGTATTAAAAACGAACACTTGAGGTTCTCTTGTTGCTGTTGTTTTGTTTTCTTCAGTGGCGCCAAATAAATAATGATCGAAGATTTTTTAGTGAGTATTCTCTTGATGTGTTTCATACCTTCAGTCTGATCAGTATGATGTAGTAATGCACACACATGCAATTATGTCATACTGAATTAAGTTATGACTGAGATTTCAAGCTAACAAAATATATCTAATTCCCAGGGATTTAGTAAGACAATATTGTTACTACAATATTATGCATGAAATTCAATTCATACAGACGTTGTAATGCTTTGTCTGGTAGGTAAACAAATTAAATACATGTAGTTGGAAGTCCAATCCACTTATCTCGACACGGTTTTTGCCAACATTCTGACACAATTTTTAAGTCCCAACCTGTTCCTTCTTCAATGCTACGGTACTAAATATTTCCCCGTAACTAGACTTGTTATTCCATTCTTTCCTCTTATACCGACGCATTTTTTGTCCCCGACCAGAGCACAACAAATGCACGCCATCTACTAGTACTACTGTGCTGCCCAAAATCACGCAACTCCCCGCATATAAGAGTTAAGACCTCTTTATTTCTTTTTGCGGTGCTGGCGGGGAGGGGTAGGAGAGGGAGGATGGCCCTTGGCTTCAGTAACGCGAGTGTGGAATGCCATGCATAAGCTCACTGCAGTAAAATTACAGGGTACCGGTACTATTACTACTAAAGACTGAGTAATTTATTTTTTTTTTTTACAAAACATTCGTGCGCCGCTGAAACTAGGCCTTGACCTAGATCTCTTAGTTAACTGCCGTACTGTGTGTGTATCGGTATCATCACTTCTGAGAAACAGCCAGGTCAAGTTTAAAAAGAAATACATAGTAAAACACTGCGCATCTGATGTATAACTATAAAGCATTTCGCCGATATCGGCAAATCTTTGCCACGCAACTACTCCACACAACAATGATGCTGCAGGGACGGGTGACACTGACAGTATGCCGATAATTAAAAGAAAATGGGAAATAATTGCGTTATTTATTGGACAGGTTTCCCACAATGGTGACATTTGATCTCCTCCTTTTCTTTCTCTTCCTCAAATAATCTGCTATTTCGACTTTCTCAATCGCAAGTCAGACGGTCCCACCGATGTCGAGATATTAGGATTGCACTGTACAGAGATTTTCAGAAGTCATAACAATAATGAGATGCTTTACAATCTTAATACAGGTATGGATCATTAAAAATGTCAACCTGACAATAAATTTTCCGTTCTTTAGAGTTGCAATTTATTCCACAAGGGAAGACAGAAATTACCTTGCAAAAGAAGGTTCCATTTTATAATTTAAGCAATTCATACAAAATGACATGAAATAAATAAAATTTACATGAACATTAATGTGAGAGGATGAACGATTTTCTAATTTTAATATGTGCTTTCATGGTAACTCTAGTGCGTGAGTGAGGGACGGCCACTCATAGTAGTTATGGACACTTGGCCGAGTACCATTAATTGGATTATTTCCCTTGTAATACTAGCGCGGGACCCGTTATTCACATCACGGTGAAAAGCACGCATTTTGATTGGTCAGTTGGAAATGTTGACCACCAGGCTTCCAACTCTTATATCATGGCTTTAAGTTTCTTACAACTCGCTCCTTCGTTGTTATCCACCGACAGAAAGACGGGAACCCGAATTCATTTTTGAGAGTAGACAATACCCTATCGGTACAAAATAGGTACTCATGATAACGTTTGTTATCAATGGAGATACGTCGTATTAATGGACGAAAGTATCCCGCACAAAATTGTCGAATGTTGTTAGTCCTGACACTTTGAAAATTTATATTAAAACTATTACCGGGTTTCTGGTAAAAGTAGTCAGTTAGAATTGTAGCAGCAAGTTTCTACTTTATAATGGTACCAATTTTGTTGTACTTTGATGCACATATCCTATTGAAATAATTAATAAGAGGATCTCGGATTTAAAGTAAACCACGAGTTAGACGCATGTTATCCCCGATAAATCCAACCTGGGTCAAATTTATTCAATTATAGCTGGAGGGGACGTTAGAGTAATTTCTGCAGTTTACTGGGATACCTAATTGACTTTTGTGTGCACCCTTTTAACCGTACTGTAAATTCGATTGTGTTAGGACCCTAACCGGTTATGTTGTCGGGCTGGACTCCATGTCCGAGCCTTTCACTCGTCCAATTGGACTACGTAATAGCTCTCTCGGACGTCCGCGCTGGCTAATAAATAAGATGCGAGTTCGAGTGGTCAGCACACTCCATCAAAGACGCAGAGACAAGAGCCGACAGCACAGTGAACCTAGACCGGCGGCGGCCTGCCGTGGCGCGCCTCGCCCAAAACATGGCCTAGTCCAGTTGCGCCAGTAGCAGAGAAACTTTGGGTAAGTTGTAGACTATTATATTAGAAGTGACTTTAATTTGCGCACCCCCCCCCCCCTTTCGGGGATGCCACGTAGAGAATGCTGATCTACAGAGACCATTATGAGTCCGGCTCAACGGTAATTGCCATTGTCATAAGACGTGTAAGATGCGCGATGCAGTGCAGTGTCTTGATATTGTGACTTTATTGTCAAAGTTAACGTTTGCGGTGCTAGATGATAATGATGGCTCGCTAACCAAGCTATCACGATTTGCTTGTGTGCATATATATAGTGTATGTGTAGCATTGCCTTGTTGTGGTAGGCAGTGAGGATTTCCTGACATGTTGATGTGGATGACTTATGTTATAGCGAGCGGCACTATACACTTGATTGTATTACGGGTATTTGTGTACCTTGCCAGTACCACTATGCTATAGAGAGCAGTGTGATTGTGATTGCGTGTTTAGTGTTTAAGATGTGTAATTAATTACATGTATTGGAGATGTATAATATTAGTTGGGCCTCACATGGGTGAGCCCCAGGATTGTTCTATGTGCGGCGGTGGATGAACAATGTTCCAGTGAGTCTACACATGTTGCAATGAGTCTCGCCGACATATATATATATATATATATATATCATGTGCATGTATTATAGTTATCCAGATGTATTATGCTTCTATGAGTTTCGTAAGTGTGTGAAGGACAGTTTCATTTTAAGGAATGTACACATTACTTTATGTATCTAGTGGTGTGTCATACACATGTTAGCCTGGCGGCATAGCTCCGCGGCTAAGGTCAAAGGGCATGACCCTTGAGTATCGATTGGGAAGGGAAGTAACCAATACAATAGCCCTGGGGCGGGTTAGTACTAATAATGGGAGTGGGCCTATGAGGATGGCCTGCATTGGGATGCAGCGTCTGTGTTATGGACGGTCAGTGGGCCATGTTGGCCACTGCGTTATTAAATGGAATGGCCACTCTGGATGTGCTGTACACCGGCTCAGTGGAGCGAAACTATTGTGTTTGCCCCTTCATTTGTTATGTCCTTCATACTTTGATTAGTACATTAGTTTATGTTGCCAGTGTACTAGGAAACTCCTTGTGTATATGATATAGCCACTTGTAGTTGTTATTCATTAACCTTAGCGCTATTTTATTCCATGCATACATATCCAGTTGGTTATTGCTTAAATTCTATATTATGTTGTTGTTGTTTGATTTAATACTTAATACTATTACTATGTATGTCCACCATTGATTGCCTGATTAATGTTGTCATTATATCCTAATCATATTTTTGTCTTTTTCTCTTGTTCCAGCTTATGGCTGGTTGGGCTTCTTTTCTGGGTTTCTTTTTCCTTTTCTTGGTAGGGTTTCTCCTAGATGCCTTTTTGTTTGGTAGTGATACCTTTGTTAGGCTTTTGAATAAATAAGATTGCCAGCAGAACCCTGTGTTTGTTAATCCTGTGTATCCTTAAGGGAGTTACTATTGAACCCACGCAGTAACCACATTAGCCACTCGTAGTTCACCCAACATTAATTTGCAATTAATGCAGTGCATACATCAATAAAAGGAAACAGCCCTACCAGTTACACCTTCACTTCTCAGCAAAATGCAATTACATGTAATTAAATCAGCTAAACTAGATAAGCAAAGCAGACAAATGAGTATTTATCAAGCATTCATGAAACAAACTTATTTCCCAGCGTTAAACTTCAAATACCCAGCAAAATCACAAATTTCATCCTCCACTGCAATCAGTGAATGATAAGCTCAGGATGGCCAAACAAATAAAAGAAAGTGTATGGGCCTACATGTGTAATTTGTTTATCCTCAAGGTCAAAACCAAGGCATACTACACCCAACTTCAGGAAGCAGGAAGAGACAAAGCTCTGACAAGTTTTCCATGCTGTTCACTTCAAATGACAATAAAATTACGAACCATAAAATTATAACACACAGCATTTGTAAATGTAATTATATGATATATATATATATGACACTGCTACATGTACATCGATCTATTATTATAAAAATGAACTTTGGAGGCTATGTTAGCCTACTCCTCCGTTAATACTTTGCCCACACGCTTCAAATTTTACAGACGCCGACAGTATTCTACATAGCCAGGTTTCGTCACATAAAACATACGAAAACTCCTGTCCCCGAATTTATCAAAATACATTGTAGATTTTTCGGTCATTCTACAGTGCACTCTCCCGATTACGACATCTCCGAATAACGACATTCTCCCGATAACGACATTGACCCCCGGTCCCGATTTTTTTACTATATGTTGTTAGTAATAAAACTCTCTAAATAGCGACATACTTTTTAGACCACTCTCCGGATAACGACATTGAGTTAGCAATAATCGGCTATGACTTTGCTAGATACAAAAATAAAAATAGCTAAAATATTGTTTCCGGTCAGTTTCATTTCATTCTCTGAGCCAATAAAAACACTTCTTTTCCGACCAATGAAATGTCCTACCAGAGGCACCTCATAGCCAATGAGATCGCTTTGTTATCGGCCAATGAGATCGCTTTGTTATCGGCCAATGAAAACACACCTGTGTCTATTGTCGTCGGAACAAAAAGGGTGACGCGCATTAAATGAGTCAGTCATCACATCGCTGAATCGATTGTATTCACCCATGTGTTCAGTTGTATTATTAAATACAGCTGCACTCATGCCGGTCCCAAGCCCGGATAAACAACAGAGGGAAAATGACACACAAAAAACAACAACAAAAAAAAAACAAACAAACAAAAAAAACAAAACAACACACACAACACACACACACACTTCGTGTATTTTACATGTTTGGAAAGTCCGATCACTGATCACCCACTATGGTTGGTACGTTACATTCTAAGGGTCTAACCACACCCCTTTTTCCGCCATCTTGAAAATCTCCGAATAACGACATGTTCCCGATAACGACATGCACCTCTGGTCCCGAGCCATGTCGTTATCGGGAGAGTGCACTGTATTTTAATTCGCCATTTTGAGTGAACCGGAAGAATGGTACCATTTTTGATGCGGCGACTGAACGCGGGAGTTTGGTTCCGCACCAAGAAACGAAACCGTTCGTAGAACGGGTAATTAAATAAAATAATTCTGTGTGAAATTGTGGTGTAACAGTAAGTTCTATTAGACATAACATGGAATTAAAATGCCGTTTTAATGTACGGTTGTGCTTAGTACATGGAAAATTTGCAAGATATATCTTGCGCGGGTCGGCTTGTATATTTATATAGTGCTTCATCCCGTAGTACAAGCTCTATGCACTTAGTCATTCTACCACTCACAGTCAATTAGAAAATCTACAACTGTTCTACAAGAATACTACATAGATGTATAACAAAGCTAATTGCGCCTCGTGTGGCTAGACATGTTTCACTCTCGCACCCCAATGCTCAGAGACAGAGTGGGACAAAAATGGACCACGAATGACAGAGGAGCACTGTCTTAACTTAAAAGAATTTGGTACGGCGTTCAATAATAAAAATGGTTACACTTTCATTTGGCGTTTGAACCAAATCAATCCGACCATTAGAAGTGGTATTTTTAGTTTCATTTTCTATTCAAGTGTTTGGATTTCCCAAAAGACTTTGCGGTCCAATTTTGTTCAAACGCTGATAAGTAGCTTAGCATTTGTGTGTCGCTCCACGAAAACCCGTCGGGTGACGCACAGGCTGCTTTTGAGATACAGGCCTGCAAGGTAATTTTTTCTCCGTTTCTCTGGTTACCACACCTGACACTTTATAATGGCCATATCTCAAAAACTATTTGAGATATTGACTTCAAATAAAAAGCAAAATACACAGAAAATTGCCCTCTTTCATAATAGTTGTATACAGTTATCTCAAAATGTGAAATTTGACCCATGTGACGGGTTTTTCCTATCTAGAGCATCACACATTTTTCTTCTTATTTTTTCATTATCTTCCTTCTTTTTAAAACACGCACTAAACACAGCCGCATTTTGACCGGCTGCCTGCCAACCCATACATATTTTACAGGACAGTCTTGTATTTACAGTGTCAGGAGAGATATAATATATATATGTATGAGCCATTCTCAAAAGGTGGGAACCAAAATGTGACAAGACAGCACATTTTTAAATTTGTAAAACAATGTTAAAACTACACATACACATTCACTCATGATATTAATTTACATAAAAAAAGAAGTCCCAGAACAAGATCTTTCATAGAAATTCATTTATTTGAAATAATGTGAAGAAAATGCAGAAGTGTTGGACGTGATTGATGACATACAGAAACAGCAGGTTTCTCTATTTGTGGGTATGACAACAGCATATAACAAACAAAATAACATTAAACATGGCAAGACATTACTACATTTTAATTAGTTTATTGTTTGGATGCAAATAATACTAATTGAGGAAGTTAGTCTGTCATACTTCACGTCCAATATTTTTTAATCTGAAAGTTTCCCTATCTCAAAAAAACAAAGGACTACGTAGGTGTGGCTTTCAAAATCAATCCTGTGTGTTAAGTTAATCAGAGAAACAATCTGATATGGGCCTATTAAAGATGAATAGTGATTTGACAAGAAAAGTGACGGACGTGAAGTATGACAGACACTTATAAAATTACAAGTATTTCCCTATTTCTTTCTTATTTTATTGGCTGCAATGCTACCTGTGATTTCCATACTTTAATTTTGCGTTTGTAGTGTACATAAGAATCAAAACCATCGTGAAAATCTAATCAGAAGGATGCAAAAAGGATATCATCATAGTGTCCCACGACTAGTATGGAGGTTTTGGACGTGAATATGACCGTAGGAATTTCGTCCATCTACCTAGACCTTATTTCTGCTAAATAAACCACATAGTCGAAATTAAATATCTTCTGTACCAAATAGAATTCATTTCAACACTAAAAACACTGCGCAATTCCTTTTAAAAGCGTCCTTTCTGCCAGGATTGGTCGAAAGTGAAGTCGGAGCATTCTGATGACAGACGCTCAGTGATCCCGCGTGTGTGCTTAAACAGGCATCTTTGGATCCACTTCCGTTGTTCCGTACCAAGTTTGTGTAAAGTGCTACTCGCACGACACACGGTAGTGTGCGGAGTCACCCGACGCAAAAGCTGTCGGCGATGGGTCGGACGTGAATAAATGACAGACAATCAACAATACATGTATTATTTAAACCCCGCACATCAAGGCCCGAGGAAGTGCAATTGCAAAAATTCTGCTGTTTTTTTGTTTTTAAATTGTTGGTTAACTTAATTCACCACTATTCAGTTAATGTTAATCTAATATACAAGGATATATATATATATGATTACGCCGAAGTTAAAAATGACAGACACCATCACGTCCAACATCATCATTTTCAACCATGAGTTGCTAATAGTAATAATGGACTGGGTCTGTTCCAACTCCCTGTGGTGTTTTTTAAGCTCCAATTAATACACTACAAGATAATAGTAGGGCAGTTGTGGTTCAGTTTGTTCTTCACTACAAAAACACCCATTGAATTGTGGCTGTCTGGTATGCCACGTTTTTCGAAGTCAAAAAAGGGGAATTTTAAAAAATAAATCATTAATATTGATAAACTGGTATAAATGTAGTTGATGCTGTTGCTTGTGACGATACTTGAGCATATGGGGAAGGAAATGATACTAAATACTTAACATTAATATGATTTTATTCATCCAGAGATCACTTACAACAATGTCACCAGTGCGAGTCCCACCTTTTGAGAATGGCTCATATGAGAAATAATTTTTTTGCCCAAAACAAAATCCTCCCAGGTTTGAGGATAAAGTGAGGTGCAAGACAGTGATGAGAGAATGCACATTTATCAAATATATTAATGAAATGTACTATTTCAGGTGAAGTGTTTGTTGGCCAAAGAAACTTTGAAACGCCCACCACAACACCTAAAAATACCACACACTGACTTTAAACCCGCTATTAATAACTTCATTAAATCGAGATGGTAGGAAAGATGGGATGAACAAACATCAAATAAACTACGCTTTATCCAAGATCAACTTCAACAGCGAACCCATACCTCTCAACAAAATTGGAGAGATGAAATTATCCTTAGTAGACTCCGTCTGGGTCATACCCACCCCACACACTGTTTTTTACTTCGGGAGGAAGACGCCCCCGAATGTATGGCATGCAATTGCCATTTATCAATACAACATAGTTATTTTGATTGAAAGAGTAGACTTCATGCATATAATCCAAAGAAGGCACTATGCCTGCGGAACCGTGAAAGAATTATTTTGTGACGTGGATCTGCAACGCATGCTGTCCTTTCTGAGAAAGGCTAAGATCTACAACTTGATTTAATAACTTTTATACTCATTTACAAAACTTTTTCCAGATCTAAACAAAATAATGTTTCTGGAATTTTACCAATGTGATAAAATTACACCAATGTTAATTCTATGTCAAACTTAACAGCCCTGAATACGAAACATAAGAATAAAGAAAATGTACCCAAACTCAAATAGAACGCAAAGTGACAGTTATCATGCAGACATGCCGTAAAAGTCAAACTCAAACTCTCCTTTGTATGGAAATTGCCCCAAACAGACAGTTTCAGTTTGCCTTTATCAGCTCGTCCCTTACTGAAGTGGTCATTTAATTGACAGATCTGTTTGACAGTTGATAATGATTATTATAAAGAGAAAAGAGGAGGAATAGGATGGCACTTTGGATGTCAAATATTGAAATAATGCCAATTGATGTCCTCTTCTTTCACTTCACCTTCTTGTCTATGACTTGTTTGTTTCTTTCATATTTGAATTACTTATTGGCCTGCACACGCTGTTGCCTGTCTTAAGGTTTGTGACTAGTGTCAACCTCTCAGCATATTCCCAGAGACACAGTTATTGATACTACAGACAGGACATTTAGACATTTTGAAAGAGTAATTCTCTTAGTCTTATGCAGGGAGAGTGATCTTATGATGAATACAGTCTAATACCACAGAACACTAAATCCATGCTTTCCCCTCTGCACTTAAACCACTATACTGAGATGAACAGATGACTGACGGCATTCACCTTCCCTAAAAAAATCACAATTACATAAAACTGACAGAAATATACTGTACAAAGTTGCTGCTGTAATTATTATCCCTCAACCACCAGATACACAAAACAAGTTACATTTACAGTTAA
Source organism: Onchidella celtica (assembly GCA_963931925.1). Classification (NCBI taxonomy): domain Eukaryota; kingdom Metazoa; phylum Mollusca; class Gastropoda; order Systellommatophora; family Onchidiidae; genus Onchidella; species Onchidella celtica. The sequence continues at coordinate 23,768,594 of OZ007577.1, forward strand.
AGGTAGAAAACAAATGAAAGGGCAGGGCGGCTCATCAGACTTGTATCAGACAACAAAGAAGAGAATGATGATGATGAGAAGAACCAGGGATAAAACTCCAATGGCACACCACTGTCGTCTATCTGTTGACACAAAATGAAGGCCATTACACTCTGCAAGTTAAGGAATGTAAAGGTCTCTGATCTGATGACAGCACTGAAACTATTGGGATCATGTCAACAGCAGAAGTAATAATGCATTTTAATGGCAAGTGCGACAGAAGAGCACCTGTTTCAAAAGAATGAAATTTCACTATTTTCTTGATAGTGATAGACACTGGTCCACATTAGATGACTGATACCGCCATACTGATACGTGTATTTCTTTGCTCTGTTGCCATGGTAACCTATTTTAACTCAAAAACAAGATTCTCTTTTCATTGCATTTACTTGGGAACATACTGAACAGGATCCCTGATGCACTTTGTCAATGTAGGAAGTTGGAAATTTTTTATAAAATACAGTGGAGAACGGTTAAACCGAAAATGGCTAAACCGAAGGAAAATAAGAATCCCCGATTTTTTCCTCTTTATCTTTGTTAACAAACGAGCGCTAAACCGAATTAACCCTATATGGTTAAACCGAAATGAAAACTGCGGGATTCAGTGGCCAGTCCACTGTGATTTGCAATAGATTGAGTCAAGTCACTGTATCACCCCACTACACCTCACCCCTTCTTACGCATCTTCCATTATATGTGGGAGGAGAAAATCAATGACCAGGGCTAATTCAAATACAGTGGAACCTTGATAATTCACCCACCCTTGGGACCAAACTCAAAAGATTGTGTTATCAGGGTGAGTGTGTTATCAGGGCTCAACCATTTTTCTTGTACAATCTCATGCAGATTTTTTTAAAAAGGCTTAGGAATACATTTGTGATATAAAAAAAACAACAACACAACATATATTTACTGTACTTATTAAAGGATAAATATGTATTAAACATACTCTACTCCTTAAGAGAGTTCTACTGTATAATACATACTGAACTTTTAATGTCTTTTAAAAAATCCAACATTGTCTTCTGTTTAAACAGTTTAAGGTTTATTTTTTCACATTTGTCTTGTTTTTTTTTGCCTTCCATTAGAATTTAAAGTTGAAAAGTTTTTTGTTTTTTTTAAAAATTGGTAAGCGAGCTGTCCTGCGCAGTGAAATAAGACAGGGCGATAACGAGCGATGCGTAGTGATAGAGAAGAACTGGTCAGTGGTGTATTGTATTGTAGCGTAGTGTGTAGGCCTGACGTTGTGCGCCGCAGTTGGAGACGGGGAACGAGAGGCAGGCCCACGCGAGGCCTAGGTGATAGTGTGCGCACTGGGGTACGGGAGGGATGAGAAGGATGGGCTAACACTAGGCTTGCACCCCATGCGAGGCCTAGGTGTTAATGTGCGCTAGGGTACGAGAAGGGATGAGAAGGATGGGCTAACAGTAACACTCGGCTTGCACATGGCGAGATCGCGGGCTTTTCAATGTTTTCATAGCACGTGGCTAGCACAGACGACTGACAACACTGTCCAAATGAACCGAGCGTGCTATGCGGGTTGACCACTCAAAACCCGAGCGTGCTATCGAAAATAATTTACTATGTTTAAAGAAGGGTTGAAACGGGCCTTCGTGAAGAGGGTGTTAAATGGGAGATTGTGTTAAGCCATGATCATGCAAACAAAGTTCCACTGTATTTAAAAAAAAATTGAATGACTTATTTATAGTCTTCCAATGGTATCACAGTAGAGAAGAGACACAATGCCATTGCTTTGGGAATGCCGATCTTCTGGGAGATATGTGATTGCTTGGAGAGGCGTAACAAAATAGGCAATTTTCACCCCCCCCCCCCCCAACCAAAAAAGAACTCAAATTCTTCAGTTCAAATCAAATACATAAAAAACAAGTTTCTGGACACCTGTAGAAAAAAATACCCAAAACTCAAAATCAGTTTGGGAAGCCTGTTGTGTGCGCCCTTAATAAATTTGGTCATTACACAATACTTCTTTAAAAAATTTTTATGAGCCATTCTTAACGGTGGGCCTAGGCATTGTGCCTCTTTTAGTTGAACTCTGAGAGTGTAAGGGCCCGTTCAAAGAACGGGTTGCAATATAGAAAACAACTCACAACTGGCACAGTAACACCCGCATGGCCTGTGCATAAGGCAGATAGCACAGAAACTAATTAATGCCTTCAAACTATGAAACGCAACCGGAAGTTTAAAGTCGAAACAAAACAAAGGCAGGAGGAAGGCCATCATTGTTGAGGAGAAAACATTATTTGATATTTTCAGGCCTATTTTCATTTATTACAAAATTACGATACTTCGCTTCAAAGGAATACACAAAGTAGCAAAAAGAACTATCTTTCACATGTATGTAATTTTTTCAGGTCTGGGCATTTCTTCCCCGCAGCAGTGAATTTTTTTTCCTTGCTGCTTTTTTATATATATAGATGGCAAAAACAAAAGCAAATTGTACGAAATCAAGTTTGCAAGGCTGAGAAATGATCAAACAGATAGGGTGAGATAGGAAAAAGACCAAGTCCACATTCAATGGAGATAAAGACAGTCGAATATGGAACTGCCTTAAGTTTATCATCTTTGATCTTTTGTTGCATTGTGATGCGACCATTTTTATGTCACTGAATCACAGAAATGGAAGTAATACGGCACTCAAAGAATAGACAAATGACATAAAAGGATGTGTTAGAAACTACATGCAATCTTATTTCAATCTACTTTTAATACTTTTATAAATTAAAGAAGCTTCAAAATGCACATTCGGTCATAACAGTGTTTCAGAAAGCTATTATATTACATGTATTTTCTTCAAGTATAAACCAGTTCAGTTGCCCAGAATTAATATTATCTAATGTCATTCTTGTAACACTGATCTTAACCCTCGTCCCGCATGAGATCTTGTCCATGAAATGCCTCATGCAGGGTTAGCCAGTGGCTAGTCAGCCAATCATTCGCGTGTTGCCGCTAACCTCCGTGGTCGGGTCGGTCGGGTCATTTTAAACACGTGTTTCATATTTTTACTTCAGCACACCATAACAAAAATATGCTGGATAAATCATAAGTGACCCCTGCTTATAATATCTGGGTAAGTACTTCTGATGAGATACAATAACTTTCATTGTTACATAAAAGGCTTGTGATAAAGAATGTTCTGCATTTACATTCCTTTAGACCATAAATACATGCATAGCGTAAGGTGTCAAATTATCCATTAAGCCAGGCTTGATGTACTAACTACAGTGGAGTCCACATAAATCAAACTTTGATAAACCGCATTTCTTTTAAACAGAAGTAATTTCAAAGTTTCATTTTTTCTTTTCTTTATCTCTATTAAGTTTTCTTGTATAATTCCAATTCGGACTGACCAATTACCGATAATTCGAAATCATCAAGCTCGCTTACTGCAACGCAACTTCTAATTTCCTGCCCGCTGAAAACCTCAGTACCCATAAAAGCCCAGCCCAAACACTTTTAGCACCAGTGATCCAGAGGAAGGAATGGTTAGAGTAATGTAATGCAGCGAGCAGGCTTGCAACACGGGATGAAATTGGGGGGGGGGGGGGGGGGGGGGGGGGGGACGAGTAGGGTATTGTTGCACTGCATAATGCTCATTCCTTGACAGCAAGGTCCGCCAACAAGTGGGATAAAACAGTAGGCCTACAGTCTTGCATTTGAACATCATATGAGGGAATGGCTTTATCAATTTATGACGTCACCAGTAGGCCTACTACATAATACATGTACCCTACAATACACATGGCGAAGTCAAAGACAAGCAACAGAGTTTGGTTGGCCAGAACTACTAGACCTAAGCCCTTCATGCTGCTTTCTTGGTTTACCACCACCATACCGTCACTTGTAAAGAAAAAAATAATCACGTAATCAAAAGATCTTAGAGCAAAACTGTTGTATCTCCAGGTTTATGAATAATGGAGCTTACTCGGAAATACCACAATATTGGTCTCAATGATCTCATATTTAAGGGAGATACAACAATACTGCTTCTCTGTAACTTGGAACTGGTTAAAGATGGTGGAATAACGAAAATATTGCAAGAAGCAGTTTGTCATTGTTACAGTATTGCCATTATGAACCCCAATTCATAATCCTGGAGGTACAACAATTTTGCTCTATACCTGCGTTATATAGAACGAGTTATATACAGATGCCTGTGTCTTTGAGGGGGGGGGGGGGGGCAGCTGCAAGATGGGATGTAATTACCTGTATGGTATGGGACAAACAGCATAATGATTATTTCTCTGTTCAAAAGTAAATCTAATTCTAATCCATAATTTCCGGAGGACTTTGAATTATGTCCACTCCACTGTACATTTACCATAACAATGCCTTCTCCCTCCTCCACTGTTTTAAGGCCCGACCTCCATTATTTTTGTTGCCTGGACTTCGGCGTGAGACTTTATTTCCACCTCGTGCAGTACATACACATATTTTAAAGTCGTTTTAAAAGTAACTTTAACCAAAGTTAAAAAAGATCTTTCTAATACAATGAAGACGATGACAAACAACAAAGTCAGTCATTTTCTTCCAGTTTTCCTTCATGAAAACCTACCAACGGACCCCCTTATGCAGCAGTCCCTCTAGCATTACATTGGAATTCGTAAGTAAAGTACCCATAGAATGGCTTCTCAAATAGGCAGATGGCCCCTTTCTTATCAAAGTCAAAAGTTTCCCCTACATTTTCTCCAGTTGAAACTTCGACCATCAGCACTGTTACATGAGAATGACGAATAATTACTACATTTCATTGTAACTGGCTTAATCTGACGATGCCAATTTGTTAGATATTACAGGGGTAGCAGAATAGACAAACAAGTGAAATTAGTGAAAAAAAAAATCAATGGGAGCAATTGAGTAAACAAACAAGAGACACTGCTTTGCTATACACTAAAGTGGCCTCCCGCAGGACCTGGGTTGCAAAAAGGTAGGACACCAGGGATGTAAACAGCCGGCAACAGTATGGAAGGAAATTGTGCGGTATGCCCGGAAACCGCACCAAAAAAATGATTAAGATGTAGTGTAAGCCTAATTAATACCAACCGTTTTAAAAGAACAAAGCCTGATATTGGTAATTAAGTTAAAATTATACAGTAAATCCATTTCCTATTAAGGGAAAGACAATAAGAAGAAAGAATCTGACACACTTACACAGTTATAGAATGGCTGCACTTTACTCTTTAGACCCATTACTTATGGTCTTATAAATGTTATAGAGGGACTGATGAAGAGTAGTTAACCAGAACAAAACAAGCACAATGCATAACTGTCTTGGCTGAGTTTCTTAAAAAAAGATGTTGATACCAAATCCCCGCAGGTCTACGTGTCGATTCCCTTCAAATTTAGACCACATTAGATCTAAACTTGGAGATCTAGATCTCTAGACTCTAGATCTAGACTAGATCTAGTCTTTGCCGTCTGCCACCTGAACTTCTTCAGAGTCATGCCATCTGCGCCAATAGCACTTGGTATCATAAATTTATTCATACTGAGAAAATATTTAAATCCCAGTCCCTATAGCTGGCAAAGCTTTTCAGCATCACCACCACCAAATTTCGTGTTGGAAACCGCATGTGAAACATCGCCACAGGGACTGAGGCTACACCACTAGGCCAACGGAAGTGAAAGGCAACAACAAAAGAAATCTTCTAGGCGAAAAGATCACGATTAGATCTTATTTGGTTTGCCAGATTTCTAAAGAACTGTCGACCGATTTGAGGATGAAGTGTGTGTTAGTGCTAATGGCGGAAGGTGGTGGACGGTCGGCAATCGTGCCTCGGGCGGAAAGGGCAGAGTCGGGAACCGCGCTTTGGACGGAAAAGACGGAAGATTTACATCCCTGAGGACACAATAGTGGCCTCCTGCAGGATGAGGGTTAATATTACAGAGATGAATATGGAGAAGAAAAGAGTGCAGGTAAGACAAGAGCAATGCTATTATATCATCCATTTATGGATAATAGGAAGGTCTTCCGCCCGTCCGCGCCAGTCAAGAAAACACAACTACCCCAGCCCCTTTTCGCCTGATTAGTCAATCTGACTACCGCCCATTGACACAAACTGACTAGACCCTCACGCCCCCAGGTCCATCTGACCATTCCATGTGTTGTGAGTTTAAATTGATAACAGTGACAATGTGTAACCGTGGGCTTTACTTAATAGCGGTAAAAATTATGGCGCGGACGGGCGGAAGACCTCCCGGATAATAACCTTTGTCTAAGTCTGAATGGATGGGTATTTCACTGGGTAGACCCTCCTGATTTACTTATCTTGGTGTCACTACCTGAAAATGCAAAAAACTATGAGTTTGAAGTTCTTCCTTTGCTACCTTCGCATGCGCATTCATCAAATATATTCAATACAAGAGATGAAAAGATTAACATCTTTTCAAGCTATAAATGCTTTCATGATTAGCTGATTCATCAACTAACAATAACAGTCACTACTGTCACTGTGATTGCAACATCAGGATTCAGACACTTTCAGTCATAAGAAAAACTTACCATTTGACATATGCATAACTTTGGCCATTTTTTTCATTGTTTGGTCCATTTTACTCTCTGTGTTGTCCATTTCATGATGAAATTCATCCAACATGCTGAGAAAATTAAAAACCAGAATGGAAATTCATCCAATATGCTGAGAAAATTAAAAAGCAGAATGGCATTTCTCATATACTTTTAAGTTCGAATCATTTTTTCTTCCCCTCTGTTTCTTATTTTCGAAAACTATATGGCTCCCAGTATAATTCCATTCCCTCAATTTGGAAAACACTCAAAATATGGAATGAAATCAAATGTGTATTTCAGCCTCGGTAAACCTACAATATATTTCTATTAGGGTTTAAAGAAAAAAAATACAATGAATTGTAAGAGAGACTCAGAACATCTTCAACATGAAAATCAACCTTGGTCACTCTAAACTCTAGTATTTGATCTATGTGGCGATCACTGTGAGAAGGATAATATTATCCTTACATTACGTAAAACAAAAGGTAACATGCTCTCCGTACTCACAAAATCTTGTCAATAGAAAAGATCTTAATTACAAAGGAATGCATACAATATTATAAAAATGGGTACAGGCCTCAATGTAACGTCCATATTTCTCCTCCATGGACCCCAATATCAAAATCTGAGAGACATTCTTTCAACTCAATGGGGATATATATGCTAGACCCCACGGGTGTACAATTTACCGTCTACTTTACTCTCATACTCTCATCCCAGCATTTCTCATACTTACATGTTTTGACCTTCTAATTCATTGCCGATCTGCTGACTCATGTTCTTTAAAACTCCTACACTTGATCCAATCATATCCAGCTGATCATCTTGGGAACGAATCAACGACTGAAATAAATACAAATCCAAGGGTTGTTTTTTTTTCACCAGAGAACTTTTAAAACAAAAGACATCAGAATAACATCTGGCAGCAGTGACAAAGTGGTAGAGAAAATACTTTAAAGGTCTGCAAAAAGTAAAGTGTTGATACAGCAAAAACAAGAGACTTATTTTGCCTGTTGATCAGTATTCAACCAGCATACCGATCTTTATAATTTCATCTAATCACATGCGATAAACCATAGAATTTATTAGAATAGAATGTGGTGCTGACTTCAAAGCAGACAAAAACATTAAGAAATTTGGATGGTCATACCTATGACAATTTAGAAAAGTTAAATTATCATGGGAAACTAGTTATTGCAAAAAAAGCGTCATGAAACATAATATTTATAAAATACTAGCTTGTTCTGACTTCTGATGTTACTACTGGTACCAGTAACTTACTTTTTGTTGTTGTTGGGTGTCACTGATAAATCGCTGATTTGCTTGCTCCATTTCCTCATCCAAACGTTTGTATTTGTCCTGAGGAATCTTAGGACAATTGGCTGAAGACATCAAGGCCTGCCTTGACCTTCCATCATCTCTTTGTGCACCACTCGGACTTGTTATCTGACTTTTCATGTCCTGTCAGATGTAAACATGTAGTAATTCGCAAACAGATTTGCGAGGGACAAACCAAAAGTATGCCATCTGGATATGAATGAACAGAGATAATAAAGTCTTGAAACTTACTTCTTACCAGAGTGCAAGCAAATTTTCAGAAACTTCTGTTCCCTAGCATTGGAGATAGAACACTCCAAGTGAAAGGAGATACTGATCTTCCGCTAATTACGCATCAAAATGAAGAAAATTGAGCTCAGGGCAGGTATAACTTTTATTTTTACAAGGTAAGCAGCCACAGGGCATTCTCATGGAGATGCAAGTAGTTTATGGAAATGACTCCTACATATGATATGATAAAATACTGGTGTAAGAAATTCGAATGTGGAGTAATGTCCATTGAAGATGACCACCGTGATGGACAGCCACTGACAGCTGTGTCAGAGGATAATGTTCTGAAAATCAAATAGCTTGTTGTTTCTGACAGATGTGTGACAATTCAGCAGCTGAGTAAGTAAACTGGGCTCAGTTATGGGTCAACGGAAACAATCCTGAATGACACTTGAATATGACAAAGGTGTTTGCAAGATGGGCTCCTCGTCTTCTGAATCCTCCCCAGAAAGTGCAAAGAGTGGAATGTTACCAGGAGTTGCTTCATCTGTGTGAGGAAAACCAAACTGAGTTTTTTGAAAGACTTATAACCATGGATGAAACTTGGGTTCATCACTATGACCCAGAATCAATTCAAGGTTCAATGCAGTGAAAATCACCTTCATCGGCAACACCAAAGAAAGCGAAGGTGCAGTCCTCAAGTGGAAAAGTGATGTTATCTGTTTTTTGGGACCATGAAAGGGTAATAATGACAGATTATCTTGCAAGTGGGCATAAGATCACTGCAGACCATTATTCCAGTCAACTGAAAAACTTCTGCAAGCAATCAAAGAAAAACATAGAGGAGAGCAAACAAAAGGTGTGTTATATATGTTACTGCTTCATGACAATGCTCCAGCACACATCAAATTTTACCACATCTACCTTATTCACCAGATTTGGCTTTATCAGACTTTCATTTGTTCCCAAAACTGAAAAAGGACATAAAAGGAAGGCATTTTGAAAGTGATGATGCAGTGAAAGTAGCAGTACCAGATTGATTTTCTGACAGAGAGGGGGATCTTCTATTCTAAAGGCCATCCATTGGTGGCAGCAGTGTGTAGCTGTGCAGGGTGACTATACAGAGAAACACTAAGTGTCTAAGATAGAGTGCCTCAATTTCTATGCATTTTCAGGTGGAAAACTTTTGGTTTGCCCCTCATACATGTGCAAACATGCCTTTCATCCTTGCACTCAAAATCAGCTCAATTAAAATTTTACCTCATTTTCTCATCATTTTGCTTTTGGATCATATTATTGTGTACAGTAGACCTACTGGTGCTCAAAAGTGGCAAGGATAGAAACATCAAATGGAACAACTAACAAGGTAAACACTGCATGAACTATCTTTACATTGATACATTTTTTCTCACACAAACTCTTGATAACTCACAGCGTAAGAACTAAAACTCTAAAATACAACAGACTCTAAAACACGGCAGAAAACTGGATATATCTCATCTGTCACCTCTTTCCTTCAGCTGCTTCGCAAGTAAAAAGATGAAACACCTAAGTTTCATTTTTTCCAAATTCACAATTTAACATAATGCAGCTCTTCAATTGGGTATGAATTGTTTAATATCCATGATAGTGACAATGCATCAAAAATGCTCAACATTCATCAAACATTTAATCATCTGCAAAGTAGCATCCTCCTTTAAAAGCAAGTGGTATGATCCTTACCCTAACAGTCATCTTGGTTTTCTCTACAAAGGTTCTTCTCTCCTGCAGTTCATATTCTGAAATCTTGAACTTTCTTGGATTCTTTTCTACGATGCTTGGGTTAAAGTTAAGGTTAAACAATCCGTTAAGTATGATACATGTAGTATAAAATAATTTAGTGATTTTCTCTTCTACTAAATGTAGATCCAAACAGTTAAATGGATTGATCTCAAATCCACTTTACAAAAAATATAAATCTTGCTAGTAGGCTATGCTACTTTTTTGTCATATCATTCTCTTATTTTACATCTTTATGAATAATAACTAAGTTTTTTAACATAAAACATATATAAGGATATCAACAGTCTCCTCTAAATCCTCTAAGTCCCATTCTATACTGCGTAAACTGTTTCGTAATTCATTTGTTGTATATTCAATCTCTTCTCTAGATGACAGTCCTCCATTCTCCTGTAAATCGCGCCATCGTGAAAATAGGTTGCGAACAACAATCAAGGCTTTCTGTACTTCACTGTGGATAAAGAAGCAAAGTGATCTGAATATCATGGGAGATGTAATTTGATAATATTCCTGAACATTTTGTCTCTGCATTGAACGATTTGCTGTATGATATAATTTAATAAAAGCCACTGATATTACGACATAATCCTTTCATAAAAGTTATTAGAATCACAAGAGAAGAAATATTTAGATCTTATTCCTTTCTTCATTTGAATGTGGGATGAACACCTCAATGACAATAGAAAACAAAAATCTGACCGGGAGAAATATATAAATTTTCCTCTCTTAATGACATTATGACCAAAATGATAAGTTTTCAATTCATAAGAGGGCTCTACTAAGTCATTTTGAAAGTTATATTCCCTATAAGTGATACATTTAAAGATGACCAGGTGACTTTCCACAGATCCAATCTTGACTTCAAATACATGTAATTAAACTTACCTGTAAGTGTGGATCATAGCTGGCTGGCTATAAAAAAGGATTTTTGGCCTATTTTATTCTCAACAAATCGTTGATGGAATGTTAAAATGCACTAACCCACGACAACACAGTAAATTTTCAGGAACTGTTTCATATAAAACTTTATGATGTTACAAGACTTTTTATGACAGTAAGCTCTTTCATTTTAAATGTTAACATCTGTACAAAGGAAAATTTATCATGTGGCTTACTCGGTGCGGTATGAATGTAAAGTTTCATTCTATTAAAAAGTACTATCCCACAAACTGCAAGCTAGAGCGTTCTATCAAAGTAACATCATTGCCTTTACTGCAATTCAGATGGTGGTAATCCAGCGTTTTTCTTGTTCCACTTTTTAGTGCAGCACTGGTGGTTTTATTAGGTAAAAAACAAAAAAGCTGTTTAATATTGTTTATTTATATAATATTAAATATGGCATGGAAACACGAAACATGAAACTGCACATAATATGGAACATAATTATTTCTCTCTCTCTCAACCCTTATTTTCCATCCGTTTTGCTGCACTAAATCATGGGAATTGAAAGTGTCTCTACATACAGTACTCTAATGTCATTGAGGGAGGAAGTGATCTCGTAGGAAAGGGATGAAAGGTCCCCAGGTCTTGCGGAGGGAGGATGGAAGGTTCCTGATACCCCGGGGAGATAATCAAAGGTCTCAGAGGGGGGATAGAAGACTCCTGACGTTGCCGGGGGGGGGGGGGGGGAAGGTCTCTAATGTTGCCGCAGGAGGAGGTGGAATCTCTGATGTTGCAGAGGAAGGATGGTGGAAGGATCCTGATGTCGCAGGAAGATGGAAGGTTGATGGTGTCGCTGAGAGAGGATAGAAGGTTCCCGATGTTGCAGAGAGAGAATGGAAAGTCCCTGGTGTCAATGAAGGAGGACGGAAGGTTCCTGGTGTCACAGAGGCAGGATGGATGGTTCCTGATGTCACAGAGGCAGGATAGAAGGTTCCTGATGTCACAGAGGGAGGATGAAAGGTCCCTAGTGTCACAAGAGGGAGGACGGAAGGTTCCTGATGTCACAGAGCAGGATGGAAGGTTCCTGATGTCGAAGAGGCAGGATAGAAGGTTCCTGATGTCACAGAGGGAGGATGAAAGGTTCCTAGTGTCACAGAGGGAGGACGGAAGGTTCCTGATGTCACAGAGGGAGGATGAAAGGTTCCTAGTGTCACAGAGGGAGGATGGAAGGTTCCTGATGTCACAGAGGCAGGATGGAAGGTTCCTGATATCACAGAGGGAGGATGAAAGGTTCCTAGTGTCACAGGGGGAGGACGGAAGGTCCCTGATGTCACAGAGGGAGGATGGAAAGTTCTTGGTGAATTGTCTCAGACTAGAGGGAGGAGGGAAAATTCCTGGTGTCACAGGGAGCAGAACCGCGTATTCCACCAGGTTTGTCAATTTTATTCGTTATGACATCACATCGGAAACTCAGTAGGGTTGCTACTTACTGCTTTCCAATACAAGATGGCTTGTGCACCTATCAAATGCAAATTTATCGCCTCATGGTAAGTTTGCGTTACATGCTAAAGATCAAGTGGCCAAGTTTTGAAACGTGTTCATTTGCTGTCTCAGTGCATTGGTTAGTGTTTGTTTTGCCTTAAAAAAAAAAAAAACATTGTGTGGACCAGCGTGGAAGTCCTGAGATGCAACAAATTGCAGGTAAATGGATTAGATCTAATTCTAGAGCCCTATGCATATATATACAGTCGACATTGCTTAACTCTCACCCTGCGCGGGGCGGCAATAGTTGGTATTGACTTGCAAGCGCTCACGCCGCACGGGTGGCAAAAGTCGCCCAGGTCAAGCTGACCGCGCAAGCCGTATTTTCAGGCGTCGGGTCACTGACCTTTTAGAGACGTAACCACCGTGTTATTGTTCACTGTATCTCTTCTAAATCAAACGCATTGTGACATGGACATGTTAACCAGTGAACCACTGGTCGGAATCACAAAGACTAAGCTTTCAATCAAAGGCTCTCCCCACATTTTCAAAAGATGTAACATCGACATGTAAACTGTTGCTCAACAAATTTGCAATATTATCTCATTTTCTCACAAGCTGACCACCATCTGGAGTTGTCTGTATCTAAGAACCAATCAGAAACAAGCTCTGAAATAATCTTTGCCCCAAATGCCCACATTGGTTTATCAGTATGTGTCAATCAGGATGAAACCATTTGTGCAGAGCTTGGGAGGGCGTGGCTAGTTATCATGCTTCGTTCTCACGAAAACTACAGCTGTCAGTTTGGAATCATAAGTCAGATCATTGGTTAGAGATTAACAGACTAAGGTTTTGCTGGTTAATTCATTATCAAGCGTGATAAGGCATAGCAGCGAATGTTTTCATACCGATCAATAAAAACCGAACCACGTGGGCAGCGTATGTGGTCATCGTCTAGTGGCACGGGTCAGTGACCCCAGATAAGATTCTCCCTGAATAAGGTCACTGACGGGGCAGCGGGCTTTACGGGTAGCGCGCAGGGTATGGGTTAATACAAGTACGCACCAGTGTACAGCTCACAAAAATATAGCAGATCACTGTTACAAATTTTTGAGGCTTAACATTTGACTGAAAACTGGAAAAAGGGCTTTGTGTTGACGAACTAAAAACTAGATCTAGACTCTTGACTAAGTCTAGATCTAAAGTTAAAGAAAAGAAAATTAGGACAACGGTGTGCTGACACAACACTTTTGTCTACTTACTCTTTCACCACAAAAAATGGGTCTTCAAGTGACATCCTACTGCCAGTTACTGTGCTAAACCGTCGTGGAAGCCTCTTCGGCTTAGACTCCAAGTGTACGTCCAAAAGTGAACACAAATTTTAGGCCTATAATCTATCACACAGAGTCAAGAAATTCATTCAACTTCAACTAATGGAGTCATTGGCGCATGTATTATTATTAATATACTGATGGGAGGTCTTCCCCCCGTCCGCGCCACTTACCAAAAAGTTAACAAACATAATATGATTAAGATATAATATAAGCTTAAACAACCTGCATTGGAATGGTCAGATGGGACCTGGGGGCGTGAAGGTCTAGTCAGTTTGTATCAATGGGCGGTAGTCAGATTGACTAATCAGGCGAAAAGGGGCTGGGGTAGTTGTGTTTTCTTGTGTTCTCTTGACTGGCGCGGACGGGCGGAAGACCTTCCATACTGATTTCATGTATGAGATACGAAGTGGCTGGACTTAATTTTCCGTGTAATGCTTCAAATGTATGCCTCACGAACTTACTGACATCTCAGCAAAAGGTTGACACTCAAAACTGACGCTCGCTCGGAGTCGGAAGATTAAATGTACAGTATCTCTAGATCTATCTGATCTAGATAGATCTATATCTAGATAGATCTAGGCCTACACTCTAGTTACCACTTTCTCTTTCTTTAAACTTTATCGACTGCAATATAATTCAGTCCTCCCCCTGTGGGTCTGTCGTATTTTAAAGAAACCGCCCTGGCGTAACGTAACAGCTGAATCTAGATAATATTATATAGATCTATCTATTCTATCCCAATTTACTCCATTTTCCGACTCAGTTGGCTGCCATCTTGTATTCTATAAAATGACATCATACTGGTTTGGGAAATTCCTTGGGGTTTTCTGCCCTAAATTTTTGCGTCAGTTGTGATTAAATAAAAACATTGGTCAAATTTGTATTGTTTTCAAATCTGAAAATGGAAAGGTACTTATAAGCACTCAAGACACAACTCTTATCTTCTCTTAACTCTAAATGATGATTTATTATTTTAAGTTTTATAGTCTAGTTTATAAGATCCAGACAAGCTCCTTGGATCCAGACTAAATTTTAAACCTCCACCCGTTTCTCATTTTGTAGAATTTCCGTTGGCTTATACGCCAACATTTATCGGCGGATACTGCCCAGGTTTATCCGCCAATATTATAGGCGGATACTTGGGATTATCCCATAGTATCTCTATGGTTTATCCTCACACCAGCAACACTATCGATAGATCTTGGGCCCCCAACAGTATCGGCAGATAAAGCTCGGGTTTATCCGCAGGTACTGGTGTTGATTAATGACAAAAAACAAAACAAACAAACAAGCGGACTGGATTTATTCCTAATGTTGTTGGATAAAAAAAAAGTAATTACCAAACAGATTGATTAGGCCTACTGATAAAAAGACTTATATAAGAAAAGCAGAAAAAAAACCTACCCTGCTGAGAATTTATACAAGAGATATTTATACAACGAATATATTTACTTTTTAAATGGGCCTAATATATCTAAAGATTTTACCCTGTTTTTAGCCTCAGAGGAGTGACGTCAAGTCGCCCAGTGCAGTTGAGGAATCGTCATTACAGATGAATCATCTACATGTAGGCTATAAAAGAAGAAGAAGAATCGTACCAGTGTCCCCAGATTGACAGGTGAAGATACCAAACAAAATTTTAAAAAACTGGATTTATTCCGTTATTGTCCTTGGATTTAAAAGAAAAAGATTGGTTCCTAATAAAAAGACTTATGAAAAAAAATCTGCCGCACTGAGAATCGAATCACGGCCCCCCGACTGACTGGCAGAGATGCTAACCACTATTCTACTGAGAACCCTGAGTAATTGTGAGGAAAGTCTTACCAAATAAGCATGACCAAACCAAGAAACCCATACCAACGGATTAGACCTGAACTTTCGTATGTATCATTTAATCAATAGCCTAAAATTCTAAGCCTCTCCAATTTCAATATCACTTTCAACACTCTCCCAATATGAACGTTGATCGCGTCGGGATGAACGGAAGAAGGGAAGGAGACAGAGAAAGAGTTCAAATCAGGGGAGATGACTCGCAAATACAGAATTTATGTTGACGGATAAAAAATCCTAGGGGAAATTTTATCCGACAGTATCGGCGGATAAAAACTTCAATTTCCGTTAGCCTGACAAAGATGGCGGTAACCACGAAAAATAGGCCTATATGCTGAATGGTGTACAAAGACATCCACGGCGTTGCTGGACAAGTCATGGACATTTATCGATCATGGCGGGTTTTGGAGTCGGTCCTGTCCGTAGAACAAGTGAGCACAGTCATTTAAGAGTAGACACTAATATCAATCTGGGCGATGGATAGATTCCAGATTATAGCATAGATCTAGACTCTAGATCTAGTCTAGATCTAGATCTAGATTCTAGCTAAGCTAGAATTCTAGAGCTTAGCTAGAATCTATACTATCTAGACGACTAGATCTAGAGATTAGTCCAGATGTTATTTTTTTAAAACCCTCTTAGCACGTGGCCTCTTTAAGCATTTTGTTCCCAAAAAAAGAATACGCAGGGCTTTTGTAGAGACAAGGAAAAGAAAGTGAGTGTTCACAGAAAGTCACACTTTTCACAAGGGGAGGAGTACCTTACTCGAGCGCCACTGTGTCAGATTGTCAGATTGATAAGTAACGACGTGAGGGTCTAGTCAGTTTGTATCATCAAGGCCGTAGGCCGATGTTCGTCTGGGCAGTAGTCAGATTGACATATCAGGGAAAGCCCCCGGGGTAGCGATGTATCATCTCTTTTAGTTAGTTTCTGGTCTTTGGCGCTCGAGTACGGAACTCCTTCCTTGGGGAATCGTCTTATAGACGAACCAACTATAAAAGAAGAAGAAGAAGACAAGAACTACGAAGAAGGAGTTGTCAGATTAGCCTTTCATATAATATATATCTAGAGTCTAGACTCTAGTTGTTTTGTGGGAAAACTGGAAGAGAATGGAGAATGGGAATATATGAAATTGAAACAGGGGAAATATTTAATTTGTTATGTAGATCTAGGCCTAAATTAGCTCATTTGCATATAATATAATTCATTTACATAATTGTCAACAACAATTGAAGCAAGAAAACCAACTTGGAGAACCTTTGCATGCAGTAACTCACATTTTCATGCAGTCCTTGCCTTTTTACACTTAAGTGTTTTGTCACGCAAACCCCATGGAGGCCCCTTTCATCAGAGCTAACTCTAGTAGGATCTAGACTAGATCTATATCTAGATCAGATTCATCACTTGACGCCATATTTCACAACAGTCATTAGATCTAGATAGAAAAAAAATTTTTAAAATCACAAAACTCGTCTTGGGACAACTCTGTTCACTTTGTTCAGCCCAGAAAGATTGTCATTGTGGGAGCAGCTTCCCTTGAAGTAAAAAGTAGTTTAACTCTTCATGACCGTAGGGGTTTTTCATTCTGACCGCAGGTAGTCAGGGAACACTTGATTTTCACCGTAGGGTGGGTTGGAAAAACAACCACGGTTCCTTCACTATAAGATTAAGAGCCACAATAACAATTTTAGTATGTGTGTGTTGGGAATTGAATGCTGCTTAGACCTGTCAGTGTTGTTGGAGTGTCATTATCTAGAAACAGTAAAGTAAAATACAGCACATATAAAGATGAATGAACAATAAAAACAAACCAATTTGTGCAACAATTTTATCACTCACCAGGTCATAGCAGGTTAGCCATGGGAGATATATCCCTTACTTTTAGATTTACACACATGCCAACTTCGTGGGCCCTGTTTACCTGATTGGTTATAAATACGTTCACACAAAGGAATGTTAAAATCTGACGAAAAGAAAGAGTTGTATGTTGTGAAATCCTGCATGAGAAATAAAACCCAAACGATACAAAGCAAATTAAAGAGAAGACAGAAAATGTTTGAATTTTCGGCTTTCGCCTTTATCAAGAAAAAAAAAAATGGAACAGACAAAACAATTGAACAATAAAAGATTTCAACAGGAAATGTGTAGAATCAAAGCGAAACAGAATATGTTACTTAGCTGCGAGTTCTTGCTTGGAGCAGCACAAATGTATGTCCGTCTGCCAAATGCATGGAAGCTCGAAGTTCATACAAAGGACTGACTACGTGCGACTAGTCTTGCGTCATTGCCTGTTCTGGAACCACTACTTCGACTGTGGGTAGGGTTGTTTGAATGCAGGATAACACAACAATCAACAGACTTGTTCGGCCATGTTGCTCAACATTTATTAACTGCCTGACTGCTATCTCAGCAGTGTGCAATAATCGGAATCGTACAAAGTAATCATCATATCTATTAGTATCGATATACTTAAACCCTTTGATGTACATATCATGACATCCCCCCTTTTAAGCCATGATTTAAAAATTAAATATCTATTTGGAAGACGAGGGACGTAAGCCAAAGCTTTTATCTTTAAATAATACGAGTACAGGTGACTCTTATGAGAGCTTGATTCATCTTGGTCTTTGGAGGTCTTGGGCATCTGTGGTCGAGACTTTCGAGTATTCAAAATTCATGGGGTCTTTATAGATTAACTTGGATGGTACTGACTCTTAAATGTCTTGTGATAAGTTCAATGTCAAAAAGTCTAGTTTTAACTTAACGTAACTTAAGGCATAACTCTAACTAAATGTGTTGGTATGGACTAGTATTTATCCAAGAAAATAAAAATTAATCACGACCAGATGGGTCTTATAATTGGTGTAAAAGAATGCCTAGTGTTTGTGTCAGTGTTGTGACCTTACATAGCCCTTGATTCATTTTCTTAACATGTCATGTATATTTGTTGGGCTTTCTAATCACTCGGCCACTTCTAGTTGTGTTTGGTGCAAATGTCTGGCTCACTGCTGTCGTGCCAGTGAGTGTCGGATTGCACATAGGCACATCCTGACAGGGCGGTGAGTGTGAGAACTCGACCTGTGACGTACTAGTCGCTGGTGATTTGACTAGGTCACTTCGTTGCTTCTTGTTGCTGTTGTCCTTCATGACTTCATCAAATGTCTCTGTCCTGTGGATGACTGGCGAATGAGAGCTGTGACGGAGAAACCATGAGTTGCGCCGGAGTTCTGATCCATCTTCGTTTTGTCACAATGTAAGAGCGAGGTGTGTCACACTTGTCAGTAATAACTGCTCTTTGCCAGTTTCCTTGGCCAGTCTTGACAGTGATTGGAGTTCCAACTTCGAAATCCTGTCTTGGTCTTGCAGTTCGATCATACTGTATCTTGGCTTTGACTTGATTATGTTGGAGTTGTCTTCGGATCTTCTTGTACTTGTGACTATTTTCTGTCTTTTTTCCTGATGGGACAAGATCATTCAATGATCGTCCCATCAACATTTGTGCAGGAGAGTATTCCATGCCAGTGATTGGCGTGTTTCTGTACAGGAGCAGTGCTGCGTTTGGATCTGTTGCCTTCTTCAAGATATCTTTCATAATCTTCACAAATCTTTCTGCCTGTCCATTGGACTTGGGATATCTTGGGCTTGAGGTGACTATTTTAAAGTTCCACGACTCGGCGAACTTGGTCATTTCCAGACTACCAAAGGGATTGTTGTCAGCTATCAGTATCTCAGGGACTCCGTGCCTGGTAAATATTGGCTTGAGCCCTCTGATGACAGAAAATGCCGTTTTTCCGTCCAGCTGTGTGATTTCTGGATACTTTGAGAAGTAGTCGACCACAATTAAATAGTCTTTCCCTCCATAGTGGAAAATGTCTGTTCCCAGTTTCTTCCACGGAGCCTCAGGTACTGGGTGTGGTATCAGTGGCTCTTTGATGTTGTTGCAGCGATGCTGGGCACATGTCTGACATTTCTTGATGTAACCTTCAATGTCTTGAGAAAGGTTTGGCCAGAAAATGCTTTGACGAGCTCTTGTCTTTGTCTTTTCTAGGCCGAAATGTCCTGAGTGAAGCTTTTCCAGTACCTCACCCCTCATTGAGAACGGAATAATAAGTCTCTGTTCATAAAACAGCACACCATTCTCCTCATGAATTCCATGTTGCAGACTTTTGTATTTTTTCATCGCTGCACTGTCATTCTTCTGAGAAGGTAACCATCTGTCTGTGTGCACATACTGTCACGATTAAGGAAGAGGGGGTAAACTTAGTAGGGGAGAAGGGGAGTTTAAAGTTGCTGAAGAGCATGAAAGTTTACTATCACGAGGAAGGTCGGTGGCCTTGTGCACCACGAGTCTAGAGGGGGTGAGCTTAGCAGGGGAAAACACGGTTTTTAACATTTGACGAGCGTGAAAAGATACACACGACTCGCTTTAAATTAGTCGCGTGTGCAAAAACCTCGGGAGTATAAATGGAGGAAAAGCTCGACACACGGGGTTCCCAAAATTATTCATTCCAAGAGGAAGACGCAGAAAGTATCGGTCCGGGCGACAAGTGGAAGGTCGTGCCATGGGGACCAGAAGTGTTAGGTGTGTGAGGGGTCCATGATGTTCACATTTATTTCCCAATAAGAAGAATTTATCGGTCCGGGCGACAAGTGAAAGGTCGTGCCATGGGGACCAGAAGTTAAGGAGTCCTGATGACGGGATGGGAACCCTTCAGGAGCTCGTGATTTGCAATGGCGGGTGTGAACCGTCTGTGTGCTATGTGTTTGCAGAAGTTGAGGAGTCCTGATGACGGGATGGGAACCCTTCAGGAGCTCGTGATCTACGACGGCGGGTGTGAACTGTGATTTCTTGTTTGTGTGAAGCCAGGGGCGTCTGTTTCCCCTTTTATCGTTGAAGCTAGAGATCTAGGAAGGATCGTTTGAACTCTGGAGACGTGAAACTGCATCAACGAGGAGAGCAGCTGTTGACAGAGACTATTGAGTATACGTAATTAAGTTTATGGACAAAGGGGTTAGATCTAGATGTGAGTTGGGGAGTAGAGAGTAGCCATGATCCCCAAGAGTGAATTTCAACTATCTCTGTTTTTATGATTGTATGTTTGATTATCATGAATTGAATGTTTTGACATAAGTTTTGTCATGCATTTAGAATTAAATATCGTTTAATTTAAATCTCACTCCATGTGTCCGTTGATCGCTGGTCTGCTTGCTTGGCTTGTTAGCTGGGTTTGAAAGGTAAAGAAGTTAAGTGCACACATAGAAGTAGGAAGTACATAGAAGAGTAAGCACGGGGATCCGGTATTCGTCAATGCGGGGGCCGCCATCTTGGTGCCAGTGTAGGGCAAGTGGGTGATCCCACTGCGCCGTGAACCGAGCGAGCAGTCACCTACACTAGCAATAGTAGCAGTAGCACAAGGGGAGGGGGAAATGGAAAGGCATGGCAATGAAACCGACTGAACGATAAAATTCATAGGGATCTGAGTTCTTACTATCCTCATGGAATAATTTCTAAACAATGATAACCTGATCCTTCGTTCTAGATCTAGATCGATTGGAAAGCTACCCCCGCCCTAACCGCTTTCTCTCTCTTTCTCAATCTCTCTTGTCTGCACCCAAAAGTAGAATAATTGATAGACTTCGGAGATGAAATAATTCTAAAATATACCCAGATACTAATAATTTACCCAGGATTTAGAATACCCTTTCATTACCTGTATATATGTGCTATAACAACAATGGACGCATGATTTCAGTTTAGGAAAAGGTGGGGTACTGAAGTGGATTGCAACCACTTTCATAGCCCACACTATCGATGATAAGAGTGATTATTACGGTGTCTTCGATGGTATTTAAGATCATGACATTAAAAAACAAACAATTACAAGTAATCACCACAAAAGCTGAAATTGTTCACTCTTTTAAAAACGATAATTTTGTCTGCTGTAGTAAAAGCACGGACTAAGTTGTAGTGTACTTGAGTCATTAGACTAATCAGCCCACCAAATAGGGTGCCATTAATGCAATTTTAAAAAAAAGGAATGTTGAGGATTATTATCTCAACCAGATAGGAAATTTCACACCAAGAAACAGACCAATAGATCAAGTACAACCGAAGATTTACCAAATTAACCCTTTTGACAGAATTGACACACACACACACAAATTAAACAACTTTATCAAGTATCTCTTCACCAAGACAAGACAGCTTTAATGCAAATTCATTATTCACTGATACTATTTTCAACTCTGCGCCTCTTCCCTCATAATCACTCTTGTGCCCCCTGTCAGCATTATAAAAAATTTTGGAAATCAGTCACAGAAAATTAATACTCTCTTTTAAGTCTGCCATTAAATCCCAGTTCCAGTCATACAGAGTTCACCCTTAAGTTTTCTTCCAGAAATTGAAATAGCATGTTTTTCCTTTTTTAAAGATGATAATGAGAGAGAAATTTCAAATGTTTGTTACTGTTATTGATGTCATCATTTTTTAGTTTCTGTTAATATTTACATGGCACATGATTGTTTGTTGTAAAAATAAAAATGTTTCATAACATCTTGATTATAGGCTATTTGAATGTAAGGGGAGGTTTGATTGTCTATAAACAACCAATCACTTGAAATACATTTAAAAAAAACACTTTTGATATCTGAAATAATTACTTATTTTATCATGAGGAACTTATAGCTGTTTTCTACTACAAGGTACAAGCTGCTGTACAATTCATAAGATTTCAGCGTCCAACAATGGTGGAGTTGGACCACTCTTTTATTCAGGGTACCAATGTTCATAAAAAGCTTAGGTACATTGTCCATCATGTTGAGCGTTAAATCTTTCCCATAGAGTTCTTTGCATCCCGACCACACAGTCAAGAATATCCTGAGTCCAAATTTATTCATATTATATAATTATGCCTACCCGTTATCCTTTCAGAAAAGAACCAGGAAATTTGTAGAGAACTGGATAGATGTAATATTACATGTATTACAGTAAACAAGTAACAATGATCAATGATGCATAGCAATGACCAAGGTGGAGGTGTGAGCTGACAAGTGCAGTCTGCTAGAGGAAAGAAGAATGCCACCACTTCAGGAGCTACATCATCTGATTTAGATCTAGCACAGTAGCAATTAAAATCAAACTACACTGATGCAAGTGGTGAAAGGACGCATGAAACTACATGTATTCAATGGGAGTGGATACAAAGACTTATTACAGAAAACAATTAACAATGATCAATGATGCATGAGCAAACATGGGAGTGTGACCTGACATGCGGTCTGCTAGGGTAAAGAACGCTAGACACGCCTCTTCTAGATTAAGATCTTACTATCAAACTCATAACTACGCTGGTGCAAGTAATGAAAAGAGACACGAAACCATCATAATATGAGACTGGGTGTATACGATATAGGCCCTAACTTACTAAGGCAACAGAAACAAACGACCTGGCAGTGACTTCTGCTAGGGTAAAGAACGCTAATTAACCACATCCAAAACGCAAAATCAAACTTAAAACTGTCACTAAAGATTGTAAGAGCTGGTGAAATAATTCTAGCGCTAGTAGAGATGCAGCAGTGAAAATAAACATAAACAAAATTAGCAGTGACTCGACGAGCGTACTTCGCTTGTTTACATTTGGCGCTTCCCGTTCCTACGTTATGCCCTACATCGACAGAAAATGGTGGCGCCCGCGGAGTATTGAAGTTTTCTCTGCTGAAGAGCTTAGCGTTACTCTTCTATGTACTTCTTACTTCTATGAGTGCACATCACACACGTGGTCGTGACAATCTTCACGCACGTGATCGTGACAATACTTCAATATCTTGGACAGAGTTTCGTCTTGACTCGTTTCTTGTCTGACTCTATCAATCACGTCACCAGATGCCGCTGATGCGGTTGCACTTAATACTCTTAGTGTCTGCTCTGCACTTTCTTCTGCCTTGCTGCTTTCATGTGCCGTAACAGGGAAAGCTCTGCTCAGTGTGTCTGCGACAAACATTTGTGAACCAGGTTGGTATTTGACCTCAAGGTTGTACCGTAGTAATTTCAGCATCATGAGTTGTAGTCGTGGAGAAGCCTTGTGTAGTGGCTTTTTAACAATCACCTGCAACGGTTTGTGATCACTGATGATTTCTACTTGCTGTCCATAGATGTACTGGTGGAAACGCTCCGCAGCAAAAACTATAGCAAGCATTTCCTTCTCTATCTGCACATAGTTCTTTTCAGTTTCCGTGAGTGACCTCGATGCAAATGCGATGGGCTGGTTGTCTTGCAAAAGACCTGCTCCCAGACCTTCTGATGATGCATCACATTGGATTGTGGTTTTCTTCTTCGCGTCATACAGCTTGAGAACTGGATCTCGGCATAATGTCTCTTTGATCATCTTTAAGGCATTGTCTTGTTCGTGTCCCCACTGCCATTGAGCATTTTTTTTAATCAGGTTTCTGAGAGGACTTGTTAAGTGAGACATGTTTGGGATAAATGGTGCAAGAAAATTGGTCATCCCAAGCAACCTTTGAACTTCTTTGGCGTTGGCATGTCTTGAATTGCCTGGATTTTCTCAGGATCTGGTTGAATTCCCTTTGCTGATATCAGGCGACCCATGTACTTCACTTGTGTCTTCTTAAGTTGTACTTTCTTGGGGTTGAACTTTACACCTTTTTCTCTAGCTCTCTGGATCACTTGCTTGAGAATGTTGTCATGCTCCTCTTCAGTGGACGCTGCTATCAGAGTATCGTCTGAAAGACAAAAAACACCATTGATGTCCCCAAACGTTTCATGAGTTCTCTGCTGTAGTATCTCTGATGCGCTGCTGATACCGAATGGACAACGTAGGAATCTGAACCTCCCAAATGTTGTGTTAAATGTAGTCAAGTATGAGCTCTTTTGGTCCAGTTTTATCTGCCAGTACGAGTCCTTTTGATCGAGGATACTGAAAAACTTCTTTCCTCCTAGACTTACTGAGATCTGTTCAAATGTCGGTATTTCAAACTGTTCTCTTTGAATGTACTCATTCAGCTCCTTGGGATCTAGGCACAATCTTAGGCTGCCGTCTCCTTTCTGGGCGATAACAAGGCTATTTACCCAGTCAGTAGGTTCTTCTACTGGACAAATGATTCCTGACGCCACCATGTCGTCAAGCTTTGCCTTCAACTGCTGGTGCAGTGCAGGTGGTACTCGTCTTGGATGGTGAATTACGGGAACTGCATCGTTTCGCAGAGTGATGTGATATGTCTTTTCATAGGATCCCAATCCTTCGAATACATCACTGTTTTCACTTATGAGTGTTTCTTTGGTGATGGTACTTTTCTGGATGCTCACTGTTTCACAACACTTGTCTGGTGGTGAAATCAGTTTCAGTGACATAGTTGCCTTGAGGCCCAGAACTGCATAGCTGTCCCCGGTGGTGACATAGACTTTGTCACTTAATATGCTGTTGCAGCCAACTGTCATTTTTGTTTCCGCAACACCTTCAATAGGAATATCTGTGTTTCCAAAGGCCTTCAGGTTGACTTTGGTATTTTTTAGAGGACCACCTTTGATCTCATTCCATGTTTTCAATGGTATGACATTGACCTCCGCTCCAGTATCAACCTTCATAGATACTTGGTGTCCATTTATTTCTACATTTTCAAACCATGCATCTGGGTTCTTGTCTGTGGAGTACTTCGTTGTTTTGAGTGTCCCAAGCCAGAATGTTTCTTGAGGATCATCTTCTTCTAGGGTATGAACATGTCTTGGCTTTGTGTTTCTACTGTAACAACATTTGGCGAAGTGGTTCACATTTCCACATTTGTTACATTTTTTTCCGTACGCCGGACAGGATTTTGGTGGATGACTCGTTCCACACTGGCGACATGTCTTTCTGCTGTGGTTTGGGGCCCATTTCTTGTCTGGTTTGTTGACTGGAGGCTTGGATGTTGTTTTTAGTTTGTCGCCCCATGGCCTATTTTTTTTGACTGCGTCAATAGGTTTGGTGCCTTGGTCCATGGTTTGCAGTTGAACAACCGTCTGCTCCTCGGCATGGGCCAGACTGATTGCTTTCTCCAAGGTGAGAGTATTATCTCTCAGCATTCTTTGTTTCAGCTGTTGAGATTGTATTCCGCATACCACTCGATCTCTCACAAGGCTGTTGGATAGCTCTCCAAACTCACAGCTAATGCTGAGCTTCTTAAGGTCAGTGACAAAGGCATCCACCTTCTCCCCTGGTTGCTGTGACCTATTGAAGAATATATATCTTTCGTAGACTACGTTTCGTCTTGGCTCACAGTACTCTTGAAATGTCTGCAGAATTATATCTGGGTTTTTGCTGTCTTCTACGGACAGGTGAAACGTGTTGAACACCTCTAGACCTGCGTCACCGATCAAGTGAAGAAGAGTTGCCGACTGCTGTTCTTTCGACTTTCTGTCTCTCTCAGTAGCCATCATGTATAGGTTGTATTTCTGTTTCCATTTTCTGAAATTTTCCCCTGCATTTCCCTCAAAAGATAAGGGTGGAGGAGGAAGAAAAACTTCTGACATGGCTCTGTAACTAGATCTAGGCCTTGACTGTTTTTTCCTTTTTTTTTTTTTTCAGTCAAGATCCTCGTGGTCTGTTGTATTTCTAGATCTATCTAGATTCTTATTGTCTAGATTTCTAGATCTATCTTGACTTGCTAGAGTCTAGAGTTGCTTTCACACTGTATTACCCGTTTGAAATCTTCTGACACCATGTTCTGGAACCACTATTTCGACTGTGGGTAGGGTTGTTTGAACGCAGGATAACACAACAATCAACAGACTCGTTCGGCCATGTTGCTCAACATTTATTAACGGCCTGACTGCTATCTCAGCAGTGTGCAATAATCGGAATCGTACAAAGTAATCATCATATCTATTAGTATCGATATACTTAAACCCTTTGATGTACATATCATGACATTGCCCACATCCGCGGTGGTTGGCCATCCAACCACCATAGCTACCTCCCACAGTTACACAATCTTGCAGTCATACTGAAACTAAGAGGCAAGCCTAGCAAAGGCCAGAATTTTACCACTCTGTACACAGAGACTGACCCCCAGAAAATTATTTAATGATTTTTTAAATCAAAATTGTAATTTTCTCTCCAGTTTGATGACTCTTCCATAAGCAGTTCAAATCTAGCAAACCCGCACACGAGAAAACATTCCCGCAAATCTTGAAAAAAACTAGCCCAATTCCGCAATTTCCCGCCCAATCTGGGAACACTGCACTATAGGCCTAGCCTGTACATGTATGCATTCACATGTCATTAGTTGTGTTGTGTACCTGGGTTTCCTTCTTTAATTCATAATGCAGTACAATAAGGCGTAATAGGAATACAAATTGTTTTCATTGTAATTGGGAGTCCCATGTGCCTTCTCACATTCTCGCCTTCTACATTAAACCAAACTGTGCAGTCAACTATTAGTAGATAGTCCAAACTCTCATATGGTGTGATGTTTGATGCAAGGAGACATGCTGTGCACATGTATGTAAAAGCCAGGGATCTATAGTATATGGGCCCATAAGAGAAATTTGGGACAGTTTCATCAAACCACTAATGTATAGGTACATGTTTGGCCCAACGCTCACCGTCAACAAGCAGCTCATACCATGCCGTTTAAACCTGACATAAACAGCACACAACTGTTTTGAATTGGTGATCCAGAAACAGCGTGATCTCCTTATTGTGAAGCCTTATCTTGGAATGCTCATTTAGAAAGTAGGAAATCAGTCTGGGTAGGAACATTGCATTTGAACTCACGATTCCCTTTGCAAAAACAGTTGGAAATATTGCTCTGAGTATTTTATTTTACTCATTTGATCCTTGGAGAGCATTTCTTGAAGTTGGGAAAAAACACTTGTGAACAGAGTACATGGAACAAGTTTTTCCTTCTGGCTGAATTCACCAGCAAGATTGCATCCACTAAAGGAGAACCACTCCTGGCTTTCCAAAAAAGATTGGATCAAAAAAAAATGTTATCCTCTAATATCATGCATAGAGATGCTGCCATTGCAGATTAAAAAATTTCGAAATCAGAAATTGTTTTATGCTACAATCAAATCAAAGTGAGAATAAACAAACTGGAACGACTTGCACATACTGCCAGCACAAAGTGGAAGACGAGAAGATGGTCTAGGATTGTGTTCTACATGTGTAAAGTACAGTCGACATTGCTTAAGATGATGTCCAGGGGACATAAAATTAAAAATCTTACTATCCGTTAAATCATCTTAAGCATTAATAAGTTATCTACCTTGGATAAACTATGTTGGTAAATGATGGAAGCAGTATTGTTATGTAGGTGACCCTTGGTTGTTTTTTTCTAATGAGGGGGTATTTTTTGTGTGTAGGCCAACGTGTTATAGGGTGTGTGAGTGGATATTGTTTAAAAAAAAAATATTCACCCAAAGCGATGGTGTCTGAACATTTCTAAGGAAAATGTTCTGTTTCCATTGTAACCAAGAGGCAAAAATTAGCACGCAATATTACCTGTCAGTCGACTTAACATTATGTTGTTATATGACTGTCAGCATGCAAGATACGCCAACCAAACAAACATGGCTTGCATTTTCCTGTATTATTTATATAAATGTGAATAATAATAATAATAATAATAATAATGTATAGCATTTATATAGCGCATATCCATTTAAAATGCTCTATGCGCTTTACAGAAACAACATGTCAACCACAGAGCAGAATGCAGCTGCCTGCGAAGCGCTCAACATACTGCACTGCTTCTTTCTCTCTCCCTGTCTCGCTCACTCTCTCTCTCTCTCTCTCTATCTCAGAGCAAATTGTAACGCAGCCTGTTAGGCGCAGTTCACAACTCACAACAGTTCACAACTCACAGCAGTTCACAACTCACATCAGTTCACACAACACACAACTCACATCAGTTCACACAACACACAACTCACATCAGTTCACACAACACACAACTCAAATAATATTTGAATATTTATTAATAACAAATATATTTAATAATGAATAATAAATTCTGGCGGGGGCCGGGGGGTGGGGTGATATGGATAAATTTTAATCTATTAATTTCAATTTTCAATTTTGCCCGGGCAGCGGCCTTTCGGCCTGCTCTTTACGATTTACAACTGCCAAGGTATCTTTAACGTGCACACGGGCCCTCCGAATTTTTTCGTCCTTATCCGAGAAGACTAGGTACTCGATCCTACCCCCCAATAGGACCAGGGACTTGAAAATATGAGAAAAATCCAATTTCCAACATGCCTGCACTGCCCGGGTTTAGAACCCGGGACCCTTGGCATGAGAGGCGAGCACCTTGCCTCTAGACCACCTTGTCCATCATACAAGACTCTCCCGCTGGTCACAGTCGCATCATGTAGCACTGAGCCTAAACTAACACAATAAACATCGCCCATCTGCGGTGACCGAGTGAGCATGGTATTTGACACCTTCATAGGCTTGCTGGCGAGGACTGTCTTTGCCCCATGTCCCGTGAAAACGATTGAATCTCTATTGCGTAGTTGAAAAAAAAAAGTTAAAAAAATTGTGGCCACGCGTGTTACGGTACATCCACGTGGATAAACCTTTGCTTTTTCTCTCTATCGTAACCTCCGCTCTCAATGCCCGACCTGAGTAAAATCAGTGGTCCTATGAATTTTACGATATCTGATGCATCATTTACTATTATAATGCATTGTCGAGCCACCTGATGAATAACACATGGCAACATATTTGAGATCGCATGAGTAAAATCCTACACTCGTGCCAGTCATGGACAAAGCGACCACATCCAGTCGTACACATGGCGCCTCGGGTGCATGCTGGGTACATGACATAACAGGTGTAAACAAGGCGAGGCAGACAAAGAGCAATAGCGAAACGACGATTACGAAAGATGACAGCGTGTATTTTGACCATGACACGGTTTAGGAAAATCATACTAAGCATTTTGTTTTCCTCTTTGGGACTTCAAAATGAGATCACGCAAAGAGTAAAAACGGATAGAAAGATGTCATACTATGCGTTTTTTTCCCACGGAAATGAGGCATTGGGGAATGGATAAAAGAAAAACATCATACAAAAAGAAGATCATTTTAAGTGGAGTCGACTGTAATAATGTTGCCTCAGCAGCAGCCATTCGGGAAATTTTTCCTAATGACTTAAGGTCAGCAACTGGGAAACGCTCTGAGCTCCAGATTGCACTATATGCTAGTAAGAAGCGCCCAGTGCGAAGAAACATTACCTCGAAACTCAAAGAATGTGATTCAGGAATGTGTCATTTGCTTGGACATAAAGGCCTTCCAAAGATGCATTTGGCAATGGCTAATTCAAGCAAGTTCAGCTAGGAAATTTCACGATCATAGGAGGATCTTGGGGAAGGGGGCACAAAAGGAGAAAATGTTCAGACAGCCACTGGAGGAATGATAGAAAAACATTGTAATGCTGAAATAGGTGCCAGAATTACAATTTACAGACAACCTCTGTGTTCTTAATTGTACTGCAAATGTTGGATAATGGCTTTATTGTGTGTTTAGAAACTTCTGTGCATACAAAGAGACAAAAGTGAATCCACAAATTTCTTTTTGTAATGTTTTAATTTACAAATTCTTGTTGCAGTGCAGCATCTTTCTTCATATTTTGTCTTTGTTACTGTTACATGAGTTTTCGGTCAGCAGAAAACGATGTGGAAAATTATATTGCAATATATGCGTTAGAGGTGACTCACGATAGTAGACTTCATGGGGGAACAGTATATCGCTATATGACGAGTCTGGGTCAGATCTGACCCACAATAGTAGAATGCATGTAAACCAAAGCAGTGGTCAATTTGCTATTGACTCTTGACCACAAATGACCTGATGACCTTTTAACTCATTACACGTTAGGAGAATACACCAAGTTTCAGTAATCAGGTCCATGTGGTTGACTAATTACATAATTAAAACCACCTCTCTGGGTCAGTATGACCCACGATAGTCAATTAGGGCTAAACATCCTCACTTAGCTGAATCCAGAAAAAAATTAATGAAAATAAGCCTCTGTGTTCAATCCAGAGAGCTTTGCCCATAAAAGTAAAGTGATAAACAGCATCCTCTGCCAAATATTTTGCAATTCTTAGGATGTCAAAAGTTGCTTGCAGGAACAGACAGGACTTCAGAACCCTGTCAGCTTGCTTGTATCAAAGCAATGTTCAGAAATCTGTCTGTGCTGTCTCTTCGATGTATTAAAATGAGAAGCTTCAAGAAATATAACTTAATTTTTTATCTTAAAATTTTTTTTTCCCTTACTTAAGTTGGTACCCTGTATTTGGTCTACCTTTTGAGAATGGCTCATATATGATGTACATATATATAGTTTTAACATTTGGCAAACAGGCTTAGGAGAAATAAATTTTTCGGTCTGGGTGTGGACGATATTTTATGGTTGCTCAAGGGCCATAACTCAGTATTTGCTTTTGAAATTTGTTGTTGAAAGTTGATATTTGTAACTGAGCAATTTATAAGATAAATAAATGTGATTCAAAATAGTAAAATGCTCATTTCATTTTTTACAGGCTCTTGTTTTATTCAATAATTTCAGTATATCACCATCATTCCTGATCTTGAGAAAAATGTAACCATTTTACAATCCTTTGACCAATTCCATTGAGATTTTCTCAAAACCTTAGACCAATAGGGAGTCCCTGATTTCAACTACCAGTAACTCAGTCAAAATATTGCCACATATTGATGAAACTGGTGTAAAATGAAAGGGGGACAAATAGGGATTCCCTAATATCAACTACCAATAAGTCAAAATATTGCCACATATTGATGAAACTGGTGTAAAATGAAAGGGGACAAACACCACTCTTAAGAGGTATCAATAAATCAGAATACCCAAAACATATGTATACTTTTAGACCAAATTGTTGCAATAAGTCACATATTGGTATATGGTAGTGTTAATGTTGTGCATAGACCAATCATATATTACATGTATTACCAGTAGAGTTCTCTCACAAGAGTAGATTCGACTATAATTTAGGTCGGTCCTAAAATCCGGATCAGGAATGCCGAGTGCTTTTACTCAACACTGTGTAAGTAAATTTGATAAATTTTTATTGGCAAAAGTGTAACTTTTGTCCCCTAATATGAACTGAAGATGCATTTGGCAATGGCTAATTCAAGCACTTTCAGGTTTGTCTTTCACACATTTGAATTATGTTTGCTTTTTGGAGTTGTACTAGTTATGAAAACATCAGAATGTCAGGTCAGATTTTTTATTTTAACTATGAGCCCTGACACTGACAAGAGAACTGCTGCCGTCAAAGTTTTCGTTGTTTTAACTGACCTATTGACAACTTTCATCCACAGTGTCAACCAGAGGTGCAGTGGAAGGTAGTTCTGCCTAGCCAAGAACTGAGAGAAGCAGCAATTTTTCTGGGCACTCAAGGGATGAGCCAGGTGTTAGAAGAATGGCTGCACGAAACAGTCCTTCAGGATCTTAACAAAAGAGTGTCACCAACATTTTGGAAGTTCTTCAGTGACATAAGTAATGTCAGTGGTGACTCAGAATTTAATGCCATGTCATTCTCAGATGCCTTCAGCTACCTTTATGGTAGGTTTTCCTTAATACATGTCATAAGTCAGACTGACTTGTTGCCATTTATTGTCAGATGCATCAAGACCTTTCACTCTGTGTTCTGTATACCTTCCACGGCCTAAGTATTCCTTTCCCTAAAACCGACCTTATAGATCTCATAGAACAACTCCCTCCTGCATATATTATAATGACAGATTTTAATTCACACCGTCCCGTCTGGGGCAGCTCGATGGCCAAGCCCATCGGTAAGGTTGTGGAGAAGCTCCTTTTGGAGAGAGACATTTTATTTCTAAATGACAAAATCCCAACTTACCTTCATCGATCGACAGGCAGCCTAACCAATCTAGGCCGCACATTAGTCCATCCGACACTCAGATTACTCGTGGTCTGTCTTGAACAACCTTCATGAATCGGACCATTTCCCAGTCTGTCTCTCCCCCAACCAACCACAGCCAGGAGTCCAGTCGACCCGGTGGAACCTTGCCCGAGCCGACTGGACAGTTTGACCTAAAAGCAAGCAGTCAATTACTATGAAGTCAGTGGACGCAGTCGAGCAGTTCCAGGAGTTACTCCTGGAGATTGCTCAAACTGTATCCTCAAGGCCTCTGTGGTTTCACGTAAAGACAAACCCTGGTTCATGGAGGACTGCAAACAGGCCATTGAGGCCTGCGAAACAGTCTTCCATGAACTTGAACGCAAACCAAACTCCTAGAGCATGACGAAATTTAAACAGGAAAGAGTGAAAGCCCATAGGATGATCAGGGAAAGCAAGAGAAACTCATGGAGAAACGTTATATCCCAGATCAATAGCCACACCCCACTTAAAAAAATTTGGGAAATGATCAAGAAAAGTAGAGACTCTGCTGCCTCCTCAGTTATTATTAGACAGCTCAAAAAACGGGATGGCTCTCTCGCAAAAGAGGAAAGTAATGCCGCAAACGAATTAGCTTCATCGTTTGCATCTAACTCTTTCAACAATCATTACTTGGCCCCCTTCCAAAATTTCTAAAAACAAAGCTGAAAAG
Source organism: Onchidella celtica (assembly GCA_963931925.1). Lineage (NCBI taxonomy): Eukaryota > Metazoa > Mollusca > Gastropoda > Systellommatophora > Onchidiidae > Onchidella > Onchidella celtica. The sequence continues at coordinate 23,801,613 of OZ007577.1, forward strand.
ACACCACTTGATTTCTTAACCCTAGATTTTTTCCCCTACAACAGGACTTTTACAACAGAAGAACTGACATCTCGTCTGAGCGAGGCCAGTCACACAGCACCTGCACCCACCAGATACATATTGAATTCTAAAACACCTACCCCCAATTTCACTCTCCTATTTACTACCTATTCAACCAAATCAGGACCTCCGGAGCTTTTCCTTCATCCTGGAGGAAGGCTAACATTGCCCATCCCAAAACCTGGCAAAGATCACCTGGATCCCAAAAATTACCACCCCATAGCTCTCACCAGCTGCCTTTGCACCCTGATGGAGCGAATGATAACAAATGTCTCAATTGGATACTGGAAAGCAGCCAGTCCCTCTCCCCTTTTCAATGCCGATTCTGTGCAAGGTGATCCATGATGAACCATCCTATTCATCTGGAAACCTTCATCCAAGATGCCTTTGCTTCTAAGCAGCATGTAGTTGCGGTTTTCTTTGACCTGGAAAAAGCCTTCAACACGACCTGGAGGCACGGTCATGGACTTGGGCTAAGGGGCAACCTACCGGTCTTTGTCCGAATTTCCTTACTGACCATTCCTTCAAGGCGGAGGTGAACTCCACCCTTTCTGATCCATTTGCTCAAGAGCAGGGAGTGCCCCAGGGCTCAATTCTATCTCCCACCCTATTTAATATGAAAATAAATTCAATTACTGAAATGCCTTTACAAAACGTTGACTACTCCTTGTACGTAGACGACTTTCTCGTCTGCTACAGGGGCTCCCCTGGGAGATGGAATAGAGCAGAAACTGTAACTACAACTCAACACCATCCAGAGATGGGCAGATACAAACGGCTTTAAATTTTCCCCCCAGAAAACTGCCGCCGTCCACTTAAATGATAAAAGGAAATTTCACAGAGGCCTGGACCTCTTCCTTCACAGAAATCAACAAATTCCTTTGAAGGGCGAGGCCAAATTCCTAGGATTTATATTTGACAAAAAATTAACTTTTGTCCCTCATGTAAAAGACCTTAAATTCTTCTGTCCAAAAGTTCTTAACATGCTAAAGACTATCTCAGGAACTGAGTGGGGTGCTGATCGAGTCACCATGCTACAACTCTATCGCTTCCTGATCAGATCCAAACTAGATTACGGTTGCATCGTTCATGGATCAACTCAACTGTCATGCCTGAAAATGCTAGACCTGTGCACTACCAAGGGCTACGTCTTGCTCTAGGTGCCTTCCGCACCTCTCCAGTCGAAAGTCTATATGTGGAGCCAAACGAAGCATTCCTGTCCCGACAGAAGAGACAAACTCTCTCTTCAGTACGGATTAAAATTGTCTTCTCACCCAGACAATCCCGCTTACAATTTAGTTTTCGATCAAAGATACATTCAAAATTTTGAATCTTTTCAAGGTGTCACCCTTCCTTTTTGCCTTCGGATCCAGCAAATACCGAAATTGGACTGTATGAGGTGGAGAATGAGCCGTTTCCTGCTATCCTACCATGGCTAACACATAAAGCAAACATTATTTTAGATCTCACGGCATGTCCCAAGAATAACACCATGCCAGAAATTTACAAGCAGATGTTTGGAGAGGTGGTCAGTAAACACCCTAAACCCAGGCCTCTCTGCACAGACGGCTCTAAAGACCAGGACTCGGTAGGAGCTGCTTCATTCTCAAGTGCAGATGGCAAAACCAAATGCCTCAGCCTCAACCCCAAAGCGTCCATCTTTACCACTGAGGTTCAAGCAATCAACTTGGCCTGAAATCTTATATCCCATTCCTAACCAGGATGCTTCATTATCTTTTCTGACTCGCTGTCCTGCCTCCAGGCTTTAAAAACCCAAATATGAAGACCCATGAGATCAATAACCTATTTCAACGTCTTCATACACTGTCCAACAGGAAATATAAAATTGTTCTCTGTTGGGTCCCTGGACACACTGGCATGAAGGGTAATGAAACAGTAGACAAGCTGGCCAAAGAAACATTGAAACGTCCACCACAACACCTAAAAATACCACACACTGACTTTAAACCCGCTATTAATAACTTCATTAAATCGAGATGGCAGGAAAGATGGGATCAACAGACATCAAATAAATTACACTCTGTCCAAGATCAACTTGGACAGTGGATTCATGCCTCACAACAAAATCGGAGAGATGAAATTGTCCTTAGTAGACTCCATCTGGGTCATACCCACCTCACACACTGACTTTTGCCGGGGGGGGGGGGGGGGGAGGGGGAGATGCCCCTGAATGTGTGGCATGCATTTGCCAACTATCAGTAAAACAGATTTTAACTGAAAGTGTAGACTTCGTGCATATATTTTTACTATGCCTGCAGTTCCATGCAAGAACTACTTTCTGACGTAAACCCTCAGTGCATCTTGTCATTTCTGAAAGAGGCCAAACTCTACAAGGTGATTTAACAGTCTTTTATTATATTTACAAAATTCGTAGACATACTTTTCAGCATGGGCCTTTTCCCGTTAGCTTTTTATTATGGGCCTTTTCCCATTAGATCTTTGACTTCACTTGTGTCTGATCTTACACATAGGGAATTGAGAGCTGAAAGCTAGCTCAAAGAGAGAGCATGAAAAAACCGTGAGAGGCGCAAAGTGGACGTTATCATGCCGAAACTCAAAACTCAAACTTTAGAATCAGATAGTCCAAATTGCCCGCTTAAAGGATGAACCTCAATTTTGGCATAATTTTAGGGGAACGTTACAAGGCTATTAAGTAAAATTGTACATATTTATTATCCTATATCAAAAAAAAGTGCAATTCTTCCTCTGTTGAAATATACTATCTTTTATATTGTTTAATGTGTGTAGCTGTGTCTTTCTATTGCCCGAGCAGGACATAGTCTTGCCATGTTTGTTCAGAGCTGCGCATACCGATTTGACAATGTCATGCCGATATAGGGCATGCGTTTATTTTTCTCACAAAGAAAGCCAAATAAATCAGGTTTAATTCAATGTACTTTTCATTGTGTTTTGAGTTGAAATTTCTTTGAAAATCATTAGTTGAAAAGTTTGTTTGACCGAGAAACTGGTGGAAACATTAATAGACCAAGATCAAAATTATAAGTAAATGAACCTCAGCCTTTATACTACAAGGGTATGCCAAAATCAAACATGGAGCATGTTGTGGCACGAAACATGGACTGTTTCTATAGACAAAATGTTATTTTTTTTAAAAACACAGAAAATTTGTTGGGCTGCAGCAAGGCTGGAACCTGCAGCTAAGTACTCGTACATGTATTTGTATAATGTTTTACAGATTTTTTATTTTGTTGAATTTTCTATGCTGTTAAATTTTTTATCCTAATGGAGATCCATTAATTGAAAGCTTGATTTGTCTTTCCTTTTCCTTTGCGTTTTATTGTATGGTTTCTGTATTATTTCTTATGGGAAACTTAGTTTCAACTTTTACTTTTATTCCTTTTTGCCATATTTTGCCGCCCGTTTTTATAGACCCACCCTATGCTTGATTTCGCTACCTTTGTCCGAGGTTCAATGATGAGTCAGTGGCGGAATACATTGTTGATGCCCTTTCCAATTTGAAGAGAAAGAACATTATTTTTATCTCAATGTAAGGATTCATAAGAAATTGTATTTATGTCCCACGGTGCATGCAGCATTTCAGTAGTGTAGCATTCGCTGGGTATTTAGACAGGATAGGGTTAATGTTATAAAAATTTGAGGATGACATGGTCTACGCCTACATCATCACTTAAACTGTCATTATCATTGTAGACTCTAAATCCAGAGGCGATGTTCAAACATTGCAAGAGATACACATGAACTCTATTATGAGGGGGAGGGGTAAAAAAGTAATGCAATTTGTTTCATCGCTAGAATAGAAATTAACACAATAACAAGTATCCTACCTCAAATTGAAACCATACATTAGAGGATCAGGTCCCTACTTCTCAACATAGTTTCCACTTCTGTCGATAGCCCCTGTCCACCTTTTAGAAAGGCCACATGTGCCAGCTTCGTAAAACTGAACAGGCTGATCTCTGAGCCAACTTTTAACGGCAGTCTTGACTCCTCCGTCATTTTCATAGCGACGACCTCTCAGGGCTTCTTTCTTGGGACCGAAAAGATGAAAGTCTGACAGTACCAAATCAAGAGAATAAGATGGGTGTGGCAGTGTTGTCCACCCAGACGAGGTAATTGCCTCCCTTGTCATGATACTCATGTGAGGACAGGTATTGTAATGATGAAAAAGAACTTTGTCCATTTCCAAATTGGACCTCGCTCGTCAAATAGTTGCTTTCAGTCATTATAGTGTCTCAGTGTATGCTTCAGAGTTTATAGTCACTCTTCATGGCAAAAAATCAGTGAGAATTACACCTTGAATGTCCCAAAATACAGTTGCCATGATTTTCCTGTCTTGAATTTTTTTGTCTCTGGGGACATTGGATGTCGCTGTTCCATAGATCGTTTTTTTCGATTCTAGTTATTCATAATAATGAACCCATGTCTCATCTCCAGTGACAAGCCTTCTAAAGAATGTGTGGTCTCTTTCACAAAGCTGCAAAAGCTCTTTGCATCAATTCACAATTTCAATCTTGTGATCAGCTATCAGTTGTCTTGGTACCCAACGGGCACAGACTTTGGAAAACCCAAGTGACCCGATGAGGTTATGAGCATTTCCATGGCTTACCTCTAGCATTGCTGCCAACTCATGATTTTCGCCTATCAGATCTGATTAAAGCTTCTGATTTTGCTTTGTTGGCAGTGTTGACACAGCTTGATGGGCGACCGGCACATTGTTTGTCAGATAAGTATGGAGATATAACTCTTCCTTGGCTTCAGAGTTATCGCTCAGATCTCAGGCCTGCCTCTATATAAACATTTTGCAGTCGCTTGGGGATGTTTTGGGGGGGGGGGGGGGGGGGGGTTCTCCCTCAGTAACAAGGAATTCAATCACTGCTCTTTGATTTTGACGGATTTCCAAGGGGGCAGCAATTTTGAAACAACCTCACTCACTCAAAAATGAAATGAAATGAAATAAAATTTTAACAATTCAACTCTGAGAGTACATGCACAAGTACCATTATGCCAAATATCAGCTCATCTGAATGATAAACTGTGTTCGGCAGGAAACATTGCATTACTTGTTGACTCCCCCACATACATTCCCTTTACACCTATTTCTATACATGTATTTTGGCATTTTTATGAGCAGAAAAGATTAGGTCTGATTATGACGGAAATGCTTGAAATCTAGTCCTTCAGGACTTGTTCATTGTTGCAAAGGAGAGAAGAAAAGTGCCAGCCCCTCTGTGAAATATGTAGGTATTCTCAGTTAAGAAACTGAACTTTAAAAAAATTCTGAAATGATACTCATGTCAGAATGCCTATATGAGGAGTTCACACTTTGACTCCTGATCTTTCATTTTCTCTTAAAAATTCAGGACTTGATTTTTGACTTGGCATTTTTTGTTTTGTTTTTAAAACGAACTCGTTGAATTATAGTTTTCATTTTGTTCTTTTCAAGTTGTGTTGATACAAAAACGTCATCCATTTCAGATGTTTACAGTAAACATTATCTGGTTGGACTGCAAAGACTTCACTGGTTGCAGTTACTAGCAGCCTCTGCACCAGCCACTGAACCCTGTGCAGTTGCTTCGGCTTTTACACCAGTCAAAACAGGCAAAACTTTCAATGCTGGAAAAGGGGTTAGATTTGGGGAAATGGAGAAGCCAAAAGGGCTGTCTGTGTCATTTGGTGGAATGAAGGCAGAAAAAAGTTGTAGAGCAGAGACAGGACATTTGAGTGTGACCTTTGAAAAAGGTAGTAAAGGAGACGAGAACATGGAAACTGAGACAGGACATTTGAGTGTGACCTTTGAAAAAGGTAGTAAAGGAGATGAGAACATGGAAACTGAGACAGTAGATGACAGTATAGATGGTGACAGTTTCATGTCAAAACATGCAGATAAACGGAAAATGACAGATATGGATGGCTCTTTTGTTCATGCCAAGGTTTCTCTAGAGCATGCGTTATTGTTAGGAAGTTCAACACATAGCGTCTCTTCCATGCAGTCAGGTCATGACCTAGATAGCTCAGAAAATAATCCAGTATTTTCTGCAGTATGTACTGAGGAAGATGATGAATTTGAGTCATTTATCCGCTCTCCTATTGGAGGCAACAAAAAACTGATGGCTTCCAGCAAAACCAAACCAACACCACAGCAGTTTTCAGATACTAGTGCCACTCCCAGTTGTTTACTAGACCTACAGTCCTCTGTCACTGGAAGTACTACATCAACACAACGTGGAGTTAGCCTCACATCCACACCAGGAACAGCCTTGAAATTGACACCAGACCCTGTTACCCCAGTCATACCCCTGGATGCTTCTGAGATCTCAATGAATACATCAATACAACAAGGCAACAGCATGCTCAGTCAGGCCACCCCATCCATTCATCAAGAGACGGCAATAATTGAAGCTGGTTCACCAGACATCCTGCCAGAACCCTCAGTAGTGTTTGGTGTCCCTGTTCAGTCAAGACCTGTTCCTGGTGGAACTGTGAGATGGCCAAGTAGCGACTACAATAAAGGCATGGGAAAAGCTCAGAACAAAGTATGTATTCTTGGTCAACATTTTCTGAGTCCCAAAAGTATTCCATTACATGTGGGAAAAAGTTCATGAATTTTCTGACTGATGCATTTGGTCAAGTACCAAAATGTCACAAAAATATTGTTTCACCACTGACATTGTGACAAAGATCAGCATTCTTATGTCATTTTGTCAAGGGGGCAACAATATGTGTTGGGACTGAAGTTACAAGTTTATGTCATGCCTAGCAGTTTTCAATATCTGTACAAATAAAAGCAAGTTGTGAGGCTTAAATGGAGAATTTCGAGGCGACCACAAAACCTAGAAACATGGGGTTTTCACTCACCTAACTTCCTGAAGAATAATGTAGTATGCAAAAGATACACGAAATTCTGTGTATTAAATTTGTGCTCAAGGAGGATAATTATCATTAATTACCTTTTCTGTGACACAAAGCGGCAAAGGATACATGAAATTATGTGTATTTAATTTGTGCTGAGCGAGGATAATTATCATTAATTACCTTTTCCTCGCCATGTTTTTATCCAGTTCACATTGAATCCAAATTGCCTTGAATCTCTTTAGACTCTGACTTGAAATTCTTTGAAGGACAGCGCACAGAGTCGAAGCCGTTTCAGCTAGGCATGGCTTGTTGCAACTTTAAAAGCGTAAAAACACAAATGAAGATGTTTACAGTAACGACATATTTTAATCAAGGAAATAAGTGAGATATTACTTGTCATGCTTTTATTCACCTTTTGGCAGGTCAAAACCGATTGCTTCATTGAAAGCTGTTTAGGTTTGGTAAAGTAAAATTTACTCAAGTCCAGAGGAATTGCTGTAACATTCTGAAGTATTTCCAAAGATACTAGAAACAATAAGATGAGACACTCCCTTTTTTGCACCTGTAAAAAATCATGCACACAGTTTTGCGCGCTGATCGGAGGCAGGTCCCATGGTGTAATGCATGAAAGAATGCTTGATGGAATATAAATTAATGATGAGGATTTGTTACAGTGCTACTGTGACTAAAAGAAAAAAAAGAAAGAAAAAATAGCCAGCTTTCCCACATCGATTGAAATTATAATTACAAAATAAATGACATCATTTAAGACCTACAGCGAGAGCTGAACAGTGAACAAAATCCAATATTTACCCTATTTAACTTCATAAAATACAGTATTGTTCATGACTTTCGTGCATTCGCCACTAGGTGATAGTGCGAAATCTATGCATGCTAAACGCACTAGCTGTCTCATCTTATAGTACAACAGTTAAACCGAAATCGGCGAGACCACGAGTTTGTTTTCGGTTTAGCGATAGGAGGCTTGATAAATGCCAGTTTCAGGAGAGGCAGCCCAAATCACTATCATAGCGGACAAATAATGTAAGCGCACAGGCTAAACAGACTCAACACATCCTCGCTTGCTCTGTGTTTTTGACTGAGAATGAGGGTGGGCGATTGACCAGGCCTAGGCACACTCAAAGCATGGACATGCAGATGAATGTGGACTAACTCTCAGAACAGGGAGACATGCGTGTGGACGGACAGCACAGAACCGCTGATCCCGTTACCGTTACCGTACCCGATGCCGTGAAATGCGCTGTCCGTGATAACTAGTGTTGTCTCTCTGATGTCACACATTTTACATGAAAGGTCACTCGGAATGCACCAAACGTAACGTCTGCTGCCATCTGATTTCGGACCCGTGAGTTTATGGGCCGCCCTCCCTCTCCCCCTATCCCTGTGGTGCTGCCGCTTCCATGTTGGCCTAACTACCGGGCAGAACGAAGCATGCTCTGCTCTTATTTTAGTGTGTGTGTGTGAGGTGGGGGGTATAGTGGGATGATACAGTGACTTGACTCTATGTATGGCAACAAATCACAGTGGACTGGCCACTGAATCCAGCAATTTTCTTTCCGGTTTAACAATAGGGTTATTTCGGTTTAGCGCTAGTTTGTTAACAAAGATAAAGAGGAAAAAAATCGGAGATTCTTATTTTCTTTCGGTTTAGCGCTAGTTTTGGTTTAGCCATTTTCGGTTTAACAGTTCTCCACTGTATTTAGTATCTTTGGTATTTCAAATGACAGTAAATATCAATTTGGGGGGGGGGGGGCTGCAGCTGAGGATGAATTTCATTATTTATGAAACCAGATAGCTAATATCACCCAGAAATAATAGGGACCATACAATGTGAAAAGAAACAGTGTAAACAGTATGACATTTGTTTATTGCTATGGTTACAACTGGATTTTTGCACATATATTTTACTTGCAAACAACTTTCTCAATTATTGACATTTTTCAGTCAAATTTTATATGGAATTTAATGAGTTGAATCGAAAGGTCTGTTCTGAGAGTTGTTGTTTTTTTTTTAGGTATAAGACATCTTTCAAAAAAGTAGAGCAGTGACCTTGTTTTGAAGATGAGTGTTAACAATATTCTAACCCTATGAGATTTGTATTTGTCATAACTTGACAAATTTAAAAAAAAAAAATTTTTTGAGCTGAAATTTGGACATTCTCCTTAAATATGCTACTTCTTCATAAACGTCGATGAGTGAGTGACCATTTACCGCCATTTTGGTTTTTTCTGATTGTGCGCTCATGGAGCCTGTCAGACCAGACCAAGATATAGCATTTCCTCAGTCTTTTTCTATTTGAGAGGTCTGGATCTGGCAGACCTTATAAAGTACGCGAGACTTGTATTTAGTACTTTTCCTCTATTTGAGATGTGGGTCTGGTATGTCCCACATGGTACAAATGGCAGTATGTTATTTTTGTTAAGCTGCTTGTAAACAGATACAATGATAATCCCTTTCTGATCTGGAAACTCCATTGTAGAGCAATATTTTGGAATCCTATGACATGACAGAGATGTTATAACTTGTTACAGAATCTATCCACTACCTACGTATGTGTAGGCGCCCGACAAAATGATCATGCATTTCGGTGGTATCATGAAATAGGTTATTCAAAGCCCTTTCATTTGTGAGTGTGCATGGGGAAAACCCGGCGTAAGTCGGCAGAGCTGATTTTGAGAAAAACGGCTTCCAAGTGAAAATATGGGTCCGACACAAACTTCCAACTTGGCTGTACTTTAGGGGACCGTGGCATGTTACAGGGTAAACTGTAGAGGAGCAGTGAACACTACTCACTATGATCTCTATAATGGCTTTGTAATTAGACTATGGTCTCCTAACAAGATCCAAAAACTTCCGACTTGGCTGTTGCTAGGGGACCGTGGCATGTTACAGGGTAAACTGTAGATGAGCAGTGAACACTACTCACTATGATCTCTGTAACTGCTTAGTTATTAGACTACGGTCTCCTAACAGCAATCACTCCAATATTACTTGGTCAATTAGCTATTGCCACTTATAGGATTAAATGCCGTTTTCTCAAAATCTTGTTTTAGGGGGGTCACTGACTTCAATTTATCAGAAATGTCTTGTCTTTTATTATATGTACAGAACTCAAAATGTCATGTTGCCGACTTAACGTCCCCACACAGTGCAACCATTTTAGACACAGTTTCGTCTCGATACCAGCTCTTGACCCCGATGAACTTGTCGTACGACAACCGGTAACGAGGGAATACCTCTTTCTCTTAATATTGCCGCCACAGTGCATCCGCCTCACTAACATTGTCGTCTCGCTGACGCCCCGATAGATGTTTTGTATCGAGAGCATTTTAGTGCAGCAGTAAAATTTGTTCCGATTGTCTCCCAGCTTTTGGTGTGGTGTGTACACAGACGAGTCAATCAAGGTCATACACTCAACACACATGATACAAGATGGAATCAACAAACGTAAATGAACTTCTGATTGCGGCTGTGCAAAGAAGGCAGCCCTTACGATAAAACTGAAGACAATTATTCTAACAGAGTATACATAAATAGACAATGGAAGGCAATTGGAGAGGAACTGGGCATTGATGGTAAGTTTATTTCACTTCGTACAGTATTGGATATATAAATCCCTATAATAATATCACAAACACACACCCGTACACGCATCTCTCTCTCTCTCTCTCTCTCTCTTTCTCTATCTCTCTCTCTCTCTCTCTCTCTCTCTCTCTCTCTCTCTCTCTCTCTCCCTCTCCCTCTCCCTCCCTCCCTCCCTCCCTCCCTCACACACATCCAAAATGTTCTCAAGCACCACCTTATATTAGTGAACTACTGATTGATTATTTGCCACCCAGAACATTAAGATCAACACAAAAAAAACCTGCTTACCATCCCTCACACTAACACAAAGAAATGTGGAGATAGAGCTTTCACCTTATTTGGTCCTCTAGTCTGGCATAACATTCTTTCAGACATAAAACATTCTACATCATTGGAGCTATTGCTATTCAAGAGCAGACTCAAAACACATCTTTACAGAAAGTACTTTGAATTATTAAAAAATTATAAATGTACATTATGTGCCTAGGGAATGCGTGTACGTATGAATATTGTATCCTCTTAATATTATGTGATTTGTATGCATGCTATAAATTGTTAAGCGCTTACTAGTAGAGCTGACTCAGCTGGGATTGGGTGCTTTTTAAAGTCATCTTTATTATTATTATTATATTATTATCCATGAATTCATTATCTCTCTATCCATCTTATCCGACAATCCATCTATCTTGCCATCAAAACAATCCAACAACCTCTTTGTCCCTCCTCTTTCATTGATTTGTTTATAGATAATTGTTCTGCCAAGAAACGGCCCCTTCTGTAGTAAAGTAATTCATTAGTTTCTCTCGAACCTGCATGCCGGTTTTTGTCGACCTGTTTCTTTGATTTTGAATGTTTTGGTAAGTCAAACGTCCTCTTGGCAAGGGTGATTGTGGTGCAGGTGTTTCGTTGGTACATACAATGAGCCTATCAGGTTCCTGAATAATAACAAAATTGTGTAGCACAGTGATGGCTTTTACAATATTTGTTGCTGCTGAAGGTTGTTCATCGATCTGGTGGAAAAGAATCCTCCACATCTGTGCCAGTCTTCCAAAGGAACACTCCACGCTATTCCTTGCTCGGGACAGTCTGTAGTTAAATGTTTCTTTTTCCTTTGATAGCTGGCGGTGTGGAAAAGGCTTCATTATGTTTTCTCTCTCAAATTGAAAGCATCATCTGCCACAAACATATAAGGGAGCTCAATATCTGTGCCTGGTATGAGGCCATTTTGAGGGATGGATAACCTGTTAGCCAAGAACCTTTTCCCTAAAGGCGAACGACTAAATACTCCGCTGTCACTATTCCCTCCACATGAACCAATATCCACCACTACAAATTTTCCATTTGCATCAGTGACGGCAAGAAGGACGATTGAAAAAAAATGTTTGTAATTGTAATATTTCGAGCCTGACTTGTTTGGTTTTTTTATGCGGATATGCTTTCCATCTATGGCACCCAAACACAAAGGGACTGAAATCTATCAAAGAATTCAAATGCAATTTTCATCCAATGTTCTTTATCGGGTTTTGGCATCGCTTGTGGTTGCAGAATATTCCAAATGACCGAACAGGTTTCATTTGTGATAGCCCTCACTGTTGAAACGCCTGCCCGAAAATGAAATGATTGGGATAGATAGGTATCTGCTGAAGCCAGGTATCTAAAAAAAAAAAAAAAAAGGAAGGAAGGAAGGGGAATCAATTAACATAATAATATACTTACTAGCATTTGATCTTTTTTTTTTTAAATTTCTTTTTTTCACAGAAAACGCCGCACGAAAAAAATGGACCACGTTGAGGGATTATTTTTATAAATCCCACAAACAGCTCACTAACATGACGTCGGGATCAGGTGGAGAGAAAAAAAGGAAGTGGTATTTGTATGATGCCATGGCGTTTTTGCTGCCTCACATTGCAGACAGGAAGACTTCTTGTAACATAAGAGAAGACTCTGAAAATGAGGTCGATACCTTATCACAAATATCTGAGGCTAGTCTCAATTCCAATGAAATAAGTTTCCCGTTGCTTCCTCAACCTGCTTCTTCTGCTTGCGAAGTGGGTGAACCTCCAGCACAGGTCAGTACCAGTACCGGCGGAGTTTCTCCACCCAGATACACCAGGAAGAGAAAAGCAAAATACCCCCAGGAGCGCACACAGACTGCTTCCCTTGATGGTGCTATTCTGGAAGCAATCAAGTCCATGAAACAGACCGAAGAAAAGAAGGATGGAATTGATTTGTTTCTTCAAAGTCTTGCACCAAACATGCAAATGCTAGACCCATTGTCAAGAATGGAATGCCAGGCAGAAATGCAAATGTTGATCTTGCGCTATTTGCGTCGAAGAAATCCTTCTACCCCGCATTCACTAACATTCATGGAGGAAGGACAGCAGTATTCAACACAAGCAGACACATGCCAACCATACAACCAATATCAAACATACTCACCATAATGAACCCTTCTTTTGTACCTATACTGTGTTCACTTGTTCGTCTACACATTAAAATTAAAAGTTGTATAAGTTCTCATAAATATACGAAGAATTTGACTCGTCTTTTACTAACGGCATGTATACACATTCACACACACATACACACATACATACGTACATACATACATACATACTGTATATATATTATATGCATTTGTGCTGTTGAAATGGTATACACAAAGATAAGAAATTCACCCTACCTTAGCGTGATGACCAGGCGTTCTCTTGCTGGCAGTGGCTTTTGAAAATTTGTAGTCCTTTTTTCTATGTGTGGTCCAATGATATCAAGAAGAGTTTTAAACGTATCTGGCGTCATTCTGATGTATGCTAAACACTTCTCTTCATCACTTGGAATTTGTTGCATAACATGATGATATTCGCCAAAAGTTTATCTCTGTTGAAAAATTGAATGCACCCAATACTGCCTGTTTGTAGCACGTCTTCTTTTTAGCGAGCTGCAATGCCTCCATTGTTCAAGTGTATTGTATCTTTTCTCGGGCAGTGTCGAGACGTAAGCGAATCTAAAGTAAAATGTGCGACAACCATTTTGCTCACGTCTCGCTTACCTCTCGATGCTGTGCTGTGATGTACACGAATCGTATAATGGTTCTACTGTGTGGAGACCTTTATGCCGGGTTTTCCCATGCACACTCACATTTGGTAAAAAAAAATATATAATTGCTGTAATTTAATAAGCAGAGAAGATGTGGCCTATCAAAGACAGGAAGTGACAGAACCACAGTTTTGAGAAAAATGCTTTTAAAGTTTCAGTTTTTCAGCAAAATGATTGGTGGTGACTCAATTCAAAGTCAATTTTGAGACATTTACCCTTTTCAAACAGGATTGGCATTTGGAAAAGGTATAGTAAAAAGGTTAAACTTTTCAAAAATACTGAAAACGCAAAACTGATAAGATTGACCCCATGGAGCCTTTTAACGATTTTCTCAAATTGGGTGGTGCCGAAATGTGCCTCATTTTGTCCAGCGGTTACACTCATGTATCGCAGGTTTTTATTTTTATGATAATAAACATCGAACTGAACAGCATCTGTGTTCTGCTGGAAAACTATGGTGGTGAGTACAATGACATCATCCACCTGTTTGCTACGGTCTAAACAGTGTACAGTAACAGTCACCTGGGACCATGAGCATGAAGGCTTCATTTCACTTCACTCAGATGGAGAGCAAATTATTGTTATTGAATCATGATATACATTGTTTAGAAAATATGCCACTCTGCTAAAGCAATCATTTGATATTCCCCCCCTTTCCATCCTTTATTAGATATATTGCACCTGAAGTTTTTATTTGTGCACTGTAAATGGTTTCATTTTTTTAAAGTAATCTCTATTAAGAAAAAAAAAAGAATTTTTCTGTGGACGAAATTTGATGAAAAAATATTTCATTTTTGACCTGGGGTGGCAAATGTGGGCAAAATTTTGTTTCAATCTGTTAGGAAAAAATTTAGCAATGCCAATCGAGCCGTGTCACATGTCCGAGAAACGAGACCACCCGTAGAGCACACTTTTCGGCGGCTCACAAATGCGAGGTGCATTGTGTTGAAGCCCTGGTGCAGTGTGTTCCCACGGTCATAGGTGAATGAAATTTGGCATCCCATCAGGAAAAAGGTCAAACTAGTCACATATAGACGTTCGTCATCATACTATGTTCAGAACCTATTGAAATCGTTTATTCTTTCGCATTCGTGTGTTTATTTCGGAAGATAAAGTGAGTTACAGCTGGGACGATGAGAAGGTAAGAAAGCAACCTTTTTTTTTATCTTTGTGTAAAATTTCAATGATTTGTGTGATATACTTCTCACTGTAATAATTCTTGTTGGGTCACAAGAAAAGCCGGTCCTGAAAAAGTGAGGCCATTCATGGGCGGCAGCCATGACCTAGCACAGTGCATGCAAGCGAGGGATGATCGCTATGCACAATTCCATTGGCTGCTAAAAAGAGCTTGACCGGGGCGAGTTTAACTTATCCAGGGCATATTGTTTTTGGTGGGTGATAGGTTGGTGAAACATGAGTACCGATACTGGCAAAGACAATTGTATTGGGTTAAAACTTTGGTTTTTAACTTTGATTTAATGTTTTTGACAGAAAAATTAGATCTATATGATATTAATGTCACTACCAAATCAAATGACATGTCTGATGAGTTCGAAACATCGATGTTCAATCCTCTCCTCCCCCAATTAATGAACGCGCCTCTTTTGGGTCGTCTAAGTATGTTGAGCGTAGTATAGGTCCTACACAATGTTGTTGTCTCGGAGAGTTATAGATCTAATTATGCTCTGAGCTCCAATTTTATTCACAGCAGTATAATTTATCATGTTTATTTGTAAATTATACAGCTGAGGTATATTAATACATGAACATCCACAGTAAAAGGATCGTTTGTATTTTCCCCCCTTTTCCAGTTCACCATAGATAGAGGTATTTTAATAGAAAAATACAGCGAGCCCAATCTTCACATACATGTATTAATTATTACAAACGGACTTGTCCTCCAGTTCAGAAAAGACACCATCAAAATGCCATAAATGATGTAAACAAAATAATTACACGTAGAAAGATACATTGAAAGTATGGATAAAGCCAGGGGTGCTCAACCAGTCGATTGCGATCTACCGGTCGATCTTCAAGTGCCTGGCAGTCGATCGCGGGATGAATGTAGGACACTCCCGTGAGATATATATATATTTTTTTTATTTGTCTTTGTATTTTGGCGGGTCGTTTTTCTTGGATGTGGCGGGTTTGTGTTCGTTTTTTCTTCTTTTGTCCTTGTGAATGTGGCGGATTGAAAATAAAACATGTGGCAGGACGGCAAAAGTTTACCTGGCAACACTGAAACCGCCATTATGGGTGCGAGATAATCGACATTTGCCAGTATTGACTAATTTCGAGTAGATCAGAGGCCAATCTTGTTTCAGGGCTTCGCCAGACTGGTAGATCTCCAAAGGCTGGGAAATGTAAAAGTAGATCCTATGTCAATAAAGGTTGAGCACCCCTGGATAAAGTAAAATACGTTTCCTAGTTGGATATCATTTTATAATTTGCCTTTGCTGATGTTTTCTCTCCTCAGCACGTGTCAGACAGCACCGAAGGAGAGGAAGTAATTGTGGACTTTGCAGAACTTGGTCATGGATAATATAGAATGCAAAGTCCATTCAAATACAGTATACTCAAAATTAAGGTGGAAAATTATATTTTAGATGTCTATAATAAAGAATATGCTGCTAAGCCTGTATGCATTCTTTTTAGATACATGTATTTATGTTACTTTCACACTGCAAGTGAAAGTGGGAATTTTCGGAGGGGTAAAAGTGAACAAAGGTTATTATAATGTGAAGGAGTAATTTTCGACTAATTAAAGAATGGCTACAAATCTTCAAGTTTTAGAAAAAGTAATAAAGGTAAAAGAATTTTAATGGTACCAGCACATTTCCCATTCAATTTCCCACAAAGATGCCAAGTTTCATGCATGGAGTCCCCAAACTGACTGAGTGAAATATGCTAAAAAGTGGCGATTTTGTTGCCACTTTTTGGCCATTTTTTACTATATACAGGTAATCCGATTTTTCAAAACTTTAAACGAACGTAACTTTGTTATGTATTGATGGATTTTAAAAAGGGTAAAAAGCGTTTTTCTTATAAAAGATAGGGCTTTTGATATAATCTTGTTTTATTCATCAAAGGTGCAAAAAAAAAAATTTTCATTGGCATTGCTAAAAAATTTGGAACATTCAGATTCCTTCTGCTTTGTATAATGAGCACATAGTATTTTTCTGTATGCTGCAAATGGATGAGGTGCATATTATTGAAACTGTTTTAATTTTTTAATTCAATGCGTGAGGTCTCTCTTTTTGCCTCCAGACAGTTTTGATGCTCCCAATTTGTGTTTGCAAATCAGACGCAAGAGACTTATTTCAGTCTTACTGCTGCGTGAGGTCCTGTTCAATGCCATAGTCCACAACTCACATTAAAATTTACTCAAGACAGCTTCACTCAGTGGGCTAATTTTCAGTGTTTCAGCAAGGGGAACATTTTGTGGGCATACTACTTGCATTTGCATTTCCTGCCAAAATAAACCTTCACATATTAAACTGCTGGGCATGGTTCTGGCTCCGGTGTCGACTCCTTAGGCACTTTTCGACTCCGACGCCAGAATACAGTACCAGCACTAGTGCCAGCTCTCTATTTTTCCTCCCTTTTACTGATGCCAAATTTATATTCAATATGTGTAAACATTACACTATAAAGATTTTGAATATATTTAGAGAATTATTTCTGCGTTCCTCTGACACTGCAGTACCAGTGCCCCACACCAGACGTGAGACAGCCAACTAATGTTTGACTATCCATATTTGCATCATGCGATGTCTTGGTCAGTCTCGAAGTCGGGGTGTGGGAGTTGACACTGGTGTTGGAGTCATATCATTCCATGGGTTGGTGTTGTGGTCATCAAAGAACGGTGACGTCATTGGAGTCGGTGTCGACTTCAGCCAGAAGTTACGGTGTCGGAGCCTGGAATAGCGACAATGAAAATGTGCTGGTGTCATCAGCCCAGTAAAATTTGAACTAAAAGTATAGAAAACACTCTGAGGAATTAAGCAATTGATGCAAAACTCACTGAATATTGCAGCATCTCTGTAATACCTTTTTTTTTGTAAAGTCACCTGCATGTCACTGGGGTGACATAATGCAAGCCAGTCCATTTCACTGTTCTTTAAATAAAATACATATTATAGTTTTGCCAAAAATTATAAAACATTTGGACAGTCCCTGAAACATGAGAAACTGCATAGAAACAGCCCTTTTCTTTCTTTTTGAAAATGTTATAATTGCTGCTGCGATTTTTCCACTTTCTTTCCAGATTCAAGTGATGATAAGAGCTGTTTTGTTTTACACTTTTTCTCCAACTTTTGCTGGGGTGGTCAAGGATTTTTACTCGCAGGCCTTTGACATCCACAAGAATCGAGCAGAAGGATCTGGTAGGTTTTCATGAGATGAATGACTGTCTTGCATGTCAAGAATTCAAGACCGTATGGCCTCAGATTTAATCAAAATTTTGGCACAAGGATAATAAGAACAAAATTCTTCAGCAATTAAAAGATGTGTTAAACTTTTTTCTTTTCACAGTAATAATTGTGTGGTGGACTTTAAGTTAATGCCTATAAAATTATTTTTAACAGGTTTTGAAGAAGAAATGAAGGAGGATGAAGCAAGGTTTGATGACATCAACAAGAAAATGTAAGAAAAATAGCCATATTTATTTTTTAAATAGTGGTAGATTATCATCGTCTTTATTCCATTCTCTGAGGATGATATTTCGTGAATTAACCCTAGTATTGTGTGAAGCCGTTATGGTGGCCTCCTGCCTGCAACCTGGGCCATGGGAAGCGCACGAGGCAACTTGAGTGTTCCTCACTTGACAACCCTCGTCCTACATGAGGCCACTTTAGCTAAAGTGGCTTAGGAATGTAGCGTCTCCTGTTCGTTTACCTGGTTGCTTGAAATTTGAAGTTTGAATTGGGGAAACTCTAAAGGAAGCTTTTGACTTTGATGCTGGTTGCTATCCACATGCGATATTGATCAGAAGAGGGCTGTCTGATAACTGATAACTTTTCCAAGCTGGTTTCACTTCTTTCACTTGTTTATCTATCCTGTCACCCCTACTAGTGACTATATCTAACAAAATGGTGTCATCCAATTATACTTATTACAATGAAACGTAGTAGCTAGACGTTACTTTCATGTGTACTAGTGGTGACAGTTACAAGTTTGAATTGGGGAAAATCTAAGGGAAACTTTTGGGATTGATGCTGGTTGTTATCCACATGTGACATGCGATATTGATAAAATGAGGGCCATCTGTTTATTTGAGAAGTTGTTCTATGCATAAAAATGAATTCCGGTGTAATACTACTTACTAGGGGAAATACTGCGCAACTTGGTAGGTTTTTTTATCAGGGAAAAACCGGGAGAAAATGACCTTTGTAGTTGGTGGTTGTCTTTATTTGATGCGGTAATTCGAGAGATATTCTGTTGCTTTTGGTTAAACCGCTTTTAAGGACGTATTTACTCAACCAGCGGAAGTCATTGAAAAGGCTGTGCATAGAATTTATAAATAATGGAAATAGAGCCTTAAAATAGTGGAGGAGGGGGTAAAACAATGTCATGATAGTGCAAATTAAGTGCCTGGTTAAAAAAACAATTTGTTCATGTTTATGGCCTAACTTAACCTAAGTCTTAGGGATAAAAAGTGTAGACTTTTTGGGAAAAGGTTAAAATGTGTTTTAATTGGCATGTAAATGCAGAAACGTCCTATTATGAGCCTTCTGTTTAACAGTAAAACTTATTGCATCGCATCACAAGTTCTTTATCCAAACATTGTAATGCTCTAAAGTAAACACAGCACGTGTTCAAAAAGACTTGGTTGACTGACCACTGAGGTTAGCGACAACACACAAGCAAGCGGCTGACTGGCTACCTGATACCGGGCCTTACATGGACGAGTTCACTTAACACGGGATGAGGGTTAAGTTATGACAGCACTCATTCTTTTGTCGGTGGCTTGATCTATGATTCTCATTGATGCGGGGAGATGACCGAAGAATAGTAACCACTTTTTGTTTTTTCAGTTGCTCCCTTGGAGTGTGTGCAACAAGGAGTTCAGTTTGTCTAGGGGGATGGTTGTGGATGTTCAGTGCACCTGGATTTTTTACGCATTCTTTAATTGAGCCCAACTTGGTTACACTGATTCAAAAATTGTTGCTCTATAATGTACCAGCTAATATGAGAGTACTGACAAAAAAATAAACAGGATGAGAATTCTCATAGTAGGCTACACGGGAACATGGTTTCTAGTATCTTTATAATAACGAGAGGTCATGTTCCACCAAAAATGTCTCGTTATACCCAAGGTCTACGAGGTACAAAAAGCAAGGCAAGGGATTAAAATACCCCACTATTTTTTATAGTTAAATCCCTTGTTAGCATGTCCTGTACATCAACATACATATAATATCAAACTGACGGCAGATCACAGCCTTCATGTCGGTACTGTGTTTTTGTTGTTTTTTTGTGCCGTTGGTAGCCATGTTTTGATTAGATTACGAGAGAGTCAGATGCAAACAAGACAGGCAGGGTTAGTTTCTGGTAACGTTTCGTGCTGTATCATTCAAATAATGGGAAAGACTGGCCACATGTTTGTGACACAGGGAGTGTAGGCTGTGGTCACGAAGCCCAGTGTAGACAAAAAGCATATGCCAGGCAGTGATCAAATTAGCACATGGTCAGTGGGGAGAGAAAGAATACTGGGCCTCGCAAGGCGGGCGTGATGGGCATGTAGCAACAAAGAACAATACATGTTATTGCCTGACTCCCAACACTTTGTTCTGCGAGGGCCCCCCACCATTTGCCGTTCCTATTCAAAATTACATGTAATTCTCTCGCTATAGTAGGTGCTGTGATTGTCGATTGTCGTTATTCAAGTGTTTTATTATATATAAAACATGTTGCAGAAAAAACCGGGAATTTAAAATGTTCTGGCTGTGGGCAAGGTCTCGTTATTAGTAGTGTTGTTAATAATGATGGTCCACCATATATGGATTTATTTAGATATTTATTGATTTTTGTAGTTGTTTTGGCTATTTTATTTTCAATGTCTTTATTGACAGGGATGAAATGGGGCTGATGGAATTTGTATCTGGAGCAGCTGTTACAGAAATTGTTCATAGTCAGATCGAGAAACATATCGAAGACGAATGCAAAGGAAACTTTGATACATCATATCTTACAGACTTGGAAAAGGTAAATTGGACCAGATATGATATCATTGTGTCCATTATGGAAACAAATGGAACTAATAAATTTCTAGATCACTTGAAATATGTTGAAATAGATAATCTTGTGGGAAATCTGGAAACTGTTCCTCGAGTTACATTTCCAGTACATAAAGAGCAATGATTATCATTATCAAGTTTTATGCATCTTATATTATCTTTATTGCCATCGTACTAATTGAGCTAGAGGGTGAACCTGTAAACAGCTAAAACTTCGCGACTACGCCATAAAAAATCACGAAACTTGGCGTACTGCATCAATTTTTTACGAAGAGTTACATGGACACATTCATTTTGAGCCGCAAAAACAGACACATTTTCATCAGATAGAATCGAAAAGTGACTGGAAATTGCGCTCCACGTTTATACATTGTCGACAGAAAGTCAACTTATCACATCAGTGTATTCTGCACGGCGACCTAGATCTAGATATACAGCTGGACGCTACAAGGAAAATTTGCAAAATTTATCTTGTGCGGGTTGGCTAGTTCTGATAATTTCATCATTACTAGTGCGTAAAGCATATCTACAACTTATTAAGTAGATATATGCCTGGGGGCCAATAGTAGCAGATATGCTTATTTAATTATTGGCGAGATCAGTTTGAGTTTTGCTTTGCATTTCTAGGATTGATTTGCTTTTTTGCACATCATGGGGCTGTCATCATAGTTGAATGTAACCTGCTAAATCAGGTGTTTGATTTTAACAGAATTTGGACATTAATGTTTCCCAGCTTTATCAATATATATAAATACATCTACATCTGATAAGACACTATCTGGTAAAATTTCATGTTGCTGGGTGATTCATGAATGTGTGGATTTTGCACAAAATCTCACTGATGATTCTTATAATTAAAAAAAAAATAGTGACGGGAGTAATTCATTATAGTGCAATTTTGACCCTTTTTTTTAAACCGATGCTACAATTTAAATCAGTGATAAAAGTTAATTTTCCAAAGTGACAACTAATCCAGCCCAATTGCTTTTGTATCGACAGATTGTGTTGATTCAAGTTTCAGGTATTTTTAAATGAAAAGTTATGAAAATGTAAAGTACAATGATCTTTGTTTTGCTCCCTGTAGTAAGCCCACCGCACCGGAAACAATGTTAGTTTGTGTTCAGTTCGGTGGAGGGGGGGGTGTTAGTGACAGACAAAGCACAATACATGTCTTGCTTCCCCCTGTACAGCTGTACTGTGGCCACCCCCCACAATTTATCCATACACCCTCAGAATTAATTCTCTTGCTACAGTGGGAGTTCTGATTATCAATGATTGTTATGATTTTTATTCAAGTAGTTTATTATAGCAGAAAAATGGGGATTTACTGTTTTCTTGCTACTGTACCTGATTACTATGTTCCATCTCGTCAACTAAGATCATCATCTGACACTACAAAATTGAAAGTACCTAAAATGAATCTGTCCACTGTAGGAGAAAAGTCCTTTTCATTTCTTGGCCCTACCATCTGGAACACTCTTCCAAAGACAACCAGGGAAATTAATGACATTGGTTCTTTCAAACGCCATCTGAAGACCCATTTCTTTCAGACAAACTAGGCTAGGTGTTTTTCGGCAGCAACAATAGTAAATATTTTTGAATTTCTTTTGTGTATGCGTGTGTGTGTGTGTGTGTAAGAGTTTGTTAAAGCGCCCAGAGCTTGTCATCGACGGGGTTGGGCGCTATATAAATGCAATATATTATTATTATTATTATTATTACTGTCAAGGTCTCGTTATTACCTGTGTCATTATACATGATGATCCTCAGTATATCAATTTTCCAGTGGCTGGACCAGCAAATATTGGGCTGGTTAAATCGCATCTATGCCGGCAAGCAAACAGCATCTCAGCTGGCCAGTGTGGTGGCATTTCGAGACAGGCTCCGACATTTCATCTACGAAACATATGCTAAATCTCTGATTAGTCAGTTCTTTGACATCATCATTGACTATCCAGATTCTAAGCCAGCTATCCTGGATTTAAATGCTTGTCTGGAGAAAACTGATTTGAGATCTGAACTTGTGTCATCCCTGAAAAATGCATTGGAGAACCGATTACTTCATCCTGGTATGTTTTCATTATCTCACAAACATTTTCCAATTGATACACGTTTCTTGGCATCTTTTCCGTGGAGGCATAGGTTAGTTCAAAAATGGTGTGGAACACAGATTTGTATAAATAATTTTTGTTCTGAAGTTAGGTTGACGACAGGTTCATTATCATTTTTACCAGCTGTGGTTTGTGAGGGAGAAAATACAGATGATATGGTGATGAGCTAAGACAAGTTGCAAAACTTACACTGAGAACTCACAGACAACCAGACACGTAGAAACACTCCTTAAACATAATGTGGTTTGTGATGGACAGACAAAATTGTTAGTGTATGTTTGTATTATCATTAGTGGGGACAAATTTTGATGATGTAAGCCCTATCTTTTCCACTGCTTGTTTTATATTCTAACTTTCCAAACTTTTTCTGTCCATTTTTTTGTAAACCTTTTTCATCTTTCAGTGTTTCATGGGGTCATTGAGTTTGTAAGATTCTCTTGCAAGTGTTGGCTATATTTGAATAATGCTGACAGTGATAAGTTGTTTGTCTTTCTATAGGTGTGAATACTGCAGATATCCTTACTGCCTATATTGCTGCAATCAAATCTTTGCGTCTATTGGAACCAGCAGGTGTTATATTAGAACTTGTGTGTGAACCTGTCGGCAGGTATCTCAGGTAGGTGAAGCATAAAGACAGGTTCTGTTGTAAAATTATGAACAGTTTGTCTGAATATTCACTGTAGATAAGCATGCTTTTTTTTTTTTTTAAAGAATGAGTGGGATTATTGTAATTGTGTTAGTTGTTTCATGTTCCATAGATGGTTGTGACCTTTCTGTGCCAGTGCCTGGTGTACTGAAGATACCTGAAATGGGACAGTGAAGTTTATAATTATATCATGTGCAGTGGAGTCTACATAAATCAAACTTTGATAAACCGCATTTCTTTTAAATAGAAATAATTTCAAAGTCTGTTGTTTTTTTCTCTACTTTACCTTTATTAATTTTTCTTACATAATTCAAAATCGAACTGGCCAATTTGCGATAAGCCGAAGTCATCAAGCTCGCTCACCCTAAGGCAACTTCAAATTTTAGCACCCACAAAAGCCGGCTCAAACACTTTTAGCACCAGTGTTACCAGAGGAAGAAGGGGGGGGGGGGGTATTGTTGCACTGTATAATGGTCATTCCTTGATAGCAGTGTCAGCCAACAAGTGGGATAATGCAATAGGTCTACAGCCTTGCATTTGAAAATCATATGTCTCCCATAAATCCAACCCCTCGTCCACGTCGCGGGATACAGACCTGCCGTTTATACCGATTGAATCGGTATTTTACCGATTTTTTTTTTTGAAATGGCCGTTTTACAGATTTTCCGATTTTAATAAAAATCTACCGATTTTTCCCCGATCCGACCTAGACCGTTCGGGGAAAAAGTTTCCGTACAAATTTTTCTCTTTCATGGTTGGTTTGCTGACGTCAGAAAAACCCAGCATGCATTTCTGTCACTGTGACAATTTTGCACCGTTAGCAAGCACTTTCGTTTCGTTTTGCGCATACAACTATTGCCGAGGCTGGCAAGCACTTTTATGGTTATAGTGGTTTTTGTGCGCTGCGACCTACAGTATTGAACATACTTCAGAATTAATACTTTGCTTACTGAGAGTTTGTTCCCTTGGTCGAGACTAGGCTAGCCTACACAAATTTTGCGCTTTCAATCAGATTCTTTCAGATTTGCCGATCATCATCATTGTCATCATCTTTTAGATCTGCACGTTTTTTTTTCCAACATTGCCTGATATTATCGTGAAATTTAGTTTTAATTTATCTAGATTCTATTTAGCTTAGTTATACCAAGACCTGATTCAGTGATTTTAGAGTTGGATCTAGACCTAGAGACTAGGCAGATCTGGGGAGATGGTAATGAAAAAAAGTAGGAGATTGCTGGGATTGGGCAAAGTACAGTGTGGGCTTGTCCCACGGGGCCATTAGAGTAACTGTGAAGGCCATCCCAGGTCACCCCGAAACGTCCAGCTAATGGGGCTCTGTAACCTGTGTTAGTCCTGGTGCTATAAAGGCCCGCTGCCCCCACCTGCAGGTGGCGCAACCCCACCTAAGGTGGGATGTAACTCAGGTGCTGCCACCTCTCAACAGCCCCTTGGTGACATCCATTGTCCTTCCTTTCCTCTCTTTTGTCTTCTATCCCTCTTCCCTTTCATCTTTCCTTTCAACGCCAAGTGGTTCCCGGCCTAGCAACAGTAGATCCACCTTTGCTCTCCCCACAATGTGGGCACCTTGTCAACCATGAGGTGCGACCGATAATGAGGGAGAATGGGATTCTGGTGGCCGAGGTGGACCAGCCTGTGGACTGCCCTCACAAACACACCACGTCAACCCGGCCTTCCCCTATGACAGGAGGATGGTATGGTGCATGCCACTCAATCGGTTAGGCCCCAAATTCTTTGCAATTTAAGAGGGGTCTATCCTGGCAGGATTAATAGTTTAATACCTGTGAGGAGTATGTCTCTGGAGTAGCCCAGGCACAAGAGCTCTGGCTATCCGAGCATAGTGTGTCCCCTCGTTGGATTCGGTGACGTGTGGGGAGCCCCAGAGATGAAAAACCGACCAACATCTTATGGAAATCAACACTCAACACAATAAATTACCCTTTCCCAATTCCCGACTTGAAAAGACGGAGGCAGGAGGAACCGGGTGGATCCTCCAGCCCTCGCAATAGACTGGTCCCGTTGCTGGACTTAAATATCTGTGAATCTGGGCAGGCCTGGTGTTCAGCCTGGTGATCAGTAGCAAAGACCCTGAAATAAAACTATCTAAGCTGAGCGTCTTTGTTATTCACAAAACGCTGCAAGGCATCATCAGAGAACCGAAATCGGTTAATAGAATGAAAACTGGCGCATTATTAGTAGGCAGTTCAGTGAAAAAATTCAAATTTCACCAAAAACAATGAAACTATGCTCAAAACAACAGTCTTGATGCCCAGATTACAAATCTTTTTTGAATTTTTCAAATATCTCCATTTGTTGCAAAGTTATGATTTTTTTTCTCTGTATTTATTTTTGGCTTAATTTTAGCACTAACCACGGCGTACAAAAACCAGATACTTTAGTTGACCGCCGGTAATAGGCTGGAGGCGCCCGCGGTCATTGGGCCGTGACGGTGATCGGGGTTACTCATCCGTCAGCGTGCGCCGTAGAATGGATGTTGCAAAACGCGTTTTTTTTGTACTTTATCGGGGAGTTATTACGCTAACAATGTTTGGTTCAGCGATTAATTGTTAATGGGTAGCAGTCGGCAAATGCTGTTAGTTTAAGATATCGAAGAAAAATAGTTAAATATTGATTGGTTTAGTTGTAGTAGGTAGTTAAAGTTGACCCTATTTCAATGCCGACACTGTTGTTAGATATCGTCGGTTGGCTGTTGGAACCTCGTTAAGTCCATTTTTGGGCAAATTCACTTTTTTTAAAAAATGGAATCTATAGCACGAGACGCATCGGATGCACTTGAAAAAACGAAACAATTCTGCTTAGTAGTGGAGAAAAGCGATGTTGTAATTCCGTGTTACAACCTCGTTAACGTACAGCTGGCGGAATGTCGGCGCTTGAACCTGGCTAAAATCGTTTGCCAGGTTATGCATCGCTGGCCACGGCCAATTGTTGGCGTTTGAACCTCACTAAACGTTTAGTTTAGTAGCGTTTAATACTAAACGTTTAGTAAACGTTTAATAGCATGGTTATTACATGTACCAATTGTTGTCGCTTGAAAATGAAGAAAAAAAAGTCAAAGTCGACAAATGTAGCATCGATGTAAAAATCATTATTTCATAGTAGTGCATGATTGTATCGTGTTTACAAATAACGAGACTGAAGAAGGGCAGTCATGTACCCTGTAACTCACAATTATTTTAAAGGGTTTGGAGATACAGGGAATGGGTTATTGTGTACAAAATTCACACACGCATGCACACACACAGGCACACAGAGTAATTAGGTTTTTACTAAGTTCGAAATGACTTTTAAAAAAAAATTACTTAATATAATTATAGTTATGTGCCAGTAAAATCATTGAGTCTGGGGACGAATAAAATGTGGTCACTTTGAAATAGCCTAGATATCAACGGGGGTATATTTTGCGTCCGAAGTCAGAGATCTATTGTCATTAATGTAATTACCGACGGTAGGGTAAACTTGAATGAATAGATCAAAGGAAGGGCGGCGGCGAGTTTATGGCCTTTGGAGTTGCCGCTCAATGGAGTGGACACCGTCTTTGAAGAATGTAAGACAAGACCGGCGAATATGGGCGGATCAAATAAGGGAATGGTAAATATTATTTTGGTAAATATTTTGAGTTAATTGATCAATCTGTCATTAATCATGCGAATCTTCGCCCCACCCACACTTTAATAGCTATAAATACTGTCAGTCTCATATCAATCAGTGACCAGACAAAGTAAAGCGCCCGACTATCGGAATTTTTGAATCCAGTGCTTTCCAGTATGTAACACATAAGTCACTGTGCATTTCCAGTTTGTTATTTTCAACGTCTCCTCTGAGCAGAGGACAATGCATGGTGCAATAGGCACTTTCAAAACCTGTTAGAGGAAGATGCCGATCGCAGGAGCCTTTAATTGACGTTGCACACAAACCTTACTGGTGTGAAAGTAGATCTCTCAAAGAAACACAGAGCAGTTCTCTCAGTGCACTAAACTGCAACCCTCTCTCAAAGAACTATGCTGGAACTCTCTCACAGAACTAAGTGCACAGCTCTCAAAGACCCTATGTGGAACTCTCTCAAAGAACAAACAAGTAACCCTCAAAGAACAAAAATGAAAATTACCCAAGGAACTGAAATGCAGCCAGCTCAAGGAGCAAACGTACAAATCTCTTGCTCTCTCTCTCTCTTCTCTCTCTCTCTCTCTCTCTCTCTCAGAACCAGAGCGCCACATTCTCAAAGTGCAAGATGCAGCTCTTTCAGGGGACAGCTCTCTCAAAGACCAAATTGCATCTCCCTTAATAAAGAACCAAAGTGCAACGCTCATAACCCTCCCCCCCCCTTCTCTCTCTCTCTCTCTCTCTCTCTCTCTGTCAAATAACCAGAGTGAACGTCTAACTCAAAGATCCAGTGTGCAGTTGTCTCTCAAAATCCCTGAGTGCAGTTTCTCTCACAGCCCCAGAATGCAGATTTATACAAGAACCAGAGTGCACCTCTTTCAAGTTGGATCTCTCCCAAAGAACCAAAATGCAGCTGTCTTTCAAAGGACTGGGGTGCACCTCTTTCAAGTTTCATCTCTCCCAAAGAACCAAAATGCAGCTCTCTCTCAAAGGACTGGAGTGCATCTCTTTCAAGTTTCACCTCTCTCAAAGAACCAAAATGCAGCTGTCTCTCAAAGGACTGGAGTGCATCTCTTTCAAGTAGCATCTCTTTCTTTCTCCCAAAGAACCAAAATGCAGCTCTCTCTCAAAGGACTGGGGTGCACCTCTTTCAAGTTTCATCTCTCCCAAAGAACCAAAATGCAGCTCTCTCTCAAAGGACTGGAGTGCATCTCTTTCAAGTTTCACCTCTCTCAAAGAACCAAAATGCAGCTGTCTCTCAAAGGACTGGAGTGCATCTCTTTCAAGTAGCATCTCTCCCAAAGAACCAAAATGCGGACTGGAGTGCATCTCTTTCAAGTTGCATCTCTCCCAAAGAACCAAAATGCAGCTCTCTCTCAAAGGACTGGAGTGCATCTCTTTCAAGTTTCATCTCTCTCAAGTAACCAAAATGCAGCTCTCTCTCAAAGAGCTGGAGTGCACCTCTTTCAAGTTGGATCTCTCCCAAAGAACCAAAATGCAGCTCTCTCTCAAAGGACTGGAGTGCACCTCTTTCAAGTTGCATTTCTCTCAAAGAACCAAATGCAGCTCTCTCTCAAAGAACTGGAGTGCACCTCTTTCAAGTTGCATTTCTCTCAAAGAATCAAAATGCAGCCCTCTCTCTCTAAGAACGTGAGTGCACCTCTTTCAAATTGCATTTCTCTCGAAGAACCAAAATGCAACTCTCTCTCTCTCTCTCTCTCTCAATGAACCAAAAATGCAGCCCTCTCTCAAAGAACTGGAGTGCAACTCTATCAAAGAGAGAAAGAGAGCGGCAGGGGCAGGTGGATGCGGCTGGGGAGGGGGCAGTGAGCAAGGACATAACATAGACAAAGATAGACAGAGGGTAAGACGGGCAGATAGAGAGAGAAGGGAAGGGGACATGGGGAGAGAAAGAGAGAGAGAGAGAGAGAGAGAGAGATACATAGTAGAAATAGTAGAAAGAGAGATTTAATGATGTATTTAATGTCTTTTGTAAACAAATATGTAATACTTTGTGTTACTAAAGAGTCAAGTGTGAATAAATAGTTTGGTTTAGGCTAGACAGTAAATCATACATTTATATTACATTCATTCGCTCGGTGATGGTGTGATACATAGGAAATAAACGAAGTGAAATACTATGTTTCGAGGGATAAATGTAAAACAGAACTAAAACGGCAAAGACAACAATAAATGCCTCCGAGGCAATTTTAAACATATTTTTACTATGCCCAAAAAAAGGTAGCGAGGTTATACGACCAGCCAAGCGGTGCGATGTGTGCTCTTGAACCTCGTTAAAGCTTTAGGCAGGTTCCAACAGCCGATTTCGGCGTGTTATAACCTGCTTAACTCTGGTTACGTA
Organism: Onchidella celtica; assembly: GCA_963931925.1. Taxonomy (NCBI): domain Eukaryota; kingdom Metazoa; phylum Mollusca; class Gastropoda; order Systellommatophora; family Onchidiidae; genus Onchidella; species Onchidella celtica. Next base: position 23,831,226 of record OZ007577.1, read on the forward strand.
ATTACAGTAGGGTTGTCGTCAAAATGCAATACACGGCACAACTACTGGTCAAGAACATAGGCTAGATGCCAAGTTACTGCTCCCAATAATGAAAACTATTAAAGATAATCAGTTTTTTCCTTCTCCTGTAAAATTTTGATTTTGGACTTAACGAGGTTCCAACAGCCAACCAACGATATGACATAATAAAGATCCATAATTCGGTAACCGCCGGTCGGTCCACGTTCAAATTTACAACATATAAAGTAGACACATGTACAAGCTTCCTCACCAAGTAGCTTTTTTGCCGCAACTTTTATAATGTGTACAGGTCAATTTAAACAGCTACGTGTTGTCACTTGGCATATTATGTCGCCCTTAGCTTGCACTTGCCGTCTCCTCCTAAGAATGTTTGTGCATTTCTTTTACTTGGAACAGCTTATTTATGTACACTAAATACAGTTTCGAAGTGCCTCACAATTTGGTTCATTGTTGTGTGGACGGGTCGGTCTCTGAATTTTCATTTGGCCGCACTTTAGGCCAGGGTTTGACTGTGCAGCTCAGTGACCTTGCAACAGATGGATTTTCATGATAAATTCTTGTTTACGAAAGTCATCATTGATGCTACATACTTTTTTTTTTTTGAGTTTGGCGATAGCCTAGTGGCTACTCACACTGCCTTGCTCACCCAGCAACCGAACCCGAATGTTATTGTCTTATATAGTATAGTATGTAGATCTAGTGGTGTTCTACAATGTCCTGTTCTGGGATTGTTTTGTTGGGCAACATCCTCCTGTATGTCACATTGTAATTGTCTATCACTATCAGAGTTTGAAATCCAGAGAGTGATTCTGTGTGGACGGGTTTAGTGTATGAGATGGCTCTGTGAACTTGACTGAAAGAGCTGTTGAGATAGTCGAATGTCATTTGCAGTTTACATGCCTCCTCGATGATGAATGGGGTTGCGTGTATGCGTTTTTGCCCGAGTGACAATCTCTTCAGTGAGGCTGAGATTCTTATGGTTGTGGTTATCAATAAATGACCTGCTGCTATAATAAGCATGTGGTGAGATTCTGTGTGTTTTGAGAATTCCATCGAAACAGGAAGCAAGAGGGCCAGAGTTTGGGGTGAGCCCAGAAAATGTGCTAAGAGATAATGCATCTTCTGTCTGCTTCAATTCTTGTGTGCATTTTGTTTTGTCGGCGTCCGTGTCGATGAAAATTATGCTAGTTACATTTATATAGGGTATGTCCTGGCTGGTTGTTTCAGTGTGAGGCATGTTTTGGTCAGTTATGTTTGTTTTAGAGAGACTTGTGCTTGGAGAGTCTACAGTGGTGTGTTGTTTTTTTTTATGCTGCTGAGGTGAGACGACTGGAAGGCAAACTGCCTCAGTAGGACACAGCCGTGAGACATTCGCTGGCTCTGCTATTTGGTTACAGTTGGGGTTGTATTCACTCCTAATGTTTCAACTGTTTTCAATAGTAGGTCGGAGAATCAAGTGAAACTGCATTGTTCACGTTTGACATCCTGAACTATCTTGTAACATTCTGGACAGATATATTTGGAATGTTTCTCGATATAGCCTTCCCTGATATCTAGTCGGCAGACAAAAAAAAACAAAAAAACGTCGCAAGCAACTGATGAACACAAAAAAAATGGTTCTTGGTCTGTTTTTTGTTGTTGTTTTTTTATCATCCAAACACACGTCACAAATGTCCAGAGCAGAAATATGCTTATTTGGTGCATGATTCACGTTATTATCATGTTCAAGCAGTTCATTACATCACAAGAAAGTCAGTACTTTGGCCAACATAACAACAATAGGTGAGCACCTCACATATAAATTGATATAGCGTTCCAACTAAAGCTGCGGCATTATTGAAATTAGCGCAGACAGATCAGAAATTATTTCTGATCACACAGATGAAAACTGCAAACTGTTTTCGCCGGCCAGTTTTATGTAATTAACAATAGTTTATCTACGATTGGGCATGGGAAAAGTACAAAATATAGGTAATAAACATAAGTGCGTAGAAGAAAGACGAAAGCACGTAGAAAGCTGGGATTTGCGCAGACTGTAAGGGAAAGATTGTTGCTAGATCTTCATAGCAAGACATCGGGATGGGTCCACGGGGACTGTCGCAAATTTGATATCAAAAGAGTCGAATTTAACATGAAAGTGTCTCCCGTTAATTGCTGCCCTCGGAGCGAATCTGATCCCGGTGAGCATTCCAGCGCACGAGATTTATGACCGCCAGCCGGCGATAACTAAGAGGCGCGATTTCGAGCATTTTTGTACGCCGTGTAACAGATGTGACAGGATTCTCCTAGAACTACACGTGTCAGTCCATAACCTCGCAACCACCAAAGATAATTTCTATTATCATACAGCATTATGTTTGTTAACGTCTCCACATGAATTTAAAAGACACAAACAGTTATATATCTTCATAGGGCAATTTTTAATATGTAATTTCCAACATGAAGTAGTATGAAATTTGAAACATTCCATGATCGGATTCTCATAAAATTTCACGCTTCACTCCATACCTTCGCAACCCATAAAAGTAAATGCAATTATTTTGTTTTGTTTTGTTTGCTACCATCTGCACATGAATTTAAATGACAAAGACTATTCAACATCTTACTGGAACAATTTTTATATGTAATTTCTAAAGAAAATATTATGACTGAAAAATTCCACGAATGGATTCTCGTGACATTTCACATTTATGTGCATAACTTTGCAAGTTATTAAGATATTTTCAATTGTTATACAGGATTTTGCTTGTTAATGTTTGTACAAGATTTTAAAAGGCAAAGCATACTAAGAAAAACTTCCTTCACTGAAAATGTTTAAAATGTAAATTACAAAATTAAACAAAAAATTCCATTTCCATGACGCAAACATCATTCATTTTATCCAGGTACTCAATGTAGATCTGTGTATTTTTTTATCAACCAAAAACCAAACTATAAAAGAAGAAAGAGACCCATAGTATTGCTAGTATTTACTCATCAAAAGCCATTCTCCACAGATAGGCTACAAAACCTACAAAAAAGTTATGCATTCAAGAATAACATCGGGAAAAAACATGCCTGCACCAACAGTATAATTGACAGAATTAAATTCTGATTCAGCCATTGCCCAATAGCCACGCTCCAACTTGTCCTCATTCATGTCATTATACTTGTCATGTAAAAAAAAAAATCAGATGAAAAGAAAAAAGTCTGAAGTGACAGGCCCACTAATATTGTAAACATACAACAAGGTAGCTATACTCATCAAAGCATTAATAAGTGATAAAATACTAAGTCTGATTAGATAAGTAAGTATAGATCCAATGAGAGGAGTCTTCTATTCTACTACTAGCACTACAGTAGATTTAGACAATAAAACAAGGTGGTCTAGAGGCAATGTGCTCGCCTCTCATGCCAAGGGTCCCGGGTTCTAAACCCGGGCAGTGCAGGCATGTTGGAAATTGGATTTTTCTCATATTTTCAAGTCCCTGGTCCTATTGGGGGGTAGGATCGAGTACCTAGTCTTCTCGGATAAGGACGGAAAAATTCGGAGGGCCCGTGTGCACGTTGCGCACGTTAAAGATACCTTGGCAGTTGGAAATCGTAAAGAGCAGGCCGAAAGGCCGCTGCCCGGGCAAAATTGAAAATTGAAATTAATAGATTAAAATTTATCCATAATTCCCCCCCCCCCCCCCCCTGCCAGAATTCATTATTAAATATATATTGTTATTAATAAATATTCAAAATATTATTTGAGTTGTGTGTTGTGTGAACTGCTGTGAGTTATGAACTGTTGTGAGTTGTGAACTGCGCCTAACAGGCTGCGTTACAATTTGCTCTGAGATAGAGAGAGAGAGTGAGCGAGACAGGGAGAGAGAAAGAAGCAGTGCAGTGTGTTGAGCGCCTCGCAGGCAGCTCCATTCTGCTCTGTGGTTGACATGTTGTTTCTGTAAAGCGCCTAGGGCTCTTCAATGGGGATTGGCGCTATATAAATGTACTTATATTATTATTATTATTATAAAAGATCTGGAGCTTGTGAAATGTTCCCCCTATTAATAAGTATTTTATTGGTGTCAACCACCTTACAAAATATAGAAAAAAACAAAATAAAACAAAACAAGAAAAACGTACCTAAACATATTTTCAATTATTCTGTCAAATTATTATGAATGGCACCGACGCGATATAAACAAGATGCCGAAGGTATGAAGCGCCGATTGAAACAGTGAGAGCGAGGGGATGAAGGTGGAGGCGAACATCGGCAGGGGACGTTACCCACAATTTCTTTGTTATCGGATACAGGTAACGGCGTTGAATGTGAAGATGCATTTTCGGGGAAAGCCCAGCGCCTTGCTGCATGGTTCAATTAACGGAATTTTTACCATATTCGGGAGGAAATGTCATTAAAAAGATCTGAGTGAAGTTTCAAAAACCTAAGACAAGTAGATTTTATGCACTCACAGATTCAAATTTACCTCATTTTTGAATCAAAATATCTCTGGAACTATCAAATGGACACAAACTTGGAGAACACCATTTTGAAGCGCGTCCATTCCCCTTTTAAAATATGTATTATTGGAAGTGCCGACAAGTCGATGTTAACAAAATAAAAAGGGCGGTTTTCGAGACCATGTGAATGCGCGACAGTTACGGCTGGTCACAGTTGGCTACAGGCTAAAAAGGCTGCGGCGGGCGAGCCTATCAGAGCATCACTGAACTGCCTATTGTTAGTGGAGTGCAACAAGAGACAGCACTGACTCGACTTTGCTAAAACTGACAAAATTTAACGGCGTGCCACTCACTGTTCAATTGCACAGAACACTAAACAGTTCAGGTGGCATAATTCACACACGTGAATTTGGATGGAGAAAGTGAGGCAGACTGTCAAAGGACTCGCAAGTCTTATCAAAATCCACTAAGGAGATCAGCTGATTGAAACCAGCTCTATTATCCTAACGTTCAACACAATAAAGCCTCCCACCAATGTTAAGGTGGCTTTCCTACAGTTTGCCGGTGTCACCATATGTTCAAAATCCAATGCAATGCTTCAACTGTCAGCGTTATGGGCACTGCAAATCAAACTGCAAAAGATCAGCAGTTTGCGCTCGTTGCGGCAGCAAAGACCATGTGGATGACAAAGCTTGCACAGCCAAGCCAGAATGTCTAAATTGTCAAGGCAAACATACAGCCTCTGACAAGAGCTGCCTGTAATGGTTGGAAGAGAAAGCCATCCAAAGGTACAAGGCTGAGAACGGAGGTGCATTTGCACAGGAGAGGAATGCAGTGATTGCCACATGGCCGAAAGCCAATGACTTTTACTACTGATTTGAGACCTTCACATGAGAAAATCTTGGCAACGCAAAAGTCCTCTAGAACACAGCCGTATAGCAGCAGAATTGCCACAACAGCAATTTCCACTGTCAAAGCTGCAGCAACAAAAACTAAAAAGCCCAGCAGAAGAACAGATCCAGCGGAAACGAGACAAATGCCAGGGGTGGTTCCTCAACAGCAGGAACTTCAAAAAGGTTTTCACCCCTGGTGAACCTGGAAGACGGGGATGCATCCTTCCCCCCCCCCCCTACACCCAGAGACCCCCCACTTCCACCCCCTCCCCCCGATCCGTCTTCTCCTGAAAAGGGGAGACAACAAAGCTGCCCACATAAAAAAATTTTACGGCCTAAGGATCGCCACACAAAGGTCACCGAGCCACTAGGTGCTTTAGGTGAGAAGAATTTGCACTACATAAATGGACCAAATCTAGGTGGGCTCTATGTGCAGTTGTTGAAATTACATAGTGCTGTAGTGAATTGTGGGTGGTCAGCGGAGGAATGCTATTGCATCCTGTCTAAGGTGGGATTGGGAGATGGAAACAATGGAGACAGTTTTTATAGCATCGGCTCCAGAGTATCTGATAACTCCCCTTTGCCCAGCCCTTCCTCCTTGTCCCCTGTTCCCAATATCAAACAAGTACCATCTTTGTCCTGGTACCTACACACCCACTCCCTTTCTCACCATATTTATGTTGGTTTCTCTGCCTGAGAAATCAGTTTCGTCTTGACTGTTTTTGAGTAAACTTGTTTTTCAGTCGCTTGTTTATCAGTAACTGTAGATTACCTTTCGAGGATTATTAGCCTCCTCTCATTTATCCAAAGTAGTTCAATAAATACAGTAGTAGTGATTACACATTACCACTTGTTTCTTTGTTGTTTCGGCCAAATGTTGGTGTTGCATGTACGCTTGCTGTGAATGCTGCATGTTCACGACAAGTGCAATTCTTCTCACCTCAAGCGCCTAGTGGCTCGGTGACTGAATTCGGTGGCCTTTGTGTGGCTACCCTAAGGGGCCAGGGTGACACCCACCACAACACCCAGGAAATCTTAATGACAAGGCCGACCAACATACTAATCCGATAGAACTGTAGAGGCCTCAGGGCAAATCTACCAGAACTGCCGGAAACAGTTAATTCTGTATTAGATTTTTTAAATGAAATTTGAAAAGCCATATAATGCATATGACACTTAATTATTCATGTAAATGTATTATGTATTTGTAGGGGATTCCAAGGGAATAAGTGAGCTCCCATATCAAAGAATGCTAACAGCTCTAGGTAGCACAGTGGTAGGGAAGTTTACATGGATGAGTACTTGTGAAGTGACTAACAAGCCCTGGTGGTCTTTACTATTTTTTCACATTTTCAAGATGAAGCACCAGTTGGAGGAAACAGATGGCAATAGGCGATCTCTTTGATCTTCATTTGTTAAAATTCATTTATAATAATAATAATAATATATACATTTATATAGCGCCAGGACTAAAACATTAAAAGCTCTAGGCGCTGTACACAGTAAAAAATCATAAAAGCACATTCAAATAAACTTACACACACACAGACAAACTAGTTTTATACATCCATAGCAAGCTATAAAATTCAGTTTTTAAAAAGAAATGTTTTTAACCTGTTTTTAAATATGTTTAGAGAGGCAGAATTTCGAACCTCTTGTGGTAAAGAATTCCACACACAGGGACCAAAACAACTAAAAGCTCTATCTCCATAATTTGATGTTTTACACCTGGGAACAACCAGTTTGTTTTCTGTAGTAGATCTTAAAAATCTATCAGACTCATGTTTTTTCAAAAGTTCCGAAAGATAGGAGGGAGCTGAACCTTCAAGACATTTGTAAACCAAAACTGCAGCTTTAAATTTTATTCTGTTTTCAACAGTAAGCCAGTGAAGTTGGTCAATAAGGCTTGAGGCAGATTCTCTTTTTGATTTTCTAAAAATCAGTCTAGCTGCATTATTCTGAATTATCTGAAGGCGTTTTATTTTGTTGCTCGGAATTCCAAAGAGCAGAGAGTTACAATAATCAAGCTTTGAAAACATAAGTGAAGTGATAAGTATTCGAGTTGCCTCTTGGGATATGAATGGACGAATAGAGCTGATGTTTTTTAATTGAAACATTAATGATCGACATAATGAACTTATTTGATTTTCCATGCTGAGATCTGATTCTAAAATTGTGCCTAAGTTTTTAACTTTTAACTTTATTCATGTTTGCTACAGTGCTTTCACCAAGATTTAATTTTACATTTTTAATTGCAGTAATTTGTCTTTTCTTTCCAATAATCATAACTTCTGTTTTGTCTTCATTTAGCTTTAGTTTGTTTTGGTTCATCCATTCTTTTGTGTCCATAATACACTTTTCACTATCTTTTATAACATTGTCAACATGACCTAAAGTCGTACCAGGGTGATATAGTTGGACATCATCAGCATACTGATGGTAATAAAAACCATGATCTTTAAAAATATTAGACAGGGGCCCAATGTACATAATAAAGAGAGTGGGACCTAAAACTGAGCCTTGTGGAACACCATATGGCAGTATGTATTCTTTTGATTTTATGTTATCTGTTACAACAATTTGTTTTCGGTCACATAGATAGGACCTGAACCATTTCAGAGCTATACCAGAGATCCCATAGGTTGCTTCTAATCTGCAAAGAATAATTTCATGATCTATAGTGTCGAAGGCAGCTGATAGATCAAGAATGTTTAAACACGAAACCAAGCCCTTGTCCAGTAATCCAAACAAATCATTAACAATCCTCAATAAAGCAGTTTCAGTGCTACAATTTGCACGATATGCTGACTGGAATGATTCACAGAGAGCGTTATTGTTTAGATGACCAAGTAGTTGTTTTAAAATTACTTTCTCTAAAATCTTTGATAAAAATTGAAGATTAGATACTGGTCTATAGTTTTTCAAGTTTTCAGAGTCAAGATTAACTTTCTTAAGCAAAGGTTTAACGAGTGCAACTTTATAGGTCTCTGGCACAGCACCTGTACATAAAGAAGTGTTAATAATTTTTGTGATGGATGGTAAAAGATCAGGTAAGCATTTTTTTAACAAGTCTGTGGGCATGGGATCTAGTTCACATTGCTTAGTAGCAGCAGAACAAATTATGTCATTGATTTCATCACTGGTAACTTCACTGAAACAAGAAAGATTATTCCCAACAAATACAGAATTTTCACTAGTTATATCACAACTACTTAAGTTGTCTCTAATTTTTTCTATTTTGTCCATGAAGAAGTCCCCAAATGCATTAGGCAGATGTTCCTTTTCTATTGAAGTTGGCAGGTTGATCCTTTTCTGTTTGCCCAACAAATCATTGGACAAATTGAAAAATTGTTTTGTATTTTGAATTTCACAAAACCTTGAGTTGTAATAGTCACATTTAGCTTTCCGAATGGTGTCATTCACAAGTTTCTTATGGTGAATGTATATTTCTTTGTCAATTTGTAACTTTGTTTTCTTCCATTTCCTTTCTGCTCGTCACCTGGCCTGTTTTGCTGCTTTTGTTTCCAACGTGAACCATGGTGATGGTGTCCTGTCGGTCACAGTCCTTGATGTTTCCGGAGCATGACTGTTTAAGACGCTTAAACATTATGCTAAATGTATGCCAAGTATCCAATAAAAATATACACAAATAGCAGCTTGACCAGCGGGTTGTGACCACGACCCCCCCTAAATGGTGACCGGGTCCTGTGTGACCCAATAATTTTAAAGAGAGGATGGTGATTGGGTCTTATATGACCCAATCAGCAATCACGAATCCTTCTTTAAAGTAATGGGGTCGTAAGTAAATGGGGTCTTGAAAGTAATGGAGTCCAACCAGCGCAACTGATAGGGGAAGGGGTGTGGAGTAAGGGGATCGGTGGAGGTGCTGGGAAATTTAGAACTATAACTCTCACAATTTGTGTGACATAGTTTTATGTGTGTGCATGTGTCGAAATTTTGTTTTACGTCGTTGCACTTTTCATTGGTTTATACATTGTAAACATTAAGTGAAAGTGTGCTACATCAGAATTCAGTCCGGCTTTATTAGTTATTTGCTTTGGTCAGGGTACCTCATTCAGTTTGCATCATTGAGGAGGGCCGACCTGATATAATATTCTCAAAAATGAGAGGGATCCTTCAACTGGAACAAGAAATTCACTTTGCGGATGATTCCAGCGATGATTCTCTAGATTTTATACTTGAAGACGATGACGATAATGATTTTGGTACAGATGAAGACACTGAGAGTGATGATAATGATGATGTTGATATTATTGCTGCAGAAGAAAATGGGCCTAGCGTAAGCGCTAAGAGGTCCGAAACTCTTTTCTTTCACCAAAATGGAACAGAGTACCTAGAGTACAACAAGGTCGGTCTTCAGCCAGAGATGTTTACAAGATCCCCTTTGCAGGGAAACCAAGCACTGTTGTTGAACAGTTATTATATAATTACATGCATATCGTATTGATGCAGCTGATATTTTCATATATAAGCCAGTACTTGAACAAGTTATTCTCTTTACAAACGAACATGGCAGGGTGCTTGGATTTTTGAAAGTCACAGTGGCCAAGAATTATGGAGAGAGACAGATCTTACAGAAATCCGTGCCGCAATTGGATTGTGGATTATTATTGGGTCTTTGTAATTGAACAATTATCCACTCTCAGATTTGTGGCTTCCAAAGTATGGGGTGACAACCGTAAGGGCTACTATGAGCTATGGCAGATTTTGCAGCCTTATGAGGAATCTGCAGTTTGACAATGCACAATACAGAGAGATTAGAAGAGCAATGGAAGAGCTCGCCCCTATCAGAGAACTACTTGAACTTTTCAACCAGAGTTGGTCACGCTACTATGTTCCAGGATCATTCCTTACAGTTGATGAACAGCTAATCAGTTTCAGAGGGCGATGTTCCTTTAAAGTGTACATGCCACAAAAGCCGGACGAATATGGAATGAAAATGTTCTTCTGTTGTGACAGCCAGACATTTTATCCACTGAGTGCAATCCTATACTGTGGAGAAAACCAGCCAGATGTTGAAGAGACAAGAGATGTTCTGAAGGCACTGTCACCGTTCAGTCAGAAAGCCACCTCAACAGAACCTATAAAAACTATAGTCTGAAAATCTTTGAACTGCCAGGGATGGACAAGGAGACTCAGGAATGTACAAGTACTCATTACCATATGTCCCAGCACCTGTAATCGATACTTTAATAACACCTTACCCATCACAGTGGATGGCACTTAAGAGATAAGAACAATAGTAAAAGTATTTGGTTACAGATTACAGACAGTCATTGGCTGTCTACATTTTTACCCATGGGGTACAAATAAGAATGAATAGTATAAATCCTTATGTGAGAAGTATGTCTACATTTGTACCTATGACGTACGGAAAGAGGTATTAAAAAATAAACATAAATAAACAAATGAAAATTTCCCAGAACAAAATTCTAATGACACCCAGAGATTGGTGGTTACGTAATTTGAGGAATACTGAAGATTTAAGGGCTGGGGTGTGATTGTGCTAATTGTGGCTGAATTTTTTATACCCCTCTGTCTACATTTGTACCCAGGATGTACAAAAAAGGTTAGTGCAGTATTCTCTGCTCTGAACATTTTGAGGCCTGCTGCTCTGCAGAAGGTAGAGGGTATGCCATGAAGAAGAATGCTATTTTGACATTTTTTCCCGCCCTCTAAATTAACCCCACCCTGCACGCCCCAAAATGAGCATGTATCAATTTACAAGCCAATTACAGTGGCAAAATTTACATCCCCATGCTCCAGCACAATGAATGCACACCTTATAAAGCATCCACAATGCAGACCACACATTTATTTAAAGAAAAGCTTTGACAGCTGAAAGAAAAGAGGGTCTGGTTCACCATCAGCTACTCTGCAACAGTGTTGGCTGTTAGCAGCAGCTGAAAGCTTCAATACCCCTCCTGTCTTCAGAACTCTAGGTTGAGCAGTCAGCTTATTAGAAAAATAATGGAGCCTACAGAAAGCATGCATCTCCTTGGCCTATCAGAGAAGTCTTGAGAAATGATGATCTTCATTACCTTGTCGTTTACGCCAAGAGCATGAACAGAGGCTACAAGTTTACAATGCACAAAATTCACAGGAGAGCACTTTGTAACGTGAAAGGGGGGCAATTAGCCTTCAAACACGAACTGCCGAAGTCCAGCTAAGGAGTACTCGGTTTAACGTGACCTATGGCAAAATGAAGAGCTAGAAGCCTGGATTTAGACGGGATGATTTCGATTTATGTAATCATAATGTCGATCCATTGAGATCTATGGTGTCCTGCCATTGGGTCGACAGATTTGAAATCAGCACCTCGCAAAAATGCAATTTCACATGGTTTAGGCAAACTCGGATAAAGGACGTAGGGTGTATCATAACCAAACCAAACCAGACATCAAAGACCCGATATTGACACTAGAGCGTAAATACGCGACAGTCATACAGCGTATGAGGACGGGACATGTCCAGTTGAACGCACATCTAAATCGTTTCAACCCACTCCGTGAGCCAGTATGCCGGCACTGCGGGTCCCCGCAGGAGACAGTCGAGCACATCCTGGCGGAGTGCCAAGGACTAAAACACCTCAGATCCCGCTACCTCCCAGATACCCCGACAGTCTCTAACTGCCTTTATGGGGCCGTAACACAACTAAAGAATACTGCCATATTCGCCATCGCCGTCACGAGTGAAAACTCGATCGGCCAGGGATGAGCAATAGACACCATAAGTCAGCGCATTACCGATTAATAGGCATGTTTCTCTAATCACTGTTTTATGCTGTCTGAGGGAAGCAAACATAAGCCCATAACAGTCTGTCCGACACCCCGATTTCAGCCACACCGCATCCAGAACAGATTTCTGTGGACAAATATGCACGTCAGATGGCATCAAGGTGTGGGGTGGAATAACAGAGAATTTTAGATCACAGCTGATACCAGTTCGGGGACCTCACTGCACAGTGGTACTTATAGGACACCTCATATTGTGCCATTTTTCCAAACCCAAGGACAAGGCTATACTTTGGTGCAAGGCAACGGCTCTGCCCTTCAAGTAAGAGCAACTGTGGCATTTCTTCACCAGACCAATATTAAGGTTCTGCATCCTGAGCCAGCACCATCATATGAACCTAACCCTATTATACATGTCAGTGTGTGGGACATGCTCTCCAGCCATGCTTGAAACATACCAGATCCATCTCAAACTTTTGAATTGAACAACTTGAAATGAACTCAGACATGTTTGGAATAATCTTCCTCAAGCTTCAATCCAAAGCTGAATCCACTCTATGAGATGCTGTTGCACACCACACTCCCTATATCTCCTTCTATACCCCTTGGATACAAGAGGCAGCTAAGAAGAAGATGGGTAAGTGACAAGAAAAGCATTATTTGACTGAAAGTTTTTTCACAGTTGTATTGTTAAAATATCTGATATTTAATCACATGGCATTGCCATGGATTACAGTCATTCATTTGCTATCTCATGCATAGGTCTAGAGAAGACACAGTGCGATGTATAGTCGCCAGTTTGACTGATGAAGGTAACAATGAACTGGTGAATGAGTTGGTGAACACAAAACCTGTGGCAGATGATAACCAGGAGGAGGATGGGAACATGGTTGGATGGGAGGACTGGATGCCGGACCCTGTGGATGCTGATCCTTGTAAGTGTTTGTGTTTAATAGTGTTTATTAATGAAAGTGAATTGCACAGCATTCAGGCGTAGAGTGTAATCTTGATCCATACATTTCATAAAACAGTTGATGGGAGAAGTTCCATATGAGTTACATTAAAAGGATATTACAAGAACGCGGCTTCAGGAGCGAGTGGTCGCAGGGTGGCAGTGCCCTCCTGGCAAGTTAGTCCTTTGGGTGGATATTTTTTAAGTAAATGCGCAGCCCGGTGATTAACACTCAGTTCAATACGCATCCGGCTAAAGTTGTGTAACTCGTATGGTACTCCTTCCCAATGCATGGCAAAATGCATTTGCAGTCATACCTAGTGATTGAAAGTGGTTTTTCATCTTATTTTATGATTCATCCTTCATGGTTATTCACAAGCCTATGCACTGCTATGGTTGTTTTCGCTGTAAAACATGCAAAATTCAATAACATATAACTAAAAGGCTATTATGTACTTTGTTATTTGGGTCCATTTTCATATCATCCCTCATTCCGTGCCTTTGTGGATTCTTTTATTCATGTCCTAAACTTTTCTTCCACATATTTGCAGCAACAGTTTCCAAGAATCGAAGATCTGCAGATATCCTGTCCACACTTGTGAACATTTATGGCAGTAAAGAGTTGTTTGTCAATGAGTATCGAGCCCTACTGGCTGATCGCATACTAATGCAGTACAACTATGACGTGGAGCGTGAATTACGCTACCTGGAGCTACTGAAACTGAGGTTTGGAGAGGCACAGCTCCATTTCTGTGAAGTGATGCTACGTGATGTGACAGAATCAAGAAGAGTAAATGCTCGCATCCAGGAGGCCAGGAAAAGTTCAGGATGTCAGGAGGTATTTTCCCGTCATTGCAAATCCAGACTTAAAGAATCGTTTTTTGCCCGTGGCACAGTCAGCGATCTCCATTTGTAATAAACCTCTACAATGTATCTCCTATAAGCAAACAATTTTGTATTAGGTATCTATAGGTCTTTTTAGTATTATTAGTTTTATTTTAACTTGATAAAAGGGAAATGGAAATTTTTGATTGAGGAATTATATTTTGATCAGATGACAGCAACATCATTCTTACAAGTTAATTTTTCATCATTTTATAGGAGAGTTAAAAAAAATTGTCTCATGGTGAGTGGTCAAAATTGTGAGGCAGGTAATTAGTTGCCTTGGTTTGGTCAGTCACTCACTGGGTGAGACTGAAGTTTGTATGAAGGCCTTGGGCTGCCCATTCAACAGCCCCCCTCCCCACAGCCATGTCAACAAAGTCCAGTGGAATGCAGTACACTATGCTTTGAGCCATCTTGGCTGCAGGAGGTGTGAGAAAGGGGTCAACTTGACAACCAATCACTTTAGGGACTCCATTCCAGATTTTCTGTCTGGATTTACTTCCATAGCCTGTTTCCTTACTGGATATTGTTGCTAGGCAGTGAAGGTTTTGTATTGGGTTTTCCTTCCCCTAGACAGATTGCCTTCCCAGGCTGGCAAGTTCTGTCTATCTGATTATTTGACCCATAGTTGGGAGCCTGTTCATGGACACCAGGGCATAGCCATATGATGGGAGGCCTTGCATGTGCAGCATGTCTGGGGGCAGGCTACCTTCAAGTCCCTTGCAGTTTAACTTGAGGCCGCAAGGCCACAATTTTTGCGTGTTGCCAGGCACCCTTGGGTGCTGTCTAGGAGACACTGCATAGTGTTTGTCTGCTGAGAGGCTGGGTACTGGCAGGGAAGACATGCGCTCGGCTAATTTTTCACCTGGGACAGCCGGTGATGGAGGCCGAAGGCAGAAGGTGACAAGCATACAACACTGCAGCACTCTACGCTTCGCATCATGCAAATTATTGGAACACACAAAAAATAGACAGGTGGTAATCACTGTAGAAAAATCATTAGGTCTAGGACTTCGCCTGTCACACTTTTGATGCAAGCAAGTTTGGTTTCCTGCCTCTTAAGAGATCAGTTTTCTTTCTTAGGGGTTCCTATTCAATTCAAACTATGTGGTCGAGCTTCGTGGAGCCAATAATGACAAAAACTGAAAACTGGATAGTGCTTGTTTTGGCTACTGTAAAATAATTTGAAGTAATTAAGCTTCAAACACAGATATGATTACAGTATCAAATGTTTCCTTCTATTTCTTGGGTGCAGGAAATCGACATGAATGCCATGATTTTATCAGCTCAGTTCTGGCCAACATTCAGAGATGAAAAGATAAAACTCCCGCCCGAACTTCAGGAGCTGCTAGAAAAGTACACCAAGTCATTTGAAACTCAGAAACAGAACAGAACTCTGATGTGGAAACCTCATCTTGGTGAGTTAGATTGTGGTCTCATCAATATTCGTGTATAACGTGTGTGCATTACATCATCCCTACTTCAGTGCTGAAAATGAGGGTAAAAATGCTACTCTTGTTTATAATGCAACCCCTAACTTGTCAAAACCTCAGTAGGTATGTGTAACACATTCTTGACAGAGTGAAAAAATCTGTAGACAATTTTTATGCTGATTCTTTAGCAGTCTCATCAGCTCAATGTTTTTCAATAAAGGTAAGCAGAAGCTAGGTGTTACTAGATTGTGATAATCAGAAAGTTATGTTAATCCTAATAGAAAAAGGCCATCAGTTGTGACTGCAGTGCAAGTCTACAATCAGCTCTCCGAGCTTTTCAATCAGAGGGAATTTTGTGCCACTGTATGCCAGGGATTTTTGGATCAATTACTGTTGATGAGCGGCTTGACAGTTTCAGAGGGCAAAGTTTTTTTTTTAATGCTCACATCACAAAACCTTTTCGCTGCTGAGTGCTATCCCACATTAAAGCAAGAACCGCAGTTGGATGGTGATGAGACAAAAGATCAACTGTCAAGTCAAAATCTGTCACAAAGCAGTAGATATACTTGACTTACTGCAGAAGCACTTTTGGAAGCGGCAAAATACTGACATGTTACTACTTCACTATTTTAAACTGGTTTGATACTGGCTAATCAGAAAATGAGATTTGTGGGAACTTGTCATCCTCATAACCTCATCATACCAGATGATTTCTTCTCAAAGCAAGAACCTGTGGGTTTCTCCGAATTTAGATGTGTGGAAAAATGCAATGTGGGTATCTTTTTGTCGCAAATCGAACAGGAATGTCTTTAATTCAGCACAATATTCCTATGGTGGAAAAAGAGAACAATCTAAAAGCTATTCTCTTTTATTATGAGACTAGAGATGGCGAGGACTCACTAGACTGAATTCAGCTTATGCAAGTGCCAAAAAATAATCAAATGACAATCTTTCAAAAAGTCATCGTCACTTAGACCAGTAGTGCTAAAATAAAAACAGTTTTTTGCTTCTCCTAAAAAGTAGTCAGACCCAGTAACTACAGTTTTAGTAAATAGTGACAATATTTATCATCGCACGCCATTAATTTTTGTTGTTTTTTTTTTTTAACCAGGTATGATGAATATTGAGTTGGAACTGAAAGAAGAAACTTTGAACTTCTCAGTATCTCCAGTTCAGGCAGCCATTATTATGAAGTTTCAGGAAAAGAGTGAGTATTGATAGTATATCAGTGCATGCATGAAACAGTGGGAGAATGGAAGTGGACATGTTTTGTTAAAATTATGGCCTTTTCCTTAGACAAGACAGAAGTTCCCGGGGAACTTCTGTCTTGTCTAACGAAAAGGCCATAATTTACTGAAATACTTGCAATAAACATAGATGTAGATTCATTGTAACACTACATCTATGTTTATTGCAAGTATTTCAGTTCAGATAGGACTACTAAGGATTGAGTGTTAAAATATAGAAATTATTATGACCACAGATAGTTTATTTCAAATTTTGTCATCCAGAAAAACTTTTTAACTTTCTTCAGCAATTGTTTGTTAGAGCATTCAGATTCATTTTGTATCAGTTCGTGAGGACAGTTCAAAATGTGAATTCCTCTTGGCAGCAAAATGGAATATTGATGAGCTGAGTATAGAACTGGAGATGACGGCTTCTGTTCTGCGCCGCAAGATTGCATTTTGGCAAGGCCAAGGCCTTTTGAGAGAGACCTCGCCAGATGTTTATGAGCTGGTGGAGGAAAAACGAGGCCGACCTCATGATCTTATTATGGTGGATGAGGAAGAAATTGAATCTGCTATGGCTTCTGCTCAACAACAAAAGGAAGAGGAGATGCAGGTTTGTTGTGTTTTCAAAAAGTGCCCTTTCTGTCTCGTTTCTTCATTGTAGTTACTACTGATGTTTGTCAATGTCATTTATAGTGAGTTTTTATTTCATTTACATGCTTACAAATACATAGTTGCCTGTGTAATGATAATGCCGTGAGTTATGTCAATCAGCCCTGGGTGCTGCCTGATGACAAAGTGTGTGATACAGTTTTATTGCTGACTATCGTGTCATGTCATGTCGCGATCATTGTAACTGTGCAATGAGAGTAGCCTATGACTGTGAGTTGAAAAGAAAAAACATGTCGGGGGTGTGTGATTTTGATTATTGTAAGAAATAGACAACTTTAGCTATTATAATCGAATCAGGATGTCTGACTTAGTGAAAAAAATATATATAATGTATATGTGTTGCCATGGAAATGCCACCATCTTGGATTTTGAGCCCCCAAAAAGTGTCAACTTCAATATAGAAAGGCTTCGCCAAATTTTACTGGATTTATTTGAAACTTCTGACATATCTTTTTTAGTCCAATAAAAAACTTTATACAGAAGGGAATTTTGTTATCTGCTACAGATTTTATGTTATGAATCTTTGAAAATGGTATGCAGTGGAATTCCAATTTACTTCTATTTTCTGTCACAAAAAAAATTCATTTAAAATTAAATTAAAAAACAAAAAAATGAAAAGATAAACAAATTTCCTTCTCTATTAATTTGTTTTACTTGTTCAAACATGCTGTTAGCCAAGTTTTATACCAATTGGTCCATAAGTAAAAAAGGAGTTCACAAATTACTGATCAAAGTGCAGTTTTGAGAAAATCGCATTTGAAGTTTTTTTTTCAATAGAAATTTCACTGAAAAGTGTCACACAAACCACCCTTGTTTGGAATGCTGGGCCTCAACATTGATTTGCAAACTGCCAAAAGTTAATGATAGCTGTGTACAGAGGAGTAGGGGGAACAGAGGGGTGGGGAGAGAAATAAGTATTATAACATAGAACGGGATACAGAACTGCGGGGGGGGGGGGGGGGGATCATATGAAGTTATGCAGCAACATGTACTAAAGGACCTAATGAAGAACCTCTCACCTTTCTACTGATAGAACTTTTGGACCTGTTACAGCTCACTCATTTATCCACAATACAAACCTTGTAACATAATCAGCTAGCGCTCTTCTTCTGTTATTGGTCTACGCCTTTTTGAGAGCACTTGTCTGACTTTTTGCAGCTGCAGGGAACACATAAACATGGTGACTTTCTTTCCAGGCATCTTCCACAAACAGGGACAAATTCTGCGTCGTTTTAGGCTACAACGTTTTAAAAACAACAACTTGAAACAAAAGCACTGTCCAGTCAGCTGATACTGTATTCTTTACACTATTATGTAGATCATGATCTAAATAAGCTGAATATGGGGGGAATGATCTTCGCCCCAGCTAATGAAAAGGCTCGATTTATTGCTCCGTTTACCGTCAACCAATCAATGAAGTAGAAGGAAGCTGAAAGTCGCAGCCTAGTGTTTTACAATGGCAGTATCAGCAGTATAGTGATATTGTATGCTTGATAGAAGGGAATGGGATGTCTCAGGTCTGTTATCTTGACCTAGTCATGTGGGCAATATAGAAATATAGGTCTTGATACCAGATTCACTAAAACTTGTGGTTTTGGTGGGGACACTGAGATGTTATTTAGGGCTAATTTTGAGGCATAATGGCATGATTCTTGTGACTCTTTCTTAACCGCCACCTCACTAAGATACATATTTCAGGGTTGTAAACATTTGAAATGGGCATCTCACCTGTCACCTGTCGGCTTCATCGTCATCGATGTTAGCTGCTACAGTGGATGTCACGACAAAATCTCCTCCACCCAATCCTGTCCTTAGCTTTCCTAGTTAGTTCACTTATTTCCAGCTGGCTGACTTTCTTGATGTTATCGTGATATGTAATGGGTGGTCTTCCTTGTTTTCTCTTTGTTTCTGTCTTTCCTTGAAGGATTGATATCATAAGGGCCGTGCTTTTGTTTCGGGCCGCGTGGCCGATATATGCAAGTCTTCTTTTATTTATTTCAGGTGTTATTCTTCTGGTGGTGCCAAGCTGTTCTAAGATGCTTGTATTTGTTCTCCTTTCTGTCCAACTTATTCTGAGTAGCCTTCTGTAAAGCCACATTTCAGCTGCCTCCAATCTTGTTATGTCTGCCTTTTTGAGTGTCCAGGCTTCACAACCATATAGTAGGACTGGCCAGATCAAGCACTTAAGTATGTTCACTTTGAGGTCCGTTGGTGTGCCTCTATCCTTCCAAATGTTGTTTAGATGAACCATTTTGTGTTTTGCCATTCCTATCCTTGTTTTTATGTCCTTTGAGCAGCTTCCATCTTGCGATTTATGTGATCCTAGGTATTTGAAATCAGTCACTTTTTCTAGTGCTGTTTTGTTTACTAGTATCTCCTGGTGTTCATGGGCATACTGTTAGTAAAATGGTATTCCTAAATGGATAAAGTAACCGAAAAGTACAAAATCTGGATATCAATACCTTGAAGCCTAATTTCTATTTCTGGACCCCCTTCCCTCACCCCCTCCCCCCTTAAAATCATGAAAGGAGATTGTGAAGAATAATTTGAGTGAAACTGGGATTGAATGACCGAAACATAACATTTATAAAATGTCTCTGAATAGTTTCCATAATGCGATAAAGAAAAGTAAGAGTGATTATAGACATAGACGATGAAGATAGAAAAGATGTGTTGAATGGTGTGAGATGAAATTTTGGCTCTTTGGCCTTACTGCGTAATGTTCTTTAGTTGTTTTGATTACGGGGTTAACTTCTTATGAGTGTATATATATATGTGTGAGCGAGCCTCACTAACCTCAACGGAAGGCGCATTTTTTCAGTTTTGAGTTATGAATATCACCATAAAGTATGAAATCTCATTTTTAATTTGATGTAAAAATTATTGCAATGCTCCTTTTCATCGCAAAGTTAAGGTTTTTTATAGACACTTACCCAACAGTCAAAAATGGAAGCAACTTCCAAGAAAATAACCATTAAAGATGGAGGAATGATTTCCGCTCATAGCGAGATGGGTGGCCTTACAAGATCCATAGCATGGGGTACTTGTAATTAACCTATGGCTTTGAAATTTTGCGTGTCTATGCCAATTTAAATGAAACATGCCATGTGAAAATTTTGAAGTTATTGGGAGTTCAATGAACCTCATTATTGAAGTGATATTCGATGTTAAAGGCAAAATTAAAGGCATTAAAAGCAATATTTAGAGAATGATTTGAGACCTAATATTTTCACAGAATGTAGAAAAAAAGTTGAACCTCAAGTATCATCGACCAAAGTATAAAAATCTTCAAAAAATCAGATGTTTGTGTTTCATCACGATTTTCTCTGTTTGGTCCAGTGCGACTTCCATTGAGGTTTGCGGGGTCGCTCACATATGTGTATGTCAGCAGTGTCCATTTGATAAATCTTTGTCTGTAATTTCTTTTCTTTTTATTGGTGACAAATTTCTTCTTGGTTTTTGTAAAAACCCTCATCAGTCCTTTTTTAATGTATGCTGTTGCATTGTTGGCACTCTATAGGGTGGACTAATTAGAATAATTTTAAATGGTTAGCTTGAGTCATAAATATTTTGCTGTTCGGTGATAACTTACTTTTGTTTGCTTGTTTGTTTTATAATGTCTGATAACTTTGGAGAATCTGGATCACTATAAATTCACCAATGGTATAGGCATATAGAGTGTGAATCCACCACAGTAGTCTGTCTTTTCTGAACCTGAAAGAAGACATCTATTATTTTCACAGTATCCAAGTGCAATGTATGAAAAGTGAAGGGGTGTTTAGTACTCCAAACTGATTTTTTGAAATGGAGATTCCTGTAAACAAGTTTTTTCATTGAATAGAACCTTCTTTTCTGAACATTTTTTACCAAATTTATTACTATATCTTCAGATTAAAGAAGTTATGCAATTTATAAGTTTCAGTAATTACACTTCATTTTGCGATGTGCCAGAAGCCATTTTCGGTGATCTGTAATGTAAGAAAGAAATATCACAGGACACTCAAACTTTGACAAAACAGTCTCTGTGTAACAAATAACAAACTCAATTTTTGTGGTGCTGAGAAAGAATTTAACAGTCGTTAGAAATGGTTTTTATTAACACAAAAGCAGCTCTGGAGAAAAAATTACAAAATTTATAAAGGGAGACAAAAAAGTGAAATTTTGGCCATTTTCAAAAAATTGTACAAAATCAATGAATTTGCCTACAAGATTAAAGACCACTCAATTGATCAAATTAATTGGAATTAAAAGCTCTATTCTCCTAAGAGGATATAAAGTGCGGTAGATATTCACAAACTGTGTCAAATATTGAATATCATTATGTTACAAAAACTTTTAAGAAACTCTGCAACTTGTAGGTCCTCTCGGTCCCCTACAGTATTTACTGAATTTTATAAAATTAAAGAAATCGGACGCACAAAAATTCTAGCTGCAATATTGCGTGAAAATAAATGAAATAAATCTTTACATTATATATATTGACAAATAATATTATAATGTTTTACAACCATTATTAATTGTGGGCAATGATTCTGTGTCTTTACAAGTGAATGGAAGCTTTATACCTATGTCACTATTGACTATCTACAGTTACTTATTAATTAGCAAAACAAAAAAAAAAAAGGCTATTAACAAAGTAAGCTTTAAAAAACTTGTTGCTTTTTGTAAGGTTGATGAGAAGATGAACATCCGACCTCAGATTTGATCATGGGCCTGATTCACTTGATGGATCATAGTGAAATTTTCATACTTTGATTTATGTAAACATGGACATTCTTTCTAAACATGTATAGACCTAGGATGCCAGAAATCTCACTCTAAGCTTGTTTTAAAAAAAAAAAGAAGACAAAATGCTCAAAATTTACTCATTTACTGCAACTAGATTGAAGAGAAATTTATACCATTATGAGGGGCAGTCTCTTCCACTTCAGATTATACATATTCCAAGCCCTCACACTCCTTCGATCAAACACACGAGATAATTTATTAGCGAGGGGGGTCAATTTTGTGTGCTTGCGGCAATGGTTAGCACCAGTTTGGAGTACCTAATATTAGTGTGAGGATAAATTATAAAATTATTTGATCTCAGTTACACCTATCAAGAACTTTACACATGGGTGCAGGCAAGAGAGAGTAAGAAGTTGGTTTAGCTTCCATATCTTGTCTGTTTTAATCATGCTGTACACATGTAGATCTAAGATGACCAGGCTGTCATTTTTTACAAATTAATTATCTCATCTAGTCTGCAAGGAATGAAATGTGTATTTATTATTCAATGGGTGTAAATACCCTCCATCATTTTCTCCCCTGGCAACAGTTTTTGGGAAGGGTTACTCACCAGCACACTGTACTGCCATAAATTTTTACATTTGTGCGCCCACAAATACATGTATCTGAATGTCGCAGTTGCCAAAAGGGATGACAAATAACTTTTTTTAAATCTGTATTTTGTATGTATTTTGCCATATTACTGCTGATTTGAATTTGTGCCTGCCTGCTGCAGTGGTTTGATACTATGTATTTAGCATTCCTCCTACTTGCATTTACTTTCCACATTGACATGTCATTCTGTCCACTGAAAATGAAAAGCTTAGAAAGCTTAGTGTTTTGAAATTGTTAACATGATTTCGTATGAACATCTTTGAACAAGTGCTGCAAACTTTTTTTTGTTGTTTCAGATATTCTGGACATACATACAAGGTATGTTGGCCAACCTGGACTGTCTGACCTTGGAACGTATTCATGCAATGTTACGAATGTTTGCCATGGAGGAACCAAGTTCTCAGGAAGTTTCCCTGCAGGAACTGAAAACTTTCCTGGAGAACAAAGTCAGAGATCAAGTTTTGATATTTGCTGGTGGAGTCTATAGACTAAATAAGTGATGATCAGCTACACAAATAACATGACAAGCTGAAATTCATTTGGAAGGTCATGCTTTATCTTAACCCTCACCCTGCGCAGGGCGTCAAATGCCGCCCATGCTTCCCAAGCGCTCACGCCGCATGTGGGCAGCAAAAGTCGGCATGGCAAAGCTGACCGCGCCAAGCGCGCAAGCCGTATTTTCACGTTTTGGGTCACTGACCTTTTTGAAAAGTAACCACGGTCTTATTGTTCACTGTATCTCTCCTAAATCAAAGGCATTGTGACATGGACATGTTAACCAGTGAACCACTGGTTGGAATCACAAAGACTAAGCTTTCAAGGGCTCTCCCCACACTTTCAAAAGATGTAACATCGACATGCGAACTGTTGCTCAACAAATTTGCAATATTATCTCATTTTCTCACAAGCTGACCACCATCTGGAGTTGTCTGTATCTAAGAACCAATCAGAAACAAGCTCTGAAATAATCTTTGCCCCAAATGCCCACATTGGTTTATCAGTATGTGTCAATCAGGATGAAACCATTTGTGTAGGGCTTGGGAGGGTGTGGCTAGTTATCATGCTTCGTTCTCATGAAAACTACAGCTGTCAGTTTGGAATCACAAGTCAGATCTTGGTTAGAGACTGACAGATTAAGGTTTTGCTGGTTAATTCATTATCCAGCGTGATAAGGCATAGCAGCAAATGTTTTCATACCGATCAATAAAAACCGAACCATGTGGACAGCGTATGTGGTCATCGTAAAGTGGCAAGGGTCACTGACCCCAGATAAGGTTCTCCGTGAGTAAGGTCACTGACCGTGCAGCGGGCTTTAAGGCGGCGCGCGCAGGGTGAGAGTTAAAGTGAGGTATTCCAACATTCTCTCAAATTGACCTGAAGTGTGTTATGAAAACTTTGTATTGTCAGGACATTATGATGGTGTGTCATAATATTACAACAAACAATGCAGCTAATTATTCAGCATGCCATACAAAAAAAATATCAGCCTATTGTTTCAGGCCATGTCAGAGATAAAAAAATTCCAGAGGTGTAAATCAGTAAACAGTACAATGGACCATCATGTTTAATGACACTGCTAATAACGAGACTTTTGCCAATAGCGAGAACATTTTAAATCCCCGTTTTTTCTGCTATATTAGTTATATAATAAAATATTCGAATAACGGCCTTGCCTTTTGTACTCTTTCCTGGAATAGCGAGACCTCGGGTATAACCAGACATTTTTTGGTGGAACATGGCATCTCGTTTTAACCAAGTTCCACTGTCATGAGATCTCCCACAGAGGAGTATCACATTACAAAGGCAGTGGATTGTTTAATTTTTAACAGTTTATTGTTACAAACCTCTTTCAGACTTACACAATTCTAGAAGGTTAATAACTTTTCTTAGCTGAAAGAACCATCATTCTGCCAATAATTTTCTTCTTCTGGTAAGACAGGATCCTTACATGTAGTCCAAAATACTTTGTCTGCCTTGGAGATGGTAGTGCTGTTATAAATGTTAACTCTTTGACATCAAATAATCTGAATGATTTATTTTGTTCTGCCATTTTTCACTTGATGTTCGCAATTGGGTGAAAGTGTGGGGGGGGGGGGGGGGGGGGGTAGCAATTTCAAATGTATTGATGCATTTGTTAATTATCTTGTAAATAGTTTAACACCTTTCCTACATGAGGATTTCCATTGCCCAGTAAGCAGCTGTTTTTAGCCATAATATTTCCACAGTGACTCAGGCCTACTACTCTCTTTCATTTGTGATGTCTAGGACTTTTCCCTTCCCCCTCCCTTTCATTTTCCCATGATTTAGCTCTAGATCTAGATGAGCATCATCAGGATTCATGTTGGCTTGAGATCTGTGAAAAGTCTCCAACTTCTGTCTCTTACCCATTCATTTTAAGCCTACCTCAGGTAAATCATTATCTGAGCCTGATTCTGAATGTGACACAATGTACTCTGACCCTGAGCCAGAAAAGAAATCACCTTCCACAAATGCACAGGTCAAGATCAAGAAGAAATTTTCAGGCAATTTTTTTCACTCCATTGCTAAATTATGTCACTTTAGATAAAGGCAAATGTTTCCAATCAAGCTGTACTACTGCATTATTAAATTTGTGTCATGATTATATGACAGAATGAAGAATAGTGCATTCTTCCAACTGTGCTGAGTTTAGAATGTGCTTTTTGTCACTTGTACTCTAGTCTCTAGATTTCATTGGCTGTTCTGAGAATTTCAGAGCAGAAGTCACAACAGCAGGCCTAAAGATCTGTGTAGATCTGCTTTTTGAGAAATGAATGAATGGAGATAGAGAGTGAATTAGAACTGGATAGATATATAATAACAAAAGTTCTTAAACAGAACATCCTGGGCCAGCCCATTCTCAGTGCCCATGTTTTCCCTTCACAAGTTATTTCAGTTTCAGTGAAGACCTTGTGACTTTCCCATGATTTGAGATAAAGTAAATTTCTCTCTACATGCATATATATTTGTGGATTTTATTTCGAATAAGAATAGTATAGAGTGAGTGTCTTAAGAATTTATGTGTGGAGTCGGTTTTTGTATGAATTTGAATTTTCAACATTCTGAGCTAATCTCTTTATGTAAGCTTTCACCTTAAGATGTCGCATGTATGTTAAACATATTATGTCACTGGACCAATAAAAGTTTTTGCTTTCCTTATGTATATATTTTGCATATGATCTATTATGTAGGTACTCCAAACTGATTTTTCAAAATGGAGATTTCTAAAAACAAGCTGTTTCACTGAATATAACTTTAAATCCAAACATTTTGATACCAAACTTATTACTATATCTTCAAAATTAAAAAGTTGTGCAATTTTAAATTTTCAATCAGTTCACCTCTTTTTGTGATATGCCAAAAGCCATTTTCAGTGAATTGTAATTTAAGAAAGAAATATCAAAGGATGCCTAAACTTCGACAAAACAGTCTCCATATAACAACAAATAGCAAACTCAGTTATTATGGGGAGAATTCAAACATCACAAATGTGAGCGAGCCTCACTAACCACAGCGGAAGTCGCATTTTTTCAGTTTTGAGTTATGAATATCACCATAAAGTATGAAATCTCATCTTTAATTTGGTGTAAAAATTATTGCAATGCTCTTTTTTATTGCAAAGTTATCGCTTTTTAAAGACACCTACCCCCTGGTCAAAAATGGAAACACTTCCGATAAAATCGCCATTAAAGATGGAGGAGCAATTTTTGCTCTCGGCGAGATGGGTGGGATTACAATCTTCCTATCACGGGGTAGGGGTACTTGTAATTAGCCAATGGCTTTGACTTTTTGCATGTCTATGCCAATATAAATAATGCAAGCCCTGTGAAATTTTTATGACAATAGGTTTATTAATTTTGAAGATATCGGGCCGGCAGTTTAAGGAACCCCATTATTGCTGTGATATTCGATGTCAAAGGCAAAATTAAAGATATTAAAAAGAATATTTATCGTATTTAGAAACTGATTTGAGACCTAATGTTTTCACAAAATGTAGAAAAATGTTTGAACTTCAAGTATTGACCAAAATAAGAAAAAATCGCATATCTGTGTTTCATGGCGATTTTCTCCATTGGTCCATTGCGGCTTCTGTTGAGGTTAGCGGGGCTTGCTCACAAATACAGTTTTTATCAGCACAAAAGTGGCTTTGGAACAAATACTGCAAAATTTATAAACACAAAAAAGTGAAATTTTGGCCATTTTCAAAAACTTATAAAAAATCAGCAGATTTGCCTACAAAAATAAAAAAAAACACTCAAATTAATTGGATTTAAAAGATCTATTCTCATAACAGGATGTAAAGTGTCTTAAACATTCACAAACTGTGTCAAATGCATGAATATCATCAAGTGAAAAACTTTTTTAAAACTTGACACCTTATAGGCCCCCTGCAATACAGTGTATTTACTTTAGTTTATAAACCCAACAAAAAGCAAATCTGGTCTTATTCGCTGACATCTATCTGAGAAAAAGCATCACCATACCAAAACTGCAAGTCTATGTCATTAGGATGAATGGGTCTTTGGCTAATGACAGCTTTACCAATGCATTGTTTACTTTTGTTAAATAATAATCCATGCTCACCACTCCCCTCTCTATTTGAACTTAGCTACATTATGTAACAATAATTCAAAAGGTCCCTCCAAAGTTTCAACCATTTCCATCTCTAGACCCATTGCAGAGATTAAGAAATGAAACGGCTTTGAAATAATAACATAAAAGATAACAAGCACCCTGACCTAGCCAGCATCTTTCAGATCTTGTCTTCAACCTGTAGACTGCAAGGTATATCACTACTGGGCTTCATTCTGCATCTAGTGGAATTGATTTTTTGATAATCTTTCAGTCAAGATTGGCAGGATGAATACACTTCTATGTCATACTACTTGTATGTTATTGGCATAAAATTTAACTGCTTAAAATTATATAAAGATTCTTTAGCACATGATGCAAAACTATCCATAAAATCACAGATGAATGTGCCACTTGATGGGGGTCAATCTTGTTTCAAGTTGCTTGATGACGTAGCTCTGAGGTTGATAAATATTCGGTGTGATTTTAGTTTTGTACACTTTCATTAGTTTCAAGGGGGTAAAATTTAATGATGCTTGCTCATGTCGTGATATTTCAATACAACTCAAGAAAACAGATTTCCCTCCAAGTTAACTAGAATTGATATTGTGCCATTCTTATATATATTATATATATATATCATATTATATATATATATATATGTTTTCAACACTGCATCGAAATTATGAGAAGTGATTTATTGTTAGAAGACACCACAAACACACATAGCACAAATCATCTTCATGTACATGTAATTATATTTCATAGAACAGCCATGCAGAAGTTTCAGTTGGTACTTCTGGATAAGCGTTTGAAGGATTCAGAAATCCATTTTCAGAACCAGCAAAACAAGACCTCGTTAATATCCCTGCTAAAACTATAGCACAGTGCCATATCGTTAGAAATGTAAGAGAACGGAATCGGATGGCATCAACCGATTCAGAAATCCATTTTCAGAAGTAGCAAAACAAGACCTCGTTAATATCCCTGCTAACACTATTGCACAGTGCCATATCTTTAAAAATGTAAGAAAGCTGAAACTGAAAGAGAATGGAATCGGATGGCTGCACTGCAGCCAGTATATTGATGACTTAATAAAATCACAGACAACAAACACCCCAGTGAAGCACTAAAAAAAAAAATAGAATGGCCATTTTGCTCTTGGGGAGCTGGCGCTGAAGCACAACTTCAAAATGCAAAGGCAAACTGCAACCTTTTTTTTCTCAGCTGTACATTGTTGACAGATATCTTGATATTAACCCTAAGAATCGTGAGAAACGTGGAGCTGGGGTCCAAAGAAAGCCATCCTGACTACCAAAATGTAGGCCTACGGCGAGGAACTGGAAAGACTTTCTGAAAAACCATTACAGGAGACCCGAGCTGTTCAAAGATTAGCTCAAGAAATTACACGGGCTTGCGCGTAGCCCTCATGAGCATTGCAACAATAAATGACATTGCAATACCAAGTCATTTTGTGACTCCTACCATTTCTCTACACGTGTGAGCAGGAAGAAAGTCACACAATGATGTTGTTTCATGCCTTTCATGAACGTCGCAAGAAAAATATCAAAACAGTACACAGACATGTTGTCATTCCGTCTATTGCCCTCTTTGCACAACTCTGGAAACATTTTGAGCTGCCTTTGCTATGGGAAGAATTTCAAAAACATTCCAGTGCACACATCCGCCAACAGTTGATGCCTAAGCAGTCATTATCTGTACCGGTACTGTTTTTTCAAGCTTTCGCTGGCTTCGACACCCCTTCCTTTTTCCTTAGCAAAGCGTAGCTTGGAGCTCATCTCCTAATACACAAAATTTTATACATGTACGGGTATTTCAAAATCTGTCGAATTGCCTTCTGGTGTGATGAAAGAAAAAATACAGTATAGGCCTATCAGTGGTGAACAGTTTTGGCCAGTTTAATCTTTTTTTTTTATTTGTCATTCTATTCGTTCCATATCCTACTGAAAGTCTTTTCAACCAGCTCTGTTCACATCTTCACTGTTGCTGATATCTTTCGGCCCCTCATGCCAAACTGCTTTCCTGATTGTATACTGGTGCTCAGACAAATCCTCTGAAACCGATCCTGACCAGTGGAACTTTCAATACGGTAAGTATCCATTTCTGGCTATTTCTTTGGACAGATCGCTGAACATGGTCAGATTCATGTTTACCAATGCGATTTGTTAGCTCGATATGACCACTCTCTTACTTGCCTCGAAATAGACGAAAATGTTCGGTAGCAGCTAGGCCTGTGTCTCTGACACAGTGAGTGAGTGACAGTCTGTAGGTCCTCATTCCATTGTGAATGTGTCGTCTGGTATTTTCCAGTCTGCAACGTCCTGGAAAAAGCTAGTTTGGTTGTAATTTGAATGGGGATGTTCTTTGACCAAGTCCATAGATAATTACAGTTTTGGTTTCTATAATGACCACTGGTCAATTGGATGGTCACCTCAGTCATTTTAAAGGCCAGGGCGTTATGTTTTGTTTATCAGCAATAGATTTTACATCCATGATACTAATAAAACATTTCTAGACTTCCAGAATGTGACAAATTTTAGCGTTTGCCCGAAGTGGTCATGCTGGTCAGTTATGTGGTTTGTGGTCAGTCTGGCCTCAAACAACGGTTATGTGAGCAGTTAATTTAGTGCTCATTTTTAATTCCAAATTTTAATATCGAATATGGAAAATAACAATAATTCACAGCTATGGCGTCGTAATGGCCACGGGTCAGTCTGGAGGTCGCTATGGAAAGTTAAATGGTCATTACAAAAGGACTGTGGAGCATCAAAGTAGCTATTGTAATTTAAAAAACAAAAAAAAACAAGTCCCTTTTCTTTCAGTTTTTGTAGCCTGAATCGATGTCATTCAAAATACAAAGAAATAAATATAGAGCAAACCAGAAGCCATTTTCAGATGGTCAAGGTCATCTGTCGACGTGGCTCTATATCGGTAATGATTTGTATGCCCATCCTCTAAAGTTGGGCAATATAGTTTTTGTCCTAACTGACTCAACCAATAACACTGCAGTGACATGAGCCCACTCCCTCATTCTCAATCTCCTGTTCTATTCAGTTTACGTGTACTTAGGGACCGTTCACATATTATGTCATCACATAAGGGGGGAGGGGGGTCTCTTGAATGATGACAAGTGATGACATGGGAGAGGGGGGTGTTGAGTCCAAAGATGATGTCATCAATGTGGTTTGGTAAAATTGAAAAAGAAGAACAAATAATTATACAGATCAAATTCATATTTTTATTATAATACCTGCCAATAAAATAACTAATTAATTAATCAACCAATACCTTGAATGACTGGTATTTAGGCAGTGGAAAAATCTTGTCAGTTTGCTAACAGGCAGCTTCTCTGTATGCTCTTTGTGAGTTGAGATGGTATTAAATGGTTGAATCAGCCTGTCAGGGACACCTTGTAAAGCGCTTAGAGCATTAGTGGATATTAAGCGCTATATAAAAGCTCTTATCGATTTAATTTTATTTATAATCTGTTAGTTTAAATTAAAATAAATAGCAAACAGCACTATACAGGTATTTTTAGTCGTTATTTGTCAAGTTTTGATTACGTCATCAAACTGGGGGGGGGGGGTATATAGCCATTTGATGACATGTGATGATAAGGGGGAGGGAGGGGGGTCAAAATTAGTCAATTTTTGATGACATAATATGTGAACGGTCCCTTAGTTATATAGTGCCCCTGTTCAACTACATTGCATGTATTAATCAGGACTATTGTCATAACATGATTGAAAAATACGTATTCCAGTTTCGAAGTTTTGTTTCATTTGTTGTCGCGTACCAAAATGCCGACCTTTGGTCAGTTTCTGTTGATTATTTTTCTCAACTTTCATGGTCATCTGGAGTTCTACATTCGATAATAATGTTGTCACAATGTATTTTTGCGTAGAGTATAGTATGGCGAAGCAAAGAACAGTTCTAGACGATAGATCCCGGTGCAATCTTGTTGCGAACTGCATTGCTGACGAAGCCCGAGATCTCACACAAGGCGAGACCGGCAGGTAGAACATTGGATACGATGTCAACAATCGAGCAAGATGGTGGACAGATGCTTGGAGCTCATCTGTGGGCCTGTTCACGGTCGGGTATGTTGAGTGATACGTTTATTTAAATACCACTGTGTACATGACAGCTTGAACTGAATGTTTCTAAAGTATTCTGTCACTCCACAATGGCATGCAATTGGATTACCGAGGACTACTTTGGTCAGCTTATGTGTGCCGACCGGCGTTCACACACTGCCCTAGAAATGCTGGTTGACGACTTGCATGCGGAGAAAGAAAGGACAATTTCCACATTTTTGTGTCATTCGGGATCGGAGGATTTTTTATGGGGCCTCGTCCGGCTTTTTGGAAACGACACGCCTCGGTGAGTCGAGCTTGGAGCGGTTGCTGTAGATCTTTTTAGCATCTCTCGTTCTCTCTCTCTCTCTCTCTCTGAGACTGAGTCTCTGTGTTCTTTTGTTTGTGAGTCGAAGGGGAGGGGGTAGGCTTTGATTTCTAATTGTTGTTTTTCTTCCAGGTCTTTCCAATCATGTTTCTGATGATGGAAGTATTATTGGTGAAAGTAATGAGATGTATTTCACCCAAGAGTTTTCATATTTTAAACGGAGTGCTTATTCGCAGATGTCTGAGAATAAGATCCTGATCTTATTAGCAGATGTGGGGGTTCTTGGTTTTGTGATGTCTACTATGGAAAAGTTCCTCCAGCCTATCACGGTCTGCGGTGGTGCAATGACTAGTATCTGGGATTATCAGTCACCAAGTATATGGGTTGAATCCATCTTGGGTTCATTCCCACATCGGAGCCTTTTTTTTTTCAAAATTTAAACCTAGTAGGGGCCTACTGCTCATTTATATTAGGAATCATTTTTTTTCCGAAGGATTTTGCAAAATTGATGTCTTGGGAAAACTGATTATTACCTAGTGTGCTCCAGATTTCTTCTTTTATTTATTCCTGTTCATTTTATTTATTCCTGTTCATTGAACGCGACAGTTCGACCACCACTAATTGCTAATTAGAAATAAAAATGTAAATCAAATTTTAAACATGTAAACGATTTCTTTTCGTCAGTGTGAACTGAACAGCTCATCTCTCTCTATGGTAACCTGGATCTATTCGGTATTTACTGAAAATATATGTTTTTTGGGTCTTCTACTTCAGCTATTTGTCGTGTTTTGTTTTATTACTGTTTTGTTTGCATGGAAGTTTAGTTCAATTTTATTTGCTCTGTCGGACTTTCTCTGTGATTTCATACCCGGCAAAATTGGCTCATAATTCATTTAAAAAAAAAAAAATTGTAGTCCCAATTTTATGCTCTGGAGATTCGACCACCCCTTACCAACTCGGCAGGCGAGTTTACTTAGCGTGCCACAGAGGAACCTGAGTAAAAGCGTTACTAAGTAGGGTCTCTCTAATGCTACTGGGGACACGTTAACCGATAAGTTAAAAAAGATCAAAAAGAGACAATCTGGTGCATCATTACCATAATAAACATGCTGCGTTACTCTGAATTGAGCCATCTTACCCAGTGAAGAGCCTAATTATTCAACAAAACAAGCCAGAACTGTGATCTAAAGGAGCTCTTCCTAAATAAAAATCACATAACCAAAAATCCATCAGCGAATAAGATTCTGTTCTTATTTTAAATTTACAGAAGTTATGTTTATTTGTCAGTGTTGGAAGTCTGTGGAAGCTGTTTTTTATTTTAAATTTTTTATTCTTCAGACAGTAATATTATCTTGACCATCACAAGATATACCATGTAATTCAATCATTCTTGCACTGTTTAGCCATTCACCTATACACTAATTAGTAATTACGCTTTCAATGCACAAACCCCAGCCAGCAACCCTATGGAAATCCAACACTTAAGATCAGCACCAAGTTTGCATGTAGGAATGACATCGTTCCCATGGAGATCCGCTGGTTACGACATTGCACTGACATCAGTGGGATGTAGGGAACTGCACCTACAGTAATTCTGCCAACTGTACAGAAATCCTATACAATCTATGTTGGACTGATATAGGGATGCTGGCTGGGACCTTACTGTGGATTTACATGATCTGTTGGAATTTGGCAAGCTGTCCTATCATGTGTTGTTGGTAACATTTTAATGCTTGAAAAATAGAAGGTTTAAAAGCCACACTTCATTTTGTTTAATTCTTGCAACAGAATCAAACTCACATAATTTTTAAGTTACTAGCTGAGTTACCCGGCCCTGCCCGGGAGAAATATCTTTATCTAGAAAACAACACGCACAATCGGCACACAGATTATGTAGATGTAGGTAGAAAACAACTCACAACTGGCACAGTAACACCCGCATGGCCCGTGCATAAGGCAGACGGCACAGAAACTCATGCCTTCTAACTCTGAAACGCAACCGGAAGTTTAAAGTCGAAACAAAACAAAGGCAGGAGGGAGGCAACCATTGTTGAGGAGAAAGCATTATTCGATGTTTTTAGGCCTATTTTCATTTATTACAAAATTAAGATACTTCGCTTTCATGTCAAAGGAATAGACATAGTAGCAAAAAGAACTATCTTTCACATGTAATTTTTTCAGGTCTGGGCATTTCTTCCTCGCAGCAGTGAATTTTTTTTCCTTGCTGTTTTTTTATATAGATAAGCATGTGGGCCTATTTCTTCACTTATGCACCCGAAGCCTTGAGGAATGTCATAATGTGCTAGTATATGTTTCAATTGGAGTAGGAAGTATTTAGTTCAATTAGTGTGACATACTGAAAGAGAGCACATAGTGCACCAGTCACAGTTTTGAGCTGTGTGGACAATTATGCTGATCCACTCTTGAGACCATGAAAGCATGGGCAGTTCATGGGACAGGGTAGAAAACCACTGACCTGTTAACAACCGTGTCACTTCCCCTTGTCAAAAGCAGGTGTGTTGTATGATGATTAAATTTGTATATGTGTGTCTCCTTTCCACAATAGATTTTTGTAATCTTTTGACTGTTATGCCTTTTATTATATACAATGGACAACAAATTCACTGTTCTTGCTGATTGTAGGATATTGATAAAGTCACTTTATCAGATAGCATCAGCGTCATTTATGTTACCCCAAGTTACCTCAATATTAGAATTTGAGGTTATGCATAACTAAGCCTGATAAAAGTCACATGGTTATGCTATTTACAGTATGTTAACTAGATACTGTATTAGCCCAATTGATTGGATTGTTTCATCACTATTGTGAAGGACTGATGACCATGTAATTTGTGCATAGTGAATCCTATGATAGAATGGTGGCTTTTAGATAATATTGGTTACCCTTCTTTCTCTCTGTCTCTCTCCCTCTATCCCTCTCTCTTTTATGTTGAACGCTGCACATATGTACTGTCTTCACCCTCGGCTACTTATGAATACATGTATTGTGTTTGGTCTATATTTCGATTTGGTTTTGTGACAATGGTATGGTGGTGCATACTATGCCTTTAGGCGTCATTGTTACTATTGATTCATATACTACCTGTATTGAGGACTGTATCTCATCCCTCCAGTTGAAAGCATCATTATGTTTTGTGTGATGAATAAATGTCTTTAAAAAAAGTTTGAATTCTGTTGTAAATGGTTTGAAACCTTAGTTAATATCTTTCCCAGTGCACCCAACCATCAGCTTATAAACTAGTGGTTGTATTTATTTCATGTAGCCTACTGATTTTCCATCCCCATTTGTCTGACATTTGTCCAC
Organism: Onchidella celtica; assembly: GCA_963931925.1. Lineage (NCBI taxonomy): Eukaryota > Metazoa > Mollusca > Gastropoda > Systellommatophora > Onchidiidae > Onchidella > Onchidella celtica. Next base: position 23,866,216 of record OZ007577.1, read on the forward strand.
AGGTCTCACAAGTTTTGATTTTTTTGGTTTGTCTTTGTCATGATTTCCATCCTATATTATTTATTTGTGTCTTTATGTGCATATTACAGTGTATGTGTATATGTTCTTCTCATTTCTCAGACACCCTAAAATCACAGCTGTAATAATAGTAATGTACATGTAGTCAGATTTTTTTTCCTGACATGCAAACGATTTTTTTTTTGCCACTGTCAACTCCTGGGGCTCCACCCTCTATTCATTCGTCTTTTTAGATGTTGTGACCCAGTCTTTACATTTGATGCCGCACCCCCTTTTTTTTTTTCAGTCTATTTTAATAATCAGTGTAGCTTTGCTGGGCTAATCTTATACATGTATACAGTTAAGTCATAAAATTTAGTCGTGTGCCATTCCTTCCTTCATTTTTCCCTAATGCTCAAACGTTGAAAAACTAAAAACAACCACACTTCTTGACTTATTCTTGGGAAAAATGGAAAGGGTTGGGGGGGGGGGGGGGGAGAGGCGCTGGGGTGCTGCCTGCGGCGGACAATCCAATTAAGAAAATCAGTTGGTTCAGTGGCTGATTGTGTCTGTGGTGTGCTGTTTATTTGAGTGGTAACAATTTAACGTCGATATTTAGTGGTTTAGCTTGCATCGCGTTTTCACATACTTTCGATGCCCCCCCCTCCCCCCCCCCCCCCCCAAGCCGAGGGGAAATAAAAGAAACAACTACATGTTATATATCGATGGTGAAACTCGCAAACCGTGTAAGTCCAAAAGTAGGTCAACTCTGATTTCTTGCTAAATGGCACCACATGACAATTGTGCACCATCTACATCAATATTCTGTGATAAAACACCAATAGAAACCTTTGTTTTAGTCATGTGTTTACTTGAGTGGTTCTCAGACTGCATTTGAACAGCAAAATAGTTTTTTGCCATTTTCTCAAAACAATGGAATTTAGAGTTACATGGTTTGCGAGTTTCACCGTCGATATGCATATTAATCTAGCGTAGCTTTCAATCCTTATTTGAGTAAACTTTGGAACCGTTCTACAAAACCGCACACAGTCGTGAACAGTCATGTTCAGCTGCCAGTACCGTCAGTAACGACCATTGAAAGATCAACAGCTAATGTCAATGGTGCATATTTAACCTATAGCAATAACACTGGAGGCGTTGGGGGATGGTCCGTGTCTTATAGCAAGAACTTGGGGGGAGGGGGGCGCTAATGATACACCAGCGGAGTGTATGTACATGTCTACAGGTGTGAGCATATTGCTGGCTCCATAGAATGTTCTACAACTTAGTGTAGGTCTATATTAAATCTATGGCTGGCCCTATAATGAAACCGCAAATTAAAATGCATTCGCATTACTGTGGGTAACCGTTTTTTTTGTTGTTGTTTTTTTTTTAAATCGTTTTCTTTGAACTCCGTGAAGGAAGTTTAGGTTTTCTTTTGATTAACAGGGAGGGCAGTAATTCACATGTTTATAACTGATAATGTATTGGAGATACCGGTATATGGTATGCATTTCAAATAAAACATTTTTTTCCCTCTCCTGTAAAAGTAGATTCTTGACACATGCGGATATTGGAACCGGTAGAGCGTTCGAGGATGAAATGGCGGACAATAGAAGCGATGAGCTGTCGATGATGAAATGGTGGACAATAGAAGAGGTAGGCTGTCGAGGATGAAATGGTGGGCACCAATAGCTTCATGCGAAGTCAAGAATCGGTTCAGGTTTTATTGGCGATGGAAGATTAAGCTCGGGAGAGCCGTAGAGAAGAAGTGAAGTCGTAAAGCGGTTTACCCATGGCTGATCCAAAGCAGTTGTCCCGAGGATAGATTGGCGGTTTGCACCTTCAGATATATTTGCTAGACACATGGTGGTTCCACTAACTGACGCTGCCAGCTAATTCCAATTGTGAGATAGAACATACCTCAGGAGCCTATTCATACCCTATCAAACCACTAGTACCACACCACACCACGATCATGGGGTGTTCATGTTGGCCGTCGAAACTTCGAAAATACGAAAATGTGAGGCTCACATTTCTTATTTCATCTTTCAAGAGCAAGCTCATACCAAATAATTAATATTCATTTTCCCTCGGCCCCAGTCTTCATTCATTTAAGCTAACACATTTTACGTAATTCATGTACAGGAAGTGAAGAAAGTAAGTCCTAGAATGCCGAGACAGCATTGAAAGTTCCACGGAACTGCACATTTGACACAGATATTTTCCTTGCACATTAGTTGCACAAGAAATATCTCTGTTTTCAGTTGGCTGTGATTGTTCTCATTAATGACCATGTCAAAAAGTTGACGATTCTGTGGGCGCAGTTTAGACCAACAGAGTCTTTTCAAGTCATCTTGTTTATCTTTTACCTTTGCCATAATTATACATACCGGTACATGTGATAATTTGACTTAGATTTTCATTCGAGTCCTGAAAATTTTGTCCATGTGTAAGGGAGTTGAGAGAAGATAGGCCTACTCATGGTCAACTCCAACTGACTTAAACTTATTCAATATCATTCTATACCTCCTGCTGACTCCTTGATTCAATGCAGGTTTAATTGAGAGTCAATGTCAAGCCGTGTGTAGATCTGTGAGCTTATACCCAGCTTCAGAGTGTTAATCCTAATCCATCTTACTTCAGTATTGTTCGTCTCAGCTATTTTCTGGGTGCCATTATTTGTAGGTTTAACGGCTCGGCTTTGCTAGCTCGGTGCTTCTACAAACAGGTGGGGGTGGCATATCCAATTTCATCAAATTGTTAGCCGAGCGCACAGCATGAATGGCACCTAAAGGCTATTAACAGGATCACCCAAAGTGTTCAATCTGAGTTGCTGCCGTCAAGCATTACCGCTCTTGTTGTAATTGTTATGACTTAGTGTGATTGCTAAGTACATGTAGGCCTACCTGTATCGTGTATTAAGATTGACTTCAAGATAGGCCCAGAGCTAAGCGCATTTGTTGCCCTGTTTACAATTCTGATTGCCCTCCACCCGTAGGCCCACTCTGTAACTTAAGAACTATAAAAGAAAAAAAATAGCATCAGTCAAATCACCAGGACTTCGTAACCAATTTGTTGTAAAGCGTTCCTCTACCGTATAATCCGTATTTGAAAGAGTGGTGTGCGCTTAGGGAGAAACGTCAATCGTTTTGAATTCAGGACCGAAGGTCTCATTTTTCTTGAGAGACGCAGTCTAAGCTGTATCAGTTTGTTTCACCAGGTCTGCATGGCAATATTGTAAACAATCGCACCATTTTATTGACATTAGTAATGAGACAGTAAAGTCTCTGAAGGCAAATTTTCATCTCGTTTCTTCCTTAGGGGTCTTTTCAGTATAGGTCAATTCCTTGCCCTACTGTCGCCGCCGTTGCTGTTTCATTATCGCCACTATTTTGCTCTATTATTGCAACTCTAATGAAAACAACAAGAAGTCTCACGATCATCAGGGAAGTTTCACAGAAGCAGCTCATTTGGAAAGGTACATTCTGTCCCGTGGACTATATTTCGGTTTTTTTTTTAGTGTTGATGAGTAGTGACCGTGCTGTGCCCGTAATGTATCCTTTTACCCATAAATATTCTGGAACTGAAATTAATCTTACCCCGTCAGCCACTGCATTGAATGTTTACCTCAAAGCAAAATTCTTCCTGCACGAGAAGATTGGTTTGAGCGATACCACGAGTAGCAGCAGTCCCACTGTTCATAGAGTTAAAAGTACAGGGATGGATGCGTGTGGAGTGGGGTGTGGATAGGTGCGTATGCGACCGGAGCAATCAATGTTTGTATTCATCTGCAATTTTGTCTTTCACGTTCTCTCCCATTGTGTTAGTGAGTCGCTCCGTGCGACAGAATACGCAATTTCTCTTTCTCCCTCTCTCGCTCTCTCTCTCTCTCTCTCCCACCCTCTCTCTCCCCTCCCCCCTCTTTCTCTCATCTGCTTAGTACACCCCCCCCCCTCCCCCAACAGCTCCTCTAATGCTCTACCCCAACTCTTCAAATACCCTTTCAATACCACTTGTTTGAGCTTAACACAGAGCGAAGTTAGCCGTTGAGTAAAAACAGAGAAGTACCGGTAGCCGCAAACAGATCTAGCAAACTACAAGCAAGTGGTAAATGTCCGGGGGGGGGGGGGGTGAGAACTTAAAGGTTTTGTCTGGATTTCATTCACAGTCATTGTAAGTCTTGTGTCTGATGCGAGTAAGGGACAGACTATGTATGTACACTTAATTTTACATGTTTGTACCTCAAACATCATAACCATGGGTAGTAACCCCAGAGTTTATCTGAGGAAACAGTTGTGTTGTACATGCATTTATCATTACCTTATCATTACTTCGGTGTTCCCAGATTGTAAAGGATTTAACACTTGAAAGGGTCTTTGGCTTTCATATTTTTTCTCTTGATAAGCTCGCTTGTATACAGTGAGTTACATGTAAGTCTTTATAGACTGAGTTACAGTGTCGCTTTCAGTGTCTCCATGGAGCAACACTGTAACAGTTGAAGTATTTTACAGCACATTATGAATGGGAATAGATCCAGAACAATGCTTGGAGAAAGGGCATTTTCCATCTGTGCCCCCAAAACTTTGGAACAATCTGAACTATGATATAAAAACAACTAATTCAATAGAGCACTTCAAATCGAAACTCAAAACATTGCTTTTCAAAAAAGTGTAAGATTTATAGATGATACTAGAACTGTTACTGAAATGTATCTTTGGATGTGTTAGTGTGTAGGTGTGATATACTGGATGGTTTGAGACTGTGTATTCTATGTGTTTGTTAAGCGCCACCGAGCACTTTAAGTGGATTTTGGCGCTATATAAATCAATTATTATTATTATTATTATTATTATTATTATATTGCTGTGATGTTTCCACTTTCTCTCACTAACTTTCTTCTGACACCAGCCGTGATGGGCACGGCACAAACACACTAAATAATCGACTATCTCTCTTCTATAAGTTATAACAAACGATATCTGTATTGCTTACATATATACAATAATTATTAATTCATTCAATAATAATAGGAACATAGGTCATACAATTTCATGTGAATTTCGATGGAATGAAGTTGATGCAAATCAGTACATGCTAATTAAATGGCTTCGTAATATTCAATCTCTAGCACATTTTATAAAACACATGGGAACATTCAGCATAAGGAAACCTCTCCTTTAGGGGTGTATGGCGCTATCTGGGCACTGGTTCTTCCTCTCTACCCTGGCTTGACTGCGCAGTTAGATCAACAGGTATCGGCAGGTACCAATAGGTCGGGAAGCCAAGAAGCCACGATGTCGTTAATCAAAGTACAAGAAGTTGAGAAGCCAAGAAGCCACGATGTCGTTAATCAAAGTACAAGAAGTTGAGAAGCCAAGAAGGTGTTGTTCTTCCTCCTCTGTACAAAAACAATCGCAAAGTCCTAATCTACTGCTGGAAGGCATGACTTCCATACTTACTCCATGACGGATATTCATCATTAACACTTTTAACCGCTGACACTGTTATAAGTCAGGCTGCAGCTCCCATACTCCATAGGCTCCCATATAGGCAATAGAATAAACGATCAACACAGTTTTAATGATATTTACACGTTCCCCACGAAGAATAACGCTCTCTCTAACGGACCCCATCCTATAAGGTTTCGTAACATATATATAACGGCGTTTCCGTGACTCTCTCAGAGGCAGTAGTTATACCAAAGTAAACCCACTAGATTTAGGTTCTACAATCATGAACATTAAGTAAAATACGCATACATCGTACAATTAACTTACCACTCAGCAACAGCCCAAATGCCGACAAGATACCAAAGATACCACGCTCTGACAAAGGATGTTTGCGGGTTCCCTGACCTTCCCCACTCACAAGACTAGTACAAAGTTACAGTTGCAGTTGTGGTCTCCTCTTCGGCACGAAGCTGGTGAGTGCTCTCAGCGGTCTGAAGTTGGAAGGAGCGTTCGGGGATTTATACCCAGTCAGGTAGCGTCCCAAGACGCCCACCGAGTGTGCATTAGTTATCCTAATAGCCACCCCCGTCGGCTCCACGTCAAATACTATTGAAACAGCTCTACCCCCCCAAGCAATTCCCAGGTGATCTGATCGACAAGTACGGCGGTCAAGTAAACACTACCCTTTTCGGGTGTCAAAGCGCTTCAGTTGCATCCCATACTTTCCCCCTCTGGCCTACAATGACTCTGTCTCCCCGCCGTTAACTATCTTCCCACGCTAGTTATAGGCACAATATTATTATAACTACTAGTTATACCTTGCCAATCTATCACCCTGTTACAATCGCCCCCACTTAAGTCGATTTTCCCTGGCAAAATCGGCTAATAAAATTATTAATCTACTGGTAATCTAGATAGAGTGTCGGCCCATAGAGCGTCTCGCCCCCTGATGTTGCTGACTCGAAAGTTATATGGTTGCAGCGCCAGGTTCCATCTAGTTACCCTCGCGTTCTTCTGGTCTTTAGTTCGCATCCAAGTTAGAGGTCGGTGGTCCGTCTCTAACACGAAGTTTCTCCCATACAGATACGCCTGCAACTTACTAACGGCGAAAACTATGGCCAGGCATTCCTTTTCAATTGTTGAGTAGTTCTTCTCCGCGGGTTTCAACTTTCTGCTAACATATACAACTGGATACTTCGTACCCTCGTCTTCTTGAAGTAGGCAGCCACTCACTCCAAGGTTAGATGCGTCTGTCTGGAGAATCAGTTCCTTGTTCCAGTCTGGCATCCGTAGTATCGGCTCGGAACTCAAACAAATTTTTAGGGCATTGAACGCGTTCTCCTGCGCGTGTCCCCACGCGAACTTTGTGCCCTGGGACTTCTTTGTGAGGTCTGACAACGGCGCCGAGATTGCACTGTAATTTGGTACAAACTTCCGATAGTACCCCGTTAGCCCCAGGAAACTCCTCACTTGTGTCTTGGTCGTCGGTCGGTCACAGTCGACAATGGCTCGCACCTTACTCTCCTGCGGTCTTACAGTCCCCTGTCCCAGCTTATGGCCTAAGTACTCGACTTCTGTCATCCCTATTAGCGTCTTGGTAGGTCTAGCTTTTAAATTTGCCCGTCTCAGTCGCTCGAAGACATTCCGACAACGTTCCAAATGGTCAGGCCAATTTGCACTGTGTATAAGACAGTCGTCTACAAATGCATCTACCCCTTCGCCAGCATCTTTTAATACTTTCCTCATGAGCCTGTTAAATGTGGCGGGGGATCCCTTCAACCCGAACGGCATGACCCTGTACTGGTATAGCCCAAACGGTGTGGCGAACGCCGTCAGGTGTTTATCTTCCTCGGCCATCGGAACTTGATAAAAGCCCTTTGTCAAGTCCAGCTTGGTGAAATATTTTGCCTCCGCTAGATTGGAAATAATGGCTTCTACCTCAGGCATCGGTTCGGCGTCATCGGCAGTCACAACATTTAGCCGCCTGTAGTCGTTGCAGAAACGATGTTGACCATCGGGCTTCTTAACTAATACAATTGGACTATTGTACGGGGACTCGGACGGTTCGATGATTCTGGCCGCAAGCATCTTGCCTACCTCAGCATTGACAGCTTCTCTAGTTGAGTACGGTAGTTGGTAGGGTCTTACCTTCACAGGTTTTTGATCTAGCAATGGGATTTTGTGCTTGATCAGGTCAGTGAGCCCCGGTACATCGGTAAATATATCTTTGTATTCTTCCATGAGCTCTTGCATCTGTTCTCTCTGATCCTGATCTAGCGTGTCCCCTAACTGTACATCCCTGTAGGTTTCGGTCTGTTCTAGCTTAGGCATGACTGTCTCCAGAGGCATCGAAGTCGCTTCCTCTCCTTCATCGGTCTCGTCAATTATAGCTGCAGCTATTGCCTCTGTGTTTTCCTGTTCGTCTTCCCTCTCAATATACTTCTTCAGCATATTCGCGTGATACAGTCGTCTCTTCCCCTTGACGTTCACCATGTAGTTCACTGACCCTCTCTGCTCTTCTACTTTGTAAGGCCCTTTCCAAGTCATCTGTAGTTTCGATCCGTCACTTGGGAGAAGTATGAGGACGGAATCGCCCACTTGGAATTTCCTCTGTTTGGCCCCCCTATCGTAGTATTTCTTCTGCCTGTGTTTTTCGACGCTGCTGTTCTCGGCTACGACTTTCATGGCATCCTCCAATCGTTCCCTCATATCTACCACGTATTCGTACGATGACCTCGTTTCTGACTCCGCTTCCCCAGTCCACAGATTCTTCAGTATTGCAAGTGGTCCTCTCACAGGGTGACCGAACACTAGTTCAAACGGCGAAAAACCTGTACTGGCCTGTGGGGTTTCGCGATACGCGAACAGCAGTGGACACAACATTCTGTCCCAGTCCTTGGGTCTGTCATGAGCTACTCGGCGAAGCATATTCTTCAGCACTCCGTTAAATCTTTCACACAGACCATTGGCCATCGCGTGGTAGGGCGAGCAGAATATCTGTTTCGTTTTGAGAAGTGCACTGACCTCTCTCATCAGCTCACCGGTAAACTGTGATCTCCTATCTGAAACTATTTCCTTTGGTATGCCTAACCGAGAAAATATTTCCATTAACGCTTCACTGACCTGCTCAGCTGATATCCCCCTTAAGGCTACGGCATCCGGGAAACGCGTGGCATAATCTACTAGCGTCAAAATATAACGCGATCTCCCATGTTCCGTACGCGGAAGTGGACCAACCAAATCTATGGCGACGCGCGAAAAGGGCGTGTCGATCAGGGGTGTCGGCACTAGGGGTACCTTTGTCACCCTACCTTTATTGGATGTCCTTTGACACGCGTCACACGATCGACAGAAACGACCTACGTCCGCACCTATCCCAGGCCAAAAGAACGACTGCATTATTCTGTCCTGTGTGCGCGAAATTCCTAAGTGTCCCCCGAACACTCCTTCGTGAGCTATCTTCATCAGCTCACTTCGGTACTGCTTAGGTACCAACAACTGCTCCACATCAGCACGTCCAGCCCCGGCCTTCTTTACCCGATAGTAAATTCCCTTACTCTCCTTTATGTGAGTACCTACCTCAGCCGATTGCTCCAACGTGGCTCTCTCCCTTAAAACTCTCAAAGTTTCGTCCTCTCTCTGGGCCCGGGCTATCTCACCTGGTGTGAGTTCCCCTATCTTGGCCCCTACCCTTACCTCCTCCGTTGAGTTGCCCTTGGCCTCCTCATTATCTGTGGTCTGACTCACTTTCGCACTCGCATTCTCACACTCATGCCCTTCCTTGTCAATCTCCACCTTGCGAGATCGCGTGAGTACCACACTTATCTTCTCAAGAGACGCCCCCTTTATGTTTCCTATAATCAAATCGGCCACTGGGTCTTCCACTACTAGCGCTTTGAGAAGCCCAGTATAAAATGGGGTTTCTACCCACATTTCCGCGACAGGAGCAGACCTTCTCGTCCCGTCCATCAGGACATAACTCCTGTTCTTCCCAGTTAAGCTGTTAGGAGGCAGTTTGTCCCTTTTTATAATCGCACACGTGCATCCCGTGTCACGAAGGATAGTAATCTCTTTATCCCCTATCCTCCCCTTCTCCAAAAATGGAGCGGATAAATCATTCTCCGGAACATCGTCTTCGGGCTCATGTTCTGTCGAACCTTCTAACTCAATACTCTTACCTTCCGTCTCCCAAGAAATGAAGGTCTGTGGCCCAACACTCTGCTCAGCCCCTGGTTGAGTATTCGCCCTGCCCGATGACTCCCACTGACTGTCATCGGCTTCCTCATCGCTGGTTAGTACGACTGCGGTCGTCTCTTTCTGTCTCTTCCTACAGAATCTCGCAATATGGAGAAGTGACCCACACACAAAACAACCACGCCCACTCTCACGCTGGGACTTACCTCGGTTGTCCTCGACAGTGGCAGCAGCACCCTTCTTCGTCCTGCCCTGGTCACACTGCCTACTGAGGTGATTGGGAGAGCCACAGTTGAAGCATACCGGTTTACTCACTCCTAAACCCTTACTTCTGCTCTCCTCAACCCTCTTACCTGACTTCTGCTGTTGCTCCAGCCCTCGCTTCGACTGATGAGCCTCACTATACAAGTCTGCCATCTCAACTAACTCATGCACGGACTTGGGGTCCCTCTCTTTCAAATATATGGAAAGATTACAGTCGACAATCTTCAACATCTGCTCCCTGACTAACAGATCCGTAATCCCTCCCATAGTTCTCTCTGCCTCTGAGAGGTCTACCCACCTCTCAAAATATCTCTGCAATCTCACGGACAGCTGCGTATAAGTTTCGTCCTTATCTAGACGACTCTCCCTAAACTTACGCCTATAACCCTCTGCCGTGAGGTGATACTTCTTGAACAATACCTTCTTTACCTTCTCGTAATCCCTACTGTCTTCATCGCTGAGACCGGAATAAACATCTAACGCCCTGCCAGTTAACAATGCCCCTAACATGTCTGCCCAGGTGTCTTCTTCCCAATCATTTGCCTGCGCGAGCCTTTCAAATCTTTTCAAATACGAGTCGAGATCCTCGCGCGAGTCATCAAAAATGGCAATTTTAGGTACCTTCGGGGCAGCAGATTTTCCATTCCCTTTACCATTGTGACACCCGTTTTTGGCTAGTTCCCGTTCGCATTCCATTCTCTCCCTTTCAAATTGTCTTTCCTTCTCCTTTTCTTCTCGTTCGCGCTCCTTTTCTTCTCGTTCGCGCTCCTTTTCTTCTCGTTCGATAGCCCTTTGTTCTCGGTTTTGGGCTTTCTCTTCGTCCCACCTAATTTTGAATTCCTCATCACTAATGCCTTCTTATCTGGCAAGCTTCAGTGCGCCCAGATAGTCCATCAGCAATTGACCTGTAAACAAAGCTAACAATAAAGCGTGGATCGTAACTGTGAAGTTAACAACAATATTCCTGCAATAGCAAACAACAATTTTCTCTGTGACAAAAGATAAAATTGAACAGTCAATGCACAGGTAAAATCAGAGCATGTCGCAGGTACTAAATGTCAATCTCTCTCACTCGCCTCAGGGCAGATGACCTGTCCACACAATCACACAATAGCCCCTTGACACGACCCAGATCAAAATTAAATGTTATTTACTAGCAGGATCCCACTTCTGACACCATTGTGATGTTTCCACTTTCTCTCACTAACTTTCTTCTGACACCAGCCGTGATGGGCACGGCACAAACACACTAAATAATCGACTATCTCTCTTCTATAAGTTATAACAAACGATATCTGTATTGCTTACATATATACAATAATTATTAATTCATTCAATAATAATAGGAACATAGGTCATACAATTTCATGTGAATTTCGATGGAATGAAGTTGATGCAAATCAGTACATGCTAATTAAATGGCTTCGTAATATTCAATCTCTAGCACATTTTATAAAACACATGGGAACATTCAGCATAAGGAAACCTCTCCTTTAGGGGTGTATGGCGCTATCTGGGCACTGGTTCTTCCTCTCTACCCTGGCTTGACTGCGCAGTTAGATCAACAGGTATCGGCAGGTACCAATAGGTCGGGAAGCCAAGAAGCCACGATGTCGTTAATCAAAGTACAAGAAGTTGAGAAGCCAAGAAGCCACGATGTCGTTAATCAAAGTACAAGAAGTTGAGAAGCCAAGAAGGTGTTGTTCTTCCTCCTCTGTAGAAAAACAATCGTAAAGTCCTAATCTACTGCTGGAAGGCATGACTTCCATACTTACTCCATGACGGATATTCATCATTAACACTTTTAACCGCTGACACTGTTATAAGTCAGGCTGCAGCTCCCATACTCCATAGGCTCCCATATAGGCAATAGAATAAACGATCAACACAGTTTTAATGATATTTACACGTTCCCCACGAAGAATAACGCTCTCTCTAACGGACCCCATCCTATAAGGTTTCGTAACATATATATAACGGCGTTTCCGTGACTCTCTCAGAGGCAGTAGTTATACCAAAGTAAACCCACTAGATTTAGGTTCTACAATCATGAACATTAAGTAAAATACACATACATCGTACAATTAACTTACCACTCAGCAACAGCCCAAATGCCGACAAGATACCAAAGATACCACGCTCTGACAAAGGATGTTTGCGGGTTCCCTGACCTTCCCCACTCACAAGACTAGTACAAAGTTACAGTTGCAGTTGTGGTCTCCTCTTCGGCACGAAGCTGGTGAGTGCTCTCAGCGGTCTGAAGTTGGAAGGAGCGTTCGGGGATTTATACCCAGTCAGGTAGCGTCCCAAGACGCCCACCGAGTGTGCATTAGTTATCCTAATAGCCACCCCCGTCGGCTCCACGTCAAATACTATTGAAACAGCTCTACCCCCCCAAGCAATTCCCAGGTGATCTGATCGACAAGTACGGCGGTCAAGTAAACACTACCCTTTTCGGGTGTCAAAGCGCTTCAGTTGCATCCCATACTTTCCCCCTCTGGCCTACAATGACTCTGTCTCCCCGCCGTTAACTATCTTCCCACGCTAGTTATAGGCACAATATTATTATAACTACTAGTTATACCTTGCCAATCTATCACCCTGTTACAATTGCCTACCATGAGGTTCCCCAAGAGTCGACCAAGTTTGCCCCATTCGAGTTGCTGTATGGGAGAACTGTGAGAGGACCAATGCACATTCTCCGACAACTTTGGACCAAGGACGTACAGGAGCCAGAGACAAAGACCAGTTACCAGTAGGTCATGGAACTGCATGAGAGGCTGGAGGGCACATGGAAGCTAGCGACGGAAGAGCTCTCCAAGGCACAAGGAAGACAGAAGACATACTACGATGGGAAGGCAAGAGAGGAAGTTCCGCCCTGTCCAATAGGGAACGCAACTGCCAACAACTCGGCGATGTGGTGAAGGATTATCAACATATCATCACCAATCTCCCTGGATGCTGCCAGTTGGGTGAACACCTCATCGACTTGACGTCAGAAGTACCAGTTTGTCAGCGACCCTACCCGGTGCCCTACGCTATGCGTGACTCCTTAAAGGAGAGCTTAGCACCATGGAAAGGTCGGGCATCATTCGGAGGAGCTCATCGGCTTATGCCTCACTGGTTGTTGTCATCAAAAAGGATGGATCCAACCGAGTCTGCATCGATTGCAGGAAGCTGAACAAGATCACAGTGTTCGATCCCCTACCTACAGCAGCCCCATCGGAGGTGTTCCAGAGTCTGTCCAGAGGAAGAATATTCTCTCAGATTGACCTGAGCAAGGGATACTGGCAAGTGCAAGTCCGAGAACAGGATATTCCCAAGACGGCGTTGGTCACCATGGGCGAACACTATGAATTCACCCGGATGCTTTTTTGGGATAATGAATTCAGGAGCCACGCTGAACAGGATCGTGAAGCCATTGGTCCAGGGAATGAACAATGTGACAGCCTGTGTGGACGACCTGCTGATCCACACAGAGACATTCGGCGAGCATGTGAAGGCTCTCAGGGAATTACTGCAGAGGATGACCAAGCTAGATTAACTGCAAGACCTTCCAAGTGCCTGACAGGAACGTCTGAAGTGGACTTTGTTGGACACTCAGTGGGAAGAGGAATGATTGGCTTGTCAGAAGAAAATGTATGCAAGGTGCACCCAGACCCACCACTAAGAAGGAAGTGAAAGCAGTTTTAGGATTGGTGGGATATTACCAGGAATTTGTTCCTAACTTCGCAGCGATTGCAGCACCACTGTCTGATTTGCTTAGAAAATGAAAAGGTCAGCCTAATGTAGTTCAGTGGGGAGAAGCATGGGAGAAAGCGTACACTTCTTTGAAGAATGCCATTATTTCAAAACCCATATTATGTCTGCCAGATTTTTCTAGAGTTTGTTTTAGCAACTGATGCATCAGATCGCGGACTGGGTGGTGCCCTTATGCAGGAATACGAGGGAAAGTTATACCCTGTAGCATATGCCAGTCGTAAGCTATTGCCTCGTGAGACGAAATATTCAGTCTCAGAGCGCGAATGCCTAGCTATTGTTTGGGCTGTAAAGAAGTTTACTTTATATTTGTATGGAAAGGAGTTTATGCTCCAAACTGAAAATCGGTCATTAGAGTATTTAAACTCTGCCAGATTTGACAGTCCAAAGCTATTACAATGTAGTTTATTTTTACAGTCATATCGATTCAGGATTCGGTATGTAAAGGGCAAAGAAAATGTCGGCGCCAACTTTCTGAGTAGAATGTTTTAGGAATAGTACACTTTCAGTGAAATGTATTGCAATATAGGGAATTTTGCCTACTTGGATGAGTTTCTGGAGATGGCTGTATTGTACTGTGATTGGTAATATAGTATATCTGTGACTGGTTATTGAATTGATGACTGGCAGAGAACCATAATGTATTAGTCACATTCTGATTTTGTGATATGTCAACAATATTTGTCACCAATGGAACTTGATGTAATTTTTTAGACGAATGCAACCCAGATGGGAACTGCGGGTAAATAGTGATTTTTGTATCTTGCTATTGCCACTGATGTAATTTACGAGAGGTCCAAGCTTGGACAGTATTGATACAGCACTTTTGTTACATTTTAGACCTAATCTGATGAGGGTAGACCCTTTTCAGCGGTCGATATACACTGGTACATGTATATTACTGTGTTTTATGAGTTTTACACATTTTTGGGATAATCGTTGTTATGGACAACGGTTTATGTACAGTACTATGCTTTGTGCACGAAGCATTATGTAGACGATTGACCAGTTTCACCACAGTGAGGGTATTGTATTAGTTTGGTAATAGCACTGCATGGGCACTGCAATGATATTGTAATGACATTGTATTAGTATTGCAAGGATATTGTAAATGACATTGAGAAGGCACTGATATTATGTTATTGATGTACAGTTTTTTGCGATTACCATTGTGAGATTGGAAGTGCTGAAAGTCTGTTGTTCCATGATAGTGTAGCGTCTACATAGTGTAGACGCTATGTGATGTATAAACTTGAAAGGATGTTCAACTTAAATTTGGGAGTTATGTAGCGTCTGCAGGCTACCCTCTTCCCCCCCCCCCCCCGCTTGTTATTCGCAGCGACGAAAGTCGAGCTCGGCCCGTCTTGTCTAATACCTTCGTCGCCCCCCCCCCCTTATGGTTCACCTGCACTCAGCGAGCCTTTCTCACCCCTTCGTGTTAGTAGTTTTTTTTTTACTTTGATGTCCAGCGGCGCCGCTGACCTAGGTCTGACATGTATCGACAATAGTGGTACATTCCATAATGTTCCAGAGAGAGTTATACGCAAAAGTGGCCTTGAGATGATGTCACCCGATGACGTATTGTATTTGATTGAATGATTTGTGGGTGTTACGAATCTGGAAATGGGTAGTGCCCTCTAGCTGTTATGAAGAGGGTCTTCTCAATGATGATATTATGACTGCATTTTAAATCGAGAGGTATTTACTATTTAATCTTTCGTACCATGCCACACACTAAGAACAATCTGAATAAGTTTCATAAACAGACCTGCAGGGCCACAAATTTAATTACATTAAATTTCCTAACAATTTTGTCTAGATCTATTACATACTAAAAGACAACATCAGCAGCATCAAATGAAAATTCAATAATATGTCACTAGAAGTCTTCTCTAGATTCCTATAATGTTATGATCATTCTGACTCACTAACAATTTAATTACTAGTCATATATCTCTCAGATATAGTCTGCCTACTATCTATCAAGCAATATACTAATATCGTCTCTGGCGACGATGTCATCTCAGCTATTTGTGCCTACCGCTTATAATGGATCAAGCTCGTCAATATAAACTGACGTAGCTAAGTCTATTGGATCTACTCTAGGATGGGCTGGCAATCCCCAGCCTCATCCAGACAAATCAATCCCCATTCACAGATGTGTATGCCAAACATTCATACTAGTTGCAAGGCAATATAAATCTTTGTCTTGCATTCTTGGGTAGCACTCCTAGCATATGCGGCAATCCTGTCCTACTGGATAAATTATGTTCAGCTCCTCGTTCATTGTTGAATCATCAAAGGACAAACACTTACACTTGGTCCCTGGTATTAGGAAAACCAGGGAACAGTAGACAATAGCAGTGGGCATATCTCATTCAAGCATATGGCTTCATCTCAATGTCTATAGTGGACTAGACATGAATCAACAGTCTTATGATTCTTCAGGCAGAATCGTGCCGACGCCTGCACAGATTGGAATTTTCTGTATGGAGTAATGGACATAGGTATGGCTACGCTTTTATACTGTGCAGCCACCTGCAAATTACCGTCCAAATCCCTAGATTTGATTGGTGCATCCATGCGAGCTCATCTCGCAGTATTAATATATTCTACGTGGGAGTTGGTCACGGCCTTGTACTAAAAACAGACAAGGTCAATTTAAAATGTCAAAACAATTACTGAAATCTTTAAACCCTCGTGCTTTCTACATTTTATGTACGAATTTCTGAACGCGACTAAGCGTCTTAAACTATCTATCCTTATTCACCCCTTCTCTTCCCTTCTAAGTGTTCATCAAAATCACGGGGTCGAGAATTGCACTGTCACTCCTAACTTATCCATTTATTCTATCTCGCCCCACTTTCTTTCCATCTCTAAGAAAAAGTGTTTCAAAAACAAACTGTTCACGAGAACAGTTCAAGGACAAAATTACGCTGGTTATAATCAACGAGACCGTGAAAAATCAACTCCTTACAAGTCGTGACCCAGCACGGCATTTATATTACTTAAACCCTGACAGTGGGTCTGTCGAACTTACTAGATCAGTCTCGACTCAGTTCGGTGGTGAAGTTGGTTCGGGAATCTTCTATCAGAAGTAAGAGCTGTGCCTTGATGCGAGTGAGTGTGTGCGCAGTATTCATATGTTCCTCGGGTGTGCAGTATTCATATTTGGACAAGTGTGTGCAGTATTCATATGTTCCTCTTGTGCCTTGATGCGAGTGAGTGTGTGCGCAGTATTCATATGTTCCTCGGGTGTGCAGTATTCATATGTTCCTCGGGTGTGCAGTATTCATAGTTGGACAGGTGTGTGCAGTATTCATATGTTCCTCTTGTGCCTTCGTACCAAGATACAGGGAGCGTTCTTTTTTTCATCATACAGTAATAAACTTGTAGTTCATCGTTCCGACGGATCCCGTGTTTTATTAATAACAGTTGTAACAGTTTCGTTTTAAAGGGAGGTAGTTTATATAATCTGACTACATGTATTTCCATTCATAACGTGCCGTTAATTTCTTCAACTGTTACAAACACCCTGACCAGCCATTTTAATGATGATAACATATTCTTCATTGTTTTGTTTTTTTGTTGTTGTTGCTGTTGTTTTGTTGTTGTTCTTTTGTGATGTACTACTTCTAATTTATGAATCATGCAATGTTTATTGAAGTGTTTTCTTTGCCATTTAATTCCGACCTGACAATTGATGCGAAAAGGACAGGAATGATTCTGATTTGTAATACAGATAAAACTCGGGATAATGCGTGCACGTTGTCAAAATTGTAACTCAGCAATTTAGATCAAGACCATATAAACTAGCTTCTGCAACATGCTCATGTCACCATCTGTAGAGAAGCAGTGACGTCATTTCCTGTGCACGGCTCCACCCCAAACCCACGAACTCCTTTTTTTTTTTTAACTCGCTATTCACGTAATGTCAGATGCATGATATGTAGGCCACGAGACAAGGACAGAACGTAGGTCGCTGAGACCCACCCTGCTCCCCAAATCAACAACTCCCTCTCTCTTTCTTTCTCACTCTCTTTCTCTCAGAAAGTTAATGCGGTGTGTAATATAAAGCAGTGGTTCTCAGCCTGTTTCAGGCAGCTGGGCCTATAGTCTCCAGTTTTTTTTTTACAGCTCCCCCACCCCCACCCACCCACCAACCCAACCCCATTTCACACAAAGCAACGTTGAAATATTTGTTATTCCATAAAAACAGTATACTCACAAGAGACAAACTGCACAATAAATTATGATGTCAGGACTTTCAAAGCTTTGGTAAAGAATAATATTAAGCATGTTGATCTTCATAACGCAATTTTCATCAACAATTGACCTTTTCTACTTGGACAAGCCGCTGCCCCGCGGTTGGTGTGTCATGATTAGTTTCGTAACTTCAAAAACTTGGTTGTTATAATGGAAAAACTATGAAAGTAGATCATAGATCTACAGTTGATGTGGGAGATATTCAAGTATGAAAGATGGACAGCAGTACTGCAAGCACCAGTCTCAGCCACTGCGGTAAAGCATCAACAACAACAATATGGTTCCACACCCCCCCTCCCCCCACTCCATTTTCCCTTCCTCATTTCTCCTCTGTTCTCCGCCCACCAAATTTCAGTATATCAGCAGCCACTGCTGTAATAATGGGTATCGATCACTTCTGATTTTTCTTCAATATTAAAATCAATCAATCACCGAGGTACATAGGGCAACCACATTGGATAAATCTGACCTTTACGGCCATACACGACGAAACGATGATTATGATTGTGTGTTAAATTTTGCCTGTTTTTGTGGAGTTGTGGTTTTCAAATTTTCATACCCATTTCAGTATTTTACCATCAAATTTCACGATTGTTTGTTTGTTGTTTAAAATATGGGATACTTTGTGATGAAGGAAATTGTCATTAAAGATTCTGTTTGCATTGCGCATTGCATGCACAGGCATAGCGTTAAAACGGGGTGCATTTGGTGGGGGGGGGGGGTATCTGAATAATGAAATCGACTCTCCATTAACTTCACCATGAAGATTGAAATCACCATTGAGGTAGAGCCCCGTATTAAAACTTCTTGTGAATGTAAATCTTAAGCTTTATTTAATTTTGCAGGTGGGTGTGTCTGTATATATCTTAGTGCATCAGCTGCATGTGTCCCAGTGCTGTTGTGTGATAGATACACAATCCATGTGACCTACTCACCTTGTTTATGATATTTTATCATGCCGTAATGGAACCAGAGGGTGAATATGTAAGCACCCATAGGCCTAAATTTGTGAGGACCAAACAGAGAAATTTGTGCAGTGCTTCAGTTTTTGACGATAATGACAAGGACAAATCCGTTTTTGGTCAAAATCCAGTCTTTAATATTATTTATTTTACAATTTTTTTATTTTTTTTTAATGCGGGAGATGCGTTTTCGTCACATAAAATCGAAAAGTACAATCGGGAATTTCATTTTTCGCCTCTCTTTGCTCTCCGTCTTCGTGAAGAGTAATGTCACGGCCATGTAATATTGATAGCTGCTGGCACGATGACACAGGCCGACCAGGGTGACTGAGAGGTGGGGGCAGAAGGAATTTTATACTTAGTGAAAATGGAAAGTAACCAAGAAGCAACAAGAGTTTGCGAAGATATATGTAAAATATAATGAACAAACTTTTAGGTACGACCATGAGTACAAAGACTTAAAATGCATAAGTTATAGTATCAGTCGCTTAGCAGCCTTCGAATAATGGATGGTCAGATGGAAAACGAGAATGAGAAAGAATAAAACGGGATAAAGAGATTGAGACAGACAGGAGCACGTAAAAAGTGTATTTGACTTTAGATTTATACAGAACCGTCTTAACGCATGGGCACATTGGGTTTATGGGGCCCCATGCATGCTAAGTTACAATGGTTTTTGAAACGGGGTGGGCCGCAGCCTATTGCTTTGCCCAGGGGCCCATAATGATGTCAAGAAGGCCATGGATTTATGTAATCTATTATAAAGGGAGGGGGCACTTCTGGCTGTTTCTCAGCCGCCAGTCCCATCAGCGTCTACAGGCAGGTGTTATGTCATAACAAATTGTGTCCAGAGTCAGATAAATGCTCGTTCTCCTTGTAGATACAGGCCTAGATATACAGTGGACATTGCTTAAGATGATGTCCAGGGGACATAAAATTTAACATCTTACTATCCGTTAAATCATCTTAAGCATTATTAAGTTATCTACCTTATATACACTATGTTGATAAATGATGGAAGCAGTATTGTTATGTAGGTGACCTTTGGTTGTTTTTTTCTAAGGAGGGGGTATTTTTTGTGTGTAGACCAATGTGTATTAGGGTGTGTGAGGGGATATTGTTTAGAAAGAAAAAAATATTCACCCAAAGCGATGGTGTCTGAACATTTCTAAGCAAAATGTTCTGTTTCCATTATAAGCAAAGGGCAAAAATTAGCACACAATATTACCTGTCAGTCAACTTAACATTATGTTGTTATATGACTGTCAGCATGCAAGATAGGCCAACCAAACAAACATAGCTTGCATTTTCCTGTATTATTAAATTTATTTACGAAGTGTCTAGGCACACGACATATCGTGGAAAAAGCGGGGAGAGATTTTTTCACGACTCGTTTTTCATCCAATCAGAGTTAACCGTTTTCTGACTCAAAATGGCGGCCCCCACTGAGCGGGAGGTTGGAACCTGGGGGGGGGGGGGGCGTGAGGGTCTAGTCAGTTTGTATCAATGGGCGGTAGTCAGATTGACCAATCAGGCGAAAAGGGGCTGGGGTAGCTGTAATAAGTCGTGAAACGTCGTGAAAAACTTCACCAAGGCCATTTCCAGGACATGTCGTGGAAAACTTTACGGAGGCGATTTCCACGACATGTCGTGAAAATAGCCACTTCCATTTATTTAAATGTGAATATCATACAAGACCCTCCCGCTGGTCACACTCGCATCATGTAGCACTGAGCTTAAACTAACACATAAACATCGCCCACCCGCGGTGACCGAGTGAGCAAGGTATTTGACACCTTCGTGGATTTGCTGGCGCCGACTGTCTTTGCTCCGTGTCCCGTGAAAACGATAGAATCTCTACTGCGTAGTTAAAAAAAAAAAAAGTTAAACAATTGTGGCCACGCGTGTTACGGTACGTTCACACCAAACTGGCGACAACGGACATGCAATCACGGCCGAGCGACAAAGGTACAAAGTTTCTCTAAATCATATTATTATCGGATTCAGACCAACCTACTCACAACAGACGAGTCATTTTCTCTCGCCCGTGTGACTTTTCACTTTTACCGCTGCAGTAAAATTTCAACGACACTCAGCCGTGGGATTGTTTTTCTTTAATTTCGCGTACTCCAAGCCGCCAGGCCCATGGCGTCTTAACAAAGCACGCGCGGGATGCTTGAAGAAAAATTTAAAATACAATTTTTTCATCAAGTGTTATTTTTTTAGCACAAATTTGAATTCAGCGACCCAAAATTAGGTATGGGCGGGAAGGCTTGGCGTTTTATCGCTTTATAAAGAATTTTTTTTGGGGTAAATATTCAGGTTTAGTCGAAGTAGAAAGATGTCATACTATGCGTTTTTTTCCCACGGAAATGAGGCATTGGGGAAGGGATAAAAGAAAAACATCATACTAAAAGAAGATCATTTTAAGCGACTTCATTTTAAGTGGAGTCGACTGTAACTTTCAATGTCCGCTTGAAGTACGTTTTATTGATCAGGTCACAATATTATTATGGCTCCTCCGAAGTCCGCTAATGTAAATGTTAATTCGTCGTGACTTGCTAGCAGTACAATTTGTGGGACGTAGGACGGTGAAAACGAGTTATCAGTCTGACACTGAATACACAGTCCTGCAACTGCCACTACTGGCAGTTTTTGTAAATATATCATAGGGTAGAGATAGAGGATCGGCTATAGTCGAAATGATACACGTTTCACACAAAGCAGCGTCGAAATATTTGTTGTTCCATAAATAATATCTTCAGGTTTTCACATTCCATTTGAGTTTCATATTTCCTGTTAGTAGCTACCATCGAACCTCAAAGGATTAAAGCAATGCCCGCGTGACTTCTCAGGCCTAGACAAAGCCGTTAAGTTTTATTAAGTTATTGTGTGCTCAAAATGAGGGAAGATAACCATGATTGATTGATTTGTGAACATGTGATATCTTCTTCTTTTAGCAACCTTCGCCATTAAAAGTACCGTATGGTATCTGTCAGATCCCAGAACATGCGAGTAGGGATACAATAGAATCTCTTTTGCGAGTGTGGTACATCTGAGACCCCAGGAAATTACAACTCAAGGTATGTCAATAAAATCCTCTGTAAGACCCCAGGACCTACGGGTAGGAAAAGTGCGAATGCATGTGCGTTGGTGAGGACACATATGCATAATAATATTTTAAAATGTTTAAGGCTATTGGAAAATGAACAACGACATCCTTGAGGAATAAGTGGAATTTCAAGACAAAATTCCCAGAAATAAATTATAAACGCTTTTAATTGCTTCTGGGGCCATTAGACCCGTGGCGTACTGCACTGCTGTCACGTCATGTACCTGCCATTTTGCTCGCAGATTATTACACTGTCTATTTATCACCCTTTCCATGCCACGGAGTTGAATCTAAAGAATCCATTGCATTTGCCGGTAGGTTGTTCCTAGATAACGAACGGTTCTTTGAAGTGTGTGTGTGGGGGGGGGGGGCTACATGTAATCAGTATCTGCGGGTCTGCTTGTAGTCATGGGCAGTCATACCTGAGTGAGACAGCAAGTACGACATTCTCTTTCCGTACTACATGTACCTTGTAGGAATCGGGCACTTTAGCCAAGATAATGTTGACTCTTGTAATGTAAGCAACGATCCGTCTACACGTGTAATATTATATTTGGCTTGATATTTTTATGTATCCATAAGGAGCGATCATTTACTATAGATTTGTAAGTGGGACAAAAAGCATGATGATTTTAGGGAAAGGCCCCAGTTGTAAGGCCGGAGTAAGGCTTGACAAAACATGGTAACATATTATAGCATTATTGTTGTTGTCGTCGTCGTCATCAGGACTGGCAAGCTAGTTAATGTCACCAAGGATACCTTATTACCTTTTGTTTTTGAAATAGTGTGCGATAGGGGAAATTTCCCCCCCCCCCTTTGTTTTCTGCTCAGCGATTCAGCCGATGGTAGTTAAAAAAATTATTAGTGTCAACTAATCTACTCCTTTGTCTCCAATTGTGGTTTTTCCAGTTTCAGGCTTAAAATGTTGTTATGAGGAGGAAACACAATGATTTTTTTTTTTTAAATTTTATTCGGTCCTTGTGATAAGCCCTGTGCTTGGCCCGTGGAGGGGCTGTATTTGACATACGTTCATACTTAGAAACGAGTGCGCAGTGCTCATGATATCTGAAGCAAGATTTTTATGGGATACTTGTAGCTCAGAGAGAGAGAGAGAGCGGACAATGCCGGACACCTCATCTGTTTATATTTATGGTAAAATTGTTTGCCTAAAAATGACCAACGGTTGCCATTTGAAAAATCGGGCATGCAAGCAAGAGATGAAATTTCAAACGGGGGATGTTGAATTTCTTTTATACTGCATTCAAAACATGCGAAGGCGAAGCTTAGAACACGGAATGCGATGTTCCCCTGAGATGTCTGGCTGGACCTTTCGGTCTGCAGTTTTTCTGTGTGTGGAATGATGTGCTGTCTTTAGATGTGGATAAATGATAATTATCTGCCTGTATGCCGCAGGAATGTTGTCTTTCTTCTGTACACCGAACAGCAAGTCGACAGCTACAACGACAAACCAAGAACAGACTTTGTGTGTGTGGGTGTGGGGGGGGGGGTGATTAGTAGTAATAGTGATGATTAGGTTGCAGGGAAACCAAGACCAACAACAAAACAAACAAACAAATACTATCACAACAAAAACTAGACCCCCCCAAAAAAACTTGATCAGTTCAGAATACAGAGAGAAATCTGCGATCAGGGAAAAGAATGAAGAGGTGAAGGAAAAGAAGGGTGCCCTTTTGTGTTGCCTATTATTTGTCGGCAACTGAACGTCGAACGTCAGTTCAGTAAGGTTACGTCGGCTTATTTCGCCTGACTGTCTTCCTCGTGCTGCCCACCTATAGTTTACACAAGCAGCGTATACGTCCTGCCACCAACTGTTTCAAGGCTAGAATAATTAATTCAGCAGCTGTCTCACACATTGTCTTGACTTCACCTGTATCTCGGTACAGTCAGTCTACTGCCTTGGGTTTATAATTATGTGTTGGCCCTCTCAAAGCTTGACTCTCCCATCTCATGATAATTGATATAATTTATTAGTATTATATATTTATACTTACAGTATTCTGGTTTGACCTAGGGTGGAACTGAGAGGATTTATCACCTAAGTCTGTCAACCTTTCCTTGAGATCTGTGGGCTGTGTGTCTAAAGTGTTACTGTGTTAATGTTAGGTTTCTCAGGCTAGTGTGATCTGGAATAGGGAATCAATTCCGTCCCGTCTCAGAGTCTCATCTTCGCTGGTCACGTTTGATTTGTTGGGTTTCCACATAGGTTAAAAAACAACAACAACAACGTTAAGTCAGCTCGACCTGAGTTTACATTGCAAGAGTGTTATCGATCACTCTATCGAAACCATCGGTCATGTCACATTCTGAAGTGCGAAATACTTTTTTTTTGCTGTCTTCTCCTCTCTCTCTCTTTCTATGTCTCTCTCTCTCTCTCTCTCTCTCTCTCTCTCTCTCTCTCTCTCTCTCTCTCTCTCTGCTTTCACTTTTGCAAGTAGCGCAAGCAGGAAGCTTTATGATACGTATGATTTGGGAGAGAAGGATATACAATATGGGATATTATTGACATGAAGACAGATGTTCTGGTGACTTGGGGCAAACTATGTATCAATGACTTCTTTCCATTGGAATTTGATATACTGATTGCTTGCAGCAACCTGTCAATCAGAAATTGGATTGTTTTAAGTTTTTTTCATTTCGTCTACTTATATACATACTAGATGACCTACCGGGCATTGCCCGGAATGAACAATCATGTGCCCCCCCCCCCTCTCTCTCTCTCATATATATAATAAAATTAATAAACTACAGTCTTGCTTCAGACCTCATGCGCCCCAAAACACTACGCACTAAACTGAACGCTTGATACAATTGCTTTTTATGACATGCACGGTACTATATATATTACGAAACAAACATGCAAAAATACAGATGTTACATAGCAATAAACATTGTTATTTTTTTAAAATACATGCTTGAAGTAAACAACATTTAATTATAGCCATCATCTTCCTTATCTCAATTGCCACCTCCCTGCCAAATTTAAGGCCTGAAGAGTGTATAGTTTGGTCAGTTAGTCATGCCAAAGGTTGCAAGTTACTGAAATATATAATAGATTATGTATATATGTGAGTGTGCATGAGAAAACCCACAATAAGTCGACAGAGCTGATTTTGAGAAAAACGTCTTTGAAGTGAAAATATGGGTCCGGCACAAACTTCCAACTTGGCTGTTGTTTAGGGGACCGTGGCATGTTACAGGGTAAACTGTAGACGAGCAGTGAACACTACTCACTATGATCTCTATAACGGCTTTGTAATTATACTACGGTCTCCTAACAGCAGTCACTCCAATATACTACTTGGTCAATTGGCTATTGCCACTTTTAGGATTAAATGCCGTTTTCTCAAAATCTTGTTTTAGAGGGGTCACTGATTTCAATTTATCAGAAATGTCTTGTCTTTTATTATATGTACAGAACACAAAATGTCATGTTGCCGACTTACTGTGGGTTTTCTCACGCACACTCACATATATATATTTTTATTATTATTTTTTATTATTATTATTTTTTTTACAACTGCAACCAGAACTACCAATGATATCTTCGCAACTGTCTTGATCCCACTTCCACCACCACTTTACATCCATGTTGTTTCTAAATTTTTACAAGATGCTGCCATTTGTTGGTGTTTATGTAACTAAACTCATCATGAGCCAAAGTTTTATTCCTGCAACTTTTGTCTTTTTCTTTTATGTTTATCTTTTTCATATGCACTTGGACTTGTAAAAACTCAGCTTATACTTTCTGTTGTCTTTGCTAAAATCTAGAGTGGCTGGAAATGCAGCCTACATCATTGGAACTTTAGCTGAGTCTGAGCTTGGGTGCTTCAGGATTCTCTCGCTTGCCAAGGGACGTCACCCTGAGAGTAGAAAGATCTTGAGCGACCTCACTCGCATGCTGACCTTTGATGATCCCGAGAGTGTCATGAATGCTGCAGGAACTATGGGAACTCTTGTAAGGGGAGATCATCGTTTTGGGGAGGGGGTGAAGCGCCCCCCCCCCCTCTTTTTTAAACTACATGTAAACATAAATAATTTGCAGCTCCTGGGGTATATCATCAGATATACTTGATGTAAAAGCAGGAGGCAGGGCATATTTATCAGTATACATGGGACAGTTTTCAAAGATTATGAAATGTGCCAATAAGTTGCAGGAGGGCAGGGACATCTGATGCACCCAGTGCTGCCTTTTTCATTATGAAAATTGACAGAGAGAGTGTATAAGTTTAGTTTGTAAGTAAAGTGCTCATTAACTTGTGAGATATTAGAAGTTCTGAACGTCTAAATTGAATTGGCTCTTTTGTACATCAAAAGTTTCACATGAAAATATCAGTCACTCAAGAGTAGAGAAGAATTAATGTCACCGAATGCTCATTGGTGAGGAAAAAAAAAGACTGTGACTTCATTTGTATTTGGAGAGAGAAAATGCATAACAGCTTTAGGGAGTTTTGATATTGTAAGTTACAAATAATAATCTGACCTAATTTACTTCAATTTCTGTCCAGGCTGAGAGTGCTGAGGGCAGGGAATGGATGTTGTCTGAGCCATGTGCAGAATCCATGTTAGATCATGTGACCATCTTATTGCACGTGGACAATCTGTGGACAGCCAGTAATGCTGCATTGGTTCTGGCCAGGTAATCAAACTTAGTCTGTACAAATTCAGCGTCTTAATTCAATATTCATAGAAATTTTAGAATGGATTTAAATTGCACCTTCTTGCGTGGAATATATCGTGAGGTGTTTGCCAGACTGAGGATAGAAGTTTGGTTGGCGAAAGGGCTAAAACGCATAAAATATTCACAACACGTCACAAACACATAATCTGGAAAGTTTTGAATGACACTTATACATAATGAAATTAGGAGTGAGAGAACCACTTTCTTGACAAAACCTCAAAATTGGCAAAATGTCACATAAACAATATGGCAGATGCTCCTCGATATTAAATCTCAAATCTTACCTATCAGTGTTTGTTTTCATGCAGAAAGTAGACAGTCAGATTTCTCATGTCTTCATCCTGTCAATATACATTTCGAGACATGTATCATGTCAGTTCATGCTTACAGTTAGATACAGAAAAAGAATATGAAACATCTTGCAGAAATACATTATTTTCATCATATGGAGAGTAGAAATAATTCCATGACAGAGGAAATCAAAGATTTTATTGGTAACTTTTTACACTTTATTTGTCAAAGCCAGTCGAAATTGTTAAAGAATTTAAAGATTTTTAAAGATAGGTTCAGGTATTTCTGCTTCTTTTTTCAAATGTATTTGTGTCCACAGGCTGTGTATCTCTGAGGATGGATGTACAAGTATACTGAAACATTCTCATTCACAAAACATTCTGACCAGACTCATTCTAGCTCTGGGTGTGGATGAAGCAGGTGAGTGGCATTTACATGGTACTTTTAAATGATCAATATTTGTTCAAGGGAGATTTTACCATTGCCATTGTTTCTCTCATCTCCTTCATTACTATGTTCTTATCTTCTTGGTACAGATCCCTTGGATTTAAAAGGTGTGTTCATTAGTTTTATATACATGCTGAGGACTGCTACCCTTAATTAGCGTGCATAATCAAACATTGATCTTATTAATATCCAGAATACACTATTGATTCTTTTTAACGCTGCCCCATTATTATTTATAGTGACAAAAATCTGACAGATCAATGGTTTTGTCACTCATGTGTAACAGAATGTGATTCAATTTATCATCAGTGTCCCATTTTATACCCTCATGTTTCTGCAAACAAGGTCGAGGAATGAATGCAGCATTTGCTATTGGCCGTCTATGTGATATGGACTCAGGGAGGGAGAGACTTCTCAGTCTCCCAGACTCAGAAAAAATGGTTTGTGTTTCACTGTAAACTGCTGGTAAAGAAATGATGGCAGACTTTTCTCTGTGCATATACATATTTAAATAGATAATAATATGTATGCAATAGGTGTCCGAATAGTAAGGTACAAACATTTAGTAATGGAACCTCTTTATTACAATACAGATAAAACATCGTGCATAAGTTAAAAGCGCTGCTCTCCTTCTTTTCCATATAGACACCACCATTATTGGTGCTCTTGCCCATTGGTGTACGAGCACATTAATACCTTCCTTGAAGAATGCACCATCAAGTGACTAGCCATCTTTGCACCTCTGCACCATTGATATTGAATGGGTTCCTGAGTGAATGTTGTTAGAGGGACCCAAGCATATGATAAGCTAAAGGAGCCAGGTAGGGACTATATGGTGGATGCAGTGAAACCCCACAATTGTATCCCTGGAGCCATTTTTTGTCAGAATGTTTTGGCCATGTGTGGGATGGCATTGTTGTACAGCAGCATGACACCCTTTACTCAAATGTTATGGTCTCATTCAGCGAACTACTTTCCAGAACCTATTCGGTATGTCACAGTGTCTGATGATGTTAACTGCCTGATGGAGCAGTGTGATGTCAAGGAACATCATACCTTTTGCAACGTAGGACACAGTTGCCATCTCTTTTTTCACTGACTGCTTAACTTTGAAATTTTAGGTGGGTGATTGGAGATGGCATGGAGTCGACGTTTGTCTCTGGGATAGTGTGAAGTACCCAATTTTGGACACCCTTAACTAGAAATCAATATGTCATTGTCCATGACCCTGTACCCCAGAGAGTCCCCAGCAGCACCCCTTCACCGTTCCAAAAGCTGCAAACATGATGGGACTATAGTTACAAAGGTTTAAAGGTGGCTACAGTCGTTTGATGGAACATTCTTCGAAAAGGGGGGTATTTATGTGAGCTCATGCACTGATGGGACAAGTACTTCAATCGTGGCAGTGACTTTATGGGAAAGTAGTAGAGCAGCGCTGTTAATCCGTGCACAATGGTTTTTAGTATTGTAATAAACATATATATGGCCTTTAGCGTCTTTACAGACGGTCTTAGCAGCTAGAATATTCACTTTCATTTTGACTGACAGCTTCTCTCGTGGCTTATTCTACCAATGTTTGACCCGAGAGTGCGATGGCAGTGATTGCAGGTCAGTCTTTTGGGTTCACTTTGGCGAGTGTTTTCATTCCGCCTCTGTCGTTTTGTCAGGTATGTTTCTTTTGCCTTGAAGTCTATTGCGAGCGTGCCACTGCGCAATTTTTGTCTCCATCTGCTTCGATCATTTGCAAGGCCTACCTCTGGGTCGGTTGCCAGTAGCAAGTTCCCCGTAGAGAATTTGTCTGGGGATGCGATCATTTTCCATACGGTGGAGATGTCCAAGCCACCGCAGTCTTTTTTTGCCTAGGAGAGCCTGAGTTGATGGAATGTTGGCTCGGCTCAGAACTTCGATATTTGAGATCCTGTCTTGCCACTTGATCTTGAGAATTTTGCGTAGGCAGCGCAGGTGGAAGGAGTTGAGGGATCTTTCATGTTTGGAGTAGGTGGTCCACGTCTCTGAGCCATACAGCAGGGTGCTTAGGACGCAAGTTTGGTACACGAGTACCTTTGTTTTGATGGTCAGCTTGCTATTGTTCCACACCCTTTTTGAGAGTTTGCCAAAAGCTGTGGCCGCCTTTCCTATTCTGGCATTTATTTCAGTTGTTATGTCTGTGCTACCACTGATGGTTGAGCCTAGGTAGCAGAATTTTCCCACTTGCTCCAGAGGAGAGCCATTCAGCATGATTGGGTTGGGGTTTCTCAAGCCTTGTGTCAAAACTACAGTTTTTGAGACACTGATCTTTAGCATGAATTTGTCACAGGCTTTGGCAAGGCTATTGATGAGAGCCTGGAGCGTGGTTTCATCGTGGGCCACGATTGCAGCATCATCTGCGAAGAGGAGCTCTTGTAACATAATATGCTCTGTACGAGATTTTGCTTTTAGTCTGGCAACATTAAAAATGGAGCCGTCCACTCTGGTGTTAATAAGTACTCCACCTGAACATTGACCAAAGGCATTCTTGAGTAGGGCTGCAAAATATATACCAAATAAGGTAGGAGCAAGAACACATCCCTTCTTCACACCGCTGTTTACAGCAAATGAATTGGATGTGCAGCCCTCAAAGTTGACACATGCCCTCATGTCAGTGTGGAAGGATGCAATAAGTTTTAGCAATGTTGGTGGACAGCCTATGGATTTAAGGACTGCATACAGGCCAGATCGGCTTACGGTGTCAAAAGCCTTTGTTAGGTCCACAAAGCATGTTATAAGCGGCCTGTTTTGTTCTTTACATTTTTCTTGGATTTGCCGAAGTGCAAATATCATGTCAATAGTTGATCGTTTGCTTCGAAAGCCACATTGTGTTTCTGGTAAGACTTTTTCCGCCAGTTGTTGAAGGCGGCAGAGGATGACGCGAGCAAAAGCCTTTCCAGTAATGCTGAGGAGGGATATGCCTCGATAGTTGTTGCAGTCGCCTTTGTCTCCTTTGTTCTTGTAAAGTGTGACAATTTTGGCGTCTCTCATATCATGTGGTATCACGCCTTCTTTCCAACACTGCAGTAACAGATTATACAGGTGTGGTAATAGTGGGCCTTTTAGGTCTTTTAATACCTCTGCAGGAATGTTGTCACTTCCTGTGGCTTTTCCAGCAGACAGGTGGTCGATTGCATTGGAAAGCTCGACTAAGGAAGGTTCAGCGTCAAGTTCGGCCATTATTGGCAGTTTTTGGAGGTGTTCCTCAAAATCTGGTGGAATATTTTTCTCAGTTGAATACAACAGAGAGTAATGCTCTACCCACCTATTCAGTTGTTCATTTTTATCTGTGATGGGTTCACCATTTACAGACTTAAGTGGGGCGCTTTTGGTGATGATTGGCCCAAGAGCTACTTTCATCTGACTAAAGGCGGTTTTCATATCTCCCTTTTCATTTGCCTCTTGTATGCTGTTACACAAGTCTGTCCAGTATTTGTTGGCGCAACGTCTTACCTCCAGCTGAAGTTTAGCTTTTGCATTTTTCAAACAAGTTTTTGTACTCTGATTGCAATTTTTGTTATACTCATTGAAAGCAGATTTCTTTTGCTCAATGAGAGGTAGGAGAATTTTGCTGTTCTGGGCTACCCAGTCGTTGTTTGAAACTTTATGCTGTCCAAAAGACTTGATGGCACAGTCATGAATTTTTGAACTGAGAGTGTTCCATGTTTCATCTACCGAGTCACATTGGGTGACATTATCCATGCTTTCAGCAAATAACTTTTCAAATGACTTTCTATTTGATTCATCTCTGATTGCTGTTACATTGATCTTAGGGATTGAAGGGGCTTTTGATCTGTATATTTTCTTGGCCGAAATTTTGATTTTGCTGACTACCAGTGCATGGTCGGTGTCACAGTCAGCACTGTGGAGGGAACGAGTTATTTTTATACAGCCCAAACTCTTCCTCCTTGAGAGAATAAGATCTAATTGATGCCAATGGCCAGACCTGGGATGGCGCCATGATGTTCTTTGGCATCTCTTAAGGTCAAAGTACGTGTTTGTAACACATAATGAGTTTACGGAGCATAGCTCCAGAAGGCGCTGCCCGTTTTCGTTGATGTTGCCAATCCCGAAGTGCCCAATGCACTTTGGCCATGCGGAGTGATCTGCTCCCACTCGAGCATTAAAGTCACCCAGAATTAGCAGGCCTTCGGTGAGAGGGATGTTGTGGAGAGTCCTCTGCAATGCCTCGTAGAAAATGTCTTTGGTTTCGTCAGAGGAGGTAAGTGTTGGGGCATAGACACAGATAATGTTGGTAAAACCAGACCGGGTGTTCAGTCTGAGTGTCATGATGCGTTCTGACACTCCAATTGGAGTTGCGATCGAATTGATAAGGGAGTTTTTTATGGCGAAGCCCACGCCGTGGGTTCTCGGCTGTTCGCTGCTAAGGCCCTGCCAGAAGAAGGTGTAGTTTTCTTCTTTGACTGACCCGGAGTCGGGAAGTCGAGTTTCTTGAAGGGCAGCGATGTCGATGTTTAGTAGCTGAAGTTCTCGATCAATAATTTGGGATTTCCTGATGGAGTCAATATCAGTGAGATCTTGCTGTTGCAAGCCTGGGCGCATTGTTCTGACGTTCCAGGTACCAAGTTTTAGTATTTTTCTGTTTTTGCCAGGTGCACACTTTACGTCAGCTTTTCGACTTTTGGTCTAGCTCCAACCACCTTATGAAGCAGGCTGACGTGGCGGAACAACACCCAACTGCCTGGGGGCTGCCCAGGTTACGGCGGGCGGTAGTTGATCAATGCAGCTGAAAAGCCGCTCCCACCGACAGAGGGGACCCCTGGCGCTCATCCGTACGCCAAATGGATTGAGCTTATCACCGGTAACTGCCACCTCCCGTGTTGTGCCCATCCGTAACGGATGGCTGGAGTGTCCTCTCCAAATCGGAAATGGGTGGGCTTATAGAGGAGAGACAGACGCTTGCCAAGCCCGAGCAAACGCCTCCTCGTTTTGCTGCCTTGCCTGGGCTATTTTTAAGAGATGGTGCTTTGCCCAGAGGCACCACCCCTCTCTCTGCCATTCTAGTTAAACCCAAGGGAGAGACCAGGTCAATACATTTGGAACTAGTCCGGCTGCAGGAGATGCTGGAAGCCAGTTTGATGCAGTTCTCCCTGACAACCACCTTCGGGTCTCCACTCCTGATTTTCTGTCTGGGTTTACTCCCATAGCCTTTGCTATCATAGCAACACACAAGGCAGTGTGGTATTTGTATTCAGGGTTACCTTCCCCTAGTCTTCCTCTCTCCCGAGATGACCCACAAGACAGTGGGGGTGACAGTAGCAGGCTGTATTGTGTACTGTCATACAATAACAGAAAACTCTGGCCTGACAGAGTAATAAACATATTGCATTAGTAAATGTTTGTACCTTACATTTTGGACATTCCTCATATATATTGTAATAATTTTAATAGATTATCATCAAATTGTTGTCTGTTGTTTATGAGCATAGATTTTTAACTTTTAATTATTTAGGTCTGTTTTCCAGTAAGGAAATTAACCGTAATCTCATCTGATCTGACCATACAATTTTGTCCAGGAGAAAGCTGCAGCTACTTAGATTTCTTGATATGACCACTGAAAACATACAAAAGATCAACATTTAACTGAAGATGAGATTAGCAGTTGTGCATGTAATATTTTTTTCTTATTTTCAGCAACTTTATCCAGATATTGTGTTGTATAACCTCTTTCATTTTGTTGGCAGCTATAGCCTCTTTCACTTTATTGGCAGATATCTTCATTGGCCAAAATGTTGAGCTGTGAAGACACAGGAGCCAGTAAAAATGCATGTTTTGCTCTCAGTTGCTTGGCAACCAGTCTAGAAGGTCATGGCCGTTTACTGAAGAATGCCCATTCTGAAGATGTATTGAGAACTTTGTCACAGCTCCTGAGTGCAGAGGACTCTGAGACTGGCTGGTTTGCTGCTATGTAAGTTTGGTTTGGCAAGCAGTTGATATAGCTGTTGTCCAGACTAGTGTCCCCAGACAGCTGCCAACCAACAACTGCCCCCAGGACAACTCTCTTCTTGACAACTGTCCCCAAACTCACTCCAATTTCAGAGAAATTAAAAGAAAGTAACAAAGAGACTTAAGGACATTGCAAATTATACAAAATATTAGGGAAGAAATAATGCAGCTTTCCGTCAAGTTCATTGCCATTACAAGTCTTATCCAATTTAGTGTCAACGATGTAAAGAAAAGCTTTGTACAAAATCAATGTGTCATATTTCATGATTTATGTGTTATCAGTAATAATAAGAATTAAGAACACACATGTGAACTATGTATTCATTTATGTTAGTAATAGGAAGAAATAAGAACATAACATGTGGCTCATACAAAACATAGACTTTGTTGAATATGGAGGGACAAGTAACAATATTTAATTGTTACAAGTGAAGAGCTGTCAACAAGACCAGACACGATATGATGAGAAATGCAAAGATCAGAGAAATGGTGGGAACAACACCATTCCACCAGCACATAGTGCAACAGAAGGTAAAATGGCTTGGGCATCTCTTGTGAATGCAGATCTCCCAGCTGGACTATTATGCGTACAATATGCAGTTCTCTGGATACAAGGCCAGAGGCAGGCCAAGGTAGACCTGGACTAGTGGTGTCAAAGAAGCTCTGACGCCCCTACAGCATTACGTCAATATATGCTTCTCAGCTGGCTGCAGACCTAAAGCTCTTTCGTCCTTGGACATCCTCGATGGTACAAACAGTCTGAAAAAATACCAACATTGTTACCAAGCAGTTTGAATCACATGGACAATAGTAACTGTGGTTAAAGCAGAGAATAACAATAACAACAAAACACTTAAACAAAGTACTTAAAAGCTTAACAAATTTGATAATGTGACATCCATAAACTGCAAGTTGTGATATAATCTCATATGGTTTATCAAATTCAAGGTAACGTGGAGATTTTAGAGGAGAAAGGTAGCCTACTAATTAATTACAGTGGTGTGATCACCATCATCTTACCATTGGTCAGTGTGAGGATGCAAATTTCATATTCCTTCATTCACTCAGGGTGCACACATGAAAGTTATTTTGATGATTGAATGGATTAGACATGGCGATTCATTTTATCCATTGGGAATGGGGTTGGGGAGCAATTGCCCTGGGAGGCAGTTGCCCAGGGAGTAGTTGTCAGAGGGCAATTGTGCAGGGGACAAGTGTCCTTTAACCAATATATCTGCACAAGAGTATTTGCCTCTCATAGTGAAAAAAACAACACAAAAACACCACCTCACTTGTAATGATGTTTTCAAATAAAAAGATGTCCAACTTATTCATGATTCGCACATAATGTCAATAAATACATTTCTTTGTTAAGAACTAAACAGAAACCCCAACTAGTACCAAGATGGAGTTTTAAATTGCTACAGAATACAATTTCATATGCACATTTTACAGTTTTTCAGCATCAGGTCATCATTATGATTATTATTATTATTGCATTATTAATGGGTGTTCAACTGCAGTTTGTATTTTTGTGAAGAATGAGGCAAGCTCCATGTTTTGCAATTTGAGCATTGTGTGGATATTAATTTATCATTGTTCATCTCATTCAGGACTTTGAGAACATTAGCTAGTCAACCAAAAGGTTGTCTCAGACTGAGAGAATTCCCACACATGCATGCAAACTTGAAGGTCAGTTGGAGAATCTCTATGGTCATGAATACTTATTCAGTGTGAATTTTAATATCTTTGATTTTGAAAGGTTTAGAGATCATGTGTATATGACAGTGAAAATTAAAATACTTTCTGATCATAAGCAGGAATAAATGGGGCTACACTGAAGTGGGCCTGATGATCTACAGATTTTCATTTAATTATTCTGTCCAGATAGAATCTTCAAAGATCATTTTTCAGCCTTTCATGAGCCAAGGAGATTGTAGTTTTATTATATATTCCACTGTTTTCCTATCAGTATCACCCTTCAACGTCGTTGTCACTATGTGCTGAGTAGGATTACATCAAGAGCTGAAATTGTTGCCAGTCTTATCCTACATCTGTCTTTGCTGCATCACCATGTTTTTCATGTCCCGCATGCATTCTGGAATTTGAATGTAATGATATCTTTAAATTGAATAGTTTTCTGGCCTCTTTTGTCGTTCTTGACTCTATTATAATTACTCTGGGCAAGAAGTTTACTAATTAAATGTACTTATGTATATATACATATATATAATACTTTACGACGGAAACTCTTTGAACCCCTGAGGCTTTTAATCAGAGGATTGTCAACTTATCATGGATTTATATCCTTCATGACAATATTTATTCGGATTTTGGCCCATAAAACTCTATAGATAGCAGTTTAAAAGCCTCTATCACCGCTCATCAAACCTTTTCAGTTTTCAAGTGATATTTCAGCCTATCACAAACAGATCAATAAGTCCCAACCTATTGTGATAATCAATTATGTAACTGAGTTTTAGAATTGTCTTAAACTGATATGGAATACAAAAATGCAAAAATGAATACTGGCCAAAAAGGACATGCCAAATAGCCAAAATGGGAAAATCGTAAAGCATTGTACCCAAAGACTTGCTCTCTGGCCAGTCAAAATCCTTTCAGGTGCTGGATCCAGCCTACAAGGCATATAAACTGTGTAGGTTGCCAACCCCTGTTCTGTTACAATGATCTCTTAAGGGGGGGCGCGGGTCCTGAAATCGAAATTAGGCTTCAAAATATCGATATATATCGCGATTTTGTACTTTTCGGTTAGTTTATCCATTTAGGAACACTATTTTACTAACCAAATGTCAATTTTGAATGTTTATAACCCTGAAATATGCCTTTTAGTGAGGTGAGGGGTCAAGAAAAAGGAACAAGAATCATGCCATTGGGCCACAAAATTAGCCCTAAATAACATCTTAGTGTCGCTATCAAAACCCCTACCCCTCCGTACACATCTATCATAAGCCTTTTGGTAGTTTGGAAATCATTGTTGAGGCCTAGCACACCAATAATGATGACTTTAGCCACGTGTAACACGTTTCAATAACATTTTTATTGAAAAAAACTTTCAAATGCGATTTTCTCGAAATTGCACTTTTGATCAGTGATTTGTGAACTAGTTTTTTATTTATTGACCAATTAGTTAAAATTTGGCTAACAACATGTTTGAACAAATCAAAAAATTCCTACAGAAGGAAATTTGTTTAACGTTTCATTTTTTTTTTTTTGGTTGAATTTTTTTTGTGATAGAAAATAAGAAAGAATGGAATTCCCCTACATACCATTTTCAAAAATTTATAACAAAAGATCTGTCAGAGATATCAAAATTCCCTTCGGTATAAAGTTTTTAATTGGATTGAATAAGACATAAGAGAAGTTTCACATAAATCCAGTAAAAATTGGCGAAGCCTATCTATATTGAATTTGGTACTTTTTGGAGACTCAAAATCCAAGATGGCCGCATTTCCATGGCAACCATATGACAAACAATTTTTTTTACATTTTTCTTCTGCTAATTCAGACATCCTGAATTCGATTATAATAGTTAAAATTGTCTATTTCTCATAATAACAAAAATCGCCTTCAGGACCCGCAAACCCCCCCCCCCCCCCAAAAGGACTCAAAAACTTACAGTTTTTAATCTTTGCTTTTATAATATTTCATGTATTTTTTATGATTTAAAATTGAAGATGAATTGTCTTATGAATTTGTGAAAAGCTCTTACTTTAGTACAGGGATATACATTTGCTACTACAATAGGTTAAACAGTGTTTTTTTATTTTTATGTTTTAATGAATAGAAAATTGCACAACTTGAAGATGTGAACCCTGACCTGAAAGAAGAAGTTGTGATAACATTAGAAATCCTCAAACGTTTGGATGCACCAGATGCTCCTTCTGTTACAGGTAACATAGTGATGATTTAAACAAACAATATCATTATGATTTCTGTATCAGTCCAATTCCATAGATTTTTTACAGATTTGAAATAGTTGTCCCCCAAATTGTGAGTTATTGAGCAAGATCACATCAACTAGTTGGTTCTTTTTTCGTTCACTGAAGTGTATTGATGTTACAAAAAAAGATTTAAAAAAGGACCCAAAAACCTGCAGATTTTTAATTTCATTTATTTCCAATGTTGACAATCTTTTTACTTTATTATCTGTTTAGTGTTATCTCATTAATTGTAGAAATTGTTAATGGCACCAGGTTATACATGGGTTCAGCTCATCATACCCATGGTAAAATATGAAAAGGTCCAGGATATACATGTACTGAATCTTCTCATTCCATTAAATTTGCATTTCAGCCTTTATTCCTTCCTAAGTTTGAAATGTCACAGAGTCCACACAGACACAGACAGCGTGTAAGCTATAACTTACAGCTAAGTAAAAACCCTTTCCTAAACCCCAGTACTAGATGAAAAAAAGCACCCTGTGCCTTTCTTTCATGGGGATAGAGTTGCAAGTTAAAGCTGGTCTCAAAATAATCTGTGCAAGCTCTGCCAGCAGGATTGCATTTTTGCATGCCTGTTTAAACCAATTTGTCTTCACAGAATTGTATTTTTACATATTTTTACTACAAAAATAAAATTTTGTCTTCAAAGCTTTTTGTAGATATCAATGATTGCTTAGATTTACCACTCATGGGCTGCTTTCTGTAAGAGGTAAACAGTTTTTTTGTTTGTTTTTTTTTGCAAACTTATTCTCCTCTGAGCCCATGCAACTGCTTTTTGGCTTCCACATCTTTCAGTTAAACCTCATATATTCACAAATCCACATTGGTATAATTACAAACTTGTATTATTATGTGCCAGTATGTGCATGGGAGATAAATGCCGAGAGACACAAACAGGCACAGACATAGAGATGGATGGAGAGAGAAAGAATGAGAGTGCTTACACTTTGAAAGTGCCTTCTCTTGTGTCAGTTTGGCATTCATTTATTATTTATTGTATTTGCTATTAAAATGTATTCCTCCTGCTTGCCACCCCCTCCCCCCCCCCCCTCTTTTTCACACACACAATCATGGTCTCTCTCTCTCTTTTTCTCTATCTCATCTGTTTCATTTCTCTTATTTTTTCCCCAGTCTGTTCTCTTTTTCTCTTTGCCAGTCTCTTCATTGAACCTGTGTGTCTGTGCATGTGTGTTTGTAACAGTTGATGCAAAATTCAGCACGTTATGATAGGGAGAGTCAGATGAACTGAACGTCTACCCTCTAAAAACAAAACTGTCTCGAACTGTTGTAGAAATAAATAACAGGATCCGATGAACACTTAATACTAACGTTTAATGACTGTAAATAAGAGCTGATATCCACAACTTACTCACACCTAGCTAGCCGGGAAGACACTTACACTTCTAACTACGACTGGACTTGCACACCTCCACTTGTTCGCCTAGCGTCCTTATATATACATTCTGTCCGAACATTCAAGAAGTGGCTTGATTTCCTAACTAGCGCTATACAACTCCAGAACACACGAGATACATACTGATCGTCCAATCACACACGAACACGTCAATGTATTGCATCACTCCAAGGCCAACCTAGAGTAGACAAGACATAACACGAATGCTTCAGTACATTCTTGATTGACCCAGATCTACATCTTCAATAACACGAACACAGGACAAGCCGCGAGACATCAAAGCAAAACCACGGACTATTGAGGGGATGGGGGAGAAAGGTCGCCGAGTGCGACTCCCAATACAGGGGTGAGAAAATATCGATCGCCCAAATAGTGGGACGCCACAGTGTTTCTGTCTGTATGTCTCTCATATATACGTTCTGGTACTTGACAATACAGTGTTGCTATGAAACCAAGGTAGAGTTGCCATTAAGACGTTTAATTAAAAGATGTTGCAGTCCAATGCCAGTTGCATTGGTTCATAGGAAATAAGGTGCTGACAACAGTTGTTTACCTCTGATCACTGTAATGGTTGCAATTGTAACCAACTATATTTGTATGAAGCTTTGAGGAAAAAAAACTAATTCTTTGGTAAGAAACGTGCAAACATTATTGTTTTTAAGACAGTTTGATTTATATAGGCATGCAAAAATGCAAACCTGAGGTGGAATTGTTTAAGAGTTACTAAAGAAAACTTGGAGTGGATTATTTTGAAGCTGTAATAGTAAAATGGATCATGCCATTTAACCATTTGAAGACTTTTGTTCTTATGAACCTCTGTCCCTGGTCCCCCAGCCCAAAACTGCCATTTTCATAGATAGTAATATAATGATGGAAACACACAACAAACACAACATTGATGGATAGGGAGCAAATATGAGTATTATAGAATGTTTTGTACCAGCCTGTTGCTAAGAAATCAAGAGGCTCAGGGCGACGCCCCCTTCTTGGGACACGCCCACCTTCACCACTAGGTCCAGGTCTAGGCTCTTCTTCAACTACTTTGTCTTGGTCTAGGTCTAGATCTCTACCTAATTCATCGTCAGACACGCTTTCAACATCGCTCATTGGATAATATTCGTGAAAACCTAATTCTTCATTGTCCAAATCCAGAATCATCCCCCTAACAGCTTGGGCAGATAATGCTGATTTACCTCTTTTACCCCTTGAGCTTGAGGGTCCATCAAATGCTCGTTTCATCACGAAACTATGTGCCAGCTTCTAGTTTCTCTTTGTTTACAGCTGGGAATAAAAAATAGCGGCCAAACACAACTTTTGATGACATAGGAGCACAATTATGCGGTGTCACCCTTCTGACCGCTGTACCGGTCAATATTGTATATATCGCCATAGAATTTGACCGGTGCACCGGACAATAGTGTTCAAAGGGTTAAAAGTGGAGAAAATATACACATTTTTGAAGTTGTCATTACATACATGATTCTCATGGAAATGTCAGGATGGTTGTCTGTACAGAAAGTGAAGATATTAGGTTTGGATATTTCTATGTTCTGCATGCCTGAGATCATTTGCCACAGATATCAGTTGGTCTTTTCACCGTTTGCCCAGTGTATAAACTTTAATTTAGCATGTTTGATCTGCCCCTCCACCAGTTCTCGGACCTGATCTGTGCCATGCCAGCTGGAATCAGGTGACAACAAAAAGTGGTTTTGAAGTGCGATATCAGCTGTTTGAAGGTACATGTTGTCCCAAAGACTTCCTTACTCTTCCTTCTACTGTCTAGTATTTGATTCATACTACATGTATTCCTTTTTTGTGCATGTTTGAAATAAGAGAAACACATAATTATATTAAAGTGAAATTTTAAAGTGTTATGTTTACTTTAGCCAGCAAAGATAGACTTTGGCCTCCTCAGAATACTACTTCTAGATCTGAACTATGAATAATTGTTATCAGCATTCCACACTGGAACGGAAAGTGCCTTAATAGTTTCATTTCATCCATCTGATGGTAGGT
The DNA here is from genome assembly GCA_963931925.1 of Onchidella celtica. Taxonomy (NCBI): domain Eukaryota; kingdom Metazoa; phylum Mollusca; class Gastropoda; order Systellommatophora; family Onchidiidae; genus Onchidella; species Onchidella celtica. The sequence continues at coordinate 23,907,046 of OZ007577.1, forward strand.
AGCAAATGTTTCTACAATGGTTACAAGTGCCAGTGTGAGATTAGCTCTCTTTCACCCCACACAACGTACAGTTTTAAAGTACGAGCGGTCACAGAAGGAGATGAAAGTGCCTTTAGTGAACCCACTACAGTTACAACTGAGGAGGATTGTGAGTATTTTGACGTGTGTGACTTCTCCACTGAAACGGCTCTGCATGCCTATAGAAACACCATCTGTCTTATGGTGTTGATGCCAAAATTTATCGCTCAAGAATGATTCATGGCCAAACCGAAAATAGCGATAAACTGAAAAAAAACAGTAGTCCTCGAATTTTGTCTTCTTTATCTTTGTTGAAGAAACTAGCGCTAAACCGAAATAGCTCTATCGTGAAACCGAAAAGAAAATTGCTGAATTCAGTGGCCAGTCCACTGTGATTCGCCATAGGCCAAGTCAAGTGACTATACCATCCCTCCACTTCTCCCCCTCAAAAATAATTTTTACAAAACGAGCAGAGCATGCTTTGTTCTGAAAGATCATACAGGCCTACATGGGAGCGGCAGCACTACAGGGGTAGGGGAGAAGGAGGGAGACCTATATTCTCGCTGGTCCGAAATCAGATGGCAGCAGACAAGACTTTTGGCCCATTGCGGGTGACCTTTTGTGTAAAATGTATGACATCGGAGCGGTAGTGTATGTCTCTGCATCGGAGAGACAACACGGTGTACTAGCGACGACGGACAGCGTAGTTCATGGCATCGTGTACGGTAACGGTAACGAAATCGGCAGGACGGTGGTTCTGTACTGTCCGTCCACACTCATGTCTCTCTATTCTGAGTATTAGTCCACATTCACCCGCATATCCATTCTCCATGTGTTCCTAGGCTGAGCAATCACCGGTCCTCATTATCAGTCAAAAACACACAGCAGCAGAGGACGTGTTGAGTCTTTTTTGCCTATACACTTACTTGATTTGTCCTCATCAGTAGTGATTTGGGCTACCTCTTTTGAACTGTGACCCCACAGTTTGTCTGTGGTTTTTATGATATTTCGTCACTCTCTTGAACTGGCGTTTTTCAAGCCTCCTATGGGTAAACCGAAACTCTTTCTAAACTGAAAACAAACCCATGGTCCCGCCGATTTCGGTTTAACTGTTGTCTACTGTATATTCTGATACTCTTAAGTGACCTAAATCTTGAAAATAAACCTGGCAGACGACAGTACTGACCTTTTCAGTACTGGGATTGCTTGAAGCAAATGACGTCAACATGTTTAATTTAATATTCTGATGATTAGCACAAATAACTATGCACTTCAGATTGAAACTGGCGATATTCCAGAAGATAAATTTTAAGACAAAAATGCAAGTTGAAAGATACAGCTAATAGACTGGACTTGTAATGAAGTAGCCTGTCTGTGAAGCAAGAAAGGTGATCAAGCCAAGCTGGTCAAAAATCATATTTTTCTCGGCAAGCCTTACTTGAGCATGGCTGTTAACAAGCGATACTTAACCCTCGTCCCACGTTGAGTGAACTTGTCCACGTAACGCCCCGTGCAGGGATAGCCAGCGGCCAGTCAGCCAATAGTTCGCATGTTGCGGATAACCTTGGCGGTTGGGTCAATCGGGTGCTTGTGAACACGTGTATCATGTTTACTTAAGGACGCAATAACGACAATAGTGGTGGATAAATCGTAAGTGACCCTATGATATTTGGATAAAGTACTTGTGATGATAATGCAGTAAGTTCTATTGTTAAATGGAAGGCCCAAAATCAAGAATTTTCTGCATTTGCATGCCGTTTAACACACGTTTTATCATTTTCCTAAGACCTCTGCACTTTTTCTGTCCCTAAGTCGGGCCATTCAGGTGAACACATCATTTTTTAAGCCAGGCGCTTAATTTACTAACCACATGTATCGTGGCTTGCTATCTCCCTCCTCTACTATGTAAAGCTTCCAGGTACTATGAATCATGATGTTAGTTTTAGCAAGAGATTTGATTTCCAGCTCGTAGAGTACATACATATGTACTGAAAAGTGGTTTAATCAAAGCTCCTCAATATCTCTCTAATTACCACATCAAATTAAGACAACGACCAACAACAAAGTCGGTCATTTTCTCCCTGTTTTCCCTGATGAAAAACCTACTGACAGACACCCTTATGCAGCATGCCCAAGTATTACATCGGAATTCATAATTACAGACATAGAACTGTGTCTCAAATACGCACATGGCTCCTTTCTTCTCATTTCACATGTACACAACAGCCAGCATCAAAGTAAAAAGTTTCCCCAAGATTTTCCCCAGTTCGATCTTCAGACCATCAGTACTATTACATGAGTATGATGAATAATTATGAATAGTTGCATAGTAGTAAACGTAATCGGACGATACCATTTTGTTAGATATAGTAGGGGTGTGAGGATAGATAAACACGCGAAAATAGTGTGGGGAAAAAAAACGTGAAAAAAATTATAGTCACGGCAACCGAATAACAAAACACGAGGAGCAGTGCTGCCATACAATATATTGGCCTCCCGCTGGACCCAGTTTGCAGTATGTAGGCCACAATATTGGCCTCACGTGTCTCACGTATTGCGCGGGGAGGCCATTATAGAGGCCTCCCGCAGGATGAGGGTTAAGTTGGCTGCCTAGCCCTTGCCACAAGGTTGGGGTCTAGAGGTCAATGGCTTCGTGCGGAATTTAGCAGTAGCACCAAAAACGAAGCCATATGACATTGTCTATGGAAATATTTATTGTGGTTTGAAGTATTAAAATTCCACGCTTTTCACTCTGTTACAAGAGAGAGGAGAGGACAATTACATAAATGTGAAACTCTAGTTGTTTTAGTCAGATTAGTTACATAGCTACGTCCATTAGAAAATGCTTCATTTTCACCACAATTTGACTCCATTGCTGGTATTTTTAAAAAATTTGAATTAAAAAAAAATACTTCCTCAAGTAAAACAACTCTGAATCAACTGTTCAACACAGAGGAGACAATGAGGTACTCAGTGTGTGAAAAATTAGGTGAAGGGCAAGTCATGGGATGTCTCTACAGCTGTTCAATTAACACAGAGGTTTCAGATAACACTGGGCTGGTCAGTTTCACGTCCTTATGTGCATTAATGTCTGATATTACTTGAGTCAGAAGTCTATTTGAATGGCGGAAAATTAAAAATTGGATCATTTCGGAGGCACCGTAATTGAACTACACAATTTGTGTGAGGTCAGTCAGAATCACTCAGAAGGGGGTAGGGGAGGGGAGAATTCAGCAGAGTCACTGGGTGCACACGAGTTTGGTGAAAGAATGTCTACACGATAATGGTCTCATTGTGCTAGGGAGAAGCGAGACGATATACAGAATATAAATGAATGATAGAACAGAAGGAGACCCTACTGGAAGCACCCGCCAACCACACGTGGATGTACACAGGATTAAGTAATGTTAACACAAGGCCTGAATGCCGCTTGTGACAATGGAATAAATCGCTTGCAAACTATACGCAGTCAAGAGAATATATTGAGAACGAAGCTGCAGAGCCACATAAAAATAAATTTCACAGGTCTGTTAATGTTACTACTGACTGGTCCATTCAAAGCTTTGGTTATCACTTGGCCCTTTCATTGTGTGTGTGTGTGGGGGGGGGGGGGGGGGGGAGGACAGAACACATGGAGAGTTGGAGAAAACGGGAGTAAATTTGCTTTCATAACAATTTGCAGCCTTGTACTCACTCTTGATACTGGTTTTCACACTGACGAATGCCTTGATGGTTTGTAACGATGTCACACTCTTCCTTTTTTTAAGTCTCTCAGGTGGAAACGACTATTTGAGCACATGGTAGTTCAGTGAGTACATTGCAATTCATTGTTAATATGTATCTCCAAAACTAAAAACAAATCATCTCTATGTGATTCATACTGAGAGTTTTTTTTTCTTCTTTTAATCATGTCCTCTTCAGGTTAATGACCTGTTGCACAAATCATTGACACATTTACAATGCTATCACGTACATGTGTAAATGTTTGACTGTCTCCATGTGACGGTCATAACTTGTCCAACATGTGAGCAAAATGTCACCACAAATTAATGCTCATCAGTGTCTTATGAGCTGGGTTATTTTAACTGGATATTTTGTCGTTGATATGATCGCCCTTTTCTTGAAATTTGCAGTGTGTGGCTTAACCAAATTCAGAACATTGCTGAAAAAATCAGCTGTTTTTTATTTGAGGAAAGTGTGTTAATTAAGGAAAATTGTTAATCAGTGTGTCTGACAATAAAGTCCAGTTTGGCCTATTTTGTCACCCTTGTAAAACTCTCCTATTTATCACAGAACTTTCAAATTTTCACAGAAATGTAATATGTTAAACGCATTTATTGAAGATCAGGTTTGCATGTACTGGGATCAGTAAAATTATGTGAGAGCGTGAAATATTGTCAGGCATAATTATTGGAACAACTGTGCAGCCGCCGGCCAGTTGAACTCCGGGACCCCGACTGACACCTGATTTATTACTTTCTCGCGGTCTCAGCTAAAAGTTCGGTTTCGGAGGAAAGTAAGCAGTCGTGTGAGAAAATATCAGCAATAGCTAATGAACAAATGCTGTTTTGTCTTACCAAGACTTGTATAAACTATTTTGCAAGTACAGGTAGCAAGTAAATTCTCTTAATTTTATTTCATTTCTATTTGTTCAAATGAACCTGACCAATGGCAAGAATTTATGTAATCTGTGCTTCTTCCTCTTGTAGAAAAGTGCCAGGCAAACAATAAGTGAAAACAAACTCTAGGCAGTGTCGATTTTACGAAGAGAAAGTAGAATTAAGGTTTACCATTTATTCTGACAGTGCCAGAAGCCCCGCAAAATGTGAGAGTGTTAGGAGTGACAATAACACAGCTCAAAATAGGATGGGATCCACCAGAAAATTTCAATGGTGTCTCCAAAGGATATTATGTCTACCAAGGTAAGATATTTAGAGGGGATACATGTAGTGTCCAGAGAATTAGCTGTTTGTGTATTCAGTTCGACTTGTTTGTTTTAAACTTGCGCAGTTGCCTGTGTTAAGGGACAAAGAGATGCTAACTGTGGGAACACAGTTCATATAAAGTAGATAGGATTTTATTAGCCCTGTTGTATTCTCTTGTGGCTGCTATTCTTCATGCGAATGACAAATGTAAATATTACATAAAAGTAGCTGGCATTTAATTCAGATAGTAAATTACATTACCCAATATCCAAGTAAGTCGAGATCTAAATTATCAACATAAATAGAACATTTAGCAGAGGTCTCACACAAAGTAATGCCAGACAAGAGAAACCATGAGAGATCATATTTTAGTGGAAAAATGGTTTTGTACATGGTGAAAGGTTGTGTTCCAGATTGAGGGATTGAATGCTTTCTAATAGACAATTAATTAAGGATTGAGAGGGAAGAGTGAGAAGAAATTTCGAAGTTCCTGCTGAGTTTTGATTGAAATGAGCGAGTTTCCGCAGACACTTATAGGTGTGAAATAATTTCGTAAATGTTTAAAGTTTATCACCAGATTTCCATGATGAGGCACAGTAAAGCATAGATCTAGCATGGACAATTGGATTACAATTTGTAGAGCTGCTGCTGTGTCTTCCTACATGAAACATGCTGTGCGAGTTAACTGTAACAAAATGAGCAATCATCACTGATAGAAACCCGTCAACAATTTGAAAATGAGTGTGAACAAACGCATTACTTTTTAAAAAATATAATCAGATGTTGCATTTATGATATAATTTGTGTCTTGTCATGATTTTATATTAGTTTGTTGTAAACAGCTATCTGAATGTTATTTTGCTTTTTGAGTTGCAAATCATTACCTTGATGTCTCTATTCCAAGAATGCCTTTTTGCAAAAATGCAAATGTCAGATCTTGCATGGAGATTTATTTCAAGGACATTTTCTCATACTATCTGTTGACCAATATCAGGCAATTTGTTGATTTGTTCTTGGAAAGTAAAAAATGGTGACTGCATGTGTAAGATATAACTGTGATGTTTCAGGCAAAACCATGGTGGAACACACAACAGAACTGTCAGCCATTATCTCTGGGCTTACAGCCAATACAGCTTATGAAGTTCAGGTAAAAACCTCAGTGTGTGTTTGAGACAAGTGTTTGGCTAATCTTTTAGTATTTGACATCATAGATGAAAATGCATATTTTATTGTGGAAAAAGATCTTTCAGTGAGTGAAGCCAAACCATAGCAATTTTGGAACAGGATTAATGTAATAACAATGGGGCTAGACCTGGGAAGTTTTTTTTTCCTTTGTGCAAGTTACTGTCATTGCATAGTAATTATCACTGATGTTCTTGTGACTGTTTTCACACGAAAATTGTCAGATGCATGTCTGTGGCTTTGCTGGTCTCCTCATCCATATACATTTTGTATTTGAACATTTTATTTCCATCAAACATGTCTAGGCTATTGATAATTTCTGGCCGATGTTGACTTGTTCAGGATATTGTGATCAATGCTTCACATTTTAATACACCAGTTTAATTATTAAAACTCAAAGAAGGAAAGGAAAAGATTATTTGCTGAGCTGCATCAGATAGAAAAGACAGTTTATGATAAAAGGATAAATAAAATAATAATGTAAATACCTGACAGCTGTGTTGGAAATTAGGAGAATATGATATCTTCATCACATACTGGTAATAAATAAATATATTTTGACTGCAGGTTTGTGTGGCCAATTCTAAAGGTAAAGGTCCAAGAGCTTCTTGCATTGGCACAACAGCTGAATTAGGAGCTCATGCACCAAGTAAACCACATGTTCAGGTCAGTAGATTTTTGTAACACTTTTATCCATTCGTTAAATATAAAATTTGTTCAATTGCTTACTGATTGTCCATTCCTCCAACCTGTCCATAAATGTTGCAACATTTACAAAGGACCCAGTTTTCAATTTTGAATAAACTCACTTCTCAGTTTTTCAAGGATAATCCATGATTGAAACTATAATTTCTTTTGTATTGTATCATTTAATGATTACTTCTGATAGCCTGACAGTTGCTTTGTGGATGTTTTCAGGTTCTTGGCAGAAATGAGGTTCATGTGTCTTGGGAACCTCCAGAAGTGCCTATGGGCAGAATAACACGATACGATTTGAGCATGAATGGAAAAAATATTTATTCAGGTAATATTATTTGTATGGGACAGAACTCGGCCTTCAGCCTTGTAACAGGGAATCTAAATAACATTAATAAGGAGGAAAACAGAAATATGTTTAGGTATTATTTTTGTCAAAGAATCTTTTCAAAGTTGACATGGTTTTATGATACAATGCATAAGTTTGAATAAGGGGATATTTATCTCTTCACACTTTCATAGCCTGGGGAAACTGTACCATCAGTTATTTAGAATAGTCTTTCACAGGCTGAAAGACTTTTGTCTCATTCATGCTTCTTCCCATCTTAAGGGGACAAGTGGGTCCTGTTGAGTACTAAATTTCAACCAAAATATCGATTTTGAGTTTTTTGCATAATCGGAATGATGAAAGTCTTTACGGTATAAAAACAGTTCAGTCGGCACTGAGAATGCCCAAAAAGTCCCGAAGAGTGCAACATTCTCAAAGAGAATCAATCCTGATCAATGCATGAAAGCATGTTTTCGAGTTTTTAGCGTTCAAAACTTTGAACGTGTTTTTCTCGGTTCGCAATTTTTCTCACATATTTGCTATCTACTCCTTCATTTTTCAACATTTTTGCATGATTTTTTGCATGTGCATGCATCATTACTAATCAAACAAAAGTATGCATTTGTATTTCAGGTTTGTCTTACAAATTTTGTGCTAGAGGGTGTCAAAAATCGAAAATTGGGTCATTTCAGAGGCACCGTAATTGATAAACTTTGAGAATCGATAAAAACAAATCTAATTCAGACATGACAAAAAGAAATGCATATTTCTAAAGAGGGCCCAAAACACTTCTAGTGTACCTGTTTTCAGGACCCCCCCCCCCCCCCCCCCGTGATATCACACATTTGACAATATATAAGACATTATACGTTAAATGTTAGACTACTTCGAAATAGTAAAATGCATTGATAAATTAAAGATACAAAGGCATATTTGGCATAGAAATAGCTGAGACAATTTATTTAGAGACAATAGGCAAAAGCTGACAAAATACAAGAAATACAAAAAAATTATTCATCTAATACAAATGGCCCGCGCATGATTTCAACTATATTTAGTTGTAAAAGAAACTAAGAGTGCCAACACTTTTTTGGGCCTACCTACTACCTAGACATTTTGCTAGATCTATATCTTTAAAAACAAATTCCTAAAAAATCACAACATACAACAGGATTTTGCCATAGTCTATAGGCCTATATAACTATAAGCATATGAACTCTCTAATTGCCTAGAGATTTGTGATAATCTGGAAGGAAAGATCTAGATCTAATCTAGACTTGTAGGCAATGGGGAGCATGGAATGTATTAAAGAAGAAAAAGAAATAGCTGTACTGTAGGTATTCAAATGGAAATTGACATACAACAACTACACAAATAACCTAGATTCTAGATATACTTACACGAGAGCAAATGAAAGTTAGTTTGAAATGTTTAAAAAATCTTAGTTTTCAATCTATTTCTAATACACTGAAGTAGGCTAAAAGGTGTGATATCACTTTTCCATGAGACCCCCCCCCCCCCCCACTTCCTCACACTTCCTCACATTTTTGCCAGACCCCCCCCCCCCCCCCCTTCCAGGCGTGATATCATATTTGAACGGCCCCTCATGTTGATTCATCTATTTTTGGCAAAGCCTTTGCATTTTGAAATTGTTAGCACTCCATGATATCAAATTTCAAGATGGCGGCGTTACCATGGTTACAAAAAAATGAAATTTATTATTTTTATCATTCACCCTCTAATTTGGACATATAAACCTATAATAGTCAGTTAAAACCAGTAATTCCTTAGAATTTTAATTTTAGCCTTCAGGACCCGCTTATCCCCTTAAAGAGTGGGTGAAATTTCTGTGACAGCTTATGTAGGTGAAAAATCTTATTATTTTTTTTCACATACATGTATAATATTTACCGTACAGACCTGAGGTCAGACTGTTTGTTTATTATGGAGAGGAAAGTACATTCCTTAAAATGATCGTATTTTTATGTTTTTTCTGCAAGGGGTTGAATCATGCTGATGTTTAACTTTATGTTGTAACCAGGGACAGATTTGAGTTTTGGAGCTCGGAGATTGACACCAGATACAGAATATACTTTCATTGTGACGGCCTTGACAAACGAGGGCAAATTTGAGAGTAAAGCTACTAAAAAACGAACAGCAAAAGATGAGTGTAAGTGCCTGACATATTTCTTATCCTCAGTAGTTTGTGGTAGTTTTCATCAATTTCATCAGCCTGACTAATTGAGAATGTTGTAATGTTGTATCTTTTTCTGTCTGTGTTCATGATTTTCTTCCTATCCATGTTTTGATTCCATCCTCAACTCTCTCTCTCTCTCTCTCTGAGCGTGCGTGCGTGCGTGTGTGTGTGTGTTATCATTTCATCAGTTACTCTTTCACTTGTTATATTTATCTACCCATTTATCCATTCATCCATCCAAGTCAACAATGTTGATTCATCATCATGCTGTCACACACACCATGCACTGACCACCCACATTTGCGCTCTTCCTCTATGCGCTTGCATTGACAATAGGAACCTGTTTTCTTCATTCCTATTCTCTGTCCTTAACGAGCAATGTTTTTATATAAAGTTGTTCCATTGTCATTTTCACTCCCATCAGTCGATCCAGACCGCCCCCCTCTCTACCAACCCCCGAAAAAGGAGGAAGAATCACAGAAATTGACAGTTCAGAAGAAAAGGAAATCTACTGGAGATGCAAAATCAGCTCGAGCTCACAGTGCCAAGGTTTGATGTCTCATGCTTCTCTCATAGATTTTTGCTGTCAAAGTTTGATGCCTCATGTTTCTGTCATAGCTTTTTGCCAAGGTTTGATGTCTTGTGTTTCTGTCATAGTTTCTTGCCAAGGATTAATGACTCGCATTTCTGTCATAGTTTTTTGCCAGGGTTTGATATCTCTTGTTTCTGTCATAGTTTTTTGCCAGGTTTGATGTCTCGTATTTCTGTCTTAGTTTTTTGCCTAGGTTTGATGTCTCATGCTTCTCTCATAGATTTTTGCTGCCAGGGTTTGATGTTTCGTGTTTCTATCATAGTTTTTTGCCAAGATTTGATGTCTCATGTTTCTCCACGGTTTTTCCATTGGTTTGATGTCTCATGTTTCTGTCATAGCTTCTTGCCAAGGTTTGATTTATCATGTTTCTGTCACAGTTTCTTGCCAAGGTTTGATGTATTGTGTTTCTCTCATAGTTTTTTTTTTACCAAAGTTTGATGTCTTGTGTTTCTTTCATTGTTTTTTGCAAGGTTTGATGTATCATGTTTCTGTCATATTTTTTTGCCCATGTTTGATGTCTTGTGTTTCTGTCATAGTTTTTTTTGCCAAGGTTTGATGTCTCATGCTTCTCTCATACATTTTTGCTGCCAAATTTGATGTCTCATGTTTCACTGATAGATTTTTTTTGCCAATGTTTGATGTCTCATACTTCTCTCATAGATATTTGCTGCCGAGGTTTGATGTCTCAGGCTTCTCTCATAGATTTTTTGCTGCCAAGGTTTGATGTCTCATTTGTCTCTCATAGTTTTTTGCCAAGGTTTGATGTGTCGTGTTCCTCTCATAGTTTTTTAGGACAAAGTATGTGATGGTGACAAATGGTAGAGGACGGGAAGGATAGTGCAAAGCATGGACATCGTGTGGCTGGCAGAGTAAACTGATGGCTTTGAAAATGTCACGGTTTAGATTGTCAAACTAAATGCAATATTCACATACTTACAAATTCTTTGAGCCTTTGCTAATCTTTTCACTAAATCGTGAAACATTAGGGTTATTTGATATTTTATAAAGAACTCTCACATAAAATTACGTTTTTTGTGATGTAAAGTCAAACTAAGCATTAAGAATTGTTTTTAATAATCCTGAGATTTTACAGTATGTGGAATATTATAAAAACCACAGAAAAACTGTGGAGTCGCAGCAAGACTTGAAGCAAATTTAAAATATGGCAAAGAGGAGAAGCTGTGTGTAGCAAAGCCTCACGTAAGAAATAATACCACTATGATACAATAAAATGCAAAAGAAAACGGAAGACCAATCAAGCTTTACTGTATTCTTTCAGTATTAAACCGATAGCTCCATTTGTCTTTCCTTCAATTTCTTTGCGTTTTATTGCATCTTTCAGTATTATTTCTTACGCAAGGCTTTGCTACATAGAACTTTTTGTTTTTGCCATATTTTGACTTCGCAGTGTATGGGCATGGTAGAGCTGTGACACAGTTCTTGATCACACCATGCATAGTAATGATGTTGCCAAGCAAGTGTTTAAAATTTGAGGTATGACTATGAAATTTTGCATGCCTTGACCAGTATGCTTTGCATTGCTTGTTGGAATGGAGCTGTTTCATGATATTGCTTCATGCATAAAATAGCCAAGACAGTGTATGACTGGATTCAGAGGATTTAAAAACTTGAAAAATGTTCTTATATCCCTCACATCATTTTTTTTTTATTCTTGTGTCCCACTCAGGGAAGTCTGACATCTTGTACTTCAGACAGACCTTTATCAGGTAAATCTAGAGATGATGTCAAAATTATATTCTCGTTTTGATTCAGTGAAATTCAGTATTTCATGCACAATCAAATTGGTTATGGGCAGTCTGTCCCTGTTCTCCTCATAAGTTCAAGACTATTGTGTTATCATGCAGTCCTGTCAAATATTATTCACTTTGCTGACAACATTTTATACAACAGAAATATAGGAGCCATGCAGGTTTAATTCATGTCTGAATTGATTGTCTTTGTATTCTTTTCTAACTTTGCCAGTTGGTGGCATTAATTAATGAAGAAACTGAAGTATCAAAGGTGAAAGCAAAACTTAAGTTAATTGCCCCAAGGTTGGACTATCATCAAGTTCAGATACAAAATGATGCCGCAGCTGTTTTATTCTTGTGAAGCCATATAAATGGCATTGAATTTATGCAAACTGACAGACATTGACTGTTCCTTTCTTCATTCAGCAAACAGTGATTTAAGCTGTCACAGAGTTCAGGTGTCAGAGACTCCCAGGACAGACAAAGACAAAGAAGAAGAATCCAGGTCTCCTAGTCCAGCTCAGGTGTGTGTGACAGATTTTTCAATGACAGATTTATGAAGATGAAATCTAGCGTACTAGTTCGATGGATCTTATTGTTTTCTATTCATGTTTGGAAATTATAGAGGTACTGAAGACCTGACATCTTATTGCACAAATGTGATCCATCACACACAAGTGGAATAAAAGTTGCATTTTGATTGTTTAATTTGTGCATATTTTCAGGGAGCTGAACTGTTCTTCTTTATCACAAACATTTTTTTTGTATTATTTATTCAAGTTCACATGTTTAGGATCATAATTTCAACATAAAGTAATTTTATTTATTATTATTATTTTTAATGCTATTGTTTTAAACTGACATTTTGTGTCTGTCATAACAGAGATTTTGTGTTGGTACCGATGTTGTGTATAAATGTATGTGTGTATGTTTGTATCAAGTCTGAAACATTCTGGTTAATTAAATGGTTATCTAAATTTGAACAAATCGGAAGATAAGTGTTTGTAGTTTAAATTATTTTAAGGCAAATTAGCAAAGGAATTTTCATGGAAATAATTTTTTACATTGAAGAGGCCTGGGTATTTTGTCCCAATGAAGCACTTGTGAATATGATAAAATGAAAGTGTCATCTGGACTTTTCCACAGAAAGCGGGGACAGTAGTAAAACCACTTGACACCAAGAAGGAGAATGTAAGGCCGAGAACACACAAGGAACTCACCCCATCATCATCTACTAGGAACACACCGTCAGCATCAGGACCACGAGAACATCTGAACACGCATCCAGCACCAAAGGTTTACTCATCACGAATTGACAAACCCAGTGGACTCTCTAAACCTTCCTTTCCAGTGACAGTCAGCTATGTCTCCATTCAGGGAGGGGATGATCAAAATTTGGAATTGGATGCCATAGGACCAGATTTCCCAAACAAAAAAACTTTCATTCGTTCACCAACATTCCATGAAAACATGAACCCAACACTTCGAGTTGAAAGGTCAAAAACAACCCTCACGCACCACAAATCTCGTTCAAACAGAACTGGCCGATTAGGAAAGGTAGACATGAATGAGCAAAGAAATGGAGATTTATCATCTCGAGTTATCACCTCAGGAACAGTTCAAAGGTCATCTCACAGCACACCAGACCACAAGTTATCTGTGCCAGTCCCAGGAAACCAGAATGGAAAACCAACCTGGCTGCCAAAGCCTGCCATGCCCAGTCCTGATTATTTAGATGGAAATCGAGGATTCAGTGCCAACTCAGATGGACCATCACTCGCTCGTTCTATGCCCAGTCCAAGGACATCCTTGGATTTTGCACTGAGTCATGTGAATGAGGGAGAGATGGAACCTCATGACTTTCATTACCACAGGAGGAAAAGGTCAGTTTGTAAAATGTGTTCATTTGTCCCTGAAGGTCCAGGACAAAGTATGTGATGGTTTTCATCAATGTATCATCTAAAATTTGAAAAGGCGTAGTACTGTGGAACTTGATTATAATGAGATGCATTGTACTGCTAAAAATATCTCTTAGATATGGTCTCGCTGTTCCAGTAAAAAAGGGAACATAACATGGCAAAGGATATACCCATTTTTTTCTTATTTGCATGGGTCACCTCCCTTGTTGAAATTTCATGCAATGCAATGTAATATCAAGTTGTCAGCAGATTTTTGCTTTCTTATTGATACTGATTCATTTTCTTTTGCTGATGGTAGACATCTGTCCATTCAGCTGTGAGATCCGAATATAAAAACAAAAAAAATTAGTGCATTTCCAGTGTAGATTAGTGTGGTGTAAAAAGACATGGTCAATGAGCCCAATGTAGACAATGAGAATGCATGCTAAGCATAACACTGGTAGTGACAGGACAATGCACAATACATATCTCATGAAGCAACATGGTTGTAGCCTACTGGCCTCCACTCTGTGGCACAGCATGGGTTGCCAGCACCCAGGACAAGGCAAGTATTGTGCCCCCTGACTCATGGACTGTTAACACTCCCTGTATCCCTTCCATCAATCCAGTATTCAATACCTTACCTCCCAAGCACATGTATTGTATTTTAAGAAAATACTGATGTAATTAAAGTAAAATGCATTAATGCTAGTATGCTCATTTTTATTGAAAATGGCTTGGTTTTAATTTGTGCAAATTTTTCAATAACAGTATTGAAATCAACATTGAAATCTCTCTTAACTGGGAGAGAGAGATTTGGTAGGGTGGAGGGGAATGAAATATGGGGAAGAGAGCAAGAGAGAATGAAAGGGAGAGAGTTAAAGTATGCGGTGTGTGTTTGAGTAATAGTAGTAGTGAGTCGTGGAATATAACTGACAGGTCACCTTTCAAATAAATACAGTATGTAACACTAGTTTCTGCAAATATATGTAGAGGTGAAAGAATATGTCATTCTGAATAGAAAATCTTCTGTACACATTTGCATTTTAAGGATTACTTTTGAAGTTAGGCGGATTTTAAGAATTGTGGTGGTACGGAAAACACAGCGAGATTATCTAGGTGTCCAGGACAGCTCAGGGACATTGTGAATTTTTCAATTATGATATTTTATGCAAGTTATGGAATATGACAAGATATCTTCAAATGGGAAATCACGCTATTAATTATGTAATTCATTGATATGGGTTACTGTAGAACATTGGGAGATTTTCTGTATGAAGGGGAGTGTGGACTATTTTTTATTTTTTGTGACAATTTTTTTTTCTTTTGAAATTCAGCACCCCTAAGAAGTTTGCGCCCGGGGTAATCACCTTTGTCACTGCATTATCACTCTCAATTTGCAGGGATTAATGTGCTGTCACATCATGTAGTCAGTAAGGAGAGAAAGCATGCCAGCCATAAGCGAGAGATGCAACAACATACCAGGCAGGCAGGGCTGTTGCTGACAGACAAAGCATAATACATGTCTGTCTGCCCACATAGCTGTACTGTGCCCCCCCCATAATTTATGGCACGCACTCAGAATTAACTCTCCCATGGAAGTGAAAGCAAATGTTTTGATTAGTAACTGTGTTATTCATTATTATGTAGCTTTCATGACAGAGAAAACAGGGATCTATTATTTTCTCATTGTAGCTGAGGCCTCGTTATTACCACTGTCATTATATAGGATGATCCACTTTTCTACCGTTTGATGAGTTAATGCATCTCTTTTGAAAAAAAACCAACATTCTTTTATGCGATTTCAGTAGTTATTTTGAATGTCAGTTCCAGAATAAGATATATATATATGGTGAATGAATTGATAAGCATGGATTTAGGACAGGTTCTCCACCATGTGAACACACCAAAACATTGAATTTTCCCATGTATTTATAAATTCCATGTTACAGGATGGACAAAGCAGAAACAATACAGCATGACCGACCGGGACCAGTTTCAAACTTCTCACATTTTCACCATGTGTTTGATACATTAGTTTAAGACAATAATTATGATGCTTGAGTTGACAGCAAGAAAGTTATTGAATGATTATGTTAATTCACATGAAACACACACTCATAAACACTGAGAGTCATGTCTGTTTGTGTAGATGTCACACTTAGGTTGTGGTGCCCAACAATTATCTGATGTATTCAATTTGATACTAAAATAGTTTCTGCATTTGTTTTAGCTTTTCTCATTCAGAGGTAGAAGGTGATGAGATAAAACTGTTTCATCTTGAAATGACAAGATTGGAAATGAAGCTTGTTACCCGTGTAAACCCAAAATGCAGTCATTGGTCACTGTATCCATTTATCAGTTTCTACACAAATATATGAGTTAATTTTGAATTACTTCCATTTGTACATGATTTGTACAAATTTCAGGTGTCTATAATGAGATGCATCAGGGTTCCTCATGTTAGAATTTAATTCCTGATACCCATGTATGATATCTATCACTGATCCCAACTGTGCCGACATCTGGTTGTTTTCTTTTTAAATACCTGTACCGGTAGGCAGGCAACATCAAACTTGGAAAGTTTGGATCTCCCCTCTACATATTCCCCTTTAGGAGGCTGAATTCCCCTGCTATTGTTGAGACTATATTTCTCAGTGTTTGGTCAGTATTATCACTTTAGTCTTTGCCTCCTCCGTTTTCTGCTTGAATGATGGACTTTTGGTTTTGGTAACCCCATTTGAGAGTCTTTTCTTGTAGTGAGGATAAATGGCTGGGTTGATCTTGCTGGATTCTTGAACATTCATGCTCTGTCACATCAGAATTTTCATCATTTATCAGTGTGTCATATTTCTCCAGCAAGGAATTGGAATTTGCTATTTGCCCGGCCTGCAAGATTTGATTTTACCCCCAGCAACTCACCATTTGTCAAAGTTTTGTTTGGGAGTAAATAAGTCATTGAGTGGAACTGTGAAGGAAGATTTGGTTTTATTGTTGATGTGATTATGTTTTGCAGACCTTACTTCATCATGCCTATGTTTGTGACAATAGTAGTTGCCCTTTATAAACTGTTCGTATTTAACTACATCATCTCATTTCAATGGAATATACCGATACATTTAACTGAATTATGAGTGTAGGTAGATTTCTAAGTTAAGAAGTTGTGCTTGAATCATAATAAAATAGGTCTGATTGAAATTGACTGTAAAATAATCCTCCAAAACTGGAAAAGCATTTTATGTAGTAAACTTGTCAGAAGCAATTTTTCCAGACTTTAACATCATGAAAGAAACACTTTTGAACAATAGAAGAATGTAAGAGTAAGCAATTTTTCTGTTCATAATTTAAGCACAGTGAACCACTAACAGTGTTAAACATTTATAACCTGGAAATAGAATTGTATTTATTCCAGTTGGGAATCATCCATTTCTGTAACATAGTGCAGCTTCTATTTAGTTGTTGTAAATACTCACTGACCAGCTAGCTGTGACTTCCAGCTCCCCTAGGACATGCTCATGTCTTTACTTCACTTTGCATTATATCCCACTGCAGACGTTCTGAAAATTTAAGATTAATTATCCACGCCAGAATACAAAAACCTTTGTGAGCACTGTTCTGTCTGAAGTCTTCAACACTACTGAGTTAAGATTATATTATTAGAGTTACAATAACCCCTTAGAGCTGCACTGAAAGCCAACTGAATTGCATTTTTTTTTATAGTTGCCACAGCTTGTTATGAGTAAAACTTCAGTGATACTAATCATATTTTTCTCATGATGTTAACAAAATATATTGAAATGGAATATGAGAGAAATGAAGTTTTCTCATATTGCCCACAAATTATCAGTCAAAAGGTACAAGATTGTGCATGTAGCTAATTCACAAAAATGAAAAGAAACTCTTCAGCATAACTTGAAATACTCGAATGCATTAACAAAATTTGTGTTATTTGGCATGATAATAACTTTCCTTTCCATTCTGTACATCTTGGAAGATTTTCAGTGCTGTATGAGGTTCTTGTTACTGGCTTTTTTCAACATAAATCCTTGCTGTGTTTGTGAATTCTAATCCCCGTCACTGCGTGTTCCAGGAAAGATGATGAACACACTACACTGTTTTACACACGTTCTCGCACTCCAGTGGATTCCTACTTTGTGGAAGCTCAGCAAGCATTCATTCAGAGAACAAATACATTTATTAATAGTCACAGGTTTGTTGCTTTTTCATGTTTGATAAAATGATTTTTTTTTTTAATTCTCTTGAGCTGTGGATATGTAGTTGAGAAGAAAAATGATAGCTGCTTTCCTCCATTTCTCCATTTCTTCCCCTTTTCAACTGTAGAAGTCATTTCTAGCACTATCACAGTCCTGTGAAAATGTTGTATCCCATTGATTCATCCATCTTTCTTTAACCATCTCATTTGTTCCTCTTTCTTCCAAACACCCACCAGTCTATTCAAGTATACATCAGTATTTTACTGCATTGTGTCATGATGGTTGAATCATCAAACATGTTTAGAAATACATATTATATTATACTAACTGGCATCACGTTGAACTGAGAGAAGTAATGAACACTGAAAAAAAAAAAGTGTCTGCAGCAGTGACAGAACTGTATTGCAGCTTTTGTCTGCCTTGCACAAGTTTTGTCTTAAACTGTTGTAATGAACTGTGGCAGATACAAAATGTCTATCTCAGAAATCTGATGGTACATGCATTTCCATTAGTATCTTTGTGCAGCTACATGATCTAGGAAAGCTTTGGAGCATCCAGAAAGAAAGAAAGAAAATGATTTAATTCATTTATATTATTGTTCATTAAATTTAATTTATTAATCATAAATTCTTGCTTTGTAAACATGAAGTTCACACATTTTTAGGAATAAAATGAATTAATGGTTTTTGGCACAGTATTTACACTTTGAGAATTTCCATGAGGGCAAATCATGGATTGATAAAATTCCAACAATGAGAGCATCTCACTGGACATATCTTGATTATATGTAAGAAAGGGTTAGGGTTGAGGGTAAGACTTATAGTTGGGGGTTCAAAGGTATCTTATTGGTGAGATGAGGCAAGAGTTATAAAAATTGTGGATTTTATGTGAAAATCCAGATGTCATAAACTGAACAGGAGGATCAGCAACTCATAAATGGGTCATCTTAGGAGGTCTGTCAGTTAGCCTGCTGGGGCAGTGCAAGAAAACATCTTTTTGTTGTTTGTAATTTCATCTTGTGAAGTGATTGTTCATTCCAATTATTTAAGAAATATTTTGACAGACCACATTCAAGTAATCCAAAACTCCTGAATCGGATGCAAGAAGAAAGGTTTGATACAACTGGTCTGAATTCCCACGCAAACTTTTTTTTCGTATTTTCAGTTTATCATAAAGGGAAGGGAAATAACTCAAACACTTTGGCATTAATCTGTGGCTTACAATGTTATGTTCTTAATGATGGGTGCATGTATACATGTGTCAATCCTTCTGAGGACATCATGATGCAGGCACAATTTATCCATGAAATGTTAATTTTGTTTTCCCTTTTTCCATGAAAGCTCACACCGTTAACTAATTCACCATTTAGTTTGGACCAGTGACAAGTTTTTTCTTTATAATATTTTTGTTACCTGTTTACAGTTACAATATCACTGATTTACTCAAAAAGAGAAATTATCCACATTCAATATGATATGCAACACTCCTGACTCACCAACATAATTCAGTACATTTCATATTGTGTGTTCTCCCCTTGCACATTTCATGGCTCACACTCTTTATGCCCCATGTATCACGTTATATACAGAAATTTAGTGGCACAAAAAATTTATCACTCAGTTGCAGTCCCAACAAGACCTCAAAGCAAGAAAAAAATTTTTTCAAGTAATTTCTACAATTATGCACTAAATCAACCAAATGATCAGGAAAAACCCTTAATTATGCCCCTAGGAATAAATACTCACAAATCAGAATTTTCCCACAAGCAGAAATGGGGACGGGGCCTAGAGGGTTAAGTTCCTCTTGATTGCCCAACAAGTAATTATCATTGTCAGCCTGATCAGACCAGGTAGAGAGCAATAATTTTGGTCATATTTGTTTGTGTAGATTTCAGAATTTTTGGAATTTAAAATAACTGAACATGTGAACATTATCATGGTTTCACATATTCCAGTATCTAGCAGAGACTGACTGAGCAAAGGATATAATATATGATTTAGGGCCTCATTATGTTTCGTTTTTTTTCTTTTTGTTGTTTTTGATACAGTGATAGTTATCTCACCAAAGTTATACTCTGGTGTCAGAAAACTTTTTGTAAACACCGAAATCCTTGTTTCTTTTCAGACAGAGTTGCTTGAAATTTTGAAGTTTGGAGTTGAAAGGTTTTTGGATTATCTGTGGAACAGTGTAATAGTGTTAATACATTCAGAATTCGATGGCCTAGGTCAGTTCTTGGTAAAGTAAAACTTATCTGTGTACTTGGCAAGTACCAGGGATATTTTCAACCACCACACCTGGTCAGTAATAACAAGAATAAGGAAGTTATCACACATCAACTAACTGAATGATTATGATGTTAAACATGAGTATTAAGCTTTGTTCTGTATTTTATCATTATAATGGTGAAAATTTGTTTCATAAAGAGTTGCCTGGATGTTAGTGATGTGAACTTTGAGCTGGAACTAAATGTTCATGGACTTTCATTCATTAGTTACAGATGTCTGTTCTAAGACATTCACAGAAATGAAGAAAAATGAATTACGATAGTGTTGAAAACTGTGACTTACATATATATATATATATATACTAAACTGCGCACTTCCGTTTGTTTGTGGCTTGCGAAGTGAAGCCAATCATGGAGTGTGGCAGCCATTTTTCTAATATGGCAGCACAAACCACAGATCTGTAGCTGGTGAGTCACAGAAAGGCCAGATATAGCACGATAGCAAAAAAAAAAAAAAAATGAAAACAGGTAGTATTTGAGGAGTTCTAAGCACACAACTAATTTCAAACATGCAAGCTTCTGAAACATATTTGACATTACACCCAGTGAAAGAAAAGAAAAGAGATGGATTATAAAACTGATAAGTAAAAAATTGATGGTTATGACATTTTTGTTCTACTGTTGTCTTTCATTCATACTCCCTATCTGCACCCTGCTTTCCTCTTGTCTTTCGCTCATACTATCATGCGCCACATCATATTGTTGTGTTGTTTTTCTTCATCTCTCGGATTTTTGTCAGACCAGCTTTCAGTCATTCTACTTTTTTCATACTGCCATCTCTTTCAGTTTCTCGCATGTATCTCATTCTCAGTTATTTTTGGTTTCCAGGAGGAAACAGGAATAGATATTATTTCATTTGTAAATATTAATTTTTTTATACCTCTGTATCTCTCTATTTTATTTCTTAATTTTCTGGCATCCAAAGATCCACCATTTCATTTTTCATCAGCGGTGGTAAAAATGTGTAATAGTTGAAGCTCACTACACAAATCAGCCACAGGAAAGCACAAAATGACATGTTTCAAAAGATAGTAGGATACAATTAATCATTTTTTGACGTAGATGGGTGTGTCTGCAATTCAACACAACAAAGGCACTCTGGCCATGTGCATTAGATAATTTTATGGCACCATGTGGCAACTGTGGTCAGCTGTTCAAAATACTTCAATCTGGAAAATGTAATAGGCCTACTTCCATGTGTTTCTATCTTTTTACCTAATATTAATAATACATGTATTCCTTCTTTGAACCACTAGAATTTAAACTTGTATCTGTATACATGCAGTATAAAAGCTTTTGCCAGGGCAACATAGTACATGTGTATTTTAGAAAGCTACAACTGAACAACTCAGTATTTTCTCTAGATTTGGCTCTGTAATTAGCATACACTCCCTTAGCAAGATCCTAGTATGAATTGCCTTTTTTTAATGATACCTTCCTTATTTCTCACATCTCTCTTTTACCAATGTCAATTTTCATCAATTTACTGTGTTTCCTATTTTTGTGCGGATGGTGTGTGAGCGATTCTTGTAGGATCTCCTTCAGTGCTGTCATTCAGCTATATTCTTTATAGCAGTGGTCCCCAACCCCCGGGCCGCGGACACACCGGTCCGTGGATCAATTGGTACCCGGCCGCACAAGAAACATTTAATTAGAAAAGAAGTCACCGCTGGCATCACATTTTAGTGGCAAGGTATGGATCGCAAAACTGACATACCTGCTCAATGAACTCAATCTGTCCCTTCAGGGGAAAAAGACAACTGTTTTCAAGTTGGCAGACCATGTAGCTGCATTTAAGGCCAAACTGGAGTTGTGGGGACGGCGCGTGAACAGAGGCATTTTGGACATTTTTCAAACATTAGCAGGGATTATGGGCGAGACTGAGCCTGAGCCTTCATTCTCCCAGTTGGTGGTGCACCTTTCTTTGCTTTTAAAAGAGTTCGAGCACTACTTCCCAACCACAAAAGACCCACGAACTGGTAAGGAATGGGTCCGCGACCCATTTGTCAACAAATCAGGCAAATCTAGAATGTCTGTGCAAGAAGATCAACTGCTGGATATTGCAAATGACGGCAGCCTTAAAACTACGTTCAAAACAACAACTCTGCCGGTATTCTGGATTAAAGTCATGGCGGAATACCCTGAGATCGCCACCACAGCACTTAAGATCCTATTGCCATTTCCAACATCCTATCTGTGTGAAGCGGGGTTTTATGCAGTGACAGCAACAAAAACAAAACAACAGAGTAAACTGGACATAAGCAATGCACTTCGGGTGTCATTGTCTCCTATTACCCCCAGATGGAACCATCTCGTTGCAGAGAAACAAGCTCAGGGTTCTCATTGATTTAGCCTTCTAGTGAGTTAAAATGTTAAATCACTTTATATCGGTATTTGTTTTTTGGTGTTTTTGAAGGCATGTTTAAATACAATTAAATAAAAATTATTACATTAAAACAATCTAAAATATAAACAATCAACGCCTCCCCCCATCAGCGGGCCGCGGTAAATTATCAAATGTTGACCGCTCCGCGACGATAAAAAGGTTGGGGACCACTACTTTATAGCACAATATGACCGTTATTGATCTGCTTTCCCCAAAATTAAACTCCCTATTTTTATTTACTTTTCATCCCTTTATTCTGCCCTTCTTAACTTCATTATTTTTTTAAATTTAGAATCACAATTCTTCTGCTATTATTATAATAATAAAATACTGAATTGAGACTTTTCTTGCTATTTTTTTGTTTTTCCATTGTTGCACGTCATTCCCCTCGCCCTATTATCTTTCCTTTTCACTGTTTTTAAATTTTCTTTTTTTAAATTCACTTTTCTTCCCATACACCTTACTAGCACACAGAGTCAATATTCCCTTTACTTTGTTATGTTACAACACGCCTAAGCACATAATGATATTTTACCCGGTTTTTCAACGATGTTATTGCCATGTTATAATGGCTGCTGAGGCCTCCACGCGAGGTATCACTCTGCGTAAGTGCAATGCCCAGGCTAGATAATAGTGGCAAGTCTCTGGTTGAAAAAGAAGAACAGCACAATTTGAGAGACGTGTTTTTTTTTCTTCTAAAGACAATGACCACAGCCAAGGGACCATTCACATATTATGTCATCACATAAGGGGGAGGGGGGGAGGGTGTCTCTTGAATGATGACAAGTGATGATATGGGGGAGGGGGGTGTTGAGTCCAAAGATGATGTCTTCAATTTGGTTTGGTAAAATTGAAAAAGAAGAACAAATAAAAAGATCAAATTCATATTTTTATTATAATACCTGCCAATAAAATAACTAATTAATTAATCAACCAAAACCTTGAATGACTACTATTACTACTCAATATTTGTTAGGTCCCTAAACCTACCACAGAGTCAACACTGCATTGTGTCTGGTTTGGTTCTATATTTTTTACTTCTGTTTCAATGTTTATCTTCCTGTTTGTTCAGCCTTATTTTTCAAATCAAGGGAAATGAGAATCTTCAGTTACCTACTTTTTAAAAAATAATTTCAGAGTCAGATCAATGTTACTTTATAATTTGGGGAGCAGCATAGCGCAGTGGTTAGCGCGTCGGATTTGTAATCCGGTGGTTGCGAGTTCAAACCTGTCCGCTGTAGTTACTATGGGAAAACAATTTACCTTTAACTTCCTCAGTCCACCCGTCTGTAAAACCGGTACCTGACATATAGGTAGTGGAAAGATCGTGTCAGTTTGCTAACAGGCAGTTTCTCTGTATGCACTTTGTGAGTTGAGATGGTATTAAATGGTTGAATCAGCCTGTTAGGGACACCTTGTAAAGCGCTTAGAGCATTAGTGGATATTAAGCGCTATTTAAAAGCTCTTATTGATTTGATTATATTTATAATCTGTTAGTTTGAATTAAAATAAATATCAAGCAGCACTATACAGGTATTTTTAGTCGTTATTTGTCAAGTTTTGATGACGTCATCAAAAGGAGGGAGGGGATAGCCATTTGATGACTTGTGAGGGGGGGTCAAAATTAGTTAATTTTTGATGACGTAATATGTGAACGGTCCCCAAGTATCTAATCTCAGTTTGTTCTGAACTTTATGTGACATTCAACCTTCATAATACGTGTGCTTCACTCTCATGTGATTTCATAAAATACAGACTTTTTTTTTTTTTTTGCACGTTCACATTCTTTATTTAGAGGTTGCCCCACACCACAGTCGTGACTGATTTGTCATTGCATCAGCTCAGTGCAAGAAATGATTATCTCTGTTTTCACAAAGAAGGAGATAATCACCTCTCGCACTGAACCGATGATTCGTTCTGGTAGAATGTGTTAACATCGGCCCTTTTTTTTTTGTTTTTGAAATGAAAATTCCTTAAGGAATTGATATTTGAAAGTTTGTTTCTTCTTATGTTTATATTAAATACTTTAAAGGCACCATTCGCTGTAGATGCTTTGTGTGATTTATATTCTGAGGTATTCATTTGTCGGTGTTAAATATGCTAGTCCCTACGGAAGTAAATGAACTATGTTCTTTTAAGATAACTTTGTCCCTTAGTAAAGTGGTGTATCCAACTTTGGCTTGGCCTTTGTAATCATTTTGCCTTAACTTGAAAATATTTTGTCATTTAAATTGCAAGAATATGCAAGGAGGTTGCTTCATAATCTTACTGTAAAGTCAGTAACAGGGGGATTTGCTTGAAAACTTGAGTTTTACCAATACATGAGAATGAAAAATAATCACGAAGTTTAATGGGAGGATATCGCCAATACCCTAGAATAACAAAAGCATGATCAATGGGAAATGATGAAATCTTAAAGTTAAAAGGTGTTTGCTGTTGAATGGGCCCTACATGGTGACTTATATTATTTATGTAGATGACATCTTGCTTTCATTCTCATGTGTTGATAAAACTGCCAATGGAAGCGCATCTCACCTGTTACCAATTTTAATAAAGATTTAGAAGTAATCTCCTGGCATATTCTTGCCATATAAATGAGAAAATACTTTTTACTTAGACAAAACTGTTCAGAAAGCCATGCCAAATTTGGGAAAATGGATGTATCAAGGAGCAAAGTTATCTTCAAAGACATGATTCATATATTTCCCCCGCGATGACTATCATGAATTGAACATATGATTATCTCACCTTCGTTTTCCTCACCCTTGTTTTATGCTGATGATGTTCTTGCTGTTAATATTTAATTTTTCATTTTAAGTCAAAAAAGAGGAAAAAATGAGTAAATGTTTTGGTATTACTTTGAAAGAGTCATGATTACTTGCATTTTCTCTTGATCAGTCGTTTGCTTTATATTTCATGTAGAAATGAATGGTCATTGATTTGACTTTATTCTGAAGTGTAACTAATTTAGTTGACCTTTGTCTTCATCCCTTTCATAGACCCAGTCTGAAGAAGAATCTGGTTGTGAATGCCCCGATCCATTTGTTGGGCTCAGCATCTCTTACATTGCCAGATAACAAATTAGTTACCCAGCGGCCACACAACAAATTTATTCCCATGCAGCTGAGGACGCAGCCAAACAACCTGACAGCCAATCAACTGCAAAGAATGAACACAACTCTGTCAGAACCTGGTCGAGGTGAGCTTATACTGTCTGGTCCATGGACTCAAAATTTGTTCCTCAGTTTCTCAAACTGGTAACTAAGCGGGGGTGGGGGGAGGGGGGGGGGGGAGGTCGGGTCTATCGGGTCTATCAACGTTTATCAGCCAAATGTGATTTCAGTTGAAACTGGTTACATTTGATCAATAAAATTAATGTTTTTCATGGATAAGATGCCTAATGATTTAAATATGACTGAATATGATCAAATTTGACTTATTTACCAATTTGACCAGATGGATCATTCCTAATTTCTAGCAGGCTAATGGTATTTGATCAGTCAACTGTTTTTATCACCTATATTATAATATAACATCAACCCTAGCCTGTGTTAGAAGTGAATCATTGCCTCATGTTTTCACTCCTTGGTCCCTCATGACATTGGTGTAATGTTGTGTACAAGGCTTATTCTAGAAATAATGCGACATTATGTTGTTATTTTTTTGTCACGTTTGAAGTATCAAAACCATCCTTTTTGAATGTAAAATGTTCTCAGTTTCTGTGTTGGCTGTGCTTATTGTAGAGAAAATCGATGTTACAAAACTGCTTCTTCAAATCTTTTAACTTTATCATTAAATGACCTGACTTAGGAATACTTTAACTGTTCTCTGTAGCTGGACTTCCAGGCCGTAGACTTGAGGCCTTAACTCGCAGTCATACCCAAGTCAGCTTGAGGTCACAACCTCAGTCCCATCCAGCCAACCGCAGTGCCAACCCCAGCCACAGGGAATTGACCAGCACAGAAATGGAGATGTTGAGTCTTCAGACACAAGGAATTGTCAATGGTAGGCAGATTCAGTAAAAACAAATTAAGCCTTTCCTGCCAAAAGCTGGTGAAAAAATATAAGTCTCATGCCGAAGGGACTTCCCATTTTTCATGCCAGATGCCTGAGCAAAGAGAAAGAATTCTAATTTCCCGATGACTGATATTTTTAGAAAAAATATTTGTAGACATAATTATCTCTCGTCCCATGTTGAGTGAACTCGTCCATGTAACACACCATGCGGGGATAGCCAGCAGCCAGTCAGCCGATCGTTCGCGTATTGCTGATAACCTCTGCGGTCGGGTTTATCGGGTCCTTCTGAACATTTCTATCGTGTCTACTTTAGGATGCAACAACAACAATAGTGGTGGATAAATCGTAACTGACCCCTATGATATTTGGATAAAGTACTTGTGATGACATGCAATAAGTTCTGTTGTTAAATGAAAGGCCCAAAATCAAGAATTTTCTGCATTTACATGCCGTTTAACCCTTTCGTCGCCATGTGTTCAACCCGGCCACATCCGGCCAGCCAGTGTCCTCCAGTTTTGTATACAATTTTGAGATAGAGAACAGTGCAGGAATGGGATGCGCTAGATGCGTGTAATACTTGTATTGTCCGTCTGTCTCAGTGGTAATGTCACACATCCCCGTTCAGCATTTCACGTTCACAAAACCAACAAGCAGATTCCGCATTTCGATGTAAATAGGTTCATCTTTTAGTTCATTCATTTCTCAATAAGTATGTCAAAATTCATTATCAAAGATGCGGCATGGGGGCTACAATTTCCAGTTTAGTGAAGGCACGCAGCAGCAGTGGCGGCCATAGAATGAAAAATGTATACAAATCAGGTCTGCCACGTAGCCAGGAAGCCGGCCATTAGAGCGCTTCATAAGTAGCCAGAATAGAAACACGAAAGGGTTGACACATGTTTTATCCTTTTCCCAAGGCCTCTGCGCTTTTTTGTCCCTAAGTCTGGCCATTCAGGTGAACAAATTATTTTTTAAGCCAGGCGCTTAATTTACTAACCACATGTATCGTGGCATTGCCTTCTCCCTCCTCTATTATGTAAAGCTTCCACGTACTATGATGTTAGTTTTAGCAAGAGATTTTTCTATTTCCAGCTTGTAAAGTACATACATGTACTGAAAAGCGGTTTAATCAAAGCACCACAATATCTCTCTAATTACCACATCAAATAAAGACAACGACCAACAATAAAGTCAATCATTTTCTCCCAGTTTTCTCTGATGAAAAACCTACTGACAGACACCCTTATGCAGCATGCCCTAATATTACATCGGAATTCATCATTACAAACTTAGAACGGTTTCTCAAATACGCATATGGCCCCTGTCTTCTCATTTCACACGTAGATGACAACCAGCATCAAAGTAAAAGTTTCGCCAAGATTTTCCCCAGCTCGAACTTCAAACCGTCAGTACTATTACATGAGTATGACGAATAGTTACGAATAGTTGCATCATAATAAATGTAATCGGACGATACCATTTTGCCAGACATAGTAGGGGTGACAGGATAGTGATAGATAAACACGCAAAAATAGTGTGGAAAAAAACATGAAAAAAAGTGCGGTAACCGAATAAACAAAACACGACAAGCAGCATTGCTATACAATATACTGGCCTCCTCCAGGTCCCGGTTTGCAGTATGGAGGCCACAATAGGATTAGGACGAGGATTATTATCCAGTTTTGGTGAAAATGGTACCAAAATGGAGATAAATAAATGCCATTTCAGAATATA
This sequence comes from Onchidella celtica, assembly GCA_963931925.1. Lineage (NCBI taxonomy): Eukaryota > Metazoa > Mollusca > Gastropoda > Systellommatophora > Onchidiidae > Onchidella > Onchidella celtica. Next base: position 23,935,268 of record OZ007577.1, read on the forward strand.
TATACATGTCTATGAGTTGAATTGAAATTTATTTTCAAAACTTAATAAAGGCGAAACTTAAAATGTACCATTTTGTTCAGTTTTTCTACATGTATTATCCAAAATGTCATCGTTTTAAGTCCTCGTGGTATTTGCGATAACAGCAAGCACCATTTAAATTAATGTTACACAGGAAGCAACCAGTGCATTTGATGTGGAAACATCAACACGGCTGAACAACAGATCAACTCTGTTTTTACTTCAGATGTTCAGTGATTTGAAAACTTCACTGAAAAAAAGTTTGCAAGCTAGACACATCCAATTTTTTTCTAACAGAAGAGCAGACATCTCCTTTCTAACGTGACTGTAGCTCTAAATCAAGCTGCCAACGAGATCAGGTTACTAAGAGACTTTATAAGTAGCACACTAATTGGAAACGCATTCGGGCTCATTAAGCTGAATGAGCATGGTCGCATAGAGTCGCAGTAGGCAGATACGAGGATGTCGCATCAGGTCGCATTTGGCTGGAATTGTTTAATACTCTGTAATACTCTTTGCAAATCAATGAAAGATCACAAATTCAAAAGATGGTGATTTAAATTATCCAAAAGTTATCCTAAACTTTCTAAACCATCGGGAGATGATGATTTAGAACATACTCAAATAATCTTGAACTGTGTATATGGATGAGAGATGAATTAGGTCTCACTCAAATTATATCCTAATACATGTATTTGTAAATCAAAGACAGATGACATACTCAGTGATCTTATTGTACATCAACGAGAGACAATGATTTAGTTTATGTTCAAATTATCCTAATCTTTTTAAATCCGTGAGAGATGATTTAGTGCACACTCAGATTACCCTACTCTTAGTAAATCAGTGAAAGATAAGGATATTGTGCACACTCAGCTCATCCTAATTTATGTAAATCAGTGAGAGATAATGATATAGTGCACATTCACTCATTCAGGTCATCTTAATGTTTGTACATCAGAGAGAGACTCGTTTTCATAGCTAGGTTAGCAAGTACTTCAAACTATTGCATCCTCTACAGACTGAGGATATTGATATACTTTGCGCCTCTCAGGGTTTTTCATTCTCTCTCTTTGAGCTAGTTTTCAGCCCTCAGTTGCCTATAGGTAAGATCAGATAAAAGTGAAGTTAAAGATCTCATGGGAAAAGGCCTATCTTAAAAATCTAATGGGAATAGACCAGTACTGAAAAGTATGTCTATGAATTTTGTAAATATGATAAAAGTCTGTGAAATCAACTTGTAAAGTTCCACCTCTTTCAGAAATGACAGGATGCGCTGCGGGTCCATGTCAAAAAATAATCCTTTCATGAAACCGCCGGCATAGTGTCTTCTTCGGATATGCACAAAGTCTACCATTCAGTTAAAATGTGTTTTATTGATAGTTCAAGTTGGCAATTACATGCTACACATTCGGGGGGAATCTTCCCCCCAAGCAAAAAACAGTGTGTGAGGTGGGTATGACCCACGGAGTCTACTAAGGACAATTTCATCTCTCCAATTTTGTTGAGAGGCATGGGCCCACTGTCCAAGTTGATCTTGGACAGAGTGTAGTTTATTTGATGTTAGTTGGTCCCATCTTTCCTGCCATCTCGATTTAATGGAGTTATTAATAGCAGGTTAAAAGTCAGTGTGTGGTATTTTTAGGTGTTGTGGTGGACAATTCAATTTTTCTTTGGCCAGCGTGTCTGCTGTTTTGTTATCCTTAATGCCATTGTGTTCAGGGACCCAACAGAGAACAGTTTTATATTTCCTGTTGGACAGTGTATAAAGACATTGTAATAGGTTATTGATCTCATTGGTCTCCATAATTGGGTTTTTTAAAGCCTGAAGGCAGGATAGCGAATCAGAAAAGATAATGAAGTGTTCTGGCTGGGAATCGGCCATAAGATTTAAGGCCAAGTTGAATGTCAGTGGTGAAGATGGAGCCTTTGGGGTTGAGGCTGAGGCATTCGGTTTTGCCATCTGCACTTGAGAATGAGGCAGCTCCTACCTAGTCATGGTCTTTAGAGCTGTCTGTGTAGACAGGCCTGTGATTAGGGTGTTTACTGACCACCTCTCCAAACATCTGTTTGTAAGTTTCTGACCTGGTGTTATTCTTGGGACATGCCACGAGATCTAAAATTATGTGTGGTTTATGTGTTGGCCATGATGGGATGGCAGGAAATGGGTCATTCTCCACCTTACATGGTCAGATTTTGGCCTTTGCCAGCAAAAATCGAATCTAAAGGCAAAATGGAGGGGTGACACCTTGAAAAGACTCAAAATTTTGGATGTATCTTTGATCGAAAACTAAATTGTAAGCGGGATTGTCTGGATGAGAAGACAATTTTAATCTGTACTGAAGAGAGAGTTTGTCTCTTCTGCCGGACAGGGATGCTTCGTTTGCTTCCACATACAGACTTTTGACTGGGAAGGTGCGGAAAGCACCCAGAGCAAGACGTAGCCTTTGATGGTGCACAGGGTCTAGCATTTTCAGGCATGGTGATCCATAGATGATGCAATCGTAATCTAGTTTATGGAGACTTGATCCGCTCCCCACTGAGTTCCTAAGATGGTCTTTAGGATGTTAAGAACTTTTTGACAGGAAGGTTTAAGATATTTTATATGAGGGATAAAAGTTAATTTTTTGTCGAATATAAGTCCTAAAAATTTGGCCTCGCCCCTCACAGGAATTCGTTGATTTCCATGAAGGAAGAGGTCTGGGTCTCTTTTAAATTTCCTTTCATTATTAATGTGGATGGAGACGGTTTTCTGGGGCGGGAAATATAAAGCCATTTGTATCTGTCCACCTCTGGACGGTGTTGAGTTGTAGTTGCAGTTTCCGCTCTTTCCATCTGTCAGGGGGCCCCTGTAGCAGACGAGAAAGTCAACGTTGCGTAAAAGCATTTCAGTAATTGAATTTATTTTGATATTAAATAAGGTGGGAGATAGAATAGAGCCATGGGGGACTCCCGCTCTTGATCAAATGGATCAGAGAGGGTGGAGTTCACCTTCACCTGGAAGGAACGATCAGTAAGGAAATTCCAGACAAAAGACCGGTAGGTTGCCCCTTAGTCTAGGTCCATGAAGATCTTTCAGTATACCGTGCCTTTAGGTGGTGTCGAAGGCTTTTTCCAGGTCAAAGAAAACCACAACTATGTGCTGCTTAGAAGCGAAGGCTTCTTGGATGAAGGTTTCCAGACGCACGAGAGGCTTCGTCATGGATGGCTTTGCAGGGAATCCACATTAAAAAGAGGAGAGGGACTGGCTGCTTTCCAGTATCCAGTTGAGACGTTTGGTTACCATTTCGCTCCATCAGCTTGCAAAGGCAGCTGGTGAGAGCTATGGGGTGGTAATTTTTGGGATCTGAGTGATGTTTGCTGGGTTTTTGGGATGGGGACAATGTTAGCCTTCCTCCAGGATGGAGGATAAAGCTCCGGAGGTCCAGATTTGGTTGAATAGGTTTAGTAAATAGGAGAGAGCAATGGGGGGTAGATGTTTTTAGATTTTCGTTATGTATATGGTAGGGGCCAGGTGCGTGTGGGTGGCTTCACTCAGACTAGATGTCAGTTCTTCAGTTGTAAAAGTTTCGTTGTAGGGGAGGAAATCTAGGGTTGTGAAATCAAGGGCCGTTTTTCTCAGCTCCGGGTTTGAAATTTTGGAAGGGGGCCGAGTAATGATCGCTAGAAGAGTTAGCCACAAATGATGAAGCTAATTCATTTGCAACATCATGTTCCTCTTCCGCAAGAGAGTCATCCTGTTTTTTGAGCTGTCCGATACCAGAGGTAGTAGCAGAGCCTCTAATTTTCTTGATCATTTTCCAAATTTTCTTAAGTGGGGTGTGGCTATTGATCTAGCCGTAAAGTTTCTCCATGAGTTCCTCTTGCTTTGCAGGGTTTGTTTTTATGTGGAACTGCAGAGGTCTTGGGGATACAGATCTGAGAAATCTCCAGGAGAAACTCCTGAAACTGCTCAATTGTGTCCACTGTGTTGGGAGAAAATTGACCTCTTGCATTTTAGGTCAAACTCTGTCCTGTCGGCTCGGGCAAGGTTCCACAGGGTCGGCTGGACTGCTGGCTGTGGTTAGTTGGGGGAGAGACAGATTGGGACGTGGTCTGATCCATGAAGGTTGTTCAGGACAGACCATGAATAATCAAAGGAGAGTGTCGGATGGACTAATGTGAGGTCTATATTGGTTAGGCTGCCTGTAGATTGATGAAGATAGCTTGGGGTTTTGTCATTTAGAAGTAAAATGTCTGTCTCTGAAAGGAGCTTCTGCACAGCCTTACTGTGGGGGGTGCCGTGGAGCTGCCCCAAACGGGACTGTGTGCATTAAAATCTCACATTATAATATATGGAGGAGAGAGTTGTTCTATGAGATCTATAATGCCGGTTTTAGTAGGTAGTCCAAACTGCCCCGCTGAAGGGGCGAAATCCCGTTTTGGCATAATTTTAGGCCAACATTACAAGGATTCTGCTGCTGTGAGTTTATGTAAAATGGCGTGTATCCTACATCAAACTAAAGTTCATGACTTCCTCTGTCAAAGTATATTATCTTTTGTATTGTTTAATGTGTGTAGACATGTGTTTTTATTGCTTGAACAAAACACAGTCTTGCCATTTTCGCCCTGAGCCGCACGTCCCAAATTGACCCCCTCATAACAAAGGACCGCGTCGCATCGCGCCGATGTAGCGCACGTGTTTGAAAATAACTCACACAGAAAGCCAGATAAATGAGGTTTAATTGAATGTATTTTTCATCATGTTTTTTGTTGAAATTCCTTTAAAAATTGTTTGTTGAAAAGTTTGTTGATGGAGAAACTGGCGGAAACTTTAATAGATCAGGATCAAAATTATACGCAAATGAATCTCAGCCTTTGTATTTTCAGGGTGTGCCAAAATTAGACTTAGTTCGCGCCGACTGTTTTTATAGACCCACCCAATACTTAATTTCATCACCTTTTTCTGACACTCCATGCTAATTCAATGGCGACGCTGTTGACCTAATTTTCAATAAAAAAAAAATAAAAACATTATTTTTGTCTCCCTTGTAAGAGTTCACACAAAGCTAACGTCGGATGACGTTTGATGATTAAAAAAACTAATATGAGATGCTTGTACTATATTTGTACCCCTCGAAAAAATTTGAGCGTAATGTACACCCCCTTGACTTGGAAACAGATAATTTTTAATGCTGTGACTCAATAAACAGTCATTTTATGGGCGGTTAAAGTTAGACTATTGTGCAGTCTGCAAAAGGTAGCAAATTAGAGGTGGTTTTTCACTTTTAAAAATGCCATAACTTTCAAACCCTTTAAGCCAGAATGACAAATTTGGTATCAAAATTCTTAGAAAAGCAAGCTCCATCAGATTAGACAATAACTGATGAGTTGTGATAAAAAGTAAAAATCAGTTTGGACTACCTAGTTTTAGAGAAGGGAACGCGAGTGGAAGGTATGCAGAACATAAAGTGAAAGGTTTTGCAAGCTGTGAGCCTTACAGCTACCGGTAGTTAATTGGATAGGCTGGTGGAAAATTTTCTGATTTATTAAGACGGAAATTCCTCTGATTAGTCCGTTGGTACCGCGGGCATGGCAGTGGTAGGCTGCATTGTTTCTGATGGTAAGTGGGATATTGGGTGGTAATTTCATTTCTTGTAGGCAGACTGCAGCTGGTGGATGTATAGCCACCAACTGCTGCAGTTCTGGTAGATTTGCCCTAAGGCCTCTGCAGTTCCACTGAATTAGCATATTGTTTGGGCCAGTCATTTGGATTTTCATGATGTTATATTGGGTGTCACCCCCGGCCCTTAGGTTGTTAAATGTTTACTTGGGAGGTTCTGTTGTTTCTCCTTTGCGGGAGAAGAGGGATCTGGGGGTGAGCGTGGAAGTCGGGGGTTTTTGGAGGGGGGAGTGGGGGGGACAGGTGGGGGAAGGCAGGGGTGCATCCATGGATGTATCCTCGTCCTCCAGATTTGCCAGGGGTCCAAACTTGTTTGAAGTTCCTGCTGCTGAGGAAAAGTTCTTGGTTTTTGTCGTCTTGTTTCTGTTGGACTTATTCTTTAGCTGGCTCATTTTTGTCTTTGTTACTGCAGCTTTGACAGCGGAACTTGCTGTCATAGCGCTTCTGCTGCTGCACGGCTGTGCTTTGGTGGACTTTTGTGTTGCTGAGATTTTCTGCTTGTATATATATATTTGTACCATAGAGTGTGACCTACGTCTCCCTTCACATGGAAAGCAAGAAGTTTCAATGCCATGACTCAGTAAACTGTCGTTTTATGAGCGGTCAAATTTGGACTATCATGCAATTCACGAAGGAGAGCTAATTTGAGGTGTTTTTTTCCTTTTTGAAAATGCTATAACATTCAACGCCTTTAATCTAAAATAATAAATTTTGGCATCAAAATTCTTAGAAAAGCAAGCCCTGTCAGACTGGAAAATATCTGGTGAGTCATGATCAAAAGTACAAATCAGTTTTGGACTTAATATCACTAAATTATCTTACAACACATGAAACATTTGAGTATTTTAACATTGTTTTCCCACCCTGCAGAGGTTCACACACAAAGGAAAGGCAAAATGTGGCCAAAAAAAAAAAAAACCAGCATGGGCCCTGTAGAATATAGATGTAATATATATAGATGTAATATATATACATTGTATTTTAGCCATCAAGTTTCATCAGAGGTCAATTTTTGTGAATTCTTTCATGGAAGACAAAAGTGATGACTTTTTACAATTTGAAACGGGCGTAAACTTCCTCTTCGGCTATTGACTCATCACTGAGCATCAGACAAAGATGGCAAAATCAAGTCTATAAAAGCAGTCGATGCTTCATGCCACCCCATGTTTGATTTTGGCACATCTTTGTAGTACAAAGGCTGAGGTTCATTTGCGTATAATTTTGATCCTGGTCTATTAAAGTTTCCGCTAGTTTCTCGGTGAACAAACTTTCAACTAATGATTTTCAAAGGAATTTCAACTCAAAACCTGATGAAAAACAGATTGAATTAAACCTCATTTATTTGACATTCTTTGTGACACTGTGAGTTATTTTAAAACATGTGCTACATGAGTGCGATGCTCTGGGGATCCTTTTTCTATGAGGGAGTCAAATCAGTAGACACAGTTGTGAGCGAAAATGGCAAGACTTTATCTTGTTTCAGCAATAAAAAGACACAACTAACAATGCAACTGATAGTGTATTTTGACAGAGAAAGAACTGAATTTTATTTTGATCTAGGATATATGTCATTTTTCTTAACCCAGTTTGGACCACCAGCATAAGTGCCATGAAAGTACAAATTTTTATGTAATTAATAAGAAAGAGTGCCATTTAGAAAATGTCATAACGTCGCTGTGATGCAACACTCCGGTAACTCACTTTTTCAAAATTTTACAGGAGAAGCAAAAAAACTACATCATTTACACATTTTTGGTCAGAAAGTGCCAATATTTGGTATGGAAGTATGTAAATATATGTGTTACTGCACGGGGCACAGATCTTCAACATGTGGGTAATAGCATAGGCAAAAATGGCCTAAATGTGACTTACAGGATTGTGTCTTGGAATTTTTCAGTGTAACTTTCCGGTATGATCCATTATACAGGATTATTGCCCTCATTTGTTAAAACATGAATGTGAAAAGGTGACGCAAACTTGAAACATACAGGAATGTGGCTCTGAACAAAAATAAGGCTCCAAAGTGAGTAAACCAACGTTTTATTGCCTATGGAATGACACAATAATGATTACTTTTGAAATAAGAATTGTACTTAACAACTTTCGTCCCATCTCATTTTGAAAGTTCAGTCTGGAGAAAATAAATCAAAGGAAAGTTACTGCGTGAAGTAAATTAATCAATGCATTGGCTGCATAGCGGTTTGCCATCTATTCTGAATATTCACTGTGGCGGTAACTGTGTAAAGGAAATTACATAATAATATTATGACTATATTATAGTCATCTGCTATTATCGACATATTTTTATAAAGTAAACGGCTCAGTGGAAGGTGGCCACTTGTACCAAATGAAATTGAATTCTTTATTCACTATGCTCCTAAAATATGCACTCACTGCACTGGTTTAAAATAATTATTAAATTGTGTAAAACAACCAAAGAAACGTATCTCCCATCATGTTTACACAGGAGCAATAAATTTGTTCATTTACGAAATGAAAAAAAAAACCAAGTGGTCTGAATTACCTGAATAAGATTAACTGCCCACCTTTTGATGGATGCACATGTTTTAACAGATTGTGACTGTCTTCTCTCAAGCATTATGTCTCTTTGATCAGCCGGTTCTTATTATCTGATGAATGTTACGCAACAACCCTGTATAAGCCAACATACAGGTATGTTGCAAAGAAACATTTGGGCTACAATCCTGTATGAGCCTATGCACGCTTGTTGCTTTACGCTCCAGCACAAAACTCGATTACAGGAATATTTTACAATGCCATATCTCGCTTACTTATTAAGCTACAGCTCTGCGATTTTGACACAAAATGCGCCGTAGTCGATCGATACTACGACATCAATCAAAAAAGTCGGTTTCGAAAAAAATGGTAGTTACCGGGGTGTTGCATCACAGCGACGATAAGTAATCTAGAAAATTATTTGGCAATCCAGTTTAGGTTTCATTGTAATACATTTAAGTCAGCTGGATGAGCTATTGCTAGTAAGAATTTAATCTGCCTGCACCAGGAGTACTTTAATTTGTATCAAATACAATAATGTACACTATGATATTATAATATACAATTTCATTTTGTGTACTCTCCCCTCTCTGCAGGCATACCAAAGACAGAGCGGATGCAGCCGCGGGTGTGATATGATTATCACAGCACATGCTATGGCAGTCAGACATTTTGAATAGATCTATACAAGTGTATGGCTGAACCTGAGATATGGAACTCTTGGGATTTACAGGAACTACCATGGCAAATGAGATAAAAATGTTGTTCATGAATAAAATGCCAAAATGATTTAAATATGATTCCATATGACCAAATCCAACTTAATTAGCTATCTGACCAGATTTGTCACTTAAATACACAGGCTGACTGTTTGGGATTGAAGAACTTTTTTTAGAGAATGATATTGTCATTTTGATAATAAAGCCTGCTAACCTTGTAAATTTCCAAAAATAAATTGTAAACTTTTTTTGATAAATTGAAAGATTTTGAAGGATACTGTACAAATTTTGGAGCAAAACTCAAAGTGGAAAAGGTATTAATATTGTAAAAATAAAAGATAGTAAACTAGGTTAACACTCTCTTTCCGACGATAGAATATGCTAACCCGGCTGAGCCTTTTCAGCTGTCTATTGCTTGCCATGCTGATGGTCACATTATGTACTAGCCGTTGTGTGTGAACACTCGTTCACACCACTCATTGATATGATATAATTGCTTATTGTCCCCCCATTGCAGTTGTGCATTAAGTTCGAACCTGTAAAGGAAGGCGTCTATATCGTCCTTCCGGTCGTCGAACGTAGGCAGCTTAATCCTAACACCACCTTTGTTTTGCCCCTGCCGCTCAACTGTTTCTGTTGGCGCATTCTTCTTGAGTTCCAATTCCGCGATTCTTACTCGCGCGTCTATCTCCCGCTCTTGGGCTTCTATCTCCTTTAACTTTAACTCCCTTTCCTGTTGCCGCTCTTGAGCCTCTTTTTCCTGCTGCTGAGCCTCTTTTTCTCTCTGCCGCTCTTGAGCCTCTTTTTCTCGCTCTCTATCTTTAGCACGCTCATCGCGCAATTCCGCCTGCTGCTCTTTAATCCAGCCGCGCAGCTCCTCTCCCTCAAGGCCAAGTTCCGTACCCAATTTCATGAGCTCACGGAGATCCGCCATTTCACGGATTTATTATGATACAATTTGAAATACAATTACTGTCTATGTCCTCACTGTACACGACGTATCCCGAGACCTGAAATTATGCCACTACAATAACAAGCACTATTTTCAAATGCAATTCAGAAACACACCTAACTGAACATTTTACAGCATACTCTCTCTAACTAATCTATGTTCATAAAATGTATAGCACTATTAAATAACAAAAGAGAATAGAAAAGACAAGAATGAGGAAATTCAGTAGACGGACCACAAGGACATCAAGGACAACGAACCAGACTAGGACAAAGACTTCTTAAAAAAATATAATGGGAAAAAAAAATGCAACCTAACTACGCCGAATACACTACAAGGTACGAACAAGAACAGAGTCTGAAAAAAAGAACGTATCTACAGATGGGTAAGAAAGAGGGACAAGAGAATATGTCTTCCTGCAGAAACAGAGAAGATACGACGCTACAACTAAACAATAACAAAGCCCTAAAGAACTGTTCACTGTGATGAACAAAGTTCCAAGTTTACCACACCTTTTTTAAAGGATAAACTAAGTTCAACACAGCAAACCCGCGCCACCGCCCGTATAATCAATTACAACAAAAACAGCAAAACAGAGATTAAGACAGATCAAAGGGACAGCCCACAATCCAGGGCACAAAAATTTCAGTTTTACTTAACTTTCAACTTTTTGAGTCTAATTCCTCCCTTACACGGAGCTCTGGCTGCTTGTCTCCTCAGGCTGCACGCACACACACTGTCTCTCTGAAAAGTTTAATCACACATTAGTACATATTTATAGCAATACATGCATCAATACATATTCATAAATACACATAAATTACACCATCATGAAATTTCCATTCATTCCACGAACAAAGACAACAGCACAAATTCCTAGCACAACAGAAAAACAACTAGATATGAAGAATAGACAATGTCAAGATGACCACAGGTAAACAGGACGAGCCCCCAGTGTCACAAATCCCAGACTGGGAGATGCGATGGTTATAACAAGACAACAATCACGAACGAACAAGTATAACACTTAACAGAACAACCCATCAGACTCACACATTTATTAAACATAAATATAAAGATAAGGATAACAGTGCAATTACATACATACATTATATTCTTCAAGTTAACTGCCGTCCACGGCCTTCTTCCGTAAACACACTTCTTCGGGTCCACAATCCGGTAATTACTCTAAAGACGCCTCGGCCTCAGCCTCTCCACTCAGGGTCTTAATGACACACTAATATTCTTCCACACCACAGTCTCTCAATAGCGCCTCCCTATGGCAATACACCTTAGCCTCCTATACACTTCACGTGGCCATAGCACGTTAATACTTCAATCCACATGAATATCTCATTCGCACAGTAATACATCCATGTCACAGTAATACATCTTAATAGCACATTCACGATCATATATACATCCCTGTCTGTGGCCAGACTGCCACGACTCATGTGCCTCTACTGTCCTGCACCGACAGCTTCACTTCTGGCCTATGTGTGGCCTTCGGCCCTATGCTGGCCTATCCCCTGTGCTCACCGTAGGCGGCTCTTCGGCCCGACCCCGGCACCTACAAAAATAACATTACATTGGTATAATACCATACCATTTCTAATCACTTCACCCCTCATTACAACTCATGAAGCGTACACACAATAGTTCACATTTCACTCACCAAACATCTTACGGTAACACCTCCACCGTATTACACCCTACTCACTCTCGCTACAAATCCATGAAGCTAACTTCCATCTATCGCTCATGGCGCACATTGCTATATACAGTATCAAGGTCTTCCACATTCCTCACATATACTTATTTACATCATGGTCGTAGACGAATATAATACATCAATCATAATTATCAATCATCGTTCCACCTACCAGTCATCACTGGAAAACACTGTCACAATCTCCCGACTGTTCTCACTCACGTCCGTCCCCTAGGACCTTCTAACTTGCAGTGATAGTAGTACAGCGCTCTCGCCTCATGCAGACCCCCCCACTCACAACATGCACGCTTTTCATTACCCGTGGGCCGTGGGTTAACTTTACTCTACCCCCTTCCCCCGTAACTACTGATCCCAGCTCACCTGCTCGTGACAAAGATGACAAGGAGGAAAAATTTGGAATGAACTTTCTGTAATAATTTAAAATTCCCACTAAGCTTCTGACTTGTTTCTTTGTTTTAGGGATTTGCAACCCTACTAATTTGTCAATTTTTGTTACTTCAGGTCTCTGAACACCTCTACCCACGATATGTCCTAAGAGTACTATCTCTGGACATGCCAAATCCATCTTTGCGGGTTTAGCAGTTAACCCAAAATGACGTAATCGTTTAAAAATTACCGTTAGTGTCTGAATATGATCAGACCATGTCGACGTATGACACGCTATATCGTCAAAGAATGACACGACATTAGGTATGTCCTTTAATACCAGTCTCATTAATCGTGCAAACGTCGCTGGCGCGTTTACCAACCCAAATGGCATGACCTTAAATTGGAATAATCCAATGGGCGTCTGGAAAGCCGTGTATTGTTTAGACTCCTCAGCAAGAGGGATTTCCCAATAACCTTTCGTTAAATCTATCTTGGAAAACCACGTGGACCCGGCCAATGAAGCTATTAGTTCCTCCTGAAATGGAATAGGCTCCCTATCGCCTACCGTAATAGTGTTCAATTTTCGAAAATCAATACAGAACCGCACCGATCCATCAAGTTTTTTCACGAGGACGATGGGTGATGAATACGGCGATGTTGATGGTTCTATCACATCTAACTTCAACATTGACTCAACTTCTTTTATAACTCTCTCTCTGGAAGAAAAAGGCAGCGGATAAGGTCTAAGAGATACTGGCTTATCCGAAGTCAACTTTATTTGGTGCTGGATCACCGTAGTGCGACCCGGCAAATCTGTAATAACATCTGGGAATGACGCTAACAGGGTCTTAAGTTCCGTACTCATTGAACTCGTAAGGTCAGGGTTAAATTTTACGTCCCTGTAACCTTGTGTCGGAGTTAACTCCGGCAATTGAATTTGTACCTCTTCCTGCGCCTCGGTGTCGCTTACGTCACTGTCCAACTGGTCTACGACCCCCGTACAAGCAATAGAGAAGACACTCTCCTCTGGTTTCGTCTGTGCACACAGATACTCTGGTCTCTCATAAAATCTCTGTAGCATATTAACATGGAATACCTTAATGGATCCATCAATCTGGATAGCGTAATCTACCTTCGAAACAACTCGCTCAATAACATAAGGACTCTTCCATGTCATCAATAACTTATTATGGTCCGTAGGTAACAACAATAGGACCTTGTCTCCTGGCTTAAAAATTCTCAGTTTGGATCCTCTATCTTTATAGTTCTTTGCTCTTGCTGAAGCGATACTAGACGCTTCTTCCGCAATATTCTGAAGAGGAGCCTGGGGTGTACGACCCTTATGCGTCGTCTTTTGGCACGCACTGCACGTCTTACAATATAATCGTACATCTCTGTGGATGGATGGCCAGTAAAAATTCGTAAGAACCCTTTCTTTGGTTCTAGCTATACCCATATGACCCGCTAATGGGACATCATGTGCCAAATGCAATACTGTTGCGATTAGCAACGCTGGCACAACGACCTGCTTTAAAACGGATGCCACCGTAACATACTTACGGAACAGAATGCCCGCCTGGACAACAAAGGAAGACGACCCGTTCTTATATTTCCTCGTTTTCTCCGTTCGCGCCTCCCCAAAACATGAACTCAATGATGGATCCTCCTTTTGCAATCTCGCCAAGCGCTCTGGTGTGATATCCAGGTTGACCGCTGGCGTTGCCAAAGGTCTAATCTTACTCCTATCACCTACCTGTCGACGTGTCTCGACTGCGGCACAAAAGTCAATACCTTTTGATTGTGACCATGCCTGCACATTCTCCTCGGAAGGGGAAACTACCCGAGATACATTACCAATGATGAGCTGGGCGCCTGGAAAACAACCAACGACTGCTTCGACTTCCCCGCTAAGGAAAGGCGTATCTATCACTATCTTTGCCAATGGCAATTTCTCAATGGCCCCTGAAAATTGTATGCATGGGACAGTCTCACCTGTAAGCTGTGAACCCTGAATGCAGTCCCTATGCACCCCCACAACGGTAGATCCTGTATCTCGTAAAACCGAGACCGGTTCGTCCCCAACAAACCCCGGATAAACCCTAAGACCACCTCCTGTATGACATGAATTTATAACGGGAATCTCTCCCACAAGGTAAAACACCGGAAGATAATAACTTCTCACAATTGGGACACTTAGAATACTGTCCGCCTCCGTTGTCCGATGTAACACACGCGGCCGCATGATGAAATTTATTAGGGGAACATGGAGTGGAGCTACCGTGATTACCATCCACGTTCGCCGCTATCCTACCTGCAGGACAATTTACCCTGATGTGACCTGCTCTTCCGCAGTTACAACAATCCGCGGTCCTACAATCGCGTGAAAAATGACCTGGGCGTCCGCAAGTCCGACATTCCGCTCCCTGTGCTCCGCTAGCCCTGGGTCCCCGTGACCCATCGCGACCGGAACTAAAGTCCCTATGCCGTCGGTCATCGGCAAAGGTCACAAATCGCCCTCGGCCATTACCGCGACCTAGCCCTCCTGCTCGGTCAAACTTACCGGATCCATATGCAGGTGATTGGTGATACCCCCTACGTTGCCCCTGGGCTTGCCCGTTATAGGCACCACGCTGACGCGACCTGTCTTTATGTCCTGTCGGCGACCCCTCAACCACGGCGACGTAACCAGCATCCTGTACGTACGCCCTCGCGACTGGTTTGGACGGATGTGCCGTACGGTATGCTTCCGCCAACTTTGACGCCTCCTGCACCGTCGCGGGTTCGTTTTCTTTCAGGAAAGCCACCAGATCTTTATGGCACGACGCGTATAGCTGGTCACGGATCATTAGGTCTTTTAATTTAGCAAAATCCGCGCCCACATGCGCCAAGTCTACCCAGTTCGCGAAATATTCCGTCAATCTCGCGACGAAGGCAGCAAAGTCCTCCCTGGTATCCGCACGTGCTCGCCTAAACTGCTCCCGGAAATATTCCTCGGTACGCGCAAATCGGCGAAGCAGCAAAGCCTTCAGCTTATCGTAATCTTGCACGTCTTCGCGCTGTAACTCTTTAAAGTAGGTTAACGCTCGCCCCTGTAATAAGGACGCCAGGTAAGTGGACCACAATTGCTTATTGTCCCCCCATTGCAGTTGTGCATTAAGTTCGAACCTGTAAAGGAAGGCGTCTATATCGTCCTTCCGGTCGTCGAACGTCGGCAGCTTAATCCGAACACCACTTTTGTTTTGCCCCTGCCGCTCAACTGTTTCTGTTGGCGCATTCTTCTTGAGTTCCAATTCCGCGATTCTTATTCGCGTCTCTCTCTCCTGTTGCTTATCCCTAGCCTCTATCTCCCGCTCTTGGGCTTCTATCTCCTTTAACTTTAACTCCCTCTCCTGCTCCTGAGCCTCTTTTTCTCGCTCTCTATCCTTAGCACGCTCATCGCGCAATTCTGCCTGCTGCTCTTTAATCCAGCCGCGCAGCTCCTCTCCCTCAAGGCCAAGTTCCGTATCCAATTTCATGAGCTCACGGAGATCCGCCATTTCACGGCTTTATTATGATACAATTTGAAATACAATTACTGTCTATGTACTTACTCTAAGCTTATTATAACCGACGTATCCCGAGACCTGAAACTATGCCACTACCATAACAAGCACTATTTCCAAATGCAATTCAGAACATACCTAACTGAAAATTCTATAGCCTACTCTCTAACTAATTCTATGTTCATAAAATGTATAGCACTATTAAATAACAACAGAGACTAGAAAGGACAAGAATGAGGAAATTCAGTAGAAGGACCACAAGGACATCAAGGACAACGAACCAGACTAAGACAAAGACTTCTAAAAAAAAAATATAATGGGGAAAAAAAATGCAACCTAACTACGCCGAATACACTACAAGGTACGAACAAGAACAGAGTCTGAAAAAAAGAACGTATCTACAGATAGGTAAGAAAGAGGGACAAAGAGAATACGTCTTCCTGCAGAAACAGAGAAGAAAGCGACGCTACAACTAAACAATAACAAAGCCCTAAAGAACTGTTCACTGTGATGAGCGTGGCTCCAAGTTTAGCCCACCTCCCGAAGAGGATAAACCAAGTTCACCACAGCAAACCCGCGCCACCGCCCGTATAATCTATAACGACAACAAAAACAGCAAAAACAGGGGAAAAGACAGATGAAAAGACAGCCCTCAATCCAGGGCACAAAATTTCAGTTTTCACTTAACTTTTGAATTTTTGAGTATAACTCCTCCCTTTAATCGGAGCTCTGGCTGCTTGTCTCCTCAGGCTGCACGCACACACACTGTCTCTCTGAAAATTCAATCACACATTAGTACATATTTATAGTAATACATGCATCAATACATATTCATAAATACACATAAATTATACCATCATGAAATTTCCATTCATTCCACAAACAAGGACAACAGCACGAATTCCTAGCACAACAGAAAAACAACTAGATATGACGAATAGACAATGTCAAAATGACCACAGGTAAACAGGACGAGCCCCCAGTGTCACAAATCCCAGACTGGGAGATGCGATGGTTATAACAAGACAACAATCACGAACGAACAAGTATAACACTTAACAGAACAACCCATCAGACTCACACATTTATTAAACATAAATATAAAGATAAGGATAACAGTGCAATTACATACATACATTATCAGGGTGTCCAGCATTTTCCAACTTCAAAAAATCCTACCACTCCTTTAAAAAATCCTACCAGTCTAGCGCGCGGAAAATGTTTCAAAATTACAAGTGCAAACACAAAAAACACACAAAAACACTGCCAGAGTCAGGAAACATTGACCTGAACAGTTCATCAGTATTGTCGGATGACCTAGCACTGCTATGAGTGGATATAACATGGAGAACCCACTTGATTTCCGCTTTTAGTACATCGCTATCCGACACAGGCAGCTGAGATTGAGTGTGCGAACTACAACTAGATTTAGAACCAGCATTAGGTCCACCCAAAGAAGATACTGGTGCTGATGTAGTTGAAACAGATCCAGGCTTTGTCTTGGTAAATCCTAGAATGGAAGCGTTTTTCTTTGTTGCTGCTGCAGCATCCTGGTGCTTCTGTGTTAACAAATGTGTCGATAAAGCCTTCTTTCCCGACTTTCCAATTTTGTATGCTCTGTTGCACAATTTACAGCGGAAATTATCCTTGTCCCCACTGTCACAAAGTAGCCAGTCACTATACTGTGGATCTTTTAACCACTCGGGATCAAAGTAGCACTTTCCCATATTTTGGTTGTTCTTAGTCTTCCTGAAATTTGTTATCGGAGCACTATACTATTGACATTGACCAAACCATAAAAATGGACCTTGATTTTGATCAAGCAAGCGATATCACCAGTTTCCACCTATTCTACGTTGGATCCAGATCTA
This sequence comes from Onchidella celtica, assembly GCA_963931925.1. Classification (NCBI taxonomy): domain Eukaryota; kingdom Metazoa; phylum Mollusca; class Gastropoda; order Systellommatophora; family Onchidiidae; genus Onchidella; species Onchidella celtica. Next base: position 23,952,650 of record OZ007577.1, read on the forward strand.
AAAACACACGTTACCCTCCTCATGATAAAAAAACATGGAGTGGCCTCCTGTAGCAATGAATGGCTGCCGATGAATGAGAAAATCGTTCAAACAATGTCCAAATGAAACTCAATCGAAGTGGAAGAGCCCAAACCCGAGAAACAGACCGTCCGTCGTCCTGGCTCGTTTTATCAGTCACTACTCGAGTCTAGATCTAGAATGGGATCTCCCGCGATTTATCTGGATCTTGAAGAATTCATTAAAGTCCAGCTGCACAGAATTTCACAATGGGCACAATGAAGAAACACAAAAGAGAGATGCTTTATCAACTGCTGTCGTCCAGATAGAAAAACGAAATGGCCGCCTTTGCAAGCGTAGCTTTTTCTCAAAGTCTCGTTAATCAGGTGTGATCTCGGCAGATTCGCGTTCCAACTGGCAGGGCGATTTTGACGCAGCTTGGGTTTGGGTTTCACGGGTATATTTTTTTTCCTTCTGCGCGATAATTTTTTTCCCCTTATCGGCAACACTTCATATTTTTTTTTCCGACCAAATATCGATTTTTCCGACCAAAATCCGACTTTTCCGACCGTGAGTTAAAAATCCGACCAAAATCCGACTTTCCGACTTCGCTGGACACGCTGATTATATTCTTCAAGTTAACTGCCGTCCACGGCCTTCTTCCGTAAACACACTTCCTCGGGTCCACAACCCGGTAATTACTCTAAAGACACCTCGGCCTCAGCCTCTCCACTCAGGGTCTTAATGACACACTAATATTCTTCCACACCACAGTCTCTCAATAGCGCCTCCCTATGGCAATACACCTTAGCCTCCTATACACCTCACGTGGCCATAGCACGTTAATACTTCAATTCACATGAATATCTCATTCGCACAGTAATACATCCATGTCACAATAGCACATCTTAATAGCACATTCACAATCCTATATACATCCCTGTCTGTGGCCAGACTGCCACGACTCATGTGCTGCGACTGTCCTACACCGACAGCTTCACTCCTGGCCTATGTGTGGCCTTCGGCCCTATGCTGGCCTATCCCCTGTGCTCACCGTAGGCGGCTCTTCGGCCCGACCCCGGCACCTACAAAAATAACATTACATTGGTATAATACCATACCATTTCTAATCACTTCACCCCTTATTACAACTCATGAAGCGTACACACAATAGTTCACATTTCACTCACCAAACATCTTACGGTAACACCTCCACCGTATTACACCCTACTCACTCTCGCTACAAATCCATGAAGCTAACTTCCATCTATCGCTCATGGCGCACATTGCTATATACAGTATCACGGACTTCCACATTCCTCACATATACTTATTTACATCATGGTCGTAGACGAATATAATACATCAATCATAATTATCAATCATCGTTCCACCTACCAGTCATCACTGGAAAACACTGTCACAATCTCCCGACTGTTCTCACTCACGTCCGTCCCCTAGGACCTTCTAACTTGCAGTGATAGTAGTACAGCGCTCTCGCCTCATGCAGACCCCCCCCCACTCACAACATGCACGCTTTTCATTACCCGTGGGCCGTGGGTTAACTTTACTCTACCCCCTTCCCCCGTAACTACTGATCCCAGCTCACCTACTCGTGACAATCACCATGATGGAAAAAGTGCCCATAAATAACGCAGTTATGTCCCTTTTTCTTTTAATTATCGGCATACTGTCATCTGTTCCTCCAATATCATTGTTGTATGGAGCAGTTGCGTGGCAAAGATTTGCCAATATCAGCAAAATGCTGTAACTATACATCAAATGCACAGTGTTTTACTTTTTCTTTTTAACCTCGATCTGACTGTTTCTTCAGAAGTGATGATACTGACACACACACAGTACGGCAGTTAACCAAGACATCTAGGTCATGGCCTAGTATCAGTGGCGCACAAATGTTTTGCGGAAAAAAAAAAGAGGGTTAGGCCATACAGTCTGTAGTACTCGGTACTTTTACTGCCGTGCGCTTATGCATGGCACTCCTCACTTGCATTACTGAAGCCAAGGGTCATCCTCTGTGTCCACGCAACCCCTTCTCCTACCCCTCCCTGCCAGCACTGCCTATTCTTTCTATTCTTTATGGTAAATGAAATGGATATTATTCATGGTTATGTAAATTACTATCAGTAAAGCGATTGTGTAACAGGCAGTTAGTGGGCACAACACTGACCACAGCTAACCTTTGTCATGCCAGATTTTCAATGATAAAATGTGCTAATGAGACAGGAGTTTGGATTGAAAAATCCCAGATTTTGTCACCGGAATGTGCCAACTGCATTAAATGTTAGTTGTAGAAGAAAAAAATATTTGCTGCCACTAAAGAGTTAAATTTTAAGCAGAACAAAATCTACAGCTGTGTATATTCACCAGCCATGGTCATTTTAAATAAGTTTTTTCCTTTTGTGAAATTTGCTGGGACCAGGTTATCAGGTTTTATCATTGGAGCATGACACAAAAGTTTCTTTGATACATAATTTATACCAGAGGAATACATGTGATTGTAAAAATGAGATTAGGTCATTCTAAAAAGACTCCTTTCACCAGCATTAAAACAAACTTGATATGGGCAAGATTTTATTCTTTACTGTGAATTTTTACATCATAATGTGCTTGTTGAATCAGTACTGATAAATGCTTATTGTTGTTGTTTTTTTTCACGGTTCTACTGTTCAACTGTGTTCCTTCGACACAATATTACATCACCCTTTGTGTCATTTATAAGAACAAATCAGCAGGAACATTGGCCCAGGCAAATTGTAACTTTAATTTAACTCCCAGTCCCAGTACATCCAGCATTCATACACAATACAGCTTTATGTTCACAGAACCCTGATCTTCGTAATAACAATATTGTAGGACATTATTTTCATACCTAATATTAATAATTACATGTATTTTGTTTTCTTTCAGCATTTCTTTTTGTGCAGCGAAATCAGGTCCTGATGATTTATTTTTTTTTTATAATTTGCATTGATCTGTTTGTTGTTCTTTCTGCACATGCGTTATTTTCGGGGATTTTAATTTAATCATAGTTTTTAAAATTATTTTATGGTAAAATTTGAAAACATGGTAAATGCCTGACATTGTGTGTCTTGATATCTGAGGTCAGGTTTGCTTATAATGCTATCGTATCAATCAGTTTTGTCATCACATAGTGAATTATCTCATTTTTTCACTGTTTTCCTTTATGCAGTCCTCTTCACATCATTTTTTTTTTTTTTTGCCCTTTTCGTCTATATTTCACTGTACATGACCAAATATTAGAACTAGAATGTTTTGGGTGCAATATTTTAACCCTTGCACAACTGACTGTTTGGTTTCAAAGTAAGAGACCTGGTGAGTGACAAGCTTCACTGGTATCAATACAAAGTAACAGTCTCCAACTCACTTTAGATGGCCTTTTTCTTCATCTGCTTCTTCTGGACGCTCTTATAATTATATCTTATGGCAAATGGTTTCATTCCCCTCAGCTGAATAGTTATCTTGTCACTGATGAATTGGAAGTGAGTATAAAATGCATGGCGTTGGCAGCTGCTGATGTTTCAAGCCTTTTTTCTTTTTTTTTTAATGCTTGTTTTCAATTCAAAATTGCATAAATATACCATAAGATAGACGGAAATAAAATTTCATTAGGCTTATGAACTACATATTATGTCAGACTTGCTTTCAGATCAAACAGTCCTAAAAGTAAAACTATGATACCATATTTGAATTGACAGCCGAGATAAACTTTTCTTGAATTTGTAAAATAAATCATTGTGACATTTCAAGCAATCTGCAGCACCCTGTACATGATGTAAACATTTGTAATTTGTGGAAAGTATGAATAAAATGCCATGTTTTTATTCATGTCAATATTAGTTCACTTATTGTGTTCATTTGTTATAAAGAATATCATGTATTGTCACCATTGTCACCATTTGCTGGTTTTTTTTTCACATTGTTACACAAACTGGTGCCATTTAGTCAAATAGTTATTTAATCTCCTGTGTTTGGGGTAATCAGATAATTATGTAGTTGATCCACGGACAAACATACAAAAAAAATTAAATAAAAAATAAAAATATGTAATTTGCACACCCAATGTTTAACAATGGTGATTCTGCAAGGTCAGTTTCATACAAGACCAAAAAAAAAAATAAAAGGGAGAAGAAAAAAATCTTAAAAGTATCAGTAGTCGCTCCGCCCTTGTTTACTAAAATAGTGAGCATAGTTTGGTAACAAAGCATATTCCCTCTTGGCTGTCATTTCCATTCACATCACAAGAAAGCGGAATGACCTACATCCATTTTGAATCTTCGCGAGTACGTTTCTATTAAGCTTACAGGCATGAATTTACACATGTAAATTCAACCAGTGTCAAATTTGTCATTCCTATCCAAAATCACAGAGAAGGTAGTGTTGAAACAGCTTCTTTGTCACCTAAGGCTAAATAACCTTCTCGAGCCATTTCAATCGGCATATCGGAGCAACCACTCAACTGAGACAGCATTGGTTCGTGTCATGTCAGATTTATTGATGAAGGCTGATGAGGGTTGCATTTCCATCTTAGCTTTACTTGATCAGTCTGCCGCTTTCGACATTCTAGACCATGATATTCTTTTGAGCAGACTTGAAAACACATTCGGCATTTCAGGCACTGTCCATGAATGGTTTAATTCATATTTGCAAGAGCGCACACAGTGTGTTTTAATTGGTAACGTTAAGTCTGATGTCCTGCCATTAAAATACGGAGTGCCACAGGGATCTGTATTAGGGCCAGTCCTTTTCACCTTGTACACACAACCATTGGCCAAAGACATAATCAGTCACCACGTAGACTATCATTTCTATGCAGACGACAATCAAATTCATAAGGAATGCAACATTTCTGAATTTGGAAACACCAAAGCTAAAATTGAAAATTGTATCAAAGATGTTCAGACGTGGATGACACAAAATAAGCTAAAACTGAACGAAGATAAAACTGAGATTCTCTTTGTTGGTTCAAAGTCTAAAGTTGATCTCCTGAAGTGTAAAACTATACATGTAGGAGAAAATGATATCACTCCGTCTTTTAGTGCTAGAAACCTCGGGGTAATATTTGACTGCCGACTGTCACTGGAAGATCACATCAACAACGTTTGTAAGAATGCTTTTTATGAGCTTAGAAAAATATCTGCAATAAGGAAATATCTTTCTGTCAAAGCTACAAATCAGTTAGTAATATCGTTTGTATTATCACGGTTAGATTATTGCAACGCTCTGTATGCTGGTTTACCAAGTGCAAAGATTAATAAATTACGAGTTCAGAACAACGCCGCAAGGCTTGTTTTAAGAAAACGCAAATATGAACATATAACACCAATGTTAGAACAGCTTCACTGGCTCCCAATTCACAAAAGAATTCAATACAAAGTTTCAACTCTTGCCCATCAAGCACCACATGACACCATGCCTCAATACATTCAAGACCTGTTAACACCATACTCTCCATCACGGCATCTCAGATCATCCTCTGAAAACCTTTTAAAAATCCCACATGTCAACTGTAGATCCTTTGGAGAAAGATCTTTTAATTACCAAGCCCCGACTGAATGGAACGCATTACCATCTGAAATTCGGAAAGTTGACAGTTATGAATCATTTATGCCCTGTTATAGTTCAAGTCGTATCTACAGAACAGAGTTCAGTCAGTGCAAATTAAGAACAGTTTTTCTAAACAAGTTGCATTAGACTATGGAGTTCCACAAGGGTCTGTCCTTGGTCCCGTGCTTTTTACACTCTATACGCAGCCCCTTGCAAGTATTTTACAAACTCATGGACTACAATACCACTTTTATTCGGATGATGTTCAGATATATATTGATGGCACCATTCAGGATCTGTCAAATATGACTCTCGCCACTAAACAATGTGTTCAGGAAATTAAAATGTGGATGACAACAAACAAATTGAAATTAAATGAAGACAAATCAGACATAATTCTATTCCACAACCCACGATTAACAAAAGATCTTGAAAATGTCACCATTGATTTTCAATGGCCATGAATTATCATGCAAAGAAGTTGTAAAGAATTTGGGTGTGTTTATTGATCACCATTTGTCAATGGGTTCAGGTGTAGGATCTCTGTCTAAATCCTTAAATTTTCAGTTGAGAAGAATAAGCCTTGTCCGAAAGTATCTAAATGAAGAGACCACAAAAACATTAGTTACATCCCTTATCTTGTCTACACTGGACTACTGCAATTCATTTTTAGCGGGTATTCATACAAAATTTTTGAATCGTCTACAGGTAATCCAAAATAATGCTGCCAGGCTGATAACCAAATCCAAAAAACGAGATCATATCACACCACTCCTGAAAGAATTGCATTGGCTCCCCGTGAAGCAAAGGATAATTTTTAAAATCTGCATCCTGTGTTTCAAATGTCTGAATGACTCGGCTCCTTCTTATTTACAAGATTTGATAAAACTGTATACACCAGGGAGAAGTTTAAGATCCTCCACTGATTCCACCATGCTAGTGACACCTGTGAAATCATACAGATGTTATGGTGAACGATCATTCACATATATTGGCCCCTTAATGTGGAACAAGTTACCTATGGAACCGAGACAAACAAAATCATTAGTAAGTTTCAAAAGGCAGCTAAAGCATTTTTTGTTCCAGCAGGCTTATTTTTCTTGACTTACCTGAGGGGAGAGAGCATGTGATAGAAGGAGTGAGAATGTGATGGGAAGGGAGAGAGAGGGGGGTGGGGAGAGGGAGTGTGGGAGAGAGAGGAATGAGTTATTACTTGTAATGCGCATTGAGCATTTATTGGAAATGCGCTATATAAATGTAATTTATTATTATTATTATTATTATTTAAAAGAAAACTAAAAACCTATTTGTTTTCTCGCTAGATAATATCTAGTGTCAGCTGGCAGTCAAGCAAATTCATTCATGACGAATCACATAGTAATGTTGGCGTATTTATATCTGTGAGTGTGTCATTACACGTGTAATATACGTGCATGTGCTGTTATTGTTGATATTATTAAGGGTGTGATTGGATGTCACCTTGTTTGGTTGATTATTAGTTAGAGATGTGATTGTATTGATGTGAAGTCTGTGAGACTGCCTCTGCGGTGATACGGACTATAAACCCATCTTTATTATTATTAATGTACATATTACGCATTTTATCAAATGCCAGGTTTTGATTTCTGATTAACCTTTTGTTGAAAGGCTTTTAAAAGAGGAACCCGCACAACTCACCTAACTAAGCTACACCCGGTTCCTGGATGTAAACACCGGCTGTGGAAGCACATTCAGCTTTTTCACAGTATGGCTGAAAAAAAAGTTGGCATTTTTTCGAGGCACTGGCCGAACAAAGGGCATGCACCAAGTATCATAATTCACCATGATTCACTTCACGAATCAAAAGGGTTTTCATGCCAGAAAGTCAAACTGACATCTTGAAGTACAAGAGAGGCTTGTGTTGTTTTTGTCATTGTATTTATTCTTTTTATTTGCTTTTGATTTTTGTCTCTAAGAAACAACAATCACAAGAGAGATTGCAGACTTCAACATCCTAGGTTTCTTAAACACTAAATTAAGACAAGAATCAAATGTACCAACATATAAAAACTAATAAAAAGAATCATTTTGTGACTATCAGAGTTTTATTACATAAGGCACCAAGTAAGCGGCTCCCCTGGAAGCAACAAATCTTATCCGAAACATTAAAAAAATTCAAAGCTCTAAATTTCTGCAGTTGTAACATATAGGTAATCCACACTGATTTTTACTTTTTATCATAACTCACCAGTTATTGTCTTATCTGACGGAGCTTGCTTTTCCAAGAATTTTGATACCAAAATTATTTTTCTGGTTTGAAGGCTTTGAAAAATAGGCCATATTTCAAATGTGAAAAAACATTGGCCGCCCATAAAATGACGGTTTATTGAGTCATAGCATTGAAAATTCTCAGTTTCCAAGTCAAGGGGGTGTACATTAGGCTCAATTTTTTTCGAGGGTAAAAATATAATACAAGCATCTCATTGTACTTTTTTTTAGTTATCCAACTTCACAACTTCATTTGGCGTCAGTTTGGAGACAAAAATAATAGGTTTGTTTTTAATTGAAAAGGAGCTCCATCGTGTTCCGCCACTGACTTAGCACTAAGCGTCAGACATAGGTGATGAAATCAAGCATTAGGTTCGTCCATAAAAACAGTCGGTGCTTTGCACCGAGACATGCCCAAAGGCATACCCATCTAATACAAAGGCTGAGATTCATTTGTGTATAATTTTGATCCTGATCTACTAAAGTTTCCGCTAGTTTCTCGGTTAACGAACTTTTCAACAAATGACTTTTAACTTTTTCAGGACGTCAGTGTTAGGGGCTTCGGTCAAGTCTGGACGTAATGAATTTTTTCCCACTTTGGGAAAAAACAGCACGGTTCGGGAAAAACGCTTACAGAAAAAAAAGTATTGACAGTAAAGTTGTTATACATCAAATAAAAGAGAACCGAATGCAGAATACAATATAAATCGGCGAAACCTCCAAATGCGTTTTTCACTGGCGCCAATAAATCGGGGATACATCCCAAAAGAGTTAAAGGAATTTAAACTCAAAACAGGATGAAAAATACATTTAATTAAACCTCATTTATCTGACTTTCTGTGTGAGCTATTCTCAAACACATGCGCTACATCGGCACGACTGTCATGAGGGAGTCAAATAGGTATGCGCGGCTCAGGGCGAAAACAGCAAGACTATGTCTTGTTCAAGCAATAAAAACAGACAGCTACCCACATTAAACAATACAAAAGAAAATATATTTTGACATAGGAAGAATTGAACTTTATTTTGATATTAGATGCATGCCGTTTCACGTAAACACATAGCAAGAGTAGCCATGTGATGCTGACCTAAAATTATGCCAAAACAGGATTTTGCCCCTTAAGCAGGGCAGTTTGGACTACCTAGTAAAAGAAAGACACTGGTAAATCTACATCTGTATTTATAAAATTATAAAAAGGAAGTCAAGTTTTCATACCACTGCTTAAAAAGAAAACCAAAACACACAAAAAAAGTGAAGCAGCTTTGTGATAAAATATAAGTCCCACATATAATTTAAAAAGAAAACACTGAATATGACAGTATATGGAATGTAACGGAAGTACCATTCAGATTAACATTGAAATCCACAAAAGCAGTAAGTTTAACCTGTTACATCAAGTACAAAGAAAAAAAATCCTATCCAGTATAATTTACTGGTAAGCTGGTAAAATAATCTGTTTGTGCTTCAAGTTGTGCAAAATTTATGATAAAGGCCAGGACAATACAAGTGCTTTTTCCAGAAAATGGAGAGAGGACAAAATATGCCAAAGAGGCATATATTTGGTAAAATCCAACCAATCTAGTAATATCAGACAGTCAAAATTTGGCTAAAAGAAAAAGCTGTATGTAGCAATATAGCCTTGCTGCGACCCCACAGTTTTTCTGTGGTTTTTATAATATTTCTTCGTCAATCAGTAACGTCAAATACAGTAGAGCTAATCATGTTACTTCTTAATAAGTAGAGATGGACATTGACCCTTTCAGTCCCTTGTAATTCAGCATCACAAATTCTCTGTTTTCCATAATTCCCTTCATCCATACCAGTTAATAAGATCTTTTAAAATAATATTTTTTCATGGATTTATAAGGAAGGTTTAAAATTGGATTTATGAGGAATATTTTTCACTACATCATCACTTACAGTAGATCACAAAAGTGGATCTTGCATGTTCATCACTTTGCTATCGAATGTCATGGTTTTCTCACTACAGAATATTATTCCAGGACTAAATTCACATTGCAATCTCCCTTAGGGTCATAAACTCATGTCTTTCACAATTGTCAAATTGATGATTGCCAGCACTTCAATAAAACTCTCCATAGCTGTTCTCTGGAGGCTATTATTTTCTTTTCACTTTACTTTTCCCTGTCATATGGTGCTGGTTTTGTAATGAAAGGGCCTTTCAAATTTGATCAATAGTCGAAGGGAAGGTACCAATAAATTCAGAAGACAGTAATTTAGGAGCAGTGCCCCATGAAATTTGCTTCATGCTGCATAAAATTTGACACAAAATGTGAAATGTATGATATACCTTTTAGAGTTTGATGGTCACATAATATACTGTAAATAATAGCCCTTAATAAAGTAGGTTACATGTTAAAGCAATCTGAATCCATATTTCTGGTAAAGGAAGGTCTTCACCAGTCTTGAGTCAACTAACAATAAAGTAAATAACTACTCAAAATAAAGGCAAGTTTACACATGAGCATCAAGGTGGAAACAAAATATTAATGGTAAAACAAATACTCATCATATTATTTACGATAATTTTTTTTTTCCTAAATCAGTCTGTATCAGTTTTTGATTCTCAGATAAATACGAGGGGCGTTCTTGAGGTCTTTACCCTGAGCCTGAAAAAAACATAACAGAAATCTAAGATTTACAACTTTACTCCAAATTTACTCCAATACAACTTTATTTTTCTACACTTGTCACCAAACAGAGTGACACATCCCCGTCATCTCTCAGTGACCTTCAAAAGTCCTTGAGCGTAATATGACGTTGGTTGTTGCTGTAACCACTGAAATTGTGACCTCATAGCAATGGAAACATTGACCTTTGATGAATTTTTTCATATCAGAGAAAAGTCTGATGGTGCAAGACTGGGCGAATATGACAAATGTGGAACTTTCCTCAAGTTTTCTCTGCTAATGCTGATTGCAGTTTTGCGGGTGGCTGCTTGACCACTTTCCAAGTAATGGGTCATGATGATTCCGACACAACTCAAAAACAGGACAACATGACCTTTCCACTAGAAGGTTGCACTTTTGCCTTCTTGGGCATGGGGGATGAGGGGCTTTTTCATTGCACTGATAATGATTTCAGCTCAGGATCAAAATGGCGAAATCATGTTTCATCCACTGTCACGATTCTATTAGGTAGTCCAAACTGCTCCGCTGAAGGGGCGAAATCCCATTTTGGCATAATTTTAGGCCAGCATTACAAGGCTATTACTGCCGTGAGTTTATGTAAAAATGGCGTGTACATCAAAATAAAGTTCAAGACTTCCTCTGTCAAAGTATACTATCTTTTGTATTGTTTAATGTGTGTAGCCATATGTTTTTATTGCTTGAACAAGACACAGTCTTGCCGTTTTCGCCCTGAGCCGGACATACTGATTTGACCCCCTCAGAACTGAGGACCGCGGCGCGGCGCGCCGATGTAGCGCATGTGTTTGAAAATAACTCACACAGAAAGCCAGATAAATGAGGTTTAATTCAATGTATTTTTTATCCTGTTAAGTTGAAATTCCTTTAAAAATCGTTTGTTGAAAACTTTGTTGATCGAGAAACTGGCGGAAACTTGAATAGATCAGGATCAAAATTATACGCAAATGAACCTCAGCCTTTGTATTTTCAGGGTGTGCCAAAATTAGACTTAGGGCATGTTTCGGGGCAAAGCGCCGACTGTTTTTATAGACCCACCCAATATTTAATTTCGTCACCTTTTTCTGACACTCAGTGCTAAGTCAATGGCGACGCGGTTGACCTAATTTTCAATTTTTAAAAAAATTAAAACATTATTTTTGTCTCCCTTGTAAGAGTTCACACAAAGTTGACGTCGGATGACGTTTGATGATTAAAAAAAAGTAAAATGAGATGCATGGACTATATTTGTACCCCTCGAAAAAAATTAAGCGTAATGTACACCCCCTTGACACGGAAACAGATAATTTTTAATGCTGTGACTCAATAAACAGTCATTTTATGGGCGGTCAAAGTTGGACTATTGTGCAATCTGCAAAAGGTAGCAAATTCGAGGTGTTTTTTCACTTTTGAAAATGCCATAACTTTCAAACCCTTTAAGCCAGAATGACAAATTTGGTATCAAAATTCTTAGAAAAGCAAGCTCCATCAGATTAGCCAATAGCTGGTGAGTTATGATAAAAAGTAAAAATCAGTTTGGACTACCTAATTCTATTAAAAAAGTTAGTGTCATTTGATTCTGCGAGTAGTTCTGAGCAAGTGTCTAAAGGCCAGGTACCCACTTTGCAGAGACCTTAGACATATTACGATGGTCATGTAGAATTAGTTCAACGGTCCGACACTCATTTTTGTCTCCCTAGCCAACTGCCTGACAGTTACTCGTCGATCTGCAAGCATCAGTTCTTTAACCAGAGCCACACTTTCTTCAGTGAAAACAAATGATGGTCGGCCTTCTGTTCGATCATCCTTCACTGACAAGAACCCAAATTTAAACTTCCTGCACCAATATTTCAGTTTCATAAGAAGGGCAATCACCATGGTAAAGACTGATCACTTCCTCATGAATAGTCTGGGGGAATTTCCCCTGCAAATGCAGAAACTTGATAATCCAGTGGTGCTTAACAGTCTTCATTGTTCCCTTGAAAATAGCAGACAACCTTTCAGCTTCCAAGCTCAAGCTTTGTTCACTACCTGTGCTATAAAGTTCACACCAATTATTGGATTTTCCCAAAGCTTCACATACATTGTACCAAGTGGACTGAATTTGAGCCCTGAAAATTCCATAGGTTTTAACCCGCCCCCGCCACTGTCAGGTTAAAGAGCTCTTGAACGCCCCTTGTATATGATTTGCACATAAAATTGTCACTTACATAGATACATGATGAAAAATTACACCATGCATAATCTCTGAGAATAATAATGAATAGTTTCTGTGAAAATGAATAAAATGCCAAAAAAACAATCCTAGAAAATCTCTCATACTGCTGCAAGCAAACAAATCTTTATTTTTTCTGTAATTTCTAATATAAGAAGCATCGAAAAATTTGAAATTACAGACCAAAGCACAATGAATGATTGGTGTCTGGCACCCCTTCATGAAGCCCTTTGTTGTAAAAATGAAAGTCATTATAATTTTAGCATTATTTCTCTTTGAAATGTTGATCATGCTTTGATACTGATACGACTAATTGTAAAAAGTTATTTCTCTCATCAGAAAAAATCCAGCCACCTCATGTCTCATGTGAGTGCAACAAATTTGCCATACATAAAACCAGTTTCTGTGATGATTTTGTACTGGGCATGTTTTGTGTCCATCTGAGTTCATCAATGATATCGGATCTTAAATCTGGCTTTGAAATCAGCATCTTCTGTGTTATATGGATACCAGTAAATAAAATTTGTATTCCAAATGTTGTTATAGATGTTATATGACATAGTTTTGATACTGGAACACTCGAGCGGCTGGAGTGGCACAGGAAATGGAGAGTCTGCACGCTCAGTTGTGCCAATGAACACCACTGGTACATCTGTACTCATGATTTCTAAGCGATTTGCAAAAGTGACACCCGTATCAACTCCTGAAAAAGAAGAAGGCAAAATCTGATTTGTTATTTCCCCTTAGATAAAAAAAATAATGACAAATGAGAAAACAAAAATGTAACGGAAACAGTTCAGGTGAGTCATTCCATAGCACAGAAAGTAGTGTTATTCCACAGGAAAAGCGCCGGAGTTCCAGATTTGGCTAAATAGGTATAGTAAACAGGAGAGAGAAATGGGAGTTAGGAGTTTTAGAATTTCGTTGTGTATCTGGACTGGGCCAGGTGCTGTGTGACTGGCCTTGCTCAGACTAGATGTCAGTTCTTCAGTTGTGACTGTTTCGTTGTAGGGGAGAGAATCTAGGGTTAAGAAATCAAGGGGTGTTTTTTCAGCTTTGGTTTTGAGACTTTGGAAGGGGGCTGAGTAATGGTCACTGGAAGAGTTAGCCGCAAACGATAAAGCTAATTCGTTTGCGACATCTTTTTTCTTTTCCGTGAGAGAACCGTCCTGTTTTTTGAGCTGTCTGATACCAGAGGTGGTAGCAGATCCTCTAACTTTCTAACTCCTGAAAGAATTGCATTGGCTCCCCGTGAAGCAAAGGATAATTTTTAAAATCTGCATCCGTGTTTCAAATGTCTGAATGACTCGGCTCCTTCTTATTTACAAGATTTGATAAAACTGTATACACCAGGGAGAAGTTTAAGATCCTCCACTGATTCCACCATGCTAGTGACACCTGTGAAATCATACAGATGTTATGGTGAACGATCATTCACATATATTGGCCCCTTAATGTGGAACAAGTTACCTATGGAACCGAGACAAACAAAATCATTAGTAAGTTTCAAAAGGCAGCTAAAGCATTTTTTGTTCCAGCAGGCTTATTTTTCTTGACTTACCTGAGGGGAGAGAGCATGTGATAGAAGGAGTGAGAATGTGATGGGAAGAGAGAGAGAGGGGGGTGGGGAGAGGGAGTGTGGGAGAGAGGGGATTGAGTTTTTATTACTTGTAAAGCGCATTGAGCATTTATTGGAAATGCGCTATATAAATGTAATTTATTATTATTATTATTATGATTTGATCATTTTCCTAATTTTCTTAAGTGGGGTGCAGCTATACACCTGAGATGTTAAGTTTCTCCATGAGTTTTTCGTGCTTTCCCTGATAATCCTACGAGCTTTCGCTCTTTCCTGTTTGAATTTTGTCATGCTCTTGGAATTTGGGTTGAGTTTAAATTTGCGGAAGGATGTTTCGCGGGCCTCAATGGCCCATTTGCAGTCCTCCGTGAACCAGGGTTTGTCTTTACGTAGAGGTCTTAAGGATATAGGTCTGAGCAATCTCCAGGACTAACTCCTGGAACTGCTCGACTGTGTTCACTGAGTTGGGGGTAATTGTCTGTTGGCATTTTAGGTCAAACGCTGTCCGGTCAGCTCGGGCAAGGTTTCACCAGGTCGGCTGGACTGCTGGCTGTGGTTGGTTGGGGGTAAGGCAGATTGGGAAGTGGTTTGATCCATGAAGGTTGTTCAGGACAGACCACGAGTAGTCCAAGAAAGTGAGGTCTATATTAGTTAGGCTGCCTGTAGGCTGATGAAGATAGGGCATGCATAGAATGAACATCGAATATCTCAGATAATGGTGGTTTCGAGATATGGCCATTTAAAGTTGAAAGTGCATAGCTCTGGCTGCTGATTACATAACGGGCTCAGTGATACATCAAACGAAGCGCCGTCCATTTCTACAACTGATCTATGTTTTTGGTGGATCTCTCTGTTTTAGTTATTGAGAAAAACGTAAACGAAAATGGTATGTATAAGATACATGATCTTCATTTGAAATTATTTCCCCTATTCACAGTACCCTTGTCGTGTGAACATCGGGTAAGTCCAGATGTCCGATGTTCATTTGAAGTTATTTCCCCAGTCTTCACGGTGGCGGTAATGTGAATTCCGTGTATACCGAGATGTTTGATGTTCATTTGAAAGATTTCCCATGTTACTGACGACGACCGCCGTACGAAGATCATGCATTTTGAGATATTCGATGTTCATCTGAAATGATTTCGCACTTTTTCATGGTCATTGGTGTTTACCATCCATGTAAATTGCGATAGCCGATGTTCATTCGAAATAATGTCCTCCTTTACAAACGGTAATTATGAAATGAATGTCGGGTGTGTGGAAATATTCATTTTCATTGTAAATGATACAAAAAGAACACAGAGTAATAAAAGGTAAATCGGTAATTTCTGTTACAATCCCCTCCCCTGCCACCCCCCTCCCCCCACACCCCAGACTTTCCTCCCAGTGATACTGAAGCTTTGATTGCCACCGGCCTTCATCGTCGGGCCGATCTCTTAGTTGTATTATTTAGATGGACAGGGGTGAGATGTCCGAACAGACCATGCGTGGTGGGGCGATTACGTCGTTTGATGTCGTTGGCGGCATTTTGGCCACGCCCATGAACATTGATGAACACACTTACGTCGTTCATGGAGACTCGGTCAGCGATGCTACGCCACAGCTCATTGCCTATTGGTTTAGCTATGCCATTGTATGATTGACAGACGGTAAAATGGACCTTATGTGGGCGTACGTTCCTGGTCTTTCTCGCGCATACCAGTACTATACAACAACAAAACCCTTCAATTGCACTTGCATATTAATTCGTTTCTTTGACATTAAAACAATACCAAGCAATAACCCTTCATACTGTAGATCTACGGGTATGGTCGTTAAGGCATAATCTTAAAAATAGTTGAGTCTATCGTAAGTTGCAAAGCACTTTTTTTTTTTTTTTTTCGTGATTTCAAATCCCCAGCAAACTGATTATGTGTGCAATTTAGTGAAGACGCACATTTAAATCATTTATTACTATATCTCATTCTTGTTATTATTTTAATTTGCAGTGCACAGTGCATAAAGTGGCGTAGGTCTAGAATATCATCTTACATTCCATTTACATAAAAAAAAAAAACTGCACCTGGGGGGTGAATTTTACATAGGTGATATTCATTAGAAACATTTTTTTTTCTCAGTTTAAACTGTTGTTATAAAAAACTGACCCGAATTTGCCCGTTTCCCCCATTGAATTTACATTTATTTGTCTAGAAATGTTTCCATGTCCAGACAAATATTAAAACATAAGTTACATACTATGCAGTCCTCCCAGAACAAGAAAAAGAAGAAAGACTGCCATAAATGCCAAGTTCTCATAAAACGCCACAGATCGCAGAAATCCCCCCCCCCCCTTCCTCCTTTTGTAAATGAAGCCAAATTAAGCTTCATGGAACAACAACAGGTATCCAAAGCTTATCAAAGTCAGTGAACAGAATTTATTCCCTGATTTTCATCCATTCATTGCTGAATTTTCTTAAAACTGCCCCCTGGCATGCTCGAGTTGGTTCAGTTATGATGAATTTGAGCCTCTGATCATTTTGGGACCTATCGGGAGATTAATCTAATATGATGGTGTAAGACGCCAGCTCGATACCGTGATACTTTTGTGCAGCATGTAACTGGCAGGATTAATTCTGCAATCATCTTGACTCTGACACTACATTTCAATTCACAAATTTTCGAGAAACCGAATCGTAAGTGTCAAAGAGAGAAAACACTACTTGATAGCGAAATTGAAGAAATTAGCTTACATGGATACGCTATAAGGTAGGCAGAATTTTGAGACATGCTCAATCTACCGTCAGATTAATAATACTATATTTATTGTTTCACAGTGCCTAGTTCATAGTACCCTCTTGTATTGGAGTCTTAAATGCTACAGTGTATTTTCTATTACTTATTAATACATTATTTTAATTTATTAGTTTCACCAGAATGCACAAGGAAGAGCGCTTTTTTTGTGTGTATGAATACACTCTAATCGCCATAAGTGAAAGAAAATTGCTAGTTGCAGTCTGACTTGTCGTGAGATGACAGTGGGGTAAAAAAATAACGAATGTACCATGCTAGGTTGTTTGTTTCTCCTCTCCCCCCCCCCCCCCCCAAGCCGTTTATTTATTTACTTATTTATTTAATTAAATTCACTGCAAAATTCTCATCCCGTCAAGGAAATCATGATTATGCACCAAAGACTGGACGAAACGGTATATTTTTTCTTGGGGGAAGCCACTGCCGAACACGTTCAAACGGATTGCTCATCGTTACCAGTTCCCTCCGATTGGCGCCTCGTATCGAAATGTGAAAATGTAAGAAAGACAATTGCCGACGAAGGTCAGGGCTCGTCAGCCACTTTGCGAGTACTTATCATTGTAAACGCGCCCCACCAAACTGCATTTTCTAAAGCCGCCAATCTTCTTTGATACAGGAGCGTCAGTTCCGATAAAGCAACTGGGTGATGTGAAATTCATTAGTCATACACATGAAATCTCCATGAATACATTATACCCTTAAAGATGAAAGTGTTGTAAGCATTAACTTGTCCATACCGGGTATCCTTTCATGCTGCTTTTCAGACGAATTGTTTTCTTGCTTTAATAATACTCAGGGGTTTGGTTTAATGAAACTCAGCGGTTTTTAGAATAAATGTACAGTTCCGTCAGGTCGCTCAGCTCAAGAACATCACTAATGAGTTCATCGCCGTTATCGTTTTTGGTATTGCAGCAACAGGGCTGAAAGTTGAGATTATAAGGCTATGACATCTAGTATGGTGCAGAAGCACTTTGTATTTTAGCAATACCATGATAATAAAGACAGAAACAAAGAGAAAACAAGGAAGACCACCCATTACATATCACGATAACATCAAGAAAGTCAGCCAGCTGGAAATAAGTGAACTAACTAGGAAAGCTAAGGACAGGATTGGGTGGAGGAGATTTTGTCGTGACATCCACTGTAGCAGCTAACATCGATGACGATGAAGGTGACAGGTGACCATGATAATGAAGAAATTAGTTATCCTGAGTTGCAAATGGTCGCCCCCCCCCCCCCCCTCTCTCTCTCTCTCTCTCTCTCTCTCTCTCTCTCTATATATATATAATGTATGTGTGGAGGGTGTTTAAGACCAAACCCATTGGCTTACCTTTTTTTTTTTTTCCTGCCGAATGGGACGTTCATTTTATAGATCTTATCGCTATTATTATTTTTTTTTTTTTTAAGTTCCAACATTCACCCTGAATCAGCACAGATTATGGAAAGCTTGAGATTTCCCCCTCCCTCACTATTATCAAATAACTATTTACTGAAATGACAGTTTGGTTGCATTGTTGTTCACAGTGACAATGCAGATTCTATAGTACAGTTACCGACAGCGCCTCAGTTAAATACATGTACATGCTCCTATCTTGCAAGGTCCTCAGTTCACTGCAGCATTCATAAGCAAAGGCTAAGATCTTTGTCTCTCGAGGGTCTCAGCCGAGGCGTTCTCACAACGTTGTGAGAACGCCTCGGTCTCAGCCTATGGCTATTGCCATTGACCCACGTGTATTCATAAGTCAGATTTGGCTATAACCAACCACAACCAATCATCATTACGTTGGCTAGACCTTCCAATTGCAATAAGTATGCCCAGACAAAGGCTTCCTAAAAATGGGAGGAGCTTGTATTGCGAGCCACTGCCGAACAAGATCAAACGGATTGCTCATTGTTCTGAGTTCCCCCTGATTGGCGCCTCGTATCGAAATGTGAAAACGTAACAAAGACTCGCCGACGAAGGTCAGGGCTCGTCAGCCACTTCGCAAGTACTTACACTGCACGCCCCCCCCCCCCCACCCCCAAACTGCACTTCTAAAGCGGCCAGTGTTTGATACAGAAGCGTCAGTTCCAATTAACTGTGTGTTGTGAAATTCCTTATTCATACATATGAAATCCTGGTGAATGACTTAAAGATGAAAGTGTTGTAAGCATTAACTTATTTATCCCAGTAGTTGAAGTTCAAAGTGCTTTATCCCTTGTTCATGTAAAAGTTTGCCGCCTAACAATGGGAAAAACTGTTAAATGAAACTCAAGTATATGCAGATACATGATTCTCCTTCTGAAAAAAATTCTCCCAGCTATCAGATCCGAAAGAATGAACACCGTACATGGTGAGTTACAGGTTGTTCAACCTTCGTGATCCGGTGGAAACTGCGGGTGCCCATAAGATGAACATCATACATCTTTATTTGCACGATATTCATTCTCTGTGATCATGTGGAAAGCGCGGCTGCCCGTACGATGAACATCATACATCTTGACTTGCACGCTTTTCATTCTCTTTGATCAAGAGGAAAGAGCGAATGCCCGTGCGATGAACACCGTGCATCGTTAGATACACGATGTTCATCCTCAAAATGTGATATAAGTGAAATCATAAAAGTATCCATATCTCTACCATTTATCAACATACAGTAATGAGATCGGTACCAAACTGTAGATCGTTCTTTGCAGATTTATTTTACTTAAAAAAACAAAAATCGCAAATTTTGGAGTTATACGGTTTTCATTCTATGCATGCGATAGGTTGGGGTTTTGTCATTTAGCAGTAAAATATCTGTCTCCGCAGAAGCTTCTCCACAACCTTACCTCCGGGGTTGGTCGTGGAGCTGCCCCAGATAGGACTGTGCGTTAAAATCTCCCATGATAATATATGGGGTGGGGAGTTGTTCTATGAGATCTGTAAGGTCGGTTGTAGAGAAGGGAATAGACGGTGGGAGGTATATAGAGCATAAAGTAAAGGGTTTACTAGCTGTGAGCCTTACAGCTACAGCCTGGAGGTTGGTAGTTAGTTGGGCAGGTCTGTGGATATTTTTCTGGCTTATGAAGATGGATGTTCTTCCGCTTAGCCCACTGATACCAAGGGCATAGCAGTGGTAGGCTGTGTTGTATCTGATGGTACGCGGGGTATTGGGTGGTAATTTCGTTTCTTGTAGGCAGACTGCAGCTGGTTGATGTATAGCCACCAACTGCTGCAGTTCTGGTAGATTTGCCCTAAGGGCTCTGCAGTTCCATTGAATTAGCATTGAGTTTGGACTGGTCATTTGGTTTTCCTTGGTGTTAAGGTGGGTGTCACCTGGCCGTTAAATTTTTTTTACGCGGGGAGTTCTGGATAAAGGGTAAGGGCTGTCGAGTGGTGACAGCCTCTGAGCCACACCCCACCTGCAGGTGGGGGCAGTGGATCTATTGTAATACCCGGACCCACGTGGGTTCCCAGAGCCCTGTTAGCCGTACATTTTGGGGTGACCAGGGATGGCCCTCACAGTTACCCTAACGGCCCCATGGGACAAGCCCACACTGTACTTCGCCCAATCCCAGCAATCCCTTACTTTGCGTGTTACCGTCTCCCGTGACGTGGACGAGGGGTTAGATTTTTGGGAGACTCTGATGTAAGCAGTGAGGTTTAAAACATCAGCCAAATCTATTGTAACAAAAAATAAAAAATTTTTGGGCGAATTAAAAAATGATTCAGCTTTGGTCAATGGCGTGCAAAATGTAAAACTTGTAATTTATACTAAAGTTCATGGCATTTTCACATAACCTGTAGATACGTATTTGTGTGTTACAAACTACAGTGTGGGTGACAATTTTTGCCTCATTTCAAAGTTTTAATAAATCTAAATTTCTTCATTTCAAAATATTATTATAGTATGATAATGGTCATGAAGTTTACTTGCATCTTGGGGACAAGGTGGTCTAGAGGCAAGGTGCTCGCCTCTCATGCCAAGGGTCCCGGGTTCTAAACCCGGGCAGTGCAGGCATGTTGGAAATTGGATTTTTCTCATATTTTCAAGTCCCTGGTCCTATTGGGGGGTAGGATCGAGTACCTAGTCTTCTCGGATAAGGACGAAAAAATTCGGAGGGCCCGTGTATTTGTATTTGTATTTGTATAACTCTTTAATCCCATTTGGGAAATTTTGCCCACGTTAAAGATACCTTGGCAGTTGGAAATCGTAAAGAGCAGGCCGAAAGGCCGCTGCCCGGGCAAAATTGAAAATTGAAATTAATAGATTAAAAGTTATCCATATCACCCCCGCCAGAATTTATTATTCATTATTAAATATATATTGTTATTAATAAATATTCAAATATTATTTGAGTTGTGTGTTGTGTGAACTGATGTGAGTTGTGAACTGCTGTGAGTTGTGAACTGTTGTGAGTTGTGAACTGCGCCTAACAGGCTGCGTTACAATTTGCTCTGAGATAGAGAGAGAGAGAGTGAGCGAGACAGGGAGGGAGAAAGAAGCAGTGCAGTGTGTTGAGCGCTTCGCCGGCAGCTCCATTCTGCTCTGTGGTTGACATGTTGTTTCTGTAAAGCGCATAGAGCATTTTAAATGGATATGCGCTATATAAATGCTATACACATTATTATCTGACTACACTCTCCAACAAGATTAACACAAGATATTGAGCAAATGACATACCATGTACATACTGACTGCCATTTAGGACCACCTGACAAGGGTCAATTGATTGTCCCATTTTACTCAGTGACCAGCCACTCCCAACACCATTCAGCTTGAGTGGTGAAAAGCCAAAAGATATGGACTCTGGCAGTCTGGTGGTCACTTTACCCAACATCAGCAATGTGATGTCAATACCTGGACACAACAAAACAAACAACAACCAGTTATTCATATGACAGAATGAGGTTATAAGTTCAAGTTTAATTTATTGTAGGCCTGATGGCCAATTCAAAATACACAGAAGAATCATGCAAACAATCTTTGAAAACATTAAAAACAAACAAGAGGGCATCAGTAATTTTTTTTCCGGATCAAGTATATAGAAATAAGAAGAACTGAAACCTGCATTGCTGGTGAAAACTTTTTCTAAAAAAAGGTGGAGATTGGGGGTAAGGAAGGGTGTTACATAATAATGATGATAAACATAGTATAATTATATCACACATGACAATGGAAATCTTTCACAATAATTAAAGCCCAATATCTCTTTGGGTGAAACAAAGCGCTGGATACAATGACTGTCTTTCAATGCTTGCTGAAGGATCTGACAACAGACAAGTGTCCAATAAGATGAAGAGGGCAGGGTACAGGGCAGAACAGGTAGCACAGGACAGGACAGGACATAACATGTGGGGGCAATTTTTGGGTCTCGGGGGGGGGGGGGGGGGGGGGGTGCGAAAATGACAAAAGGTGTGACGGGGTGATAAGGGGGCGAATTAATATTCTCCTAACTAGGGATTACATTTTTGCACAATATCTTGACCATAATTTCGCTTCTTTTTAGTGCAGAACCATATTATTTATGTTCACTGTTAGAAAAAAATCCTGTCAAGTACATGCTGTTCAATTTGCTTGACCATTCAGTAAATTGCTGGTAGGTGAAGGATTCCTTTAGAGAAAAAGTCATACGATGACCAATATAATTTCAGCTGCGACAGATGGAGCACTAATCAATGATGGGATAGCATCAGAGCTTTCATAGACTCCATAAAAATTGAAGTTTCTGTCCTTCTCGCCCTCAATATTGAGAAAGCTGAAAGATTTGAGCGACTTCTTCTCTAGGTCTGCTGCTTGTCTATAAATAACTGACTTCGACACTTACTGGAGCTGTTTGAAGCAGTGCAGAAGTTTTTAGAAGTAAGACTCAGCATGCCAGCCTGGAGAGTGAATACAGAAGCTGCCTGCATGTTGAAAATTTTTGCCAAGTTTAATAAAGTAAACTTGAACAAGACAAGCTGAAGTTATGGAAAGTGGGCAAATTGTTCACTTCCCTCAACTTGGCAAACTCATGCACAAGCAATTTTAAGACATCTGAGATATATGTGTCCCTAAGTGGATTATGAACCCTAATGGTTACGATGCACCTTGATGCCCAGGTGTTTGTAAGAAGAATTGCTAGATTTCCAGCACTGCATCGAGGCTCAAGTCATTTTCAAACAAGAGGGATACAAAGTTTTCCAGATAAAACCCAGAACATCTCTTCTTCCCGCCGGAAGGATGTTCCTTCTCCCCCTAGTGGTCTTTTCCACCATGTTTTTCTATTTTGTAGAAAAAGGATCGAGTCCAGCATAAACAAATCAAAATAAACAGAAACGGGCTTCAGATGTGCGGGATGGCGATCTGCGTTTGCTTCTACAATTGCAGACACTACATAGCTGACCACAACACACCAACAGTGGGAAAGTCACGGACATGTTAACCCACACCTCATGCACTACCTACAAAACCCGCTGTCTGGTCAGTGACCTTACTCACGGGGAATCTTATCTGTGTCACACCCTTGCCGATGTGTGATGACCACACTACCATGGTTTGGTTTATATTTGATCAGTCTGAAAACATTTGCTGCTGTGCCTTATCACGCTTGATAATGAATTGACCATCAAAGCCTTTGTCTGCAAGTTCTAACCAATGATCTGACATGATACCAAACTGACAGCTGCAATTTCATGAGAACGAAGCATGATAACTAGCCACACCCCCCAAGCACTAAACTAATGAACCAATGTGGGCATTTGGGGCAAAGGTCACTTCAGAATTTGTTTCTGATTGGTTCTTAGATACAGACAACTCTAGATGATGGTCAGCTTGTGAGAAAATGAGATAATATTGCAAATTTGTCGAGCAACAGTTCGCATGTCGATGTTACACCTTTTGATAATGTGGGGAGAGCCTTTAAAAGCTTAGTCTTTGTGATTCCGACTAGTGGTTCACTGGTTAACATGTCTCTGTCACAATGTCTTCAATTTAGAAGAGATACAGTGAGCAATAAGATGGAAGTTACATCTTAGGGACCTGATGCATGAAAATACGGCTACCACGCCGCACGGTCTGCTCGACCTTGCCGTATTAATACACCCATGCAGAGTGAATGCCTGGAAAGTCGATGCTGAATTTCAACGCCTCAGGTTTTATGAACTGGAACTGCCAACTGTTGATGCATTTGACGAAGGTTATTTTCTATTTTTATTTATATCTCAATAATCAGTGAATCAAAAGTTGTTAAAAAAAACTTCGAAAACCTGAACATATTTTATGTCTAATCTGTGCACCTTTAGTTAAGTTGCATGTTAGGGTGCGGGAAAGGGGGTGGGGGAAATGACAGAAAATTTGGGGCCCAAGGACAGGGCAGGCCAGAAAGGCCAGGACAGGTTAAGGCTGCACAGGACAGGACATAACAGGTTGACACATGTCAGGACATGAGGGTTTAGGTAACAAAATCCCATCAGATCTACTTTTTTTTAAAAAACCCAATATATCAATCTGCAGTGTCTTGCCAGTGAAGTAAATCCTGTGCCAGCAAAATAGAAATTACGTTTTGCAGGTTTTGGTAGTTTAAGGAAATCTGGACGTTCGATACACAATTTGTAGCTCATGCAAAAACATAAGAAAACTTCTATAAGCAATTTTTAGAACTGAATCTGAAAGAGAGCGAGACTACAGGTAATTTTCAGAGGAAAAGAACTCACCAATCAAATCTTTTGGTCCCTGATTTCCTTACATATTATGAGGGCTGAGCCACACCCAGATCATGAATCTGGGTGTTTTCTTGCAGTTTTTTTCTTGATATGTTAAGTGATGGCATTTGGTTTCTAGTTGGATTTGAACCCATCACTATGGGACCCAATTTAGAACTCATGCATCAAACACAAAAATATATCCCAGAACACAATAATTACTTAGGCTGTGTAGTTTTATTTACCTTGTTGTCCTATATGTGTGGCATATCTGACATAGAACTCCCGAGGTGCTCCATATTTTGTACATGTCTGATTGTCTTTGGTTGTGACCCTCACCCAGAAATCGCAGCTCGAGCTGTTGACTAGACAGTACAAATAAAACAATGGAGGAGGACCCCACTCAGCAAACAGAACCAGCTGCTAGAGGACGTAAGAAGTTGAAAATAAAAATGTACTAAATGAAAAGTTAACACTTTTGAGAAATATGAAGTTATTTGCCCAGAATTTACTAGCAGCCTGGTTTTCATCAGCATTTTTAACAGTTAAGTGCATTAATTTTTTCTACATTCTGAAGCACATGGCAGTACTGAATACTGACTTTCTGAAGAGTCACAAATCATTAATCAGATCAAATCACTACTTAGTGCCTTTCCATTTTCAGTTCCTCACAAACTTCTAAGAAAGCTGGCAGTTCACATTTGGGATAAACAAAAAACCGTAAGCAACCCAAACTAAATCTGAACTAGCTTTTTGGAGCTTTTTTCAAACTTGCTTGTGCAGATTCTAAGCATACTTATTGGAACATCAAATATCTAATAAAAGATACATAAAAAGCATGTTTTAAGATGCTGGTAAAATCTTTTTATGTCAGATGTGAAACTTAAAACTGGAAGAGGGGGTATTATAAACATTTTTGTTCGTGTCACACAGAGGTGTTAATCTGGAACATCTGAATTTGTAAGTGCATCAAGAATGTATGGCTACATGAGCTGACAAAGGAGATGAAAAAAAAACGCACAAAAAAACACGTCAAACAATAGGTAGAACAAATGCCAACTGTACTGTCCAGTTTACTTTACCGCGGTTCCCTTTGGTTGTCGACAAAGTTTTGAATGACAAATAATTAATCCTAATAGATCCACTTATTATTAGCACCAAAATTCTCAATAAGTCAGTAAAATAACTCAAAACAAAGGTTTCCAGACCACTTCATGGTCTCCTTCATCAGTGTAGAATTCACAAAGAATGAACCACCTTACTTTTCATGTACAAGTTCAGAACTGTCATCTCCCATCGTCTCTTCTCAGGGCGTGCATATTTGGTGACATTTGGTTTGTCATATCCGACTCCTGCCTCATAATTGTAAGCTTTCGCCATGTCAATGAAATCTTGCTCTACATAAGTGTCATATGTCAGCTGGCCCAGTGGATTGGATGGACTAGCCCAGTCTCGCTGCAGTAAAAAATTATCAAATGAACTTGGCAGTTATCACAACCATTTCATAAACATCAAATTCACTCAATCACTCACGGTGAAGTTAAAAGCTCAGGGTTTTTTTCCAATAGAACATGACCTAATCAAAATGTACGACTCAACACTTGACTATAATAGCAATTTAGGTAAAGTTATTTTCCTTCGGGATCCTCTAGCTATACAAAGATTGTACTCAATGAACAAATAAATGGTAGTGATAGGGGAAAAAACCAATTTGATCTATAAACACAAGCTGGTATTGAACTAGAAAACTCAACACCCCATGCCAGACAATACTTTGTTCTTTGTAAAATTTGCCCATGATGAACCTAAGAATGTCTGCAATGTATTAGACTTCGTTTTCAGTGAATATTTGTTTACTATAGAGTTCTGTTGTGCTGACCAAGAGCGGGCACTTGTCTACAGTAGGATTTTGGGACCTTTGATATGCCAACTTTTCTTTGTCTTCATCAGACTTAGAACTCAGATGAGCTCTAGGAATTATAATTCACAATCCGTGTTATATTCATTTCCATAGTTGCAGTCTAAACTCCAACTGGTAATGAAAAATATCAACTAATATGAATTCTTTAACCCTCATCCTGCCAGGGGCGGCAATTGTCAGTATTTACTCGCAAGTGCTCATGCCGCACGGGCGGCAAAAGTCGGGAAGGTCCAGCTGACCGCACCACGCGCATGCCGTATTTTCACGCATCAGGTCACTGACCTTTTTGAGACGTAACCACCGTCTTATTGTTCACTGTATCTCTTCTAAATCAAACGCATTGTGACATGGACATGTTAACCAGTGAACCACTGGTCGGAATCACAAAGACTAAGCTTTCAAAGGCTCTCCCTACACTTTCAAAAGATGTAACATCGACATGCGAACTGTTGCTCAACAAATTTGCAATATTATCTCATTTTCTCACAGGCTTACCACCATCTGGAGTTGTCTGTATCTAAGAACCAATCAGAAACAAGCTCTACAATAATCTTTGCCCCAAATGCCCACATTGGTTTATTAGTATGTGTCAATCAGGATGAAACCATCACGAAAACTACAGCTGTCAGTTTGGAATCATAAGTCAGATCATTGGTTAGAGACTGACAGACTAAGGTTTTGCTGGTTAATTCATTATCAAGCGTGATAAGGCATAGCAGTGAATGTTTTCATACCGATCAATAAAAACCGAACCACGTGGACAGCGTATGTGGTCATCGTCTCGCGGCACGGGCCAGTGACCCCAGATAAGATTCTCCGCGAGTAAGGTCACTGACCGTGCAGCGGGCTTTACGGGTAGCGCGCGGGGTATGGGTTAAGAACAGGAGGAAATGAATGACATTAAGACATTTTTTTGTAGTAGTTGCTTCTGAATGCCACTTAATTATGAGTTTCATCTCATTTCTTTTTATTTTTTTGCTCTTTTACTCAAGCTCATCCTTGAAATTCTTGCCCGTATTTTCATTTTAAGATGACATTACCTTATTTTCAGGGTCATAAAAGCTTGTGAGTGACCCATCACTGCCAAACTGAAGAATAATTCCTCCTGGACATTTGTAATCTTCACCTACAGAACCCAATGAATAATCTGAAATATAACAATAAACAATACCAATATCAACCATAATTGTTTGAAATCATATGCACTCCCTTACATAGATTCTCGAGGAGCAAAAGAAAAAATGAAGAATTTTTATGAAAAAAATTCGATACGCTTGAAGCAAATGATCAACAAACTGTAATTTCTGTAAACATATAACTTTTTAGAGTCTCATCACAAATGATTTCAGATGCAATGTTGTGTAACATAATGATATTCTAACACTCTCCAACTGTGACAGATTATGATATTGCATTTTCATTGTCTTCATTTTCTATCTGCAGCACATGATCTAAATCCCAAGTTAAGATGTGAAAGAATGTTGCTGTTCGTGCTGGAAATAGAACCTCGTTTCAGTCAATCATGTCAACAAATGCAACAAGATTCAGTGCAAAAGTCAAAAGTACATTAAATCATCAACATCATTGACATTTGTCTTTGATCAAGCTTGTGACTGCAGGACAGGACTGGATTTGGCAGATGAAGTACTGAAAGTTAAATGTAACAAGTTTCTTCATTTGTCTCTGAACGAGGATATTTGCCATTATCCCTGCCAGGTGGTTGTACCTGACAAAAAAATCAACAATCAAAATCTCATTAAGTTTCTTTCATTCTACATTCTTCTGGAATTTACCGCACAGTTATCTTGTTGTTTGATCCTAAAGCAGAGTTTTGTGTCACAACGTCTGTTTCATTTGTTTTTTATTTCTTTAATCCACACTTTAAGCTTATCACTTCTGATTCTACCTACCACTGAGATCTGGCACTTTGGCTACTAAATCTGCATACTCTTGCTTGACCACATCACGCAATGGGTGATCCGCTAGTGCGTCCAGAGCAAAATCTAGGAATTGTCGCTGTTCTCTCCAGCTGTCCTCTGCCAGGATGTAAGGTTTCACTGTAACAGCCACATAAAAAATTAACATCTCCCATAAATTTGGTCATAGGTGTTTCAGAATTTGGATGAAATATTCAATTCATGAAGTAAGGATCCAACCTCAGATTTCACAAAAAACTGCTTTTCATCACCAGTTCAAAAATACTTACCGGTGCAAATGTGGTTTTCAAACTTTTAAGAGATGTGAGGCAACAAATATGAAGTAAGTAATGTGGAACTGCTAACATTTCAGTTGCTCTGCATATTGTTAGAAAAAGTTGAGAAGTATGCAAATGAATGGAATAGATTGTGGAATGACCACCAGATCTAGAAATCAACCGCAAATAATAACCTATAAGCAAGTCGTGGACCAACTGGTGTTGGCTGGGAGGGGGCTGTGCTTTTTTATAAATACCTCATAAGCTCAGGGACGGAACCACCAATGTGAGACAAGGCATTATGACCTCTTCCCTGAGCAGATGGGGCTCAATAGCTGGAGAAAAGAGCCCATTTAGGAAAAGAAAAACTCTCATTCCTAACCTATGCCTCGTGTGACAACTCATGATCGACCAAAGGCAATGGAAGCAAATCTATATAAAAAAACAGCAAGGAAAAAAAAATTCACTGCTGCGAGGAAGAAATGCCCAGACCTGAAAAAATTACATGTGAAAGATAGTTCTTTTTGCTACTATGTCTATTCCTTTGACATGAAAGCGAAGTATCGTAATTTTGTAATAAACGAAAATAGGCCTAAAAACATCGAATAATGCTTTCTCCTCAACAATGATGGCCTCCCTCCTGCCTTTGTTTTGTTTCGACTTTAGTACCGTGCATGTCATAAAAAATAACCATATCAAGCTTGGTGCGCAGTGTCCTGGTGCACATGAGTTCTGAAGCAAGATTACTACTTTTATTGTACTCTTACAATAGAGAGAGAGAGAGTACGTCATCTGTGTGCTGATTGTGCGTGTTGTTTGCAACCCGTTCTTTGAACGGGCCCTTACACTAGTGTAAACAGAAAAGCACTCAGAAGATGCTGAAAAGCACTGAAAGATGAAGATAGTTTGTAAAAGTGTCACAATCGAACCCACACACATAACATCCTGCAATACTTGGCCATGTGCGGTATGCTAAGGAAGTCATTAATGGGCTTATGTTTAATGCGACAATAAATGTGAAGATATCTGAGTGATTTCAATGAGTTAAATGCAGTTGTCCAACAATTAGCTGGTCTGTACTTCGCTAAGAAAACCCCCACAGGAGTTTCTGCAACAAACAGAAACTTTCATCTCCACAGTCTCAGCAAATCATAGTATTCATGCTGGGATAAATAGTGAGATTTAACTCAAACTTCTGCCAGTTCATATGGTCAAATGATGTGGATATTGACTTCAAGTAAAACGATAATATGAAGTGGTAAGTTGGCATCAATATATACAATAATAAATGTTGTTACAAGTATGCATGTCCCCCAAGTTTTTGCGCTAGGGGTATGTATTTGAAAGCCTTTTGTGACTCCAGAGCTGGAGAGCTCCTCCCAAAATCCTCCCGGAATACTCCTAACAACAGCCTTAATTATTTATTCTTTCAGATTTTCTTTTTGTTTTGGCTGAAAGGGTAGGGGCAGGGCTAAGGATTCAGTTACATTTAGGGTTCTGGATAAGGACGGGGTAGGGGAGGCTTATGTGTATAAGCGCCCCTGGCTCAAAGTGTTTTGGGGTGCGTACGTACTTATAACAACAGCCTACAATAAGATGAAGTGGTATGTTGACCTCAGTTCCTACAATAATATGAAATGGTATGATATCTTCAAATCATACAGTAATATGAAATGGTATGTTGACTTCAGTTCCTACAATAATATGAAATGGTATGATAACTTCAAATCATACAGTGATATGAAATGGTATGTTGACTTCAGTGCATACAATCATTTTAAACTGCTGTTAGGGAAACAGTAATCTAATTAAAAAGCCAAATGAGAAGGTATTAAGCTGTGCTCACTGTTCAGCTATAGCTTACTGTGAAAAATATTAGGTGATATGATGAACTTCAATTTATACAATAATATAGAGTGGTATATTGATTTTCATTAAGTAATCCAAACTGTTCTGCTAAAGCGGCAAAATCCCATTTTAGCATTCTTTTACCCTGCAAGGCTACTACAGCTGTTTGTTTAGGTACCATGACACATATACTAAATCAAAATAAAGTTCCTCTGTTGAAATTTACTATCTTTTGTGTTGTTTAATGTGTGCAGTTGTGTCTTTTTATTGCCTCAACAAGCTCTAGTCTTGCTGTTTTTGCTAGCAGCTGTGCATACTGATTTGACCCCCTCATAACAAAGGACCGCAGAATGATGCACAGATGTCATGCATGTGTTTGAAAGAAACTCATAGAGAATGCCAAATAAATATTTTTCATTGTGTTTTGAGTTGAAATTTCTATGAAAATCATTAAGCCTCACCTTGCGCGGGGCGGCAATTGTCGGTATTGACTCGCAAGCGCCCACGCTGCACAGGCAGCAAGTCGGGAAGGTCAAGCTGACCGCGCCATGCGCAAACTCTATTTTCACGCGTCAGGTCACTGACCTTTTTGAGACGTAACCACCGTCTTATTGTTCACTGTATCTCTTCTAAATCAAACGCATCGTTACATGGACATTTTAACCAGTGAACCACTGGTCAGAATCACAAAGACTAAGCTTTCAAAGGCTCTCCCTACACTTTCAAAAGATGTAACATCGACATGCGAACTGTTGCTCAACAAATTTGCAATATTATCTCATTTTCTCACAAGATGACCACCATCTGGAGTTGTCTGTGAGAACCAATCAGAAACAAGCTCTGAAATAATCTTTGCCCCATATGCCCATATTGGTCTATTAGTATGTGTCAATCAGGATGAAACCATCTGATCTATGTTATGGCCTGGGAGGGCATGGCTAGTTATCATGCTTCGTTCTCACGAAAACTACAGCTGTCAGTTTGGAATCATAAGTCAGATCATTGGGCAGAGACTGACAGACTAACGTTTTGCTGGTTAATTCATTATCAAGTGTGATAAGGCATAGCAGTGAATGTTTTCATACCGATCAATAAAAACCGAACCACGTGGACAGCGTATGTGGTCATCGTCTCGCGGCACGGGTCAGTGACCCCAGATAAGATTCTCCGTGAGTAAGGTCACTGACCAGATAGCAGGCTCTACAGGTAGCGCGCAGGGTGAGAGTTATATCAACTAACTATCACTATCACTTCTTATCCTATTTACGACTGCAAATAGGCATATAATTTATCTCTATTTACGTGAATGGGTTATACAAATACGCTTTCAATAGAATCTATGCTGGCAAGTCACTAGACTCGTTCTCAAGGACCTGTAGTAGTTATGACATCACAATTAGAATGCATAGATGGTCCCAACACATCACTACGCTTATAAAGCATGAACCAACTCTGAGAATATTTATTTTAAGTAAAACTACTCTAGATGGACAATTAATAAATCACTCTCATTCTCTACAATACTAATTCTAATCACACTGTTGATGCTATTCTAACTAACTCCCTGCTGGTAACAGCTCCTGGGAAGTACAGAAACAACAACTTCTCATTGCTCCAGGACAGATGGTGGACACATAACATTGGTTGCTCATGGCAGTGTGAGCGAAAATCAGTGTGGAGCGGTTCGTACACTCAGTCTGGTATGAAGAGACTTGGAGCTATCTTTTTGACTATCAGCTCTCTTCGTCAGTACAATCATATTGGTTTTGATTGCCTATCTACGTTGAGGACTGGCCGAGAGCACCTCACCGCTAGAATGCTTTACGGT
This sequence comes from Onchidella celtica, assembly GCA_963931925.1. Taxonomy (NCBI): domain Eukaryota; kingdom Metazoa; phylum Mollusca; class Gastropoda; order Systellommatophora; family Onchidiidae; genus Onchidella; species Onchidella celtica. The sequence goes on from OZ007577.1 coordinate 23,985,143, forward strand.
CTGCGTCTAATTTCAAAACTCATGGTCCTTTCTTTTATACTCCCCCAGTGGTTGCCATGACTCTATCATTTCATTGGCTAACTTGCCCAAACTACCAAAATATCAAGCACATCGTAATTCCCCTCTCACCTCTCAAAATCATGCTTCCCGAGCCTACAGTCCGTGATCTCTTAATACAATCTATACTAGTACAGCGCGAGGCTTTGCTTACCCCGAAATCACGATTCACGGGTCTTAGCCCATGAGCTCTTAGCACAATGGACACAACAAGTCTGCTCATGACAATCATGCAACATGTAAAAAGGCAGCAAATATGAGGTGGGTTTTTTCCTTCTGAAAATGCCATACGCTTTCAAAGCTTTTAAGCTACAATAAATAAACTTGGTATCAAAGTTCTTAGAAAAAAAGCTCAATCAGATTAGGGTTGTGATAAAAAAGTAAAAATCAGTTTGGACTACCTACTTCAATTCATACAAATAATAATTTTCAAATGATAAACTTCAATAAATTTCCTATAAAAACTTAACTCTTTCTAGCCTTGGCCAGTGCTTGATTTGTCCAGTTCGTATGATCCAAGAAGTCATGAGCTCCCCATGTATGCTCTGGCAGTTTGATCAAAAAGCGCAGCATTTTCTGAATACGTGTGTCATTTTTAAGACACTTGTCTGCAACAGAAAGAAAACAAAATACGCAGTCACACAATTATTTAACAGACAATGAATGCAAATTAAAAACAAAACTGGTCAAAAAAGGAAACAAACAAATGGTCATCTTTATAAAAATTTCATGCAACAGTGCAGACATATTGCAACTATAAAATTCATCAGTACATCACATCACATTTCATGAAAATATGATATGCAAGTTAACTGAATGTTTAGAAATTTATCCACATATGTTAACACGTTAGTGTGCCTAATTCGTCGAATTCCCAGTAATGCATCCTGACACCTTTTTCACCGATAGGTGAATGTTGCAGTGCACCTCTGAATCGGCTACGAAGTCAACTGTACACCGCAAGTAACTTCTGTTACCAACTGGTTGAACCATTATGAACCTCTGCAATCAACTTCCGTCGCCTTTTCGCAGTTATCAAACGGCTGAAGTGAGTTTTTTCAGTTAAAAATTGGAAAACGCAGAGTTTACTATGTCGGCACCACATGTCAGTCGAAATGATTCAGATTTGGGTGAAGCATTGCTGTGAGCAATAACTATTGGATAAGCAGGCTTACTAGCGATTTCAACAGTGACGAAAAAAGTGCTACACTGCCTAGACCTAGCCGTATTGTTATTGAGTTATGAATTTTTGAGTGCAACACTCCTTTTCGTGCTGGTCTCTCAAAACAGGGCATATTATGTTATCTATGCATAAACAAAAAAAGCAATGTACTGGCCTGCCAAAAGTTTCATACAAAAGAATATAGAGTGGTTGCCATATTTTCTTGGCCGAAAATAAAACAAAATTAGCCCCGCATTGAGCCCCTTTTGCATACTTGGTGCACAACTGGGATTGGGAAGCTGATCATTTTCATGTGAAATATTACATAAGAAGCACTTGTCCACTTAATAAGCCTTTCATTCTAAAGTAAACGCTGCATAAGAGAAAATGACCGACTTTGTTGTTGACTGATGTCTTTAGATTATTAGGAAGATATTTAAGACAAGCATCTTGACACAGAAGTATAACATATGGGGCATGTTGGTCTGGAGGCCTCTCATGCCGGGGATATCAGATTCAAATCCCGGTCGGTGCAGGCATGTTGGAATTTTGGGATTTTTCTCATATTTTCCTATCCCTGATCCTATGGTAGATAAGACTGAGCACCTAGTCTTCTTGGAGGGCCTTTGTGCACGTTAAGGATACCTTGGCAGTTGGAAATCAAGAAGAACAGGCCACTGCCTAGACAAAATTAAATACGAACTTATGCTTCACAAACCTGAAGAAATAAAACTAAAGAATTTTCTGTGGATTTTCAGTAAATTTAATTATCCAATCAAGACCACTGAAAAATGCAACAGAAAACACCCTTGAAATGACAAATCAGTTGGATCCAATAGAAAGATACAAGGAACTTGATGCAGGTCAAAAGAGAAATTAGTAAGCACCCAATGAGTGGTGCCGTAAAAAAATTATTTTAAAAAAAAAAACGAAGAAAGAAAAACAGAACATGGAGCCTCATTTTTGTCTTGGCTGTTCGGTTTTCACAACTTTCTTTGAATAGAAATTGTAAGTATCAAAATCTGTTTTGCTTTTGCTTTAGCTCTTGCAACTAAATTACCTCCACAACCTTCCCAAGCTCTGACAAAGGCACGATACATTGAGTACTTTTTTGGATCACTTGTGACACCCTGAATCCATGTATCTCCAATTTCAAATGTACGGACAGGCAGTGATGGCTTGACAGTTTCTAGAGCTTTGACAAAGTTGTCAAATGTTGATGCAACAAGTTCAGCTCCCGGGAACTCAGATCGCAAAATTTCGTAGTAATCAAGCACTTCCTACAATAAAAAATAAACCAAATTTTTCAAGGACCAATTGAACTGCTAAGTTTATGTATGCTTTAATTCGAGATACAAAGAAAAAGTCTGAATTTCAACATGACTTCTTGACTGCATCTTCTTGTCTATCATCTTAACCCGTTCATCTCTGGGGCATGTTTAATATGTAGAGTTTATCATCTGATTAAGTTCACACTTTCAACATAAAAGAGTTGCAGTTGTGAGATCTGAGAGCAGCTGCAATTATATTTTAAAAGATCAGATTTTATGAATGCAGCAGTGAAAAAGTTCAGGTGTGACAGCTAAATTTTATCCCAGGAAACACCTGTCATCTGTGATGTACTTAAGATTCCGTTGTTCCATACCTGGATAGTTGCAGGAGGGCCTGTGTTGTCAGTTCTGAAGGCAAAACACAGGATTTCATCCAGGCCATCAGCAATAATACATTTGTCTCTGGCTAGACCTCGCGGATGTGCAGGGTTTGGGCCAGGGTTCAGTGGGTAGCCACCTGCAATATTCAGTTATGTTATGGATATTAGACTGTCACAGAAGGATGCTGCTGCAAAATTTGTCAACCACCACCTTCACCACTTTTGAAGGGTGAGATTCAAAATGGAAATTTTCCTAAAGTCATATCACCAAGTTATCATAATTTCCTAAACAAATCTAACTCTAAACGACTGATTTTCTGTGTTATTTCACAAATTTGAGTGAAAAAAATAACATTTGCGTCTTTTCAAGCAGTGACCTTCAGTCTCATATATTCACCACACAAAAAGTTGAGGCAACCATTAGTATCAATTTTTCTGTGAGAAATTTCTGATAATTTGAATGTTCCTGTCAGCTAATGAAATTCAAAAGTCTCAATGGACAATTTATAGGAGTAGAATGATATGTGTAGAATTACATTTCAAGCTAAAACACATTTTTTTAACAGGGAGGACTCAGATTACACAAGCACTACTAACATTATTCTAAAACTCATTCACCAATTGCATAGCCATACACTTTAAGTACAGGTATGCATGCATATCAAATCAATCATACAATTTGACATCATCAAAGACAGACTATGTAGCACAAGAGTCTGAAGAAATTTTTAGCACAGAAAAGTCTTTTACCTTTTACCCAGAATGCCATCAGACCATCTTTGTCACTCTCTCTTAATTTCCAAACGAATGGGGAGGGGACGGCTGGTGGGGCAGTGCCAGGATTGACACCAACTGAGATTGCCTTGACCCCACGTGACATCAACAGAGGTAATAGGGCTTTTGTCATGCCTGGTAAAATAATTCAGTTCACTCAGTTCTATGTCAGGGAATTTAATACATCGTAGGTTTGTTTCATATATGTTAAAAAACTGACTATTTCAGGAGATGTGATGTCAGAATGTTTGTACATACAAGCAAATGTACTTTAATTTGCAGTTTACATTCTGTCTGTCCTGTATCATTGCTTCTTCATCTTATGTTGGTGAAATCTAATTCATTACAGATAAAATCTCACAGCTCTACACCATGGCTAAAGCATGAGGCCTTTAATGTTACATCCCAATTTATTTTACCATTTTGCTGCCATAAGTAACTTGAGTCGAAAAATCAACAGTCTTCAAAGTTCTAACTTTATTTCGTTGTCCCAGTCCACATTCTGTAATGCCTAACTATTCTGCCAATTTCTGGATGATCTTGTGGCTCTTTCTTGTAATTTTTTTTTTCTTCATATATTGAACTGTCAGAAATTTGAAATAATCTGAAGACAAAAGGAACTTGCGACGTGGAATTGTTGTCTGTAAAAGGGTGAAAGTACTTTCTTTGTTAGACCGAATAGACACATGCCAGGAGGACACAAACTCTCTCCATTCCATCATGTAAAACAGTATGTTTGGAATTGTTACCTGGGATATCCCTCTGTGACATGGTCGCATGTGTCCTGTTGATACCAAATTTGGCATCAAGCTCTTTACTGAGATCTAAACCATAGTCAAACAGTTTCGCACCCAGGAAATCAGTCTGAATGTTCATAGGGAAAGCGTGCCAGGCTATGTGGCCCTCGTTAACTGCCTGGACAAAATCAGCCTGTTCTGTTTTGTTGGGACACTGGGAAGACAAGCAGAAACATTATATTTGTTTCACTAACTGATGACTAAAGGTCACTGCCAGAGCAAAATTACAGTAAAGCTTTGCGATGGATACATGAAGCATATCCCTAGCCCTACCATGAAACTGCACAATTGTGTGATTGCACAAAATTGTAAATAACAACTCTTTTTTGCCAAATAATCTTAGACTCCTTAAAGGTATTTACATTTTAATTACAAGGGAGTAAACTATTTCAAATGTTTATAACTAAGAATTAATTTAGGACAAAGAATACATCTGAAGTTAAAGGTCTTTTCCCCCTCTGCTGTACAATTAAGTCCATCACACATGTGCAGTTTCATTGCAAGCAATATGAAAAGCTATAAAATATCTTTTTTTTCTGTCTTGTTTATTGAGACAGTGTATATAGAATATAGAACAAAGTACAGTTAGCCTTTTGGAATAAGGAATCTTACCCTATGCAATAAAAAAAACAAAACAAATACAAACAGGCTGAAAGGTTATACTAGAACTCCAGTTTTCAAATAATCTTGCATAAAGATGTACAATAAAACCTCTCTTCACCATCAATCATTCAGTATTAACCCTCACCCCGCATTGAGTGAACTCGTCCGCGCAACGCCTGGTGCGGAGAGAGCCAGCAAGCTGTCAGCCGATCGTTCACGTGTTGCCGATAACCTCGGCAGTCAGATCAATCGGGTCCTTGTGAACACATGTATCGTGTTTACTTTAGAAGGCAATAACAACAATAGTGGTGGATAAATCGTAAGGGACCCGCATGATATTTGAAGAAAGTACTTGCTATGAGAAGCAATAAGTTATATTGTTAGATAGAAGGTCCGTTATCAGGAATTTTCTGCATTTACATGTCGTTTAACACACGTTTTATCCTTTCCCCAAGAGCTGTGCGCTTTTTCTGCCCCTAAGTCAGGCCATTCAGGTGAACAAATTATTTTTTAAGACAGGCACTTAATTTACTAACCACATGTGTCTTGACATTGCCTTCTCCCTACTCCACTATGTAAAGGTTCCACGTACTATGATGTTAGTTTTCTTAGCATACCTTTAGCAAGAGATTTCATTTCCAGCTCATAGAGTACATACATGTCCTGAAATGCAGTTTAATCAAAGCAACACAACATCTCTTTAATTACCACATCAAACAAAGATAACTACCAACAACAAAGTTGGTCTTTTCTCCCAGTTTTCCCTGATGAAAAACCTACCAACAGACACCCTTATGCAGCATGCCCTAGTATTACATTTGAATTTGTTATTACAGACATACCATAATGGTGCTGACCTTTTGGCCTAAGTTATTTTTTGCACTTCTGAGAAAATCGCAGAAAACTTATTTATTCTTTTGCAATGCAGTCAGACTTAGGCCAAAATGACTCTAGGTAAAAGTGGCCTTCATTCACGTTCGGCTCAAAAAAACGCACAAGCAAAATGGCCTACGTCTATGAATGAATTAGGCCATTACAGAAAGTTTTATTTTTAAAATAATGGCTTGGCACTTTTGAATGATTTTTACATTAATAGATGCACCATGGATAGGGCAATGACGTTACAGGTATATTCTGTTTTGGCCTAAGTCTGACTTAGGCCAAAATGTTAGCACCATGACAATATACGGTTTCTCAAATACGCAGATGGCCCCTTTCTTCTCATTTGACAATCAGCATCAAATTACATGTAAAAGTTTCCCCAAGATTTTCCCCAGTTTGAACAGACCTTCAGGACTATTACATGAGTATGATGAATAGTTACTAATAGTTGCATCGTAATAAATGTAATCGGACAATACCATTTTGTTAGACATAGTACGGGTGACAGGATAGATAAACAAGCGAGAATGGTTTGGAAAAAAAAACCATGAAAAAAGACGACAGTCGCAGCAACCGAATAAACAAAACATGAGGAGCAGCGTTGCTATACGATATATTGGCCCTCCGTAGGACCCGGTTTGCAATATGTAGACCCCAATATTGGCCTTGCATGCCTCATGTGTTGCGCTAGGAGGCCAATATAGTGGCCTTCCGCAGGACGAGGGTTAACTTTATTTACCTGGTTTGAGCTGAAATAAGGATATTTCTGATTTCTTAAAACTCTCCCCGAACTCTTTTCGCTCTTAGAATGAAAGACATTTCTTATTTATCAATATTACAATGACCAAAACCTGATATCATTCTCACATCATTCTGTGATTTCTTCTTCCACTCCATTCATTCATACGGACATCAGGTAGCGATAGATTATTCTCACCTTCAACTGAACACCGACCAATCTGATATTTGGACAGTCCAAATACAGGGAGGCGAGCCAGGGATGTGTTGTGTACACAAATCTCTCCACATAACCTAGATCTATGAGACTGCGAGACATGTTGATGGCTCTCACAAAATATTCTGATTGATAGCGATTGAGGACTTGAACAGCAAACCCTACATCTTTATCCAGGCCATCATAATAGCCAACATCTGTGGGGTAATGTGACAAATTATGAAGTGACTAAGTAAGAAAATGTAGCAATGGCAAGTGCAAGAATAACAACTCATGAACATTTATACTTGTTGTTAAAATTAGAAGTAGAAAGGAAGAGGGATAAGAAATGGATATGTTCGGTATCAAAACTAGAAAAACTGCACATGATATTTTATTTTTCATGTAATCACAATAGTTTCAACTACTACTTCCACACAGTCCACAACCTTTTTGCTAAGACGATCAGTTTGCCAGAGTAGTGTGCTCAATCATGTAGACAATAGAAATAAAAGTTGTAATGCGAATTTCCTGTTTTTCACAATTTTCACTTAAGATTAAAATGTTTCACCCGATAAACTGCACAAAAAACTGCCTCTACAAAAATGTTATACTTCGGTCTAGATCTAGTCAAAAAATTTTGAAAATGTAGAAATTACAAAATCATGATAGATTGTACGTTTTTTTAAATAGAAAAGCAGAGAATAGTGCTACTGTGAAACAGTCTGGAGCGAAAAGTGGTTTGTCGCCAAAAACTGGAACACGCACAATAACTTTCAATAAGAGCAATCTTAATAATTAAATTACCGAGTATCTGATGTCACTAGAAATTGAACAGACAGACACCAGAGCCATTTACAGCAGACCCCTCCTCCACCACAGCAAAATTGTTTGTGAAGTTAGAGCAGGAAATAGTCCTCAATATGCATGTCAGCATAATCATTGTGCGATCCTGACTTGTTCTATTCATATGAAGAAAAGTAATTCTGATTATCATTCTATCAACCACAGGTTTTTTCCCTTCATCATTCTTTCTTCAGTTGTTCGTCTTGCTGATTTATACAGTAAAGTGCAGGTTACTAATGATGTGTTCAAGCACCCAATTAATATCTATGAAAATTTCATGATCTGGTGTCAGCTGTTGCTGCTACTGGGATCCAGTACATATGGATTCAGGTATCCAGACCATTAGATCCACAGGGTCTGGATTCAGATTCATTCACCATCATGATACTAGTGGGATAGCCAATCGTCAATGGTGTACTGATGCCTGCTACTTACGATACTGACAAAAGGACCACCGCATCATGGGTCGAATGAGGTATACCAGTACCTGATGAATCATATGAGATATCATCTATTACTGGTGCTGAGAACAGTTAACACTTCAAAGCAAAGACAGCTAGCTGCCGGCCATTTGCTGGCCATCATGAACCTCTACAAAATAGTTTTTCTCCTTTTAGGCTGGGCACATAATTATGCGAGTTGCTATCATATTGCAGTTGTGCGACCATTTGCAACACAGGATAACTAATTTCTTCATTATCATGGTATTGCTAAAATGCAAAGTGCTTCCGCACCATACTAGATGTCATAGCCTTATAATCTCAACTTTCAGCCCTGTTGCTGCAATACCAAAAACGATATCGACAATGAACTCATTAGTGATGTTCTTGAGCTGAGCGACCTGGCGGAACTGTACCTGTCACCTGTACATTTATTCTAAAAACCGCTGAGTTTCATTAAACCAAACCCCCGAGTATTATTAAAGCAAGAAAACAATTCGTCTGAAAAGCAGCATGAAAGGATACCCGGTATGGACAAGTTAATGCTTACAACACTTTCATCTTTAAGGGTATAATGTATTCATGGAGATTTCATGTGTATGAATAATGAATTTCACATCACCCAGTTACTTTATCGGAACTGACACTCCTGTATCAAAGAAGATTGGCGGCCATAGAAAATGCAGTTTCGTGGGGCGCGTTTACAATGATAAGTACTCTCGAAGTGGCTGACGAGCCCTGACCTTCGTCGGCAATTGTCTTTGTTACGTTTTGACATTTCGATACGAGGCGCCGATCGGAGGGAACTGGTAACGATGAGCAATCCGTTTGAACTTGTTCGGCAGTGGCTTCAACCTAGAAAAAAAAAAACATACCGTTTCGTCCAGTCTTTGGTGGATAATCATGATTTCCTTGACGGGATGAGAATTTTCTGAGTTTGCAGTGAAATTAATTAAATAAATAAGTAAATAAATAAACGGCTTGGGGGGAGGGGGGGGGGGGGGGGAGAGAGAAACAAACAACCTGGCACGGTACATTCGTTATTTTTTGACCCCACTGTCATCTCGCGACAAGTCGGACTGCAACTAGCAATTTTCTTTCACTTATGGCGAGTAGAGTGTATTCATACACACAAAAAAAGCGCTCTTCCTTGTGCATTCTGGTGAAACTAATTGTATTAATAAGTAATAGAAAATACACTGTAGCATTTAAGACTCCAATACAACAGGGTACTATGAACTAGGCACTGTGAAACAATAAATATAGTATTATTAATCCGACGGTAGATTGAGCATGTCTCAAAATTTGCCTACCGTACAGCGTATCCATGTAAGCTAATTTCTTCAATTTCGCTATCAAGTAGTGTTTTATCTCTTTGACACTTACGATTCAGTTTCTCGAAAATTTGCGTATTGAAATATATGTAGTCGCAGAGTCAAGATGATTGCAGAATTAATCATGCTGCACCAAAGTATCACAGTATCGAGCTGGCGTCTTTCACCATTATATTAGATTCATCTCCCGATAGGTCCCAAAATGGTTACAGGATCAAATTCATCATAACTGAACCAACTCGAGCATGCCAGGGGGCAGATTTAAGAAAATTCAGCAATGAATGGATGAAAATCAGGAAATAAATTCTGTTCGCTGGCTTTGATAAGCTTTGGATAACTGTTGTTGTTCCATGAAGCTTAATTTGGCTTCATTTACAAAAGGAGGGGGAGAGGGTGGGGATATCTGCGATTTGTGGCGTTTTATGAGAACTTGGCATTTATGGCAGTCTTTCTTCTTTTTCTTGTTCTGGGAGGACTGCATAGTATGTAACGTATGTTTTAATATTTGTCTGGACATTGAAACTTTTCTAGACAAATAGATGTAAATTTAATGGAGGAAACGGGCAAATTCGGGACAGTTTTTTTATAACAGCTAATGAATATCACCTACATAAAATTCACACCCAGGTGCAGTTTTTTTTTTTTTAATGTAAATGGAATGTAAGATGATATTCTAGACCTACGCCACTTTATGCACTGTGCACTGCAAATTAAAATAATAACAAAAATGAGATATAGTAATAAATGATTTAAATGTGCGTCTGGACTAAATTGCACACATAATCAGTTTGCTGGGGATTTGAAATCACAATAAAAAAAAAAAAAGTGCTTTGCAACTTACGATAGACCCAACTATTTTTAAGATTATGCCTTAACGACCATACCCGTAGATCTACAGTATGAAGGGTTATTGCTTGGTAGTTTTAATGTCAAAGAAACGAATTAATATGCAAGTGCAATTGAGGCGTTTTGTTGTCGTATAGTACTGGTATGCGTGAGAAAGACCGAGAACGTACGCCCACTTAAGGTCCATTTTACCGTCTGTCAATCATACAGTGGCATAACTAAACCAATAGGACAGCTAAACCAATAGGCAATGAGCTGTGACGTAGCATCGCTGACCGAGTCTCCATGAACGACGTAAGCGTGTTGTTGTTCAAAAATTATTATCAAACGATGTAATCGCCCCCACCGCGCATGGTCTGTTCGGACTCGGACACCTCACCCCTGTCCATCCAATTTAACAACTAAGAGATCGGTGGCAATCAAAGCTTCAGTATCACTGGGAGGAAAGTCTGGGGTGTGGTGGTGGTGGGGGCAGGGGAGGGGATTGTAACAGAAATTACCGATTTACCTTTTATTACTCTGTGTTCTTTTTGTATCATGTACAATGAAAATGAATATTTCCACACACCCGACATTCATTTCATAATTACTGTTTGTAAAGGGGAACATTATTTCAAAATGAACATCGGCTATCGCAATTTACATGGACGGTAAACACCAATGACCATGAAAAAGTGCGAAATCATTTCAGATGAACATCGAATATCTCAAAATGCGGCGATCTTCGTCAGTAACATGGGAAATCTTTCAAATGAACATCAAACATCTCGGTATACACGGAATTCACACTACCGCCACCGTGAAGACTGGGGAAATAACTTCAAATGAACATCGGACATCTGGACTTACCCGATGTTCACATGACAGGGGTACTGTGAATAGGGGAAATAATTTCAAATGAAGATTGTGTATATGATACATACCATTTTCGTTCACATTTTTCTCAATAACTAAAACAGAGAGACCCACGAAAAGCATAGATCAGTTGTAGAAATGGACGGCGCTTCGTTTGATGTATCACTGAGCCCGTTATGTAATCGGCGGCCAGAGCTATGCGCTTTCAAAACCTTTAAACGGCCATATCTCGAAACCACCATTATCCGAGATATTCGCTGTTCATTTTATGCATGCGATATGTGAAACGCAATGTATCCTACATCAAAATAAAGTTCCATCCTTCCTCTGACAAAATATACTTCCTTTTGTATTGTTTAATGTGCTAAGCTGTGTGTTTTTATACCTTGAAGATGACATAGTCTTGCTGTTTTTGCTCTGAGCTGTGCATATCGAATTGACCCCTTCCTAGCAAAAGATCGCAGAGCGTCGCGGCGATGTAGCGCACGTTTGAAAATAACTCACACAGAAAGCCAGATAAATGACGTTTAATTAAATGAATTTTTCATCGTGTTTGAAGCTGAAATTCCTTTGAAAATCATCTGTTGAAAAGTTTGTGGACCGAGAACCTAGCGGAAACTTTTATAGATCAGGATCAAAATTATACGCAAATAAACCTCAGCCTTTGTATTATAAGGGAATGCCAAGATCAGACATGGGGCATGTTTCGGCGCAAAACGCTGACTGTTTTTATACACGCAGCCAATGTTTGATTTCATCACCTTTGTCCGACACTCAGTGCTAAGTCAATGGTGACACAGTTTTCAATTAAAAAAAAAAAAAAAAAAATTATTTTTGTCTCCCCTGTAAGATTTCACACAAAAATGATGTCGGACGAAGTTTGCTGAATAAAAAAAAAGTAAATGAGATGCCTGTATTATGTTTGTACCCCTCAAAAAAAAAATTAAAAATTATTTAACTTGGATACTGAGAATTATATATGCCGTGACCCAATAAACCGTCATTTTATGGGTGGTCAAATTGGACTATCCTGCAATTTGTAAAAGGTAGCAAACGCAAGACGTTTTTTCACTTTTGAAAACGCCATAACTTTCATAACCTTTAAGTCAGAATAATAAATTTGGTATCAAAATTTTGGGAAAAGCAAGCTCCATTCGATTAGACAATAACCGATGAGATATGATAAAAAGTAAAAATCAGTTTGGACTACCTAATAAGATGGAAGTTGACGTCTCAGAGAAGACAGTGACCTGATGCATGAAAATATGGCTTGCGCGCAGTGCAGTCAGCTCAGCCTTGCCGTATTTATATGCCTGTGAAGAGTAAACGCATGGAAAGTCGATGCCGTATTTTGACGCCTCTCGCAGTGTGAGGATTAAGTTTCATGTTTCTATCAACTCTGCAATGTGCGTATGTCTTGCATATGTATGCATCTCTATTTACATGCTAAGATTTCAAAAAATGCAATGTACAATGCAACAAAGCTGCTACATACAACTTTTTCCTTTTGTCCAGTTTTTGTAAGCCACAAATACATGTAGCATGTCTTTGCTTTCTACTATAAAATGAGAGCAGGTTTTTGTGTTTTTGCTTCTGTTTTAATGGTTTTTATGGAACCCACAAAAGTTCTTCATCAGAGTGTGGTATTTTGTCGGCATTTGAGCTGTTGCTGAGTGATAAGTAAACTTGTATAACTTATGTATTGCAAGCTGTTTGTAATACTAGCTTTGGATAGTCTTTGCTCTTGGATCTAAAATTCAGATCTCAACTTAGTTACCAGTACCTATGGATTCAAGTGAGATCTGTTGGACCTGAATCTGATTTATCTCATTTGACATGACAAATGAAATAGGTGCAAGTGAAATGTCCACTTTTAGGTCGGCTTTGATCAGAAGTTCCAGGGCCATAATTATGTTTACTCTCTGAAGAGTTTCAATTCTTCTTTTTGGATTACCACCAATCTTTGCGGAGGCACATGCTCAGCCGCCATGCCAAAAACAAACCCTGGCAAAAATTTGCTCAGTTGGCCACTGTGTGCGTATAACAGGGTGTCGTGTTAGTAAGGTATAATTATTGTAACCAGTGGGGGAGATAGTTGACGGCACGGGTGGCAGAATTATTGCAGCTCAGAGGGGAAAGGTAGTAAATGCGACAGAAGGTAGGTTGACACACAAGTGGGTATTGTTAACTTGACCACCATACTGGACAATCGAATCACCTGGAAATTGCTTGGGGAGAATGCAGAAATAGTGAAACTGACGTGGGGGGTCAACGAGGTGGTTATTGGTATCGCTAACCTGTACTTAGTCAGCGTCTCTGCACGCTACCTTACTGCATATCTGCCAACTTTCAAAAACCTAAAAACAAACTCCTGATATCGGACCAGACACCGACATGCCGCCCCCCCCCCCCCCTCAACATAGAAAAGTCACCATTTCCTCACTTTATTACATTATGGAATATTATTCTCTTTACATAGGCCTAATTAATGTAAAACAGCATAAAAGATTTTAAGAAGCAGAAAACAAACATTTTGCTTCAAATGCTAATACATGTGTTGTTATCACCACTGTTTCTGTTTCTAAAGAACTAACTATTATGATATGAACTGTCCTCAGAATTGTATAACTCTTTCATACTAACTTGTTCTGGCAGTATTGAACAATGTCAGACTTGCCTCCATGTGACTTGTGAAACTGATGAAATTGGAAGTCACGATAACGTGACTTATGACTCACAATGCATTTATTGGACAAGTTTGATGTTGATGCAAAAGGAAATTCCTCTGAATATTTTGCACTAAATATCTACTCACGGCTTCATGACTCATGAGTTGGATAGAAAAGACTTCCGATTAAAAATAAAATAAATCTACCCATTATCGCAAATCATGTTAGGCATAAAAGATGACAGATGTAGATCTAATAGATCTAAAACTGAAGCCATTTCACAAGCCATGTCCATATTGTTCTATTTCTAGAACTTTTTCTATTGTTTTACCAGCTCACGGGCTCTAGATTTCGATTTCTTACGTCGCTGAAGCACCCGTACGCCTAAGCCTAGACCTAATTTATCCGTGATCGCCAATTACGTTCAAGATTCTAAAAGACGGCCGACCTAGATCTACTGGGAGTTACCACCACCAAAGATGATTGTAAGCTATGTAAAACTATAAAAAAAAAAACACACACCAAAAAAGACGTAACAGCGAAATAAAATGAAACCTCTTCACAAAATGTGTCCACTGTTCTTACTCACTGACCGCCATCGTTTACGATACAATACGCGTGACCTAGATCTACACGACGTGCTTACACGTACTCGAGCTCGATGAACGGCCAAAGCGCGCGGACACTGGCGAAGGTGTATCACTGTATGCCGTGACAACTTATTATGCAACATTACTGTTGCTTCGTTGAGTGGGGCCGTGGCGGGGATACATAAGTTATCACGGACTCGGGCATACACAGTACGGCGGGACACGGTACGGTAGAGCAGCGTTTACGGCTGCGCCCGTTGAACCACTAGGTCCAGCGCTATTAGCGGTAGGCCTAGATACAAAAGTTATGGTTTTGTTTTCTCCTCTAAAGTCTATGTGTTTTCTCCGTATAAATGGGGAAATTCTTCAAAAACGTACTTTTCACCACAAAAACATATTAACATACCGGAACCCAAAAAACGTAGTAAATGCGTATTTTACGTACTGGTTGGCAGCTATGTTACTGGGTATAAATCCCCGAACGCTCCTCTCGGCTTCGGACCGCTGAGGCAGCTATGTTATCTGTGGTAATAAGGAATCTGTTAATTAATTCTTTGTACTGTGGATGGAGATGTCTTGATGATCACAGTATTATTGCTTGATGATTCTGAGGTAATGATGTTGTGCACAAGATCTATCAAAGTCTACTGCAAACCCTGAATATTTCACATTTTAGGGCTACAAGAAACAAAACTTATTTGATATGCGTCATAAACACATTAGCAACTTGATTATCCAGTGTACTCACACTTTCATATGGCCTTGTGCCAAAGAGGAGACCACAACTGCAGCTGCAGTATTATACTTGTGAGTGGGGAGAGTCAGGGAACCCACAAAAGTTCTTCATCAGAGTGTGGTATTTTGTCGGCATTTGAGCTGTTGCTGAGTGGTAAGTAAACTTGTATAACGTATGTGTATTTTACTTAATGTTCATATGGAACCTAAATCTAGTGCGGTTATTTAGGTATAACTACTGCCTCTGAGAGAGTCCCGGAAACGCCGTTACATAACTTACAAAACCTCATTGGATGAATGTATTATTCTTCGTGGGAAGCGTGTCAATATCATTAAAACTATATTGATCGTTCATTCTATTGTCTATGGGAGCTTATGAGAGCTGCTGTCTGGCTCGTAACAGTGTCAGCGGTTAAATGTAATAATGATAAATATACTCCATGGGGTAAATATGGAAGTCTTGCCTTCCAGCGGTAGATTAGGAAGTTGTGATTGTTTATTCTTCAGAGGGGAAAAACAACACCTTCTTGACTTCTTGGTTCTTGACTTCTTGGATCTTGACTTCTTGGATTTTGACGATACTTGTTGACCGTGCTTCCTAGTTGTGCCTTTGGCTCTAAGGTGATACACAGACGTACGAGTTCCCATCGTGATATTATGGTGTTGAGTTTATCAACGTTGCACTAGATTGGGGGTACAGAGTTCACCTAACTACGCAGTCAAGCCAGAGTAGAGACGAAGAACCAGTACCCAAATAGTGCCATACACGCCAAAAGGAGAGGTTTCCCTTATATGTGTGTTTATACCATTAGAGAGATTGAATACTACAAAGTCTTTACTTTGATTATTGTGTATTGATTATGTTGATTCTATTCCAGCATAAATTACCGTGCTTTGTATAATTCATGTTCTTCATTATTATTGAATTAAGTAACATTGTGTAGATATATTAATACAGATCTTGTTCATTATAATTTAAAGAAGTTGAGTTTGGTTGGTTATTTAGTTTGTTGGTGGCGTGCCTATCACAGCTGGTGTCAGAAGAAAGTTAGTGAGAGAAAGAGAGAGCGAATGCAGGAAGAGTGTGTGAAATTAATCTATCAACATAATAGTAAAGTTAGTCCATAGCAATTAGTCATTCAGAGCATCTACCTGACTGTAACTGAGATAGGATTAAGCACAACATGACAATACCAGAGAGGGCAGGAACGTTACAGTGGGGATGCCATCCAAAGCATCAGGGTCAAATCGCAATTTTAGGTGACATAGCAACCCTCATATCTACTCCCACACTGAGTGTCAGCCACTGTAGAAATCCTAAAAACACAATAAACTGAAGGGAGATGAAGGGGGATCGGGGGGGGGGGGGGCGTTTACATACCCAAGTGATTCATGGACACAATATGAACTTTCTTGATTGGTGTCTCGGATGTCATATGAACAACCTGCAACAAAGATGGCCAATGTCAATGCTTCACACTGTGTGCAAAAAGATACAAAAAGGAAACAACTTTTATAAACCCAAGACAGGACCTCACAACAAATATCCAAAACACATGTATAGATTTCATGAATCACTGTAAAAGTCACTTTTCATAACAAATTTATACTTCATAAGTGAAAACATCAGTTCAAAATGTAGGTCCTATTGTTTAGTAAAAAGCATACAAGCCTGTCAGATTTGATCATTTTGGCTCTGAAAAATGTTGAGTTGTTCCATCTCACAATAAATTTAACCAACCAAGAACAGATAAGCGAAAAAAAAAAAAAAGGGGGAACATTTCCACAAAAAGAATGCAAATGATATTTTCACTCAATCTCTCCCGATTTTCTTAAATATAATAAATATTACAATAGTTATTACAAAGTAATTTTTCATTATGCCTGAATGGAAAATTTAACTGCATACCCTTATTTAGGATGTCAATGACAAAACTAGCACAACAATAAAAAATTTTACTCAAATCGGACTTGCAAAATTCAGCACCTAGTTTCAAGGTGAAAATAAGCCATCTTTATACCCTTTAAATACAACAAATGACATGTTTTCACACAAAGTTTGTCATTTTTGTGCAAATACCTTTAATAAACTAAAATACAAAAGGTGCACAGAAAATATTAAGATTACAACATGTCTCCAAATATTAAAAAATATTCACTATTTTGCAGAGTTGGCCATTTATAATAAAGACAGAAGAATGTTCGGTTCATCACTGCTTGTAAAGTCTGCACTTTTGACTCTCCAAATTTCTTTTATCAAACCATATCCTTATAGTAAGTCGGCTCAATTTTTTCAGGCACACATCAGTTTTAGAGCAATTATAATATGCTGAACATAACATACAAGCTCAAACTGCTCGATTTGATGTAGGTGGCGCTCATTTATTTTTCATTCGATAACATATTGTTTGGTTTCTGCCTAATCTACAGTTTGAGCTTGTATGTTATGTTCAGCATATTATAATTGCTTTAAAACTGATGTGTGCCCCCCCCCTCCCCCCCCCCAAAAGTGTATTACAAATTATTTTTTTACTACGCTAAAGTTATAATTTGCTGTTATGACTATTTTCAGTCAGTGTCCATAAAAGTGTGTCAACTTGTACACCCAAACTTTCTCCAATGGCTCATGGCTGAATGTGTTTATAAGTTTGTTGTCGATCGCCTCCTTTGGTGGGAGTTACTGCATCCTGGGAACGGCAGGCATGATCAGAATTCAGTGTGAGACCTGGAGGGTGGCTGTTTTTAGTAATTTCTTGCAGTCTCAGACTGCACAAATTTTCAGATGAAGACGGAATAAATGTAGATTCTAACGATGTAACACATGCCACATTTTAGCATCTGGAAGGCCTTGAAAAAATGCAAGTTTATCTTCCAACTCAAATTTCAAATATCATGGTGATGGGTAAGCATGGCTTGTGTCATATGAAACTGCAAGTAAAACATTCACCTTCCAATTGCTTGAAACCACAAGACCGTAGCCTTTTTCCTGAAGATGCACGGTGCATTTATGTAACAAAGGGGCTAAATTTTACCGCGACAAAAACGACAAACCTGGGTATGACTAAAATATTTCAAATCCATTTCTCGATCAAATGAAATAGCTTTTGTGCACTGAAACATAGTTTTGAAAGAGGAAATACCACACAGTACTTTTATGTAAGTTTTATTGCAAAACAATTAAAATTGAATGAAAAAACTAGCGACATAAGATTGTGCAAAATTCTGTTTCAGCACTGCAAACAGCCATGTTACTGTGCGTGAGCGGAATACCTATATTACAATGCCCTTGTAATAGTAATACATTTCTTTGGTGATGGAGGTTCTTGCAAAATAAGAAAAGTAACTAATTTAGTGCAGTCACACTGAAGTCTGTTTCGTTTTTGAATATAAATTATAAAACTGGAAGCGCCTTAAGTGAACAAAGATATAATTTGGTAAACAGCCTGCATCACACTGTGACTGAAAGAAGACAAATGATTTTAGTGACTCATTTATCTGTGGTAATAAGGAATCTGTTAATTAATTCTTTGTACTGTGGATGGAGATGTCTTGATGATCACAGTATTATTGCTTGATGATTCTGAGGTAATGATGTTGTGCACAAGATCTATCAAAGTCTACTGCAAACCCTGAATATTTCACATTTTAGGGCTACAAGAAACAAAACTTATTTGATATGCGTCATAAACACATTAGCAACTTGATTATCCAGTGTACTCACACTTTCATATGACCTGGAGGTGACCATATGTAGAATAAACAAGCCATACAGGGCCTCAAGGATGACATGATGATTTTGATGCATAGTGAATGCTTCTCACTGGAAACTCAGCCTTTCTGCTCGCTTCATAAAAGAACTTTTCACTAAAACATACTTTGTACAGTCCTGCGAATTGAAAACGACATCATGTATGTTTCCAAATGGTTAAGTGACTCAGTTTTGCAAAAAAATTCAAGACAACTATTTTCATTTGGTCTACAGTTCTTTGTTGCATCATATCCAAGCAAATTCCCACAATTTCACATCCATCAAAACTTAACCTCTCTTCATAACAGAGTGTAGGAGAATTATGAACACTGTCCACATTTAATATGATGGATGGAGTCAAATCTTTTGCCATTGTTTGAATTTTCACATTATGATTTTTTCTCTTTATATATCTGGTTAGATCACACTGTCCAGTTTGAAGAGCCAACTGACATTGAAATGAACTTATTAACTGCTCTTAGCACTTTATGAAACTGCAGGCAACACTGAAATTTATACCTGGATACAACCTAAGTCAAGAATTTCTCATACCTTTTGTTTAACCATCTTCACTCTCATTGAGTGAGTTTCATACTAAAATGGGATTTTCAGTGTGGCACTCCACAGATCCTGAATAATGATAGAAATTAAATCTGGTGATATCCTTCTTCATTACATCAAGCCCATCAACATCATCACAAATCCTGTGATGGCTCTAGACTTGTCATTCTTCAGTAGTTTAGGATTTATACACATCAGTGGCTGCCTGCTTCTCCATAACGGCATAAGACAGGATACAGTTGTGGGGAGTGTGTGTGTGTGTGTGGGGGGGGGGGGTAAGTGGTTCTGTCTGCTGCATTATGTTTTCATTGCAATTATTCTATTCCAGGGTTAGATCGATAGAGTAACTGGCAACCATGATACATGTAATAAATTCAATCTGTGATTTAAAAATGACGGGAGGTGGTTGACATGGGGCAAATTAAAAATATTAGAGAATGATGAAACAAATTCAGAGCAACTATTGGGACAATGAATTTTTAAAGATCTATATGTGTATGGAATCAAAGCAAGCAGCAGGGACCATTAAATCTTCAATTCAGCAAGGATGGGAGCTGTGAGTGACATGGAACAAATGAAAGACATAGACAAGAGTATGATTGACAAATATAATTACAAACAAAATGCAGAGAAACTGGAAGCAATATAGACTCTATTTATGTGTATGGAAACAAAGCAAACTGGAGGCAACATCAAAGATCGTGGCTAATCTTGTGAATTTTGCAGTAGTAAAATAAACTGATACAAATGCATGAAATGAAAATGTCTCATTGTCTGTCCTAATAATTTCTCCTTTCGTAGATGACATCTTCTTGTAAACGCTCTGGTGCATTCTGCGCCTGCTTTTGCTGTTGATAAAATCACACCAATTTCTTCACTGCAAGCAAAAAACAAAGGGCGATTCTGTACGCAATCAAAATACTACTTACCATGATATAGGGAAAGGAGGAAGAATAATGAGATTATAAATCATGAGGAAACCTGAAATAGTGAAAACGGTTTCTATTCATGGAACGGTGAAAAAAGGCCACAATTCGACTAGATCTAGTCTAGATATCATCTAGATCTAATCTAGACTAGATCTACCTGGAAAATAACTTCAAAAACATTATTAAAACTTTGCGGAACTAGATCTAGATCTAGATCTAGTCTCTAATCTATACTAGACTCTAGATCTATTTACCTCAAGTATAAAACTAAAAGCCTGTAGATCTAGATCTAGTTATCATCCAGCTGAGGTTGAGGTCCTTATTTCAGGAGGATCACTGCCCTGAAGAGTTGTTGTTTTGAGATCTTCTTATTTAGGTCTTTATTCTGGACATCTGCATTTCTTCGTGTCGTTCCCTCTGGCTCAAGAAAGGCCTATTATCTCAATTTAGTCGTCGGCCAGTCAGGTGACATGACGGGCTAATTTTGGATCGAGGCAAGTTGTGCCACGTGGGACAAATACTTCGCTCATTTATTAATCAATTTCAAAATTTATTTTGCTCCCAAACCCCTGCGGATCCTGGAACTTTAGAAAGTGTCTCTCACCCAAGCACGGTCAAGTTTAATTTGAAAAGATTGAATGTAACCATGGCAATTCCGGCCTTTCGTGTTCAGATAAAACTGTAATTTGCGAGTCAAAACTCCATTGCGTGAAAATAGGTACACAACACAGACTAATAAATCATTTTATTAGTCTGTGGTACACAATGACCACACAATTATGGACATCTCAGTTGTTATCTTTTCTCTTTAACCCGCACAGTGGTGATCGGATCTAATGGGACCCAACCCATATACCGGTATTTAAAAGGCCGCTGTTTTGCATTGTGAGAGGATGAACGACTTTCTATTTTTATATGTGCTTTCATGGTAACTCTAGTGCGTGAGTGAGGGACGGCCACTCATAGTAGTTTATGGACACTTGGCCGAGTACCATTAATTGGATTATTTCCCTTGTAATACTAGCGCGGGACCCGTTATTCACATCACGAGGAAAAGCGCGCATTTTGATTGGTCAGTTGGAAATGCTGACCGCCGGGCTTCCAACTCTTATATCATGGCTTTGAGTTTCTTACAACTCGCTCACTCGTTGTTATCCACCGACAGAAAGACGGGAACCCGAATTCATTTTTGAGAGTAGACAATACCCTATCGGTACAAAATAGGTACTCATGATAACGTTTGTTATCAATGGAGATGCGTCGTATTAATGGACGAAAGTATCCCGCACAAAATTGTCGAATGTTGTTAGTCCTGACACTTTGAAAATTTATATTAAAACTATTACCGGGTTTCTGGTATAAGTAGTCAGTTAGAATTGTAGCAGCAAGTTTCTACTTTATAATGGTACTAATTTCGTTGTGCTTTGATGCACAGGTCCTATTGAAATAATTAATAAGAGGGTCTCGGATTTAAAGTAAACCACGAGTTAGACGCATGTTATCCCCGATAAATCCAACCTGGGTCAAATTTATTCAATTATTGCTGGAGGGGACGTTAGAGTAATTTCTGCAGTTTACTGGGATACCTAATTGACCTTTGTGTGCACCCTTTTTACCGTACTGTAAATTCGATTGTGTTAGGACCCTAACCAGTTTTATTGTCGGGCTGGACTCCATGTCCGAGCCTTTCACTTGTGCAACACGGGCTACGTAATAGCTCTCTCGGACGTCCGCGCGGGCTCATAAATAAGATGCGGTTCGAGTGGTCAACACACTCCATCATAGACGCAGAGACAAGAGCCGACAGCACAGTGAACCCAGCCCAGCAACCCGGGCCCGTAGCAGCTCAGAGACCTGCCGACGCTTGCCATCGCCACCCCGCCCCATAAGGCATGTGGCGGTAGCGCAGGACCCGGAGAGACTTTGGGTAAGTTGGAGACTATTATATTAGAAGTGACTTTAATTTGCGCACCCCCCCCCCCCCTTTCTTGGATGCCGCGTAGAGAATGCTGATCTACAGAGACCATTATGAGTCCGGCTCAACGGTAATTGCCATTGTCATTATTCGTGTAAGATGCGCTTTGCAGTACAGTGTCTTGATATTGTGACTTTATTGTCAAAGTTAACGTTTGCGGTGCTAGATGATAATGATGGCTCGCTAACCAAGCTATCACGATTTGCTTGTGTGCCTATATATAGTGTATGTGTAGCATTGCCTTGTTGTGGTGGGCAGTGAGGATTTCCTGACATGTTAATGTGGATGGCTTATGTTACAGCGAGCGGCACTATACGCTTGATTGTATTACGGGTATTTGTGTACTGTAGAGCCAAAATAATTTGGCTCGCATCGGCCGAAATCTGGCCACCGGAAGTTGGCTGAGGAGAACTACAACGGAAGCGGAAAAGTGAAGGACAACCGGCTGAAGGAGTGAGTACATCGTAGAATAGCTTTAAGTTAGGATTATTTAAGATCCAACTTCATCCACTTCTTAATTCTACATTGGTGACCCCGTTTTGAACCGCTCATCATGAATTCTGATTCTTCCTTCGATACAGTCAACGCTGTCTCGCTTAAACTGCCAGAATTCTGGACAAAGTCACCGGAGGTCTGGTTCGCACGAGTAGAGGCCCAGTTCGGGACAAAGGGCATAACGAGTGATCAAACCAAATACGATTATGTTGTCAGTTCACTCAACGTCGATACAGCCGAAGAAATTCAAGCAACCCTGCTCAATCCTCCAGCCACTGACAAGTTTGCAACGTTGAAACGGGTGCTGATCAAGACTTTCGGCAAGACACAGTCCCAAAAGGATTTGGAATTGTTAAATCTCAATGGACTAGGTGACAGACGTCCAACTGCACTTCTTCGCAAAATCAACGCACTCAACAACGATCCGCAAACTCTTAAAAGGGCCCTGTTTTTAGCAAATCTGCCCCCCGATGTCAGAACAATTTTGGCTGCACAAAACATCTCGGATCTAGAGCTTTTGGCTGAGGCAGCAGATAGCATTTGGGAGGCAAGGTCAGCTTCCATCACACAGCAAGGTGCAATGGCTGTTAACAACGTTAGCTCAGAGGTTGACATGCAACAGGATTCCACCGTTCCATCCGTTGATGCCGTTCAGTCTCGGTCACGGTTCGCAGCCAACTCACACTCACGGTATGCACCCAACAAAGATAGATCTGTGCCTGCCAGCAATAGTTGGATCTGCAGCTATCATTCCGCCTTTGGACCAAAAGCCAGGAATTGTCGCCCTAACTGCAAGTTCGCTTCTCTTCTCTCCAAGCCACAGGCTCACAGCTCCAGGTTTCAGGGAAACGGCTCAACCAGCTGTTGAGCGTGGCATCAGCTGGTCCCAGTTCACACACGCTTTCTGTCCCTGATGTGCATTCGGGTGAGTTGTTTTTGGTGGACACCGGAGCTGAGGTTTCGGTTTTCCCAGCTCCTCGGGACATACGATACGAAACAAATTTATCCCAGCCCTTATCCGCAGCAAACGGCACTACAATACGGACGTGGGGGAAACGTTCTCTAACCGTCCAACTTGGGCACAAGCAGGAATACCAGCACTTGTTCTATTTGGCCGACGTAACACGACCTATTTTAGGTGCCGACTTCTTCACTACGCATGGTTTGATGATCGATTTAAGCAGGAAACGTCTTATCTCAGCCGACAACGCTTCGGTACTCCTCAAGCACTTCAGCTGCCCCATATCCATCTCAGGTTTATCGTGTTCGCCACCCAACAGCTTTTCCGAATTGCTCGGAAAGTTCCCTGAGATTTTGGTTCCCCTTTTCAACTCTTCAGTCAACAAACACGGCGTCGAACATCATATTGTTACGCATGGCCCTCCAGCTCATGCTCGTGCTCGTCGTTTGGACCCCCAGAAACTGGCCGCTGCCAAGGAAGAGTTTTTCAAAATGGAGGAGATGGGAATTTTACGCCGTTCAAAGTCACCGTGGTCGTCCCCCCTGCACATGGTCCCCAAGTCGGATGGTTCATGGCGCCCGTGTGGAGATTTCCGGCTCCTCAACACTCAGACAGAGGACGATCGTTATCCACTTCCACATATCCACGATCTGAACAGTAAACTCTCGGGCTGCACCATCTTCTCTAAGATCGATCTCGTCAGAGGTTATCACCAAATTCCCATGGCTAACAGTTCAATTGCCAAGACAGCAGTAATCACTCCTCTTGGTTTATGGGAATTTCTCCGCATGCCCTTTGGATTAAAGAATGCAGCTCAAAGTTTTCAACGCCTCATGGACGGCGTCTTACGAGATATACCATGTTCCTTTGTCTACATTGACGATATTTTGGTGGCCAGTCGTTCATTTGATGAGCACATTCAACATCTTCAAGAACTATTCCAGACTCTGTCAGCCAATGGTTTGGTCATCAACAAGGCTAAATGCAGGTTTGGGGTAACCGAGATTGACTTTCTTGGACATCGGATCACAGCCACTGGTATTGCACCACTTCCTGAAAGAGTTGAAGCACTTCGTCAATCTTCTCCACCAACAGATCGGACTGGCCTGCAACGGTTTCTCGGTATGATCAACTACTATCACAGGTTTATGCCCAGTATCGCTCAGGTTTTAGCTCCCCTTCATGAGCAAGCCAGCGGGAAAGGTAAAAAAATTGAGTGGGATCTGCGCTGCGAGAGGGCATTTCAGGCAGCCAAGGAGGCCCTTAGCGGAGCGGTCTTACTTCATCATCCTCGTGCCGACGCTCCTACCAGCATTACTGTGGACGCTTCAGACGTGGGAATCGGTGCCCAGTTGGAACAGCTTCATGGACGGTTTTGGGTGCCTGTGGCGTTTTTCTCGCGCAAACTTTCTTCTGCTGAAACAAAATACAGTGCATTTGATCGGGAACTTTTGGCAGCATATAGTGCTATCAAACACTTTCGTCATATTTTGGAAGGTCGACCGTTCACATGCTACACTGACCACAAACCCCTTACTCTGGCGTTACATTCTTCGACAGACCGATCTCCACGTCAGACACGCCATTTGTCTTACATTGCTGAGTTCACGTCAGACATTCGTCACATCAAAGGCAAATTCAACGTTGTTGCGGATGCACTTTCTCGCATCAATGCTATCTTCACGGATGGTGATCGGTCAGTCAGAGATGGCTTACCTAGGGGCACATTCCTCGATTTATCTCAAGCACAGGTGGATTCCGGGGAGATGGCAGATTATGATACAGTCTGCACTGGTTTGGAGCTGCGTTGTTTCACATTCGATGATGCCCGAGTGTTGTGTGATGTATCGACTGGCAATCCGAGACCTATTCTCCCTTCGACCTGGACTCGGGCAGCATTCGATAGTGTCCATAGCTTATCTCACCCAGGACCGAGGCCAACTCAGAAGTCTATCGCACAACGCTTTGTATGGCATGACATGAAGCGTCAGATACGACAGTGGTGCAAAGAGTGTCACGCCTGTCAGGCTTCCAAGATCCATAGGCACACACAGGCGCCCCTCACTTCACGCCCGTTACCTGCTGCACGATTCAGGAGTCTCCACATTGACATTGTTGGCCCCTTGCCAGTCAGCCATGGTATGTCATACCTCTTGACAATCATTGACAGGTTCACTAAATGGCCAGATGCCATTCCTTTACCAGACACTCAAGCCTCAACATGTGCATCGGCTCTCCTCCATCACTGGGTCTCGAAGTATGGTGTTCCGGAAGACATCACAACGGACCGTGGTACTCAATTCACCTCACGCTTGTGGCAAGAGTTTAACAAGCTTTTAGGGATTGCCAGTCATAACACAACTGCCTATCACCCTCAAGCTAATGGCATGATTGAACGTGTGCATCGTCAGTTGAAGGCGTCTCTTAAGGCTCGGGTTGTTGGATCTGATTGGTACAATCAACTTCCCATTGTTCTTCTGGGCATTCGATCATCCTGGCGTGTGGACCCCGGATGCTCTCCAGCTGAGTTGGTGTATGGAACAACACTTCGTCTTCCAGGAGAATTTTTTCAGACAAAGGACTCAACAGATTTTGTCCCAGATTCCATCTTCTTGAGACGTCTACAAGACACCATGCATAAGGTACGGCCAAGTCAAACCTCTTATCACGGCCACCAAAACAGCTATATTCCAAGCAACCTGTCCTCCACAGGTTTTGTCTATGTCCGACAAAACGCTCACCGCAGTCCTCTTCAACGGCCATATGAGGGTCCGTACAAAATCTTGGAAAAACATGAGAAATATTTTCTACTAGACATTCAAGGTCGCCACAACAAGATTTCCATAGACCGCCTCAAGCCAGCCTTTATTGGAAACAACGTGGAACCACTTACATCTACCACTCGGTCGGGTCGTATCACCCGTCGGCCGAGCCGGTACGATGTCTAACTTCATCATTTCGCACGCGGTGTATCGCTGAGGATAAGCGTTCACCGTGTGCTACATTGGATGGGGGGTAGATGTAGAGCCAAAATAATTTGGCTCGCATCGGCCGAAATCTGGCCACCGGAAGTTGGCTGAGGAGAACTACAACGGAAGCGGAAAAGTGAAGGACAACCGGCTGAAGGAGTGAGTACATCGTAGAATAGCTTTAAGTTAGGATTATTTAAGATCCAACTTCATCCACTTCTTAATTCTACAGTACCTTGCCAGTACCACTATGCTATAGAGAGCAGTGTGATTGTGATTGCGTGTTTAGTGTTTAAGATGTGTAATTAATTACATGTATTGGAGATGTATAATATTAGTTGGGCCTCACATGGGTGAGCCCCAGGATTGTTCGATGTGCGGCGGTGGATGAACAATGTTTCAATGAGTCTACACATGTTGCAATGAGTCTCGCCGACATATATATATATATCATGTGCATGTATTATAGTTATCCAGATGTATTATGCTTCTATATGAGTTTCGTAAGTGTGTGAAGGACAGTTTCATTTTAAGGAATGTACACATTACTTTATGTATCTAGTGGTGTGTCATACGCATGTTAGCCTGGCGGCATAGCTCCGCGGCTAAGGTCAAAGGGCATGACCCTTCAGTATCGATTGGGAAGGGAAGTAACCAATACAATAGCCCTGGGGCGGGTTAGTACTAATAATGGGAGTGGGCCTATGAGGATGGCCTGCATTGGGATGCAGCGTCTGTGTTATGGACGGTCAGTGGGCCATGTTGGCCACTGCGTTATTAAATGGAATGGCCACTCTGGATGTGTTGTACACCGGCTCAGTGGAGCGAAACTATTGTGTTCTTGCCCCTTCATTTGTTATGTCCTTCATACTTTGATTAGTACATTAGTTTATGTTGCCAGTGTACTAGGAAACTCCTTGTGTATATGATATAGCCACTTGTAGTTGTTATTCATTAACCTTAGCGCTATTTTATTCCATGCATACATATCCAGTTGGTTATTGCTTAAATTCTATATTATGTTGTTGTTGTTTGATTTAATACTTAATACTATTACTATGTATGTCCACCATTGATTGCCTGATTAATGTTGTCATTATATCCTAATCATATTTTTGTCTTTTTCTCTTGTTCCAGCTTATGGCTGGTTGGGCTTCTTTTTTTTGGGCTTCTTTTCTGGGTTTCTCTTCTTTTTTTGGGCTTTTGTTTGGTAGTGATACCTTTGTTAGGCTTTTGAATAAATAAGATTGACAGCAGAACCCTGTGTTTGTTAATCCTGTGTATCCTTAAGGGAGTTACTATTGAACCCACGCAGTAACCACATTAGCCACTCGTAGTTCACCCAACAGCATAATGCAGAAGTTACAGTTCTGGGGTGTGTTTTTACTTTTTTTCTAGAATTCATTTTATTATTTATGCTCATGAATGTCGAATATCAAACTAAAGTAAGGACACTTGACCAGCGAGTTCTGGTGTGACCCGATAACGGCAAAGAGAGGCGCGGCCCGACGGTAGTGATGAAAATTATATGGCTTGGTGATCGGACATAATTATTGGACCCGAGAAAAATTCACCAAAAAAAAATGGTGAAAGGGTCTTATAGGACTCAAGCAAAATTTAGACAGAGCGGTGTCGGTTTCACAATGTTTCAAAATTGTGGTGATCCGCTCGTGACAAATGCTGTTAGACCGATTATTAGGCTGGTATATATAAATATATATGGGCCTATATCACTACTATTATTACGCATATGGTATAGTCCCCGCGAAAATAAAAAAATGAACTAGTTTAGCAACCGTCCCGATATAATAGCATGCTCAGTTCTCTACACTCTATCTGTGGCTGGACGAGACCGTCTTCTAGTCGTATTGCGCGGAGGTAGGCCTAGTATAGTGCCCGAGACAGCAGTAGACCTATCCAAGACTTGGATAGTACCAAGTCAATCTAGAATCTTTGGTAGTGCTACATGGCTGACATCTTTGTTGCTTTTTCCCCAGTTGGAGTTTTGCACATCAGATTATGTCAGCGGCACTAATGTTGACATAATTAATTATCAATCGAATGACAATGTGTTCGTCGCTAGTTCATAAACTGACAAACTAATAGTCCAGGAATCCACGTCACTTTCAACCACAATCTAACAGAGATTTACTTTTGGCTTTTTGTTATCAATTTCCACGACTATATCACCAAAGGGGTATATTATCTTATTGGATGAAGAAAGACACATTTTCCCTCTGCCACGAAAAGAAACCAGCACTGCCTTTATTATCTACATGTATAAATAACTAGATCTAGTCCATTGGGTTGGAAATAATTTTCTGAAGTACCGATATGGTGGACGTAAGGATTACCGTTCCCGCAATTATTTTCTGAATAGCCAGCTAGCATGTGAGCCAGTTCAGAGAGTGTGAAGCAGCTGTCGTAATGGCGTATTTTCAACATCCAAAGTACTTCTGCACTAAGTCAAATGTGTATCTGGTGCTTGTGTGGCAGCCCACGGCTTGACTTTTTGTCTCTTCAACATCTGCCTGGTCCTTGCTGCGATAATATGGGATATCACTCGGCGGATACAACAGAATAAATTTTATCTTACATATTATTTTGTCTGGGGTGTGAACTGTAAAAAGTCCATCTCCGCTGAACGGGTCAAAGATTTCTCTCATAGGAGCAAGCCCTTCTGCACCGACAAAACGCAGCTATCTCCAAAGGCTACAAATTTAAATCTGTCGCAGCTCGTGACAACCCTAACAATAAATTGTCACCCTTACCCTAAATGCCACAAACCGGGGAGTGGATATTAAGGTTCATGGCAACGTTATAATAATTCAGAACTCATTTACGGAAAGGATTTCTGTGAAATTCATCTCTTTCCGTAGGTCTTAGACATCATGTCATCTAAAATGGGCTCTCACATGTTCATTTATAAAGCGAGTGTGTTGCTAAGTATTGGATTATTATACTTTATTAACAGATCAGGTGCACAGAATTTATCTGATCAACTGCTCAGCAGAAGTGCTTATGGTTTTCCTCTTAGTGGCCCCATGTAAAGTGACCGAAGACCACATTAATTGTATTGTACCCTTTCAGTAGTGTATATATCTATGATTGTACCGCAGGTTCGGGGACATACGTAAAGTGGGCAGACCTAATGCCAGTTACCCCCCACCCCCACACTTTCCCCACAAACCAAAAGAGAATCCCCCTCCCCCAGCTACGCTTTTTTTTTTACGCTTGGCTTCACTCCATCCCCGCTTCCAGTACGAGCATACCGGTACCTTCATTGGAATGGTGAATGCTCTTGATAACAGGGCGGTCCAACCTTTTTCGAAAGGGCCGCAGATTTAAATTTTTATTCAGTCGCAGGCCACTCACAAATCTTAAGCTACATGATAAATTTAGTTGACCCATTAAAAAAAAAATTACATTTGTTCAGAACAAGCAGAGGCGAGCTTTTCGAGTTTAGACGGGTCGGCTTGTAGCTCGCAGGCCTTACATTCAGACCAAACTGCCGACAACGGGCGTGTGAACACGGCCGAGCGACAACGGCCGAGTAGCGTATTCACACCAAAGGTGTCGGTCGCCCGTTTTGAAATGACTGAACGTGAATTTTTTTTTTTTAAGTCTTTATAAGCGAAAAACGCCTAGCCCCAGAGCCCGAATCCAATTTTGGGTCGCTGAATTCAAATCTGTGCTCAAAAATAACATTTGGCGAAAAAAATTGTATTTTAAATTTTTGCTTCAAGCACACCCCGCCTGTGCTATTTTTAGACGCCATGGGCCTGGCGGATTGGGGTACGCGAGATTAAAGAAAATGAAATGTTTATCCGTGCAACTAAACGTGCAACATGTTGTATGGATATGGACAGTGCATATCCGTACAACATGTTTACCAAAAAAGCGCGACTGGTGAAGGTTTGCTGAAACAAAACTTGGTATGGTGTTCACGTATTTAAAGTGACAACACAAAAATGACATGGAATAGTCAGGTGGACCTGGGGGCGTGAGGGTCTAGTCAGTTTGTATCAATGGGCGGTAGTCAGATTGACTAATAATGCGAAAAGGAGTTGGGGTAGACATTGGTGATCGACGTACACTCAAGTATATTATTAGCGCAGATCACGCAATCTCCGAGCAGAAGTCGGATTGTTTTGCTACTAAGTCGATTCATATTTTTAGAAACTATGCAAATTAACAAGGTCAGTAATATAGTATTCCGGTGTGTGTTTTACGTCATCGAATTGTGTGCGTTGTACAGATATGCACTGTCCATATCCGTACAACATGTTGCACGGGTGTGCGCTTCCTAAAGAAAAACAATCCCTTCCTGTTGGCTACACGGCTGAGTGTCGTTGAAATTTTACTGCAGCGGTAAAAGTGAAAAGTCGGACGGGCGAGAGGAAATGACTCGTCCGTTGTCGGTAGGTTGGCCTGAATCCGATCATAATCCTAG
Source organism: Onchidella celtica (assembly GCA_963931925.1). Classification (NCBI taxonomy): domain Eukaryota; kingdom Metazoa; phylum Mollusca; class Gastropoda; order Systellommatophora; family Onchidiidae; genus Onchidella; species Onchidella celtica. The sequence goes on from OZ007577.1 coordinate 24,016,409, forward strand.
AGAAATTTTGTACCGTTGCCGCTCGGCTGTGATTGCACACCCGTTGTCGGCACTTGGTTGGCCAAGCCTGCACTTTAAGTGGCATTTTCACCGACCATTTGACGCGTTCGAATTTTACATGGAAACAAATTATTTTGCTAAATAAAAAAAAACTATAAAAAAAAAACAACATAAATTCATTATCAAATTTAATCGGGCGCCTACTGAGGTCATAGAGTCTCCCATTAGATCTATTGCAGCGGTTCTCAAGATGGGGCGTGGCACTATTTTGATGGGCGCGGGACTTCAGAATTGGGCGTAGGGATCTCTCATAGAAATCTTCATTTCATAGGTTTGTCTGAGTTGCAACATGATAAGTCTGTAAAAATTCTTTTCAAATCAAAGGAACCATGATGTGGCTGTCTGGGGAGATCGAAAAGTTAGGGAAGTATTGATACATTTTTCCATCATCTTATTTAGTCGAATGTGGATTTAGTGTTGTTACCGATCTGCCGCAAGCTAAGAGAAATCGACGGGATATCATAAAACCTGGTGATTTAAGGCTAAAACTGACGAAATTGTCTCTCGAATCAAACAAATTTGCAGCCAGCATCAAGAACAAAGTTTCCACTGAAGTGAACAAAACTTGCAATAAGTTTTAATTAAAACTTCTTTTGAATGTATACGCAATAAATAAGATATTTTTAAAATCTATTTGTACAACTACATTAAATTTGTCCGATCATGCTGGGGCGCAATTTGTTTTTTAATTTAACTGATGTGGTGCGTGGGACAAAAAAGGTTGAGAAACATTGATTAGACCGTGTGTGTTTGATTAATTTATTTAAGGAAGTCATTTCGGAAATGACCATACTGGCTGCTCCAGTGTCCACCGCTGTATTGTAAACTCAGTTTTTCAATAAAGGCTGACGCCAGTATTGTACACCCCCCTCCCCCCCCCCCACACACACACACACAAACGAGTGATCATGCACGCACAGCATACCGGTGTTTCTCAAGGTGGGGTGCGGCAATATTTTGGCGGGGTATGGGAAATCAGAATAGTTCGTAGGGATATATCATGGTGGGGCGCACATGGGGGGGTGGGGGGGGGGAGGATTGAAGTGGGACGGGGGACAAAAAAGGTTGAGAAGCACTGATCTAGTGTTTAAAAATAGGACGACTGTTTTACTGATAAAACTTAGATCAACCTTGAAACTCTTATCGCTTGAATTTCTTTCGGAAAGATTATTGTGGTTGACACTGTATTCGTTTGCATACATCGACTAGGGCCTTTTATCAGATCAATACATGATAATGCTCTAATGGGTCGAGGCTACCAACGCATGTAAGACCAGTAGACTTTTGTCACACCATCCTCTCAGTAAGTACGGTACAAAATGTGTAATTTGTTACATATTTACTCATTAGTTAGTTTGTATTTGATTCTCGACCAAATCTGTTAGATCATCCTTAAATCCATAAAATTAATTTTAGAATATATATCAACTTTGTTTAAATCAATGAAACCCCTTTTCTTCTAAATCCGCAATCTCCCCGCATGTCGTGACAGAGCCTTTCCCCTTCGTCTCCACCATTCCTCGCCTTACTGTCGTCACCTGTGAATGACCTGTCGTCACTTCCTCCCCACAAAGTGTGCCACATCATTGCCTGAAGATATCACATATACCAAAAAGTGTCTCCCTGCATTCTTTGATTATCATCGTTGCTTGGCAAATTTTACCCCCAACCGCTCGCGCGCCCGCGCAGACACACAAGATTTGTAAAAAAAATTCACTTTCAATTCTTTCTGGATTTTTAGCACTATCATCTAGTATTATTTCCCTGCATAGCATCGTTAAGCGCATTTGTGTTCTCAACCGTCTAGGTCAAGGGTGGCCAAATTTGTCACATAAAGTTCAGATGTTCGAGAGCAGGTAGATATAATTAAGAAAATTTACACACACGTTACTATTGTAACATACACACTTTTTTTTTTTACAAAACTTTTATATATAAATATTACGAAATACATTCATGCAATAGTATTTACTATGCATTTTTAAAACTGTTACCGTATTTTGCATTAGTTTCAGTTATCGCAAAGTTCGTAATGCCCAAAGCCTCTACCAAATATTTTCAAAATTGTGACTGATGACTGTTTTAACTACACTTGAAAGTCTTAAACACGGTGTGATGTTTCCACTTTCTCTCACGCTGACACTCTGCGCTTAGTCTTATCTCAATAGTCAGGATGGGTGCCTGGATGGGTGCCTCCGCAATTGCTTTTGGCTAAACTTTGCTATTACATTAATGGATAAATTTCACGCACTCTTCCTCTCACTAACTTTCTTCTGACACCAGCCGTGATAGGCACGGCACAAACACACTAAGTAATCGACTATCTCTCTTCTATAAGTTATAACAAACGATATCTGTATTGCTTATCTATACAATAATTATTAATTCATTCAATAATAATAGGAACATAGGTCATACAATTTCACGTGAATTTCGATGGAATGAAATCAATGCAAATCAGTACATGATAATTAAAAGGCTTCGTAATATTCAATTTCTAGCACATTTTATAAAACACATGGGTACATTCAGCATAAGGAAACCTCTCCTTTAGGGGTGTATGGCGCTATCTGGGCGCTGGTTCTTCCTCTCTACTCTGGCTTGACTGCGCAGTTAGACCAACAGGTATCGGCAGGTACCAATAGGTCGGGAAGCCAAGAAGCCACGATGTCGTTAATCAAAGGACAAGAAGTTGAGAAGCCAAGATGGTGTTGTTCTTCCTCCTCTGTAGAAAAACAATCGCAACTTCCTAATCTACTGCTGGAAGGCATGACTTCCATACTTACTCCATGACGGATATTCATCATTAATACATTTAACCGCTGACACTGTTATAAGTCAGGCTGCAGCTCCCATACTCCATAGGCTCCCATATAGGCAATAGAATAAACGATCAATACAGCTTTAATGATATTTACACATTCCCCACGAAGAATAACGCTCTCACTAACAGACCCCATCCTATAGGGTTTCGTAACATAATTATATGTAACGGCATTTCCGTGACTCTCTCAGAGGCCGTAGTTATACCAAAGTAAACCCACTAGATTTAGGTTCTACAATTATGAACATTAAGTAAAATACACATACATCGTACAATTAACTTACCACTCAGCAACAGCTCAAATGCCGACAAGATACCAAAGATACCACGCTCTGACAAAGGATGTTTGCGGGTTCCCTGACCTTCCCCACTCACAAGACTAGTACGAAGTTACAGTTGCAGTTGTGGTCTCCTCTTCGGCACGAAGCTGGTGAGTGCTCTCAGCGGTCTGAAGTTGGAAGGAGCGTTCGAGGATTTATACCTAGTCGGGTAGCGTCCCAAGACGCTCACCGAGTGTACATTAGTTATCCTAATAGCCACCCCCGTCGACTCCACGTCAAATAATATTGAAGCATCTCTACTCCCCAAGCAATTCCCAGGTGATCTGATCGTCAAGTACGGCGGTCAAGTAAACACTACCCTTTTCGGGTGTCAACGCGCTTTCCGTTGCATCCCCTACTTTCCCCCTCTGGCCTACAATAACTCTTGTCTCCCCGCCGTCAACTATCTTCCCACGCTAGTTATACCTTGCCAATCTGTCACCCTGTTACACACGGTAATGAACAACGGGAACATCTAAGAGAAACGTGCAAATGTCATAAACAAGTTTATCTGACAAGATCAGAACATGATCTTTATGCCTGGGTTTGTACATGAATTGAGGGAGCTAAACCACTTGACTCAGTGGTTCAATAACCCTGTAAAATTCTTACTGTAAGTTCAACTGTGAACGTGGAGCGAGAAAAAAAGCTAAAAAGGAAAAAACTCAACATGTTTCAAGCTGTGAGAGCCCATCATTATTTCATTGATATATCATATCTAATTTGTCTTTAAATGAACGACAAGTGCAACCTTCAGTCAGTCACCCTAGGCAAAAGTTATAAAGCTACTATCAACCCCTGTCTTACATTGCATTCAGCCATCCTGTCATTCAAAGTGCAGCATCATTAACATGTTACCACTTTTGCTGATGACAGCCTACATAGACAATGCTGAGATCTTGATTATCAATTCAAAACCTCTCTTCCACGAGCCGCATATATTGAAGGTCAAAGAGCCACACGTGACTTGCGAGCGGCGTTTTGGTCATAATTATCTTTCTTATATCCAGTGGACTGAAGCCCCGGCTGAGTAAAGTGAATTCATCATGCTGACGACAGGACGTAGGGTTTTGTTCCTTACATTAGTCTGTTTTGTGCTGCATTTGATCCCGGCAAAGTCCACGGCGAAAGTAAGTAGGGGTATCTTAGCAGTGATAAAATAGAACTTTGTATCTCTGCAATTTACATCTTGATTAGCTTTTTATCTAGAGTTGAAAGACTAATATCACAGAATCTAACGACTCTGTAAAATTCTTACTGTCTTTTAATTTTTAACTTTTAATTTTAAACTTCTTTGCAGGTACAAATTTCAAGACCTATATTGAATAAAAGTGCTATTCACAAAAACATCCACGGCTTTGGCTCCCCCTGAAATGAGGTCAAATTTTCTAGACGTTAGCCTAATTTAGAACGAAGCCTGATGAAATCGTTTCAAATTGGGTTCGAACACAAAGTTTTACTCTTTTTTTTTTCAGTAAAAAAAAAAAAAAACATGTCAGAATCGACGCAGAATAAGACTAAAGTTTATAGTGCACGTTTATACAGTACAATCCAGACCCATTTAGAACTGTTATTTGACTCATGACACACCTGGTTTGAAGGAAAACCGTTCGTTTGCTGACAATGATAGCAGACTGACGTAGAAGTTGACCCATAGTTGTAACTTTTCCAAAAGTAAGCTTACCTTCCAACAGCCCGATCATGATTTGCAAATCGTAAAATAGCTGAAGCTAAGGAACTGTGAGAGGATGAACGACTTTTTATTTTTAATGTGCTTTCATGGTAGCTCTGGTGCGTGAGTGAGGGACGGCCACTCATAGTAGTTTATGGACACTTGGCCGAGTACCATTAATTGGATTATTTCCCTTGTAATACTAGCGCGGGACCCGTTATTCACATCACGGTGAAAGGTGCGCATTTTGATTGGTCAGTTGGAAATGTTGACCACCGGGCTTCCAACTCTTATATCATGGCTTCAAGTTTCTTACAACTCGCTCCTTCGTTGTTATCCACCGACAGAAAGACGGGAACCCGAATTCATTTTTGAGAGTAGACAATACCCTATCGGTACAAAATAGGTACTCATGATAACGTTTGTTATCAATGGAGATACGTCGTATTGATGGACGAAAGTATCTCGCACAAAATTGTCGAATGTTGTTAGTCCTGACACTTTGAAAATTTATATTAAAACTATTACCGGGTTTCTGGTATAAGTAGTCAGTTAGAATTGTAGCAGCAAGTTTCTACTTTATAATGGTACCAATTTCGTTGTGCTTTGATGCACAGGTCCTATTGAAATGATTAATAAGAGGATCTCGGATCTAGAGTAAACCACGAGTTAGACGCATGTTATCCCCGGTAAATCCAACCTGGGTCAAATTTATTCAATTATTGCTGGAGGGGACGTTAGAGTAATTTCTGCAGTTTACTGGGATACCTAATTGACTTTTGTGTGCACCCTTTTAACCGTACTGTAAATTCGATTGTGTTAGGACCCTAACCGGTTATGTTGTTCGGCTGGACTCAATGTCCGAGCCTTTCACTTGTGCAACACGGGCTACGTAATAGCTCTCCCGGACGTCCGCGCGGGCTCATAAATAAGATGCGAGTTCGAGTGGTCAACACACTCCATCATAGACGCAGAGACAAGAGCCGACAGCACAGTGAACCCAGCCCAGCAACCCGGGCCCGTAGCAGCTCAGAGGCTTGCCGACGCTTGCCATCGCCACCCCGCCCCATAAGGCATGTAGCGGTAGCACAGGACCCGGAGAAACTTTGGGTAAGTTGTAGACTATTATATTAGAAGTGACTTTAATTTGCGCACCCCCCCCCCCTTTCGGGGATGCCACGTAGAGAATGCTGATCTACAGAGACCATTACGAGTCCGGCTCAACGGTAATTGCCATTGTCATTAGACGTGTAAGATGCGCGATGCGGTGCAGTGTCTTGATATTGTGACTTTATTGTCAAAGTTAACGTTTGCGGTGCTAGATGATAATGATGGCTCGCTAACCAAGCTATCACAATTTGCTTGTGTGCATATATATAGTGTGTGTGTGTAGCATTGCCTTGTTGTGGTAGGCAGTGAGGATTTCCTGACATGTTGATGTGGATGACTTATGTTATAGCGAGCGGCACTACACACTTGATTGTATTACGGGTATTTGTGTACCTTGCCAGTACCACTATGCTATAGAGAGCAGTGTGATTGTGATTGTGTGTTTAATGTTTAAGATGTGTAATTAATTACATGTAGGCCTATTGGAGATGTATAATATTAGTTGGGCCTCACATGTGTGAGCCCCAGGATTGTCCTATGTGCGGCGGTGGATGAACAACGTTTCAGTGAGTCTACACATGTTGCAATGAGTCTTGCCGACATATATATATATATATCATGTGCATGTATTATAGTTATCCAGATGTATTATGCTTCTATGAGTTTCGTAAGTGTGTGAAGGACAGTTTCATTTTTTAAAAGGAATGTACACATTACTTTATGTATCTAGTGGTGTGTCATGCACATGTTAGCCTGGCGGCATAGCTCCGCGGCTAAGGTCAAAGGGCATGACCCTTCAGTATCGATTGGGAAGGGAAGTAACCAATACAATAGCCCTGGGGCGGGTTAGTACTAATAATGGGAGTGGGCCTATGAGGATGGCCTGCATTGGGATGCAGCGTCTGTGTTATGGACGGTCAGTGGGCCATGTTGGCCACTGCGTTATTAAATGGAATGGCCACTCTGGATGTGTTGTACACCGGCTCAGTGGAGCGAAACTATTGTGTTCTTGCCCCTTCATTTATGTCCTTCATACTTTGATTAGTACATTAATTAGTTTATGTTGCCAGTGTACTAGGAAACTCCTTGTGTATATGATATAGCCACTTGTAGTTGTTATTCATTAACCTTAGCGCTATTTTAGTCCATGCATACATATCCAGTTGGTTATTGCTTAAATTCTATATTATATTGTTGTTGTTTGATTTAATACTTAATACTATTACTATGTATGTCCACCATTGATTGCCTGATTAATGTTGTCATTTATCCTAATCATATTTTTGTCTTTTTCTCTTGTTCCAGCTTATGGCTGGTTGGGCTTCTTTTCTGGGTTTCTTTTCTTTTTCTGGGTTTCTTTTTCCTTTTCTTGATAGGGTTTTCCCTATGCCTTTTGGTAGCGATACCTTTGTTAGGCTTTTGAATAAATAAGATTGCCAGCAGAACCCTGTGTTTGTTAATCCTGTGTATCCTTAAGGGAGTTACTATTGAACCCACGCAGTAACCACATTACCCACTCGTAGTCCCTCCAACATTTTCTGGTGTCAAGAAGTGGGATACACAGAAGGGTTAGTTTGTAGTGTAGAGAACCCAGCCATGGAAATTTTTAGTTTGAGGCCCAGCCAGCCAGCCAACCCCTGCCCCAGCCCATAGGAACCAGGGAGCCATGAAGACCAACGCCCTCCAACATCAACTCAAGATTCAGGACTTGTATCCCAGTCCTGTGTACACCACCCATCCCACTGCAGTCAACAGGGACCCGTTGACGGTATTTCATCCCGCAATCTACACGTATCCGCAACATCCGCCCCCACAGCCTGCGTCGACCAGTGTCTGGTACTCCCAGCCCACCACCCTTGCCAGCCACCTGCAGCCCAACCAGACCCTCAACATGGGTTGAGAACTTTACAGCCCCTACCTCCTGTGCAGCGGTCCAGCTGCCCCCACGTCCAGCTGCCCCCACCGAGAACTCCAGAGATTGGACCTCTGACTCTTGTTAGTGATTAACATTAGACATTGACTGTGAGTGCAGAAAGAGCAGGGGAGCGCACCCATCAAGACCCCCCCCCCCCCCCCGAGTTTCCATCAGGCCAGATGATAGACCACCGAATCCAAGGGAGCTCCGCCTCAAGATTTTAAGTTAGAGAGTATGCCCGTGTTAGCTTTCTCCACAGCTTAATTACAATTACTTTTATGCCTATGTTGACCTTGCCTTTTTCATTGCACTAGTGCCCTTATAGCATATTGTCTTTTTTTGTACTGTTCGATCCTACGTTAACCCTGATAGTGGTCTGGGACCACCGTTGCAGGTCTGGGACCTGTTGTTTTGTCCATATGATGTAACTTACTACAGCCAGAGCTGAGACTGTTGTGTACATCTTCAGGATGCCAGTAGTAACTTAGCCGGTTCACGCCACCTGTTAGTAGTTATAAAGAGGATGGACCATTGTTGTACTTCGGTTCACTGTGTGTAATTTACAATTGTTCTACTCTAAGTGATGGTATCATAGCCCCTTAGAGTTTGATTTTGTACCTTCAGTGGTCTTTTGTAAACCTTTGAATTGATGTATGTGTCACGTAAGGGACTACGTGACTTAGCAGGGGAGAATGTGAGAGGATGAACGACTTTTTATTTTTAATATGCTTTCATGGTAGCTCTGGTGCTTGAGTGAGGGACGGCCACTCATAGTAGTTTATGGACACTTGGCCGAGTACCATTAATTGGATTATTTCCCTTGTAATACTAGCGCGGGACCCGTTATTCACATCACGGTGAAAGGCGCGCATTTTGATTGGTCAGTTGGAAATGTTGACCACCGGGCTTCCAACTCTTATATCATGGCTTCAAGTTTCTTACAACTCGCTCCTTCGTTGTTATCCACCGACAGAAAGACGGGAACCCGAATTCATTTTTGAGAGTAGACAATACCCTATCGGTACAAAATAGGTACTCATGATAACGTTTGTTATCAATGCAGATACGTCGTATTGATGGACGAAAGTATCCCGCACAAAATTGTCGAATGTTGTTAGTCCTGACACTTTGAAAATTTATATTAAAACTATTACCGGGTTTCTGGTATAAGTAGTCAGTTAGAATTGTAGCAGCAAGTTTCTACTTTATAATGGTACCAATTTCGTTGTGCTTTGATGCACAGGTCCTATTGAAATGATTAATAAGAGGATCTCGGATCTAGAGTAAACCACGAGTTAGACGCATGTTATCCCCGATAAATCCAACCTGGGTCAAATTTATTCAATTATTGCTGGAGGGGACGTTAGAGTAATTTCTGCAGTTTACTGGGATACCTAATTGACTTTTGTGTGCACCCTTTTAACCGTACTGTAAATTCGATTGTGTTAGGACCCTAACCGGTTATGTTGTTCGGCTGGACTCAATGTCCGAGCCTTTCACTTGTGCAACACGGGCTACGTAATAGCTCTCCCGGACGTCCGCGCGGGCTCATAAATAAGATGCGAGTTCGAGTGGTCAACACACTCCATCATAGACGCAGAGACAAGAGCCGACAGCACAGTGAACCCAGCCCAGCAACCCGGGCCCGTAGCAGCTCAGAGGCTTGCCGACGCTTGCCATCGCCACCCCGCCCCATAAGGCATGTAGCGGTAGCACAGGACCCGGAGAAACTTTGGGTAAGTTGTAGACTATTATATTAGAAGTGACTTTAATTTGCGCACCCCCCCCCCCCTTTCGGGGATGCCACGTAGAGAATGCTGATCTACAGAGACCATTACGAGTCCGGCTCAACGGTAATTGCCATTGTCATTAGACGTGTAAGATGCGCGATGCGGTGCAGTGTCTTGATATTGTGACTTTATTGTCAAAGTTAACGTTTGCGGTGCTAGATGATAATGATGGCTCGCTAACCAAGCTATCACAATTTGCTTGTGTGCATATATATAGTGTGTGTGTGTAGCATTGCCTTGTTGTGGTAGGCAGTGAGGATTTCCTGACATGTTGATGTGGATGACTTATGTTATAGCGAGCGGCACTACACACTTGATTGTATTACGGGTATTTGTGTACCTTGCCAGTACCACTATGCTATAGAGAGCAGTGTGATTGTGATTGTGTGTTTAATGTTTAAGATGTGTAATTAATTACATGTAGGCCTATTGGAGATGTATAATATTAGTTGGGCCTCACATGTGTGAGCCCCAGGATTGTCCTATGTGCGGCGGTGGATGAACAACGTTTCAGTGAGTCTACACATGTTGCAATGAGTCTCGCCGACATATATATATATATATATCATGTGCATGTATTATAGTTATCCAGATGTATTATGCTTCTATGAGTTTCGTAAGTGTGTGAAGGACAGTTTCATTTTTTAAAAGGAATGTACACATTACTTTATGTATCTAGTGGTGTGTCATGCACATGTTAGCCTGGCGGCATAGCTCCGCGGCTAAGGTCAAAGGGCATGACCCTTCAGTATCGATTGGGAAGGGAAGTAACCAATACAATAGCCCTGGGGCGGGTTAGTACTAATAATGGGAGTGGGCCTATGAGGATGGCCTGCATTGGGATGCAGCGTCTGTGTTATGGACGGTCAGTGGGCCATGTTGGCCACTGCGTTATTAAATGGAATGGCCACTCTGGATGTGTTGTACACCGGCTCAGTGGAGCGAAACTATTGTGTTCTTGCCCCTTCATTTATGTCCTTCATACTTTGATTAGTACATTAATTAGTTTATGTTGCCAGTGTACTAGGAAACTCCTTGTGTATATGATATAGCCACTTGTAGTTGTTATTCATTAACCTTAGCGCTATTTTAGTCCATGCATACATATCCAGTTGGTTATTGCTTAAATTCTATATTATATTGTTGTTGTTTGATTTAATACTTAATACTATTACTATGTATGTCCACCATTGATTGCCTGATTAATGTTGTCATTTATCCTAATCATATTTTTGTCTTTTTCTCTTGTTCCAGCTTATGGCTGGTTGGGCTTCTTTTCTGGGTTTCTTTTCTTTTTCTGGGTTTCTTTTTCCTTTTCTTGATAGGGTTTTCCCTATGCCTTTTGGTAGCGATACCTTTGTTAGGCTTTTGAATAAATAAGATTGCCAGCAGAACCCTGTGTTTGTTAATCCTGTGTATCCTTAAGGGAGTTACTATTGAACCCACGCAGTAACCACATTACCCACTCGTAGTCCCTCCAACATTTTCTGGTGTCAAGAAGTGGGATACACAGAAGGGTTAGTTTGTAGTGTAGAGAACCCAGCCATGGAAATTTTTAGTTTGAGGCCCAGCCAGCCAGCCAACCCCTGCCCCAGCCCATAGGAACCAGGGAGCCATGAAGACCAACGCCCTCCAACATCAACTCAAGATTCAGGACTTGTATCCCAGTCCTGTGTACACCACCCATCCCACTGCAGTCAACAGGGACCCGTTGACGGTATTTCATCCCGCAATCTACACGTATCCGCAACATCCGCCCCCACAGCCTGCGTCGACCAGTGTCTGGTACTCCCAGCCCACCACCCTTGCCAGCCACCTGCAGCCCAACCAGACCCTCAACATGGGTTGAGAACTTTACAGCCCCTACCTCCTGTGCAGCGGTCCAGCTGCCCCCACGTCCAGCTGCCCCCACCGAGAACTCCAGAGATTGGACCTCTGACTCTTGTTAGTGATTAACATTAGACATTGACTGTGAGTGCAGAAAGAGCAGGGGAGCGCACCCATCAAGACCCCCCCCCCCCCCCGAGTTTCCATCAGGCCAGATGATAGACCACCGAATCCAAGGGAGCTCCGCCTCAAGATTTTAAGTTAGAGAGTATGCCCGTGTTAGCTTTCTCCACAGCTTAATTACAATTACTTTTATGCCTATGTTGACCTTGCCTTTTTCATTGCACTAGTGCCCTTATAGCATATTGTCTTTTTTTGTACTGTTCGATCCTACGTTAACCCTGATAGTGGTCTGGGACCACCGTTGCAGGTCTGGGACCTGTTGTTTTGTCCATATGATGTAACTTACTACAGCCAGAGCTGAGACTGTTGTGTACATCTTCAGGATGCCAGTAGTAACTTAGCCGGTTCACGCCACCTGTTAGTAGTTATAAAGAGGATGGACCATTGTTGTACTTCGGTTCACTGTGTGTAATTTACAATTGTTCTACTCTAAGTGATGGTATCATAGCCCCTTAGAGTTTGATTTTGTACCTTCAGTGGTCTTTTGTAAACCTTTGAATTGATGTATGTGTCACGTAAGGGACTACGTGACTTAGCAGGGGAGAATGTGAGAGGATGAACGACTTTTTATTTTTAATATGCTTTCATGGTAGCTCTGGTGCTTGAGTGAGGGACGGCCACTCATAGTAGTTTATGGACACTTGGCCGAGTACCATTAATTGGATTATTTCCCTTGTAATACTAGCGCGGGACCCGTTATTCACATCACGGTGAAAGGCGCGCATTTTGATTGGTCAGTTGGAAATGTTGACCACCGGGCTTCCAACTCTTATATCATGGCTTCAAGTTTCTTACAACTCGCTCCTTCGTTGTTATCCACCGACAGAAAGACGGGAACCCGAATTCATTTTTGAGAGTAGACAATACCCTATCGGTACAAAATAGGTACTCATGATAACGTTTGTTATCAATGGAGATACGTCGTATTGATGGACGAAAGTATCCCGCACAAAATTGTCGAATGTTGTTAGTCCTGACACTTTGAAAATTTATATTAAAACTATTACCGGGTTTCTGGTATAAGTAGTCAGTTAGAATTGTAGCAGCAAGTTTCTACTTTATAATGGTACCAATTTCGTTGTGCTTTGATGCACAGGTCCTATTGAAATGATTAATAAGAGGATCTCGGATCTAGAGTAAACCACGAGTTAGACGCATGTTATCCCCGATAAATCCAACCTGGGTCAAATTTATTCAATTATTGCTGGAGGGGACGTTAGAGTAATTTCTGCAGTTTACTGGGATACCTAATTGACTTTTGTGTGCACCCTTTTAACCGTACTGTAAATTCGATTGTGTTAGGACCCTAACCGGTTATGTTGTTCGGCTGGACTCAATGTCCGAGCCTTTCACTTGTGCAACACGGGCTACGTAATAGCTCTCCCGGACGTCCGCGCGGGCTCATAAATAAGATGCGAGTTCGAGTGGTCAACACACTCCATCATAGACGCAGAGACAAGAGCCGACAGCACAGTGAACCCAGCCCAGCAACCCGGGCCCGTAGCAGCTCAGAGGCTTGCCGACGCTTGCCATCGCCACCCCGCCCCATAAGGCATGTAGCGGTAGCACAGGACCCGGAGAAACTTTGGGTAAGTTGTAGACTATTATATTAGAAGTGACTTTAATTTGCGCACCCCCCCCCCCCTTTCGGGGATGCCACGTAGAGAATGCTGATCTACAGAGACCATTACGAGTCCGGCTCAACGGTAATTGCCATTGTCATTAGACGTGTAAGATGCGCGATGCGGTGCAGTGTCTTGATATTGTGACTTTATTGTCAAAGTTAACGTTTGCGGTGCTAGATGATAATGATGGCTCGCTAACCAAGCTATCACAATTTGCTTGTGTGCATATATATAGTGTGTGTGTGTAGCATTGCCTTGTTGTGGTAGGCAGTGAGGATTTCCTGACATGTTGATGTGGATGACTTATGTTATAGCGAGCGGCACTACACACTTGATTGTATTACGGGTATTTGTGTACCTTGCCAGTACCACTATGCTATAGAGAGCAGTGTGATTGTGATTGTGTGTTTAATGTTTAAGATGTGTAATTAATTACATGTAGGCCTATTGGAGATGTATAATATTAGTTGGGCCTCACATGTGTGAGCCCCAGGATTGTCCTATGTGCGGCGGTGGATGAACAACGTTTCAGTGAGTCTACACATGTTGCAATGAGTCTCGCCGACATATATATATATATATATCATGTGCATGTATTATAGTTATCCAGATGTATTATGCTTCTATGAGTTTCGTAAGTGTGTGAAGGACAGTTTCATTTTTTAAAAGGAATGTACACATTACTTTATGTATCTAGTGGTGTGTCATGCACATGTTAGCCTGGCGGCATAGCTCCGCGGCTAAGGTCAAAGGGCATGACCCTTCAGTATCGATTGGGAAGGGAAGTAACCAATACAATAGCCCTGGGGCGGGTTAGTACTAATAATGGGAGTGGGCCTATGAGGATGGCCTGCATTGGGATGCAGCGTCTGTGTTATGGACGGTCAGTGGGCCATGTTGGCCACTGCGTTATTAAATGGAATGGCCACTCTGGATGTGTTGTACACCGGCTCAGTGGAGCGAAACTATTGTGTTCTTGCCCCTTCATTTATGTCCTTCATACTTTGATTAGTACATTAATTAGTTTATGTTGCCAGTGTACTAGGAAACTCCTTGTGTATATGATATAGCCACTTGTAGTTGTTATTCATTAACCTTAGCGCTATTTTAGTCCATGCATACATATCCAGTTGGTTATTGCTTAAATTCTATATTATATTGTTGTTGTTTGATTTAATACTTAATACTATTACTATGTATGTCCACCATTGATTGCCTGATTAATGTTGTCATTATATCCTAATCATATTTTTGTCTTTTTCTCTTGTTCCAGCTTATGGCTGGTTGGGCTTCTTTTCTGGGTTTCTTTTCTTTTTCTGGGTTTCTTTTTCCTTTTCTTGATAGGGTTTTCCCTATGCCTTTTGGTAGCGATACCCTTGTTAGGCTTTTGAATAAATAAGATTGCCAGCAGAACCCTGTGTTTGTTAATCCTGTGTATCCTTAAGGGAGTTACTATTGAACCCACGCAGTAACCACATTACCCACTCGTAGTTCATCCAACAGAACCTTTGTATACTAAAAATATTTTAGCTGATAAGCATGCATAGACCATCATTACGTTTCTTTTACAGAAAACTAAAAATGTTTTAGCTGATAAGCACAGAGCTGTACGTTTCTTTTACAGAAAACTAATGCCGACTCCGAGACACAGATAAGCAAGGTTCATATTGTGTTCATGAATCATCTTGGTGAGTTTTGTTTTGTTTCGTATTTGATGTGTTTCGTGTTCTGTTTTTTAGATTACAGTACCTCCGTGTCAGCGAAAGAAATTTTGACTTTGGGCAAAGTTTTAAAAGTTTCAAAGTTGTGTGGCAGTCTGGCTTTACTTTCTTTATTTCATTTTATTTGCTTTTTTCAGACATTTCCATATCTCTATTGTATCTATACTTATTCTGCTGCTGTTGATTTTATAAAGAGCTACTCCCTTTTGAACGTTAGGCCTACACTGACAAAAAGCGCTGTGTTGACATAAGAGCACTAATTTATAGTGTGTCTGCGCTGCAGAAAAATGAAGGATAGAGATGCTGCACTTTCAAAAATGGAATAGGAAACATTTAATGACGGATCAGCCGATCGTAGTAAAGTTGCTTAAGCGCCGCGCCCGGACGGAGTGTGACGGAAGTGGGCGGAAGGCAATGGAACTTGCTGGTTCTCAACCTTTTTCAGGCACGCCCCCTTTGTCTCCAAATTTTCTTTCATCGCCCCCCTTCTCTCTCCCACTCCCCCGAAATCCGTACTCAAACCCAGCGGATACTACACACAAGAAAACAGACTACAGACAAACTATAATGTTAACTTTTGGTGTTTTTCAAATCCTTATTAGTGACACTAGGCGTGTTTGCTTATTCATTATAGAACGGAGAGCATTCTCTATCAAATGCACGATAAAGTATAGCCCTTTTTGACAAAACCTGTGTATGTATGCTGTTGAATAAATCAGTGGTTGCCCCCCCCCCCACCGCCCCCCGTTTTTGCCCCAAAAACGTACGACCTCCATTCATGACTGTTTTCGCCCCCCTGGAAATCAAATCGCCCCGGGGGGTGGGGTGGGGGGGGGCGATATCCCCCACGTTGAGAACCACTGGACTGGACCTCCGTCCATGTAATAGATACACTCCAGAAGACATTCCAGGTCTGTTAGGGCTGCAAATCTGTTTGAGATTCCTGTTCAGGGGAGTGAAGAGAGGAAATATTTAACGAGGTAAAATCTTACCACAGTCACAGTAGCATTGCGAAAATGAAACAAAAAATTTTGCTGTTGGCATTAAGCCTGAAACTTTAAAACCACAAACAATCTCATTTAGAACCTAAATTATTTTGCAATTCATAGCCATATTTTCCTCTTTTTTTTTTTCTTCAGTTAATCACTCATCCCTACGGGTGGCGTAGATATTATAAAAAACTTAGAAAAAGTGTGGGGTGGCAGCAATTAAGGCTTTATTTTAAAGCAAAGAAACATTGGCAAAAAGAATAAAAGTTGTATGTCGCAAAGCCTCGCGCGAGATATAAGGAATACCTTTTTCTTTGCGTTTTATTGTATCGTTTGAGTAATCTTTCTTATGCGAGACTTTGCTACATATACAACTTTTTCTTTTTGCCAATTTTTGACGTTGGCGTCGACCAGTGACGAAAGCTGAGTTTGAGTTAACTGGGTTTCTACGGCGCGTCGGTACGATAACGGCCACTTTGCACCTTTCACTGTCTATTTGGGTACTTTATTTCTGTTTAGTATTCAGAGCTTCATTGATTTAAATTTCACAAACAGGATTAAATAGATCCGTAAAAATTTTAGTACATTGGCAAAATTCTCAAAAGTTGTTTTGTATAGATCTGAAAAGAGTTTTGTAGATGTGTACAGACATTTTAAAATCCAATGACGATAGAAATTTCGGCACAATATTGTCGACAATATTCCTTTTCATCTATAGACGTCGGTTATTCTGATGGAATAGATAAAGATGTGGGCTTCGTGTCTCAGGTGCTCAACAAATACCTGAGCACATACTTTCAAGAGGCCATCAACATGTCCCGTACCTTGATGGAACGTCGTTATGCCGAGAGATTTGTCTACACAACTCATCCATGGCTGATTTCTCTCTATCTGGACTGTCCAGACATCTCATTACTGGGGGTACCATTACAGGTAAACACTCTGTCTGTCTGTCTCTCTCATACACACACACATACACAATAACGAAACAACAATAATTGAGGACAGTGTGAGGAAATCTATGACTTTATCAGAAATACCTCTTATGTTACGCTGAAACGGTTCAAATAAGCACCACTGTGAGTTATTCTTTCATGGCAGTCAGTGGCCGTGGTGTCAGGGAGAGCAATAATTATTTTTGGAATCTCGTTCTAATATTAGCTTCACAACAGAGTTATCTTTCGTGTCAGTTCGTATTATAATAATAGAGGACTTACTATAGTCCGTTCAGCTAAGCGTGATCACGGTTTAGTTGGATTTTCTCAGCTATTACGAAATACAGCGTCCTGAATTTTTGCATGCAGTCTTACATTTATCATGACCTTACAAACCTTGAATTTGAAGTCTCTGCACAGCACCGTTTTTTCAAAGCGGCCAATTCCTTTGATCTTTTCTTTGTTTTCAATTGAATAGGCCCCAAACTTATAGATGTTTACAGTATACGTGTGTTCCAACATGACCTGTCACTTCTTGTTTCCCTGTAGTTTATCCCAAGACCCACTATATATATAGTTGGTCTTGGGTTTATCTAAATTCCTAAATATAGTAACAGTCTCTGGTGAATTGCAGCGGCGTAGCATCACGTTAGGGACTTGAGGTTTGCTTTACACGTAAATGCATTTATTGTTCCTTTCCTGTAAGATAAAGCTACTACCGATTCATTACTTATCTATTGAAAACAGCCTTCTAGTTATGCTAAACGGGAACATCCTGTGAAAGATAAAGTTTAAAAAAGAACTCACGTGTAGGTTGGTAAGCTTTTGAAACATTAAGTGCGGTTGTATGGTGTTAAACGCAGACGAAAAATCGACTAGGAGCACACGAACACAGGTTTTACCAGTGTCTAAATGACTGTAGATGTTATGCAATAAAAACAATAAGGCGTCTTCTGTGTTCCTGTTTTCTTTGTATGCAAATTGCAAAGGATCGAGATTTTGTTTGACCTCCTTCGTTAGTTCAGTTAAAACAAGTTTTTCAAAGCATTTAAAGATAATGGAAGTTAATGCAACTGGGCGATATAATCTGTGTGGAACTTTCATTAAGTGCAGAGTCATAGTAGGCATCCTTCAGTCTTGGAAGACTATGGGGTTACGCTTTGTATTTTTCCTGGTACAGCGTCTGGTGTGACTGGCCAGTCCAATGCGGGAATGACAGTCTCTGTGGCAGAGGGCACAGATGAAGTCTGAGGCTGATCTTACTGCCTGGAATGCGGGTTTTCTTCTTCTCCTCTTTGCCTCTTGCTGCTGATCAAGTGTCTCTTTGAAGTTGGAGAGACCTTTCTGCACAGTCTGTCTCCAGGCTGACCGTTCGAGGGCTGTTGCTTCCCAGTTGTTCTGGTCGATGTTCAAAGCTTTTAGGTCCCTCTTGCATACGTCTTTAAATCGCAGCTGTGGTCTACCTGTGGGACGTTTACCCTGCGCGAGTTCTCCGTAGAGGAGGTCTTTGGGGATCCGTCCGTCGTCCATGCGCACGACATGGCCGAGCCAGCGCATGCGTCTCTGTTTCAGCAGCGTATACATGCTGGCGCATCCAGCTCTTTCCAGGACAGTGCTGTTTGGGACCTTGTCCTGCCAGGTGATATTCAGAATGCGTCGGAGGCAACGCATGTGGAAAGCATTAAGCTTTCGCTCTTGTCGGGCACGCAAGGTCCAGGACTCACTGCCGTACAGGAGGGTGCTCACGACGCAGGCTTTGTAGATTTGCATCTTTGTGTGTTCTGTCAGCTTTCTGTTGTTCCATGCTTTCTTTGCTAGTCGGGTCATGGTGGTAGCTGCTTTGCCGATGCGCCTGTTGAGCTCTGTGTCGTGTGAGAGGGTATCTGAGATGGTTGTGCCCAGATATACGAAATCATGGACGACATTAAGCTCGTGGTCATTAATGCTGATGACTGGAGGACAGTCGACGTCTTGTCCCATGACTTCTGTTTTTTTCAAGCTAATGGTAAGCCCGAAGTCTTGGCAGGCATCGCTGAAGCGAGTCATGAGCTGCTGTAGATCCTCAGCTGAGTGGGCAGTTACCGCAGCGTCGTCTGCGAAGAGGAAGTCACGCAGGCACCTCAGCTGGACTTTGGTCTTGGCTCTTAATCTGGTGAGGTTGAAGAGCTTTCTGTTTGACCTGGTTCGGAGGTAGATGCCTTCAGTTGCAGAACCAAATGCGTGTTTCAGCATCACAGCAAAGAAGATTCCAAACAGGGTTGGAGCCAGGACGCAACCCTGTTTTACTCCACTCCGTATATTGAAGGCAGCTGATGTTGAGCCGTCGAAGATGACGGTGCCTTTCACGTCTTCGTGGAAAGATCTGATGATGCTGAGAAGTGTGGGTGGACATCCGATCTTGGGAAGTATCTTGAAGAGGCCGTCCCTACTGACCAGATCGAAGGCCTTTGTGAGGTCTATGAAGGCAATGAAGAGTGGCTGTCTCTGCTCCCTACATTTCTCCTGGAGTTGTTTGAGGGAGAATATCATGTCTATGGTGGATCTGTTGGCACGGAAACCGCACTGTGATTCAGGGTAGACTCGCTCTGCAAGTGTCTGGAGCCTCCCCAGTACGACTCGTGCAAAGACTTTCCCAACAATGCTAAGGAGTGATATGCCGCGATAGTTATTGCAATCGCTCCTGTCACCTTTGTTTTTGTACAGTGTGACGACGTTAGCGCAGCATCCCTCATGTCTGGTGGCACTTCGCCTTCACTCCAACAGAGGCAGAGGTATCATGCAGCTCAGTGATCAGCGTCTCCTTGCAGCACTTCAGTACTTCAGCGGGAATACCGTCTTTCCCTGGTGCCTTACCAGAGGCAAGAGAATCCAGGGCTTTGCTGAGTTCATCTATGCTTGGTTCTCCGTCGAGCTCTTCCAGTTCTGGTAGGCACTCGATGGCATTCAGGGCATCTTCTGTAACTACATTTTCTCTTGCGTATAGCTCAGTGTAGTGTTCTACCCAGCGCTCCATCTGTTGTTCTCTGTCCTGAATCACCTCGCCTGCAGCTGATTTCAAAGTGGCGGTTTTCTTATGCGTTGGGCCCAATGTCTGCTTGATGCCGTCATACATCGCCCTGATGTTGCCTGTGTCAGCTGCAGTCTGAATCTGGGAGGAGAGCTGAAGCCAATAGTCGTTGGCACATTGCCTGGCACACTGCTGGTCTTTGCTGCGAGCAGCACGGAGAACCTGGAGGTTCTGCTCACTGTGGTTGGTTTTGTATGCTGTCAGGGCATTCCTTTTGGCCTCGATGACTGTTATCATTACTTCTGAGTGGGTTTCGAACCAGTCAGCTGACTTACTGGTCTTTTTGCCAAAGGTGGACATGGCTGCATTGTAGACAGCATCTCTGAAGTGTTCCCATTGTCCTTGGGCATTTGTAGTGGGTGGGCCGGGGAGAGAATCCTCTAACACGCGCGCAAACTCCTCCACTTTTCCCTGATCGCGTGTTTTGCTGGTGTCGATGCGAGGTCTGCCCTCCTTTCTCATGCGGTGCAGTCTCTTCGGACGCAGCCTCACGTTGCTGCACACCAGAGAGTGGTCAGTATCACTGTCGGCGCTCTGGTAGCTGCGGGTGATCTTGATGTTAGGAAGGTGGACACGTCTGGTGAGTATCAGGTCGAGTTGGTGCCAGTGTTTGGATCGTGGGTGCCTCCAGGAGACTCGATGCTGAATCTTCGTATTGAAGAAGGTGTTGCTGACGCACAGCCCATGATGACAGCAGAGCTCTAGCAGGCGCTGGCCGTTCTCGTTCATTTTCCCGATCCCGAAATGACCCAAGCAGGAGGGCCAGGAGCTGCAGTCGACACCCACTCTAGCGTTGAAATCGCCGGCGATGAACAGTGGTTCTTTGTAGATAGGGAATTGTCCTTATGGCAGCACTGAGGTTGTCATAAAACTTGTCTTTTGCCTCTGCTGTGGATGCCATAGTTGGTGCGTATGCGCTGATTAGTCTGACTGGTCCTGATGATGTTTGTAGTCGGAGAGACAGGATTCGCTCTGTTCCTTCTGCTGGTAGGGTTATGGTCCCCAATAAGCTGTTTCTAACTGCGAATCCCACACCGTGTGCTCTGACCTCGTCTAATGGTTTGCCCTGCCAGAAAAAGGTGAAGTCTCTGTCCCTCACAGATCCTGATTCAGGGAGCCTGGTTTCTTGAAGGGCGACAATGTCCATCTGCAGTCTGCTCAGTTCCCTGTCGATGACGGCGGTCTTGCGAGCGTCGTTTACTTCCTGCAGGTCGTCAGAAAAGCCTGGTGTCATTGTCCGTACGTTCCAAGTGCCCAGTTTCAGGGCGGGAGTTTTCTTTTTTCTTTTTCTGTTGCCTGATGCACAGTTGTCGATCCGCTTGTCGGTTTTCACCCTAAACCCCACGCACCCAGTGAGGCTAACGGACCGTGGCGGGGCAGCACCTAACTGACTGGGGGCTGCCCAGCTTAAGGCGGGCGGTAGCTGCCCAGTGAGATGTGATAATATCTCTCCCACCGTCGGAAGCAGCCCCTGGCGTCTGACTCTACGCCAATTGAGTATGCAGACTTATAACCGGTAGACTGCTGCTTCCCGTGTTTTGTCGACGCTGTGAAGCGAAGCTGGAGTGACCTCTCCAGAAAGCGCAAAGCCTGGGTATTTCGCTATGGAGGGCAAGCTGTTACCCATGCAGCAGACCCCCCACTCTCCACGTCACTGTAATGGTCCACTGGAAAGGCAAACGCCGATACACATGGTTCCAGTGTCGTCGCAGGAGTTGCCAGAATGTTGCTATTATATACAGCCTCGGACAGCCTTAGGGACTCCGACTCCGGATTTTTCCTCAGGGTTGACTCCCGAAGCCTTTCCCATGTGTGGGTATGGCCGCAAGGCAGCGGAGGTTCGAAATCAGAGTTTTCCGTCTCTTAGATGAGCTGTCTTCCTGGACTGCTGAGCCCCATCTACCCAAACAGTGCAGAGTCAGTAAGATACCTTTTTGTTTGTGTTTTAGTGTAGCATACTGTAATCCATTTTCGTGTCTTCGCATGTACAGATGATTGTCTTGTCATTGCATTCATCCGAAACCTTTATTTCAGGGTAGTTAGTTTAGGTTATTGTTGTTACATGTATTATCTTTAGATCATTGTCATTTTATCTGATTGGAATATTTGTCCATCCTTTCTGTCACATATCTTGCTATCAAAATTGACTAACTGATTTATTTCAAGTTATTTTAAACTGTTTTACTAACCTACAATCCAGCCCCCATCCCACGTGTCCCAATAAATTTATTGTGTGTATAACTGTAAAGCACTTGTTTCCATTGGTGTGTTGAGTCCCTCAAAGGCCGAAACATACCAAGGTTGCAAACCGCATTTGCAGTACCATTGCCTGCACCTGCGCTTTGTGACATACATTCAAATGTTTTCGACGGTTGCAACGCTACAGGCAGTTTTCTGTGATCATGCCTCGGTGAACGGACTATAGCAGTTTCAACATGCTAATGATATGTCAAGTGTGCTAACTGCCTGTAAGGGGAACTGGTAAGGGGAACCTTTAGTTCGGGGAGCAGGGCACGGATTCGCGCTAAGACTGATCACAACGTTTACGGGATTCATACAGAAATGGTGAACTGTAAATACATTCATTGGCTGTGAATTGTGAGCCACGTGATATATAAATAAAAAGAAATTGTAAAACTGCGGGTTGTTCATCAAACATGAAACTCTACTGCAAGTCCATTCACTGACCACGTCATCGCGATCCACCGTGGTACATTATGTTATCCTGTGGTCTAGTGTCAGTGACGAAGGAACATAAAACTGACCCCAATCATTCCTGCATGTTGTCACCTGTTTTGTCTGAACAATCAGTAATTATGGTGACTCCATGTTCTTTTCATGCATAGCTTATTTTGCTACGCTGCCCGTGGGTTAAAAAAAAAAAAGGAATGATAAACAAAGAAAAAAATGATAACTGAAAAAGTAAAGTCCAGCATAAAAAGGGAGGAAAGAATATAGGAGAAGGATAAGGAGGGAGAGAGAAGGGGTAGGAGAGCAAAGAAAAAAAAAGGAATGGAACTTTTGCAAGAGAGAGAGAGATGGGGAGAAAAGTATAACAATTACAGATCTACATCAGATCTGCTTCTTACACAGTGTCCGAACAAAACCATGCAAGATGAGTTTGTCCAAGCTGTAAGAGAAGGCCATATAGCCTGGCATGCTTTCCCCATGAATGTCCAGACAGACTTCTTCAGTGCTGACTTATTTACATATGGCCTTGACCTTACAAGACAGCTGGATGCGATGTTTGGCATCAACAGAACCCATGCTACCATGTCACAGAGAGACGTACCGGGTGGGTATAAATTAAAAATGAACCCCCTTTCTCTCCCCCCTCCATGCCCTACACCTCATCGCCGCTTCACTTCTGTATCAACTATCATTCATAGAAATGCCCCCCCCCCTCCCAAATGGCTGTTCCTACTTGCCAACTTGGTATTGAACGATTATTAAAGCATGAACTTGAGAATTTGTATTTATTAAACGTTTACTTGTCGGTTTACTTACAAGGATCTCATCTAGTCCGTGTTTCTTTTGTTTGTTAAGAATGCTTGTTTTGCTTTCAGATATTTTTTTAATGAGCAGAAGAAAAGGACTGTGAGATCAGAAAGTACTGCAGTTTCTGTGTTATAATTATGTTAAATGTTGTTGGCCTCCTTCTGTCCCGACAGACCATGGATTGTGCGCCCACGGCACGTCAATTCAGGTCGCTGCAGCGCCTGCTGTGATGTCCAGTCCAATCCTGGAGCCGCAGGCTCTGTTGCAGTCGGTGCATTTGAAGGTCTTCGCATCTGGCTCAGCGATTGTTTCTGCTATCTGCTTCTTGTCTTCCTTCGTCTCCTCCCACTGCTCCTGTCTCCTCTTCTCACTCGTGCGGATGCATGTCCTGAAAGCAGCCCACCAGCTACTATTCTGCGGCTTGGGTTTCCCAGTTTGCTGGATTGATGCTACCTGTCTTCACATCACGTTTGCAGACATCTTTGTACCGAAGAGAAGGCCTTCATCTGGGTCTGGTGCCGGTAGCAAGATCCCTGTGATGTTTCCACTTTCTCTCATGCTGAAACTCTGCGCTTAGTCCTATCTCAATAGTCAGGATGGATGCCCTGCTTTTGGCTAAACTTTGCTATTACATTAATGGATAAATTTCACGCACTCTTCCTCTCATTAACTTTCTTCTGACACCAGCCGTGATAGGCACGGCACAAACACACTAAGTAATCGAGTAACTCACTCCTATAAGTTATAACAAACGATATCTGTATTGCTTATCTATACAATAATTATTAATTCATTCAATAATAATAGGAACATAGGTCATACAATTTCACGTGAATTTCGATGGAATGAAATCAATGCAAATCAATACATGATAATTAAAAGGCTTCGTAATATTCAATTTCTAGCACATTTTATAAAACACATGGGTACATTCAGCATAAGGAAACCTCCTTTAGGGGTGTATGGCGCCATCTGGGCACTGGTTCTTCCTCTCTACTCTGGCTTGACTGCGCAGTTAGATCAACAGGTATCGGCAGGTACCAAGAGGTCGGGAAGCCAAGAAGCCACGACGCCGTTAATCAAAGGACAAGAAGTTGAGAAGCCAAGAAGGTGTTGTTCTTCCTCCTCTGTAGAAAAACAATCGCAACTTCCTAATCTACTGCTGGAAGGCATGACTTCCATACTTACTCCATGACGGATATTCATCATTAATACATTTAACCGCTGACACTGTTATAAGTCAGGCTGCAGCTCCCATACTCCATAGGCTCCCATATTTCCCATATGGGATAATAAAGTGATTCTTATCTTATCTTATCTTATCTTATATAGGCAATAGAATAAACGATCAATACAGCTTTAATGATATTTACACGTTTCCCACGAAGAATAACGCTCTCTCTAACAGACCCCATCCTATAAGGTTTCGTAACATATATATATGTAACGGCGTTTCCGTGACTCTCTCAGAGGCAGTGGTTATGCCAAAATAAACCCACTAGATTCAGGTTCTACAATTATGAACATTAAGTAAAATACACATACATCGTACAATTAACTTACCACTCAGCAACAGCTCAAATGCCGACAAGATACCAAAGATACCACGCTCTGACAAAGGATGTTTGCGGGTTCCCTGACCCTCCCCACTCACAAGACTAGTACGAAGTTACAGTTGCAGTTGTGGTCTCCTCTTCGGCACGAAGCTGGTGAGTGCTCTCAGCGGTCTGAAGTTGGAAGGAGCGTTCGGGGATTTATACCCAGTCGGGTAGCGTCCCAAGACGTTCACCGAGTGTACTTTAGTTATCCTAATAGCCACCCCCGTCGACTCCACGTCAAATAATATTGAAGCATCTCTACTCCCCAAGCAATTCCCAGGTGATCTGATCGTCAAGTACGGCGGCCAAGTAAACACTACTCTTTGCGGCTGTCAACGCGCTTTCCGTTGCATCCCCTACTTTCCCCCTCTGGCCTACAATAACTCTGTCTCCCCGCCGTCAACTATCTTCCCACGCTAGTTATACCTTGCGAATCTGTCACCCTGTTACACTCCCCATACAAAGTGTTCTTGGGGATTTGCAATTTCTATGTGGACCATAATACTTAATAGCACAATAGATCATCTTTAACTTTAGAATCGTCACCACAGACATATTGGCTACTTTTTCTAGTGCATGTACCTCAGTTGTGTTTTTCTATCCATTCATAGGCATAACTCAAGGCATCCTTCCTTTGTTGATATCAAATGGCATAAAAGCTATATCAGTAGGAGTCAACCCAGGCACGCCCCCACCGGATGTACCCTGTCCCTTTGTGTGGAAACTTCGAGAATCTGATCCGGATGGAGTGATGGGATTTTGGATCAAAGGTTAGGTCGGGTGAAAGGCACCAAACAAATGGTTAAGGTCTAATCATAATATAGCCTAATGTCAGACTATAATAAATGCCTGCTGTATTCTTCATGTTTAATATTACGAAGTGCTTATCCGAATAAGATGCCGATCTTATTCGCAGATGGCGTTCCTTGGTTTCGTGGTGTTATTGTGGAAAAGTTCCTCCGCCCTATCGCGGTTCGCGGCGGCGCAATGGCTAGCAAGGTTCAATCCGTCCTGGGTTCAATCCCACACAGGAACCTTTTTTTTTTTTGAACCTAAATTACCGCTGCTTATTAGGAATCATTTTTCTTTCCTAAGGATTTTGCAAAACTGATGTCGTGGGGAAACTGATCATTACTAGTGTGCTCCAGATCACTTCTTTTATTTATTCCTGTTCATTTTACATGTTTATTCCTGCTCATTGAACGGGACAGTTGCTAATTAGAAATAAAAATGTAAATCAAATTTTAAACATGTACATCTAAATGATACCTTGTCGTCAGTGTGAACTGAAAATTTCGTCTCTCTCTGTCGTGACTTAGATCTATGCTGTATTTATTTTGGGAGTCTTCTGCTTCAGCCATTTGTCATGTTTTGTGTTATTACTTTTTTGTTCGCATAGAAATTCAGTTCATTTTTATCTGCTCTGTCTGACTTTCTCTGTGATTCCACACCCGACAAAATTAGCTAATAATTCATCTTAAAAAAAAGAAAATCCTAGGTAAAATTTTATGCAACTATGATCAGTGCGGGAAAAGCAGAAAAAAAGTACCCCCCCCCCCCACCCCCAAAGTCAGCTCTTGCGGTGATTCCAATGCTATTTACCAACTCGGCAGGCGAGTTTACTTACCATGCCACCGGGGAACCTGAGTAAGCATTAGTCAGGGTCTCCCTAATGCTACCGAGGACACGACAACCGATAAGTATCAGTATCACTAAAAAAAAAGACAACCTGGTGTACCATTACTATAAGAAACACCATGCTCCGAATCGAGCCATCTTAGCGCGAGAAGAGCCTAATTATTCAACAAAACAAGCCAGAATTGTGATCTAAAGGAGCTCTCCCTAAATAAGAATCACAAAACCAAAAATCCGCCTGCGAATAAGCGTGGCCTTAATAATTATTATCCTTACAATCCGATTAACTATTGTTATTATTATTTTTTTTTTAATGTAGGCCAAGGACTACTATATATAGTAGTCCTTGATGTAGGCCTATAAATGATGAACATGAGATGACATTCGTGAAAGGATGAATCAGTGTCGTAGTTGATAGCATAAACACCATTTAGGCAAAAATAAGAAAAATAGTGCTGTCGTACATGCTTGTGTTGTTCTTACATTCACAGCTGTCTTTGTGTGCACAGCCGTCAAAAACGCCCTATTTTAAAAAAAAATTGTTTTTGTTTTTGTCGTCGGCAGTTCCTTGAATTTTCAGATCATTGCAGCTTAGCATGACTTCAGAGTACCTGCGCTATTCCGTTCTATTTTGTTTTTCGTCAAAGGTTGAAAGGCATCATGGGTACATGCAATATTAGCCCTTTTGGTGTCACAGACCTGGGACATAGTAGGAAATTGATGTTACCCAAAATCATTCCTGAGACTCATGGAGAAGAAATGTGTGTGCGCCTGAAGAAAGGTCCCAGTTGTCGGTACTGCTATTTTTGAGCTAGGGGGTGAAAAGGTAGAAAAAGTCGTGCCTAGTCGAAAATGTACTTCTAGCAGAAAACACAAGTTTAAGCATTTCTAAATAGCATATGAAAAGGATTTTGGAATATTTTATGTTTAAATATTATTTTATTAATTATTTGTACAACATGTGACTCTTCAAGAAGTAATATTGAAGTGATTGTTGCTAAGGGACCGTGGACTAATTACAAAGCCGTTATAGAGATAATACTGAGTAATGTTCACTGCTCATCTATAGTTTACCATGTAACATGCCACGGCCCCCTAAAAACAGCCAAGTCGGAAGTTTTTTGGATCTTGTTAGGAGAGCGCAGCATTTTAAAATAATAATAATAATGGATGGCATTTATATAGCGCATATCCATTACAAAAATGCTCTATGCGCTTTACAGAAACATGTCAAAAAATACATGGGTAAACTCACACACACAACCCACATTGATACACACATAATAATAATAATAATAGATAGCTTTTACATAGACTAGAAACTCTCATACAAATGACATTTTAACATCCTTTTAAACTGTGAAAATACTTGCGAACTGCGGACATCTAAAGGAATCTCATTCCACACCCTGGGCCCAACATGGCTGAAAGCCCTTTCACCAAAACTTTTTAGGTTCACTACGGGTACTTTTAGTCTAAGGTTGTCAGAAGATGATCTTAATGCTCTTGCAGGGCGATGCAGTTCTATAAGTTCTGAAATATACTCTGGCGACATGTTGTTGACACATTTATAACAAAATAAAGCCAATTTATATTTTATTCGCTGCTCAATAGGTAGCCAGTGGAGCTCCTTAAATATTGGTGTTATGTGATCTATCCTTTTTCTTCTTGTTATTAGTCTTGCAGCATTATTTTGGATTAACTGAAGCTTATTGATTTTACTTTTTGGAAGACCACTTAGCAGTATGTTACAATAGTCCAGCCTAGAGAGAAACAGCGATGTTACAAGCTGTTTTGTTACTTCAGTAGTTAGGCAGTGCCGTATACTGCTGCGTAACTGGAAATTAAGATTCTTACACAGCTGACTAATAAATGGTGACATTGACATCTCTGCATCTAAGATTGTGCCCAGATCTTTTACTTTACTTGTCATTTTAATAAGATGGCCATTTACATTGAGATCTGGTGGATTGATTTTTTGTTTTGGATTCGTTATGAGCATAACTTCTGTTTTCTCATCATTTAGTTTTAGCTTATTATCATCCATCCATTTCTTAACTTCTTGTATGCAATGCTCCATTGTTTTTATCGTATCATCTAGGTTTTCAAGATCACATGCTTTATATATTTGGCTATCATCAGCATATTGGTGGTATTGAAGATCATATTTTCTGAAAATATCAGCAAGAGGTTGGGTCGAGGCGTTCTCACTACAGGCCAGTCAGCCGAATGTAGGTCAGATATGTAGTGGTCCGACCACTGGCTAGCCTCACCAGAGGGCCGTTCAGTTGCGCGGGCGCCTGGCTTTGCCTGCCGGCGATGCGTTCAACGATCATCGCCTGCCCGTTTAGCGAACAGGCTGCCTGCTGGCGAAGCGAGGCGGCTCATCGACGTGCCTGCCTTAACAGATCCAAGATGGCGGCGCCCATAGGACTGAAAACCGTGAAGGGCTATTTTTTCGATTGTTTGTGCACAGAGACCGAAATGAACCTCCTCAACGGGCGTAAGTAAATTTGTCCTTTATATATTGTTACATATTCGTTTCCCCGTGTTAGAAATGTGTTTTATGTACTAAAAATCACATATTGTGAGGAATTCCTTACGAGATCCGCACTTTTTGATAAAAAACCCTATATATTTTTTCGGTACTTATTAATTTTGTTAGTTTATCCAATTGTCATTGGAAAAAAAGCAATGTTGGGGGCGTGAGGGTCTAGTCAGTTTGTATCAATGGGCGGTAGTCAGATTGACTACTCAGGCGAAAAGGGGCTGGGGTAGTTGTGTTAGTTTCTGGTCTTTGGCGCTTTGTCGGCAACAGTGCGGATCTCGTACATATTAAAGTGGTGGTGAAAAGCACTCTGTCTTTAGCCCTCCTTTCCTTTGGCCCTTTGCAGCGCATGTGACTTGATTGTATGGGTAGAAAGATTTGAGTTGTGAAGATCCATCATTTTATCAGGCATTGTGTTCAACAAGGTCGCCAATAATGTTTCAGAGTACCGGTATTTCAAGTGTGTAGAGGGGTATGCCCCTTCAATGAGGGAAAGCTAATTTGGTTGCTAATATTTGCATGGGATTTATGGACAGTTTGTTTTCATTTATTTATTTATTTTATTCACCTCCATATTAATTACAATTTACACTATAATTGTAATTAGCAAATCGATTTCAATGAATGTCACCTTATATTATATATTCACAGCTGATGGTCTATTTTACAGTACAGGCATATTTGAGGCCAAAGTTAAACAACTTGGCCTTAAGTTGCCAGAATCTGATGATTCTTTAAAAGAAATCACAGTCGGAGGGTATGGTGTGGTGCATGGTGTCCTGTTTCAGGAGATTGATGGTAATTTAAGTTGATTTGTTCTTGTGTTTTTAATTTGGTATCGTAAAGTTCATAATTTGCATCATTACACACTGACACATTTAGGAAAATAAACGACATGAAGAAAATTAAAATGTAGATACATGTTTTTTTTTTAATATTATATTATCTGTTCAGGAATGATTATGCAGACACTTTGGCCAGCTATTCTGAAATTTGTAATTATTGAAAATATAATTTTCTACACATCAGCTTATATATTTCTTTACAACATTCATCATTAGAGCCTGTTGATATGACACATTTTGAGAAAATGTTGCCCTTAAAATGGCTATTAAGTTTTTAAGACACTTTAATTTTTTTCCCTGTTTCAAAATCCAGGCTACTTATTTTCTTTTTTCCAAAAAATCTAGGACAAGTCGTGGACATACATGCGCCAGGTGATGATTCACCACCTCCCTCAACATCTGGGTCATCAGAATATAATAATGATACTGATGATACTAAGAAAAGTAAGTTAATAAGCACACAAAGCAAATCGCCATCATCATTCCACAATCGTCTAAGTTGATCTTGGCAGTTTTGATTTTTTCGTTAAAATGTAGGAATGAGACAACGAATCAAAACAAAATTTTTACTGAAAGTTGCCTCTAAGCCTGCTGGTTTTAGTGAACACATTAGCTTAAAACCTCCAAAAATCGACTTAGGCGATTGCGGAATGACGCTGACGCAATGAGGGGTGGTGTGCCAAGATGTTTGCCAAGATAAAAGCCAGGCAGTTATTGTATTATGAAATTAAAAGAAAAAAGGAGGAAGTGTTTTTCTTGATGAAGTACAGGTACCTAAGGGTTCATTTATTTAATGGTGTTCTAAAACATGAAACAAATGAAGATAGAAAATACCATTGAAATTCATGTTGACATACAACTCTTCAATTGCATGCATTTAATACTGTTTGCAGCAATAGTTACAAAATAGTTAATTATTAACTCAATATTACTTTCAGCTGTTCATCACAAAAAGGACAGATAAAATACATGTATTAACAGTAAGACCACAACAAAGTCTATCACTGCTTTCAATCCAGATGAATTTTATTATTGTATGTACATGTAGATTCTTATGCAGCAGAAACATTTAAGCATTAGGTACCGTTCACAAATGACGTCAGCTAAAATTTGGCCAAAAATGAACCCCACCTCCCCCCTTGTCATCTTTCCCATGGACACCCCCCCCCCCCCCCCCGAAGTTGACGTCAACCAAAATGTACATTGTTTTTGACATCTAGATAGAACCCGTACACTTACAGGATGCATTTTATATACACCTTTTATATTTGATATTTATTTTAAATAAAAATAAAAACTATTGTATATAAAAGAATACAACAAAGAAATACCTGAACTGTCAAATTATTTATTAACAACTTTAACCAATCAAAATAATTGAAACAAACATAATTTTAGGCCAAGAAAATGTGGTCTATAATATTTTTTCTTCATTGGACTTTTCTTTTTCCCAACCTTTTAGAGAGCACCATGATTGATGTCAACTTTGTAAGGAACACCCCCCTCCCCCATGTCAACTTTTCACTGCTTTCCCCCCCCCCCCCCCCCCCACCTAACGTCATTTGTGAACGGTCCCTTACGAGTAACATAGTGTTATGGATGTATTACTAGATTGACATAATTAAAGATTTATGTGGCATATAATATATATAAAACAATTACGGTACATTTAGAGTTCTATGACTTACTTGCTCTTGGTTGTCAATGTCATCTTTTAGTTTTTCACAACCACCCCCACCCCAAACCACACAGACACACAAAAATACCCCCCCCCCCCCCCAAAATAAAAAAAATAAATCAATGATATATCCTCTACATGGTGCTACAAATAAGTCTAATCATAGTTAAACTGATATAATTTTACACAAATGTATTTATGATAGGAAATGAAATTAGTACAGCTGAGTGTAAATTTCATTTTTTGTTTCTCATTCTTCAAGGTTGGACATCAGCAAAAGTGAAATTGCTGATCGATCTTTTCCAAAAACATCAAAAAGATTTCTGCAATCACATGCTGAAAAAAAAAGATGTTTGGCAGATGGTAGCCAGAGCATTAAATGAGAAAGGTGGCCAGAAGTTTACAGCAGATGAGGTGGACAAGAAATGGCGAGGCTTGAAAGAGAGGTATTTTTTAAAAAATGACCTGTTCTACTCATTATCCCTAATTTTCACATTTTGATTTTTCAGGCAGTGATACTGAACCTACATTTTATCACCTTTATTTTAAAAGCATATAAGCCATGGAGGGGTGAAAAATTGTTCCATGGCTGTTGATGATAATTCATCCCAAGCATCATGCAACAGTTGGTTTTTATTTGGTTATAATAATAATAATCATAGAAATTTATGCTGTCAATCAATATCCAAATCTTAAAATCAACAAAATTTGACAAAAATGTTTTGCGAGTGTGTGGATTCCACAGAACTGAATACCGGTATATAATGAACTAAAATTTGATCTAATATGCCATTGTTGCGTTCTGATCCATATATTGTTTAATCAACAACAAACAAAAAAAACAGAAAGAAAAAGGCAAGGGGGACTTCTCAGGTCAGGGGAGAACATCGATCTACCAGCCTATCCATCCTTTATGTACAACAGCTGCTGTGTTCTCAAGCCCTGAGCAGAGAAATAAACAATTAAATTAAAACTTTATAGGGACAGATGTACACCGCCTGTTATTTCTTAGAGTAAACTTTGCACTGCATGGCATATATTATATAACCATCTCTCTTTCTAGCATAAAAGTAACATATGCATGTAGTACATTTAGCAGACATAGTAACAATACTAATCAAGAGCCATTTTTTTGTACCGTTCACCAGTAGGTATGTTCGAAAGTGCTTGGGGTGGGAAAGGAGTGAGTTGAAAGAAAGAAACAAACAAACAAACAAAAAATTACAGGAACACAATCTGCCACTCCTTCCTAATATCATTGAAACAACGTTATCTAACATTGCAGGTACAAGAAAATAAAAGACAGCAACAAGTTGACTGGAAGAGGCAGATCAACTTGGGAGTACATGGATCTGCTGGCCCCAGTCTTGGAGAAAGACCCGGCGGTCAACCCGCCATGCATTATTTCTGCTGGGGCCAGTTTCAGTTTGGAGCTGATGGAAGAGAGACCAGCTGGAACAGCTGCTGCACCAGCCCCTAGCCAGAGCCAGAGCCAGACTCCGACTCCCTCAAGGAAGCGGAAGTCTGATATGCCTTCTTGGGCAGAGTCCTTCGTAAAGGACTCAAAAAAACAAAATAAAAAAATTCGGAAACAGCTGAAGCTGATAGCTCGGGAGGAGAGACGCAGGAACGACCTGTTTGAACAGTTCCTGACAACTATCACTGAGAAATAGTTTTCTCTTCCTCAGCTATCAGTTTCACAAGTTTCTGATTTTTTGCTAAACTGTATAGCCTATTTTTATATTTTGGAAATAAATATTTCATTTCATGCAGTAGGTCTAAATAGTTATTTCATTTCATGGTCAATGATCCCCCACAAAATGTATGTTATAACATTTTGTCTGTCACATGCAAACATTTGATAAAAAAATTGAACAATTTGGGAAATATCAGAAAGGGTATACTAATAGATTAGATATTCAGAAACACACTCAATTTATACATTATCAACTTAAAACTGATCTCAAAACAATTTAAGTATAATTTCTGATAGATTTTTTCCACAGCAAAAAAATCAAATATTATATTATACATTCTTAAAACTTGCAATTGCAATTTACAAACACAATTTAGTTAGTACCAACATACTATTGTACATTCGCCAGTATGCAATATGCATTGTGTGCATTCCCTGTAACAGCAGTCAAACACATCCTTATAAGTTATTAAAAAATATTTTGATCAATTTTGGAAAAATCAGAAATGGTGTAATAGATTAGATATTCAGAAACACATTATCAACTTAAGACTGATCTCAAAACAATTTCAGTATAATTTAACTTGTAAAGACTTCAACTCAGATTACAATAGGTTTACTACCAGAAGTCCTTGCTAGAATTTAATGTAGTTTTAGCCATGCGTAAACCAGGAAGCCTAAAGGAAATTCAAACAATATCTACATGTGTACTGTGTGGTCCTGGTTATAGTTATAGTTGACGGGGCCTTTAAACCCAAACTCAAAGAATAATACAATATTTCTTATGAATATGATTGTGATAATCTTATATATTTTGCTTATGATTATGACAATCTTATATATTTTTGCATGTCTGGAAACATAGAGTCAGTAGACCCATGCTCGTACAGGACCAGTGCTCGTACAGCACCATAGTCTCCAATCCTTCCTAATTGATTTGTATAGTTCTGTACGAGCACTGGTTCTGTACGAGCATTGGTCTATTGACCCTAAGTGTGAAATCATTTGAGCACAGGATGACAAAGAAATACATGTAATATACAATTCACCAATTCAGTGATAATACTTTTCAGATAATTATCTGAACCAGTAAATGGAACTGATGGGGTTAAAATGGTTGAAGCTGTGGTATTGATATTAGAGACTACCTATGATATGACATAATTTTCGATATTTAGAGTTAGACGTTACAAAATTGCGGCAATATCATCTCTTTTCTTAGCAGCAGATTTGTCTTGTCCACAATCTGCTGCTGCATCATCTAACTCTTGGATTCCTATGCTGGGAACTAACTCCTCCTCTATCCCTTCAAGAGAAAGGATTACATTATGTATCACAGCACAACCAATAACCAGTTTTGCCATGAGAATGTCATCATGTGCTTCAAAAGACTTGAGGCGTCTAAATTTGCCCTTCAACAAACCAATGCATCTTTCTACACAACTGCGTACTGACGAATGTACAATATTATACTTACTTTGGGCATCACTAGGATGCCCATTATCTCTATAAGGGGTCATAATATATGATTCTAATGGATAAGCCGAATCACCCAAAACATGAAAATTGGACGCCAAAGACTAACTTCCCTGCCACGGAACTCTTTCGGAAGACACGAGCATCATGCACAGATCCTGGGTGGCCAGTTGTAATGTCCAGAATCTTCAGATTGTTGTCACATACAATCTGGGCATGAAGGGCAGGGAAGCCTTTTCTGCATATATATAAGCATCCCGCTTTTCTCCTGTTTTACCCATCATTGGGATGTATGTTCCATCAACACATCCAATCACCCCTGGGAATCTGTCAAATTGTTGGCTGATGGCATGCCACTCAGGAATACTCTGAGGGAACTTGATCTGGGAACGGGCTATTTCTATCAGACCATCAGCAACATTTGATAGACACTAGTGGAGACTGCTTTTCCCCATTCCAAAGCGATCTGCTACACTTCGGAAGCTTTCTTTATTGCCCATGACCCAGAGGAAGCACATGAGCTTAGTCTCCACTGGGTGGACTTTACCACTGACAAACGGTGACAAGAGGGATGCGAGCTCCTGTTGAAAGGAAAAATAAATTTATAATCACTTTGATGTCTTCTCATGGGAATTAAAAGCACAGAATGTTCCAATAATATTATGTTCTCATTGTGCACAAAGCCATAATTATATCAGGCAAATGGAAAGGAAAATGTATTTGTTCAAATATAAAAATACATGTATCACTAATTACTATTACTACATGTATTTTCATTCACAGTTTCATTCACATTGCATCAAACACTGATAATTTTACATGAAAATGCAATCTTAGACTAAACAGATTCTAACTCAATTCCCCTTTGAATGGTTTGGGTTTGTCCACTACTGAAATAGTGAAATGATGTTGAAAATGTCTATCTGACACAAAATTTTGCTCTGAATATAATATATATTATTATTATTATATATAGGCCTATCTAATTTTATTTTCAATAGTTTACAACAACCAGTCAAAAGTACTTTATTATCCAAAATTATTGTACCTGACTTAATAATAATAATAAGCACACATGGTGCATACTTCCAAGCTCCGAATATTTTTTCTTTTGTGAAACTGATGCATGCTATGAAAGTATTGTTGGAATAATGTGTCATCTCATATAATGTTTTGTCTCTGAAAAATGGTTTCTATAGCCTGTTAACAAGAGAAAATGATGAACAGTTATAAGGGGATCCTGATTAAAGAAAACAATCCTGTCCTAAATACACACTGCGCTGATAGTGATACGTTAATTAATTTGAGGGGAAGATCATAATAATATGTAGCCCCCCACCCCCCAAAAAAAATAAAAATGGAACAAAGTAAATTTACTTGGAAATTAAGTGATTGTTAACATGAAATATAAGTAAGCAAATTCAAATGGCATATCTACCAAACAAGGTGGTATATATAACCATGATGATGGTTAAGTCTTTTTTTTTTAGATTTGATTTAGATGATGAATGTCCATTGACTGATCTACCCCCTGGGCCCTGGGTTTATCCAAAACATTTTCACTTTTTTTCCAAAAAAAGCTTGATTAGGGCCTAATCAAAATCCCCTGATTGATCCTGTCTGTCCTGCCTAAGACTAAGACAGTGTCTGCCGAGATTAGGCACCAAAATCCACTTAGTAAAGATATAATCTAGAGATCTGGAAATAGATCCACACAGCATAATGAAATGCATAACGTAGCGTTAGTTCACACAGCAATATAAAGATAAGATAGATCTATATAGTGTGGTTACTGTAACTTTTTGGCACCCCTTTTATAATCTTACTCACCGAAAAAGTTGGTCTGTACATCCGAAAATGTTCCTTAAAGGTCTCATCCTTATAGCTTGGGACCGTAATGGTTGCATACCCCTCAATTCGCGTGGGGTTATCATCTCGTTCCTTCATGTTAGAAAAAAGGACAGCTATATTCTGTTTGGTATTTGACTCAGCAGTCAAGACAGGCTCCAATACACCAGCCAAAGACGGGCCATTACTGAGAAAATCCAAGGCACACAGTACTGAACGGTCAATTTTACCAGCGCCGCTGGCAGCGGTCGCCATTTTTGTTTACTTCAAAGCAGGCGCTCCGTTCAGTTGTCTGCCCGCTATGTCGACCTCGTTATCGCAAGCGCCTGGGCAGTCAAAGGTCAGGCTGCCAGCGTAACTGAACGGCCCTCAGGCCTCACTCAGAAACAAAGGGCAGTTACTCCGCCTGATTTTTTAGTGACAATATCGATACTCCAAATCGATACGACATGACAAATATAAAATAGAGAGTAAAGTGAGACTCGATACCATAAATGAAATAAGTGCGGCATCGACCCGGTCTGTATTTCCCGAAATTCAAAGACAGTTTACAATACACATTCGCTACTCATGCTTCAACTTGTGAACTTGTGGATTATAAAGATTTTAAGATATCTAGACAGATCAGAATCTACATAGAAGTGACTCCTTCATTTATCCGTCTCTTGATTTCACTTCATCAAGTCAAGAAGAGAACGAAGGATTGGGAGGAATTCCGTACGAGATCCGCACTTTGGTTTCCCCACTAATTTACTTCTGGGCACAAGTTTGGTTTTTCAGACTTATATTCAATTATTATTCATTGGAAACAGCATCAAATGTAAGAAAAAACTTTGATATCGAGTCTAACAACACATTTCAACATCGCAATCGATACATTTTTTCCATAAGGCAGCCATTTTGATTAATTTTCCTAAAATGTCCAAATTTCAGCCAGATGGCAAGCCAAAAATTATATTACAAGTAGCCAAAAATATTAATTATTTTTTTTTAAAATTTTTCTTTTATTGGGGGGGGTGGTGGTTTAGGGGGCTTTTTATTTTGGAATTATTGGGGGGGGGGTTCAGGGGGGTCTCCCCCCTGTATTGTTTTTTACCCCATATTTTTTTTTATTTTGGAATTATTGGGGGGGGGGGGGTCTCCCCCCTGTATTTCTTGCATTAATGACTTTTTTTTTATTTTTGGAATTATGGGGGGGGGGGGGGGGTTCAGGGGGGTCTCCCCCCTGTATTGTTTTTTACCCCATATTTTTTTTCATTTTGGAATTATTGGGGGGGGGGGGGTGTACATGTCTTTTTGGGGGGGGGTTGTTATTACATTCCTTACCTACAACCCAGGGTACAGTGACCGGATCTCCTTAATGAACTGCGTAAAGAGGCAGGGGCTGTCTCGGTGTTTCCTCCGCCACACGTATTCGGCCAGATGTTCTGCAAACAATTCTTTTCGTGTGTGGCTTGACGGAAGAGAACGTTTGATGGCCCACCACGTACTTTCAATGGTGTTCGTGCATGCACCACTTTCAGGGTCGACAAAGTTCTCAGAGTGGTTCACAGTAAGGTGGGTGTAATCCATGCCACATGTGGCGAGCGAATTGTATCCACCCCACTTATCTGTGTGTATTTTTGTACCTGGTGCAACATGTTTCTTTACTAGAGGCACCAAGGTGTCCTGGTCTTTGAAATCAATCGGAACAAAAAAAGTGTCTTTTGTCTCGCGTGAGTGAGCTGCATTACTGATTGTAGGAAACCGCCTTGACTGTAGATCTAGTCTAGATTCTACTTTTTACATGAACTGGACTAGGGGTCTACAAATATTCACTCAGAATGGGACGAAAGTGTTCTGTGTTTGGCTGCAAAACAGGCTATAAAACTGATGATTCCAAAGAGAAAATACCAATCTATGGATTTCCAAAGGACAAAACTAAGTGTCACGAGTGGGTTGCAAGCTTACCGAACAAACTGAATGTAGAAGATGTTACTGGAAACATGGGGATTTGCGCCCTGCATTGGCCAAAAGATGTTCCTACAACTAAGATCCCCTCTTCTCGGCATTATGTTCCAGCTGTGCTCCCATCTGTGTTTCCTAATGTTCCCTCATCTTGTGTTCCCACTTCTACCTCCATTACTCCACGCCGCACAAAAATGTCTACACAAGAGGCCCGCGCAGTGGATATCGATGAAATGAGTGAGTTTCTCGAACTTGACTCACTAAAATCTGAGAGCTTCCATGACCTGTTAAGTCGCAAACTAAAAGACATGGGCTTTTTGGCAACGAGTACTAAACAACCGAACAATTACATTTTCCTTAGCCATGAGAGAACCGGTCCAATACCAGAGTTTTCTGTTCATTTCAAAATTATAAGCAAAGTTGAGAGTGAGACGTTAATTTTAGACTATGAAGCATACTGCAGTGTGAAGAGGATTTTTCACCAGTTTATAAAGGAAATTAAGTCATGGAGTCAACTTGATGAAGTTCTTCGCTTTGTGATGGCTTATGCATCGGATCAGTATGATGACAAGAAGACTGCACTCATCAAAAGATCTGTAACACTAACAAATACCCCAAAGAACAGTCGCATCTACACGCACCAGGATCTCCTTCTTGCATACACTTGGTTATCACAGTCAAGGTCATTATACATTCAGTTGAGAGACTGTCTTCAACTCCCATCTGTAGCATCTGCAAGCTATCCCTTGCCCTCCCCCGTTTTCTTGTTACACTGGTGAGCATGTGTTCATTTCTGTTTTCATTTTATTGTTGACAACCGCCAGAGTGTACTGTACTCCGTGACCTGACCTTCTTTTCCTAGTGAGTAGTTTTTTCCTCGTCCGCTTGTTGTCAGGTGTTTTGACTCGTTCAGTAAATATTAGTATGTTCCCGAACATTCGATAACATTGTGGATAAGGATGTTTACGCCAGATTTGGCCTTGAGTGATGTAACCTGATAACATATTGATACGTGATTGGTTAGTTTGTGCGAGGGCAAAGGTAACGTTTATTTCGGGAACTTTCTGTAGAAATGTTTATATATATGAACCTGTGTGAGTAGTTGGTCGGTGAGTAAGTGAGTTTTCCTCTCTGTGGCGTAGGATATTTACTTGTTCGTTGGTACCTTCCTAGTATTTATTGTTCAGTATTCAGTTATTAAACTTTAGTGTTATTTAATCTATCATCGGATCTCGTGTTTATTTATTCTACAGCTGTAATAGTTTCGTTTTCTAAAGGGTTGTAGTTAGATCAACTAACTCCCCCCTACTATAACGTGCTAGAACAACCTCAGCTGTTACATATTTGGGGGCTCGTCCGTCTTTTGAAGTGGTTCTGCCTCCAGTTGCAAAGCGAAAACAGCAGCCAACATCCAAAGAGGAAGATTGCTAAACTGACATCAAAGTCACAATAAATCCCTAGAGTAATTATTATAATGCCTGCATCCACAGGACAGACTATTGGTGAGTACAAAATAACATTTAGTGCATTGCTATTGATGTTGTACAGTTTGTCTTTTTTCTTTCTCCCATTCATGTTCATTTTTGTTTGGGATAGGGTGAAGGTGGTGGTAAAGGCAATGACTGAATGAGGATAGGGAGTTATTTAAGTGTGTGTATGAAAGATCGCTATTAACTTCCCCTGGTATACACTGCATTATAATGACGGCTTTTATCTGGTGCCATTCTATGTAGGCTATCAGAATTAAACCATGAATACTGTTCAAATGAGGTTCTGTTTCTTAAACAACACAGAAATTTTCATTCACTCAAATTCAACATCACACTAGATCTAGAATTAAAAAATGAATCTACATCAGTACATGCACAGTTGTGTTATTGAACCATGCTTCATTGCTTGGTCAATTTGTGAGTTTTCAGTTTTATGTTTTATGAATCATGATTTTATGATATTTTTTTTTAAACTGAACCAAGCATCACTGGTCCTTCACGTAGTATTTGTTAATGAAGGTATTTTGTGTGTTTAATTTTTTCACTTATCATAATTTTTAAAACATTTTTGTGTGTTCTAAGTAATGCCGAAAACGCGATAGTTTGTTAGAACACATTTCTCATTATCTGAGCTAGCCCATGTGGACCTCTGTTCTAGTAATACATGTTAAACGTATTATTTAATTAATGCTAGTCAGTCTCTCTGCGGCGAGACGGCCCACTACATGTCTGACCTACATTCGGCTGACCGGCCTGTAGTGAGAACGCCTCGGGTTGGGTGTATAATGTGAAAAGAATTGGGCCCAAAACAGAACCTTGAGGTACCCCAAAATTGAGTGTTTGGACATTAGAACAACTATCATTGACTCTCACACATTGTTTTCTATTTGAAAGATAGGACTGAAACCATGACAGTGCATTTCCTGCAATACCAAAGGTCTTTTCTAGACGATGTAATAGAATGTTATGATCTAAAGTATCAAAGGCAGCAGACAAGTCCAGAAGTACAAGAATACATACTCTTTTGTTATCGAGCTCTAGAAGAATATCATTCACTACTCTGAGGATAGCAGTCTCAGTACTGTGGCCCTTTTTGTATGCCTACTGGAATATCTCATTCAAGTTATTTATTTCAATGTGCTCCATGATTTGCCTCAACGCTGATTTTTCAAGGATCTTGGACACAATTGGTAAGTTTGACACAGGCCTATAATTTTTCACATTGTTTACGTCGAGCCCAGCTTTTTTGGTCAAAGGTTTTACAATTGCCTGTTTGAAAGAATCTGGTACAACACCAGTTCTCAGAGAAACATTGATTACATGAGTAATGGATGGCAATAACTCATCAAGATATAATTTCACAAATGTCATCGGAAATGGGTCTAATTCACATGATTTGGATGGTGAGTTTTTGATAAGATCTTTAATCTCAGTCTCAGAC
The DNA here is from genome assembly GCA_963931925.1 of Onchidella celtica. NCBI lineage: Eukaryota > Metazoa > Mollusca > Gastropoda > Systellommatophora > Onchidiidae > Onchidella > Onchidella celtica. The sequence continues at coordinate 24,058,147 of OZ007577.1, forward strand.
AACATCTGGAAATCAGTCAATTTCCTGCCTTCAAAAACACATAGTTCAGGTAATAAATTGGTAACATTGTTAAAATTAGATCTGATACGTTCAATTTTTTCATAAAAATACAATGAAAACATTTTACATAGAAAGCTAGAGCTGAGCAGTGAACACAACTCAGTAGTTTCCCTATTTGCCTTTATAATAAAACTACGCTCCCCCAACAATATCAAAAACGCCTGTCATGGGAGTGAGCTGTTAAAGCTGTTTTTCTCAAAAGTTTGTTTTTGCCCCCTGTCTTACAAAATGTGTCATATCTTCAAAACGACTTAGCTATTGTTAAAAAATTTTAAAGCAGCGTGTTCAGCATTGAATTTTCTAGAAGAATATGCCCTTATCTGAAAATCCAAAATTGGCGACAACTGGGACCTTTCTCCAGGGCACACACACAAATTATAACGCCCTCATTCGTATTCACATAAGCCTAATACATTATCATAGATCCAACCTACCCCCGAACGACCGCTACAGCACACGTATTTAATTTAGGAAAATGCCGCCGACCGCTATGGAGGTCTGTGACACCAAAAGGGTGAAGGTAAACAACTATGGCACGAGATGGATATCCCAGCTTGTCTCTAAATTCACTAAATTCAAAGTTTCGTTAGAAATCCCACAGGACAAAATTGATTGCATTTTGTGCAAACTTTGAAATGTCAACATCGGCTACTTGTGATTTTATTATGTTGCCACAGAAAAGTGGCAAGAGTCACTTAATGTCACAGAACTAAGACTGAGACTTGGCGAATTGGATGGTATCGATGCTGGAGGCGGGGATGGGTGCGAAGCATCATGGTCAAATCACAATTTTTTTCGGCGTGAAGTGAAGAGAGAAAGAGATCCAAATAAAAGCAAGGAGTGATAAATCGCATTCAACACATTAACGTCCACGAAACTGCTTGTGCCAGAGTATTTATCTGTGTCATTAAATGCTAAAATAACTTTGATTTCCAGGTGGTTACCCTCGCAATCCTGGGCCCAACCCCAAGGTGCCTGGAGGTCTGGCCAAAGATAAATGTATCATGGCAGACGGTCTAGACGAAGCGCTTTGTTTTGCCTTCAGAACAGACAACACTGGACCCCCAGTAAATGTAGAGGTAACAGCAGTTCTGTGTGTTTCTGTATGGTTTCATGTCTGTCTGTTTCTCAAGTCGATCAGGGTATAATATATATATATCCGTTCATTCACGGAAGAGTATTTTTATTGTTTTGCTTAGACATTTTTTCTTCATAAGGTAACCGTTTTGAATACATGTTTTTGAAAACATTTACTGGCATGACTTTCAAAATCTATCTATCTATCTATCTATCTATCTATCTATCTATCTATCTATCTATCTATCTATCTATCTATCTATCTATCTATCCATCCATCCATCCATCCATCCATCCATCCATCCATCCACCCACATCTATCTATCTATCTATCTATCTATCTATCTATCTATCTATCTAGCCGCCAGTCTGTCTGTCTCGCTGTCGGTCTGTCTAGCGATCTGCCACCTCCCTGCCGGGCTGTCTTTGTGTATGTGTGTGTCTAGCTAACTGCCTATTAGTCTGTCTGTTTTGCGGTCTGTCGAATGTCCTTCTATGCGTCTGTCTTTCAGTCTGCTCGTTTGTCTTTTCATCTTCCTTCTCTCCATTTTCCATCTACCCATACCTCGCAACCCACATACATAGCTTACTCTACCATCCATGCATATTCCCTTTCGTTCACTACAGGCCTAATTGTATACATGTATTATTTTGTTTTTTTGTTTACAACGACACTCTCAACCACTTTCATGCTGTTATAAATCAAAATGATTCTAGGAGGTTCTTGGCTACTATGAAATTCTTCGGTCAGAGTTTCCTGGTGCTGAGCTGGTGGCATCAACTTTTGACAATTTTGTGATGGCCCTGGAATCTGTCAAAGAAACTTTACCTGTCCGGACTGTGGAAATGGGAGATGTCTGGATACAGGGTATTGCTTCTGACCCCAAGAAATCTGCCATGTATCGAGTGTTTGCCAGAACTTGGGAGGAATGCAAGAAACGAGGTATAAAATCATTTGTTATTCTGCCAGTTATTTTTTGTTAATGAATGTATTCTTCTCTTATTATCAGGATGGATGGATGGATGGATGGATGGATGGATGGATGGATGGATGGATGGATGGATGGATGACGTTAAACACATTTTTATCATTCAGAACACCTTAAATTTTGCCTTTCTCGCTATATAACAGGCCAATGTATGGATAATGATCCACGCATTCAAAAGATGTTACGTTACCTGATCAAATTACCTGAGCACACTTGGGGAGCTCACAATTACCTGGACCACACGGTCTGGACAAATCAACAACTTGCAATGGCCAGGAAAAGTAAGTACAATGTCTGATATTGTTGAGCCAATACAAAAAGGGGGGGGGGGGGGCACGGGCTACGAGAGGGGCCAGAACAAAATACAAAACACACACAAAACAAAATCCGGGACAGTAGACGATAATTATTATCTTTGTTTCCTGAGAAAATTTGGTGTTCCGTGTACTAAACGTATGAACTTCTCTCCTGTCCATGGCAAGATGGTTATGGTTGGTTTTAGATTACTAGAGAAATTTAAAAAACGAAAAAAGATAGAAAACCGCTCGTGGTAGGCCTATACAGTGGATCAATCACTTTCGTGATCTACGTCTCTTTGAGCGTGTCGGTGCTTGTCTGTCTATATTTATGCCTGTGTATGAACTTCACTGTGAGCGGGTGCTACTGATACAGTGATACTTTGTCAGTGCAGTGCCGCAGATACCATCAGGTACGAGTAGCTTTGATACTCTAGCTGTCACGGAAATCAAAAACTTCAAAATTTTAATAATATCGTGGACATATACTGTGTGTATCAGTCAGTCTGTCTCTATTTGGGCTTGCTCCGGGCTTTTCTTTACGTTCGTCGGCCTGTCTGTCTCACTGCAGATAAAAGCTTCAATTTATTAGTTTTTGTTTTTTACTAGAAACTACCAACAGCAAAGAACAAAGCACCACTTCGCACTGGCTACATTCTAATTTTGATCGCAAACGCATTTTACTGGATTATGATCAGTTGACTGTGCAATGACTTACCGACATTTGTAGTTGTTCCGAGCTCATGTAGCCTACGAAAAAGAAAGAAGTGCTGGGGTAGGAATAGAGAAAATTAGTGATTAAAACAACAACGAACAAAAATACATGTACTATTCTGCCCGAAGATAGAAGGATAAATAACCAAAGGAAGCGCATATCCGTACAACATGTTATTTGCCAGAACTTGATATGGACAGTGCATATCCGTACAACGCACACAATTCGATGACGTAGAACACACACCGGAATACTACATTACTGACCTTGTTAATTTGCATAGTTTTTAAAAATATGAATCGGCTTAGTAGCAAAACAATCCGTCTTCTGCTCGGAGATTGCGTGATCCGCGCTTATAATGTCGCTCACCAATGTCTATCCCAACCCCTTTTCGCCTGATTAGTCAATCTGACTACCGCCCATTGATACCCTCACGCCCCCAGGTCCATCTGACTATTCCATTTGTTGTCACTTTAAATTCGTGAACACCATACCAAGTTTTGTTTCAGCAAACCTTCACCAGTCGCGCTTTTGGTAAACATGTTGTACGGGTACGGATATGCACTGTCCATATCTATACAACATGTTGTACGGATATACACTTCCATAAACAAAAGGTGAATACGAAGAGAAAAAGAAAATGGAAACAGTCTGGCCGAAAGACACTTGCACTAAATATAGGGCCTACCGTACCGGTAGATTAATCACTAAAGTATCTTTGGTACTACTCACAGAGCTCTAAGGTAGTAGTCTTTTCCTTCAGTTATGAAGCGGTGTGATGCGAAATGTTGCATTGTTAACATGGGTGGATAGCTCGCAAGTCGACGGGCGGAATTTGACGAATGATTTGAGGTCTTTATTTCAGGAGGTTCGCTGCCCTTGGCATTTACACCTCACTTTACTTGTTTTATTATTTCTTGTTCTGGCGGGGGAGATGATATGGATAAATTTTAATCTATTAATTTCAATTTTGCCCGGGCAGCGGCCTTTCGGCCTGCTCTTTACGATTTCCAACTGCCAAGGTATCTTTAACGTGCGCAACGTGCACACGGGCCCTCCGAATTTTTTCGTCCTTATCCGAGAAGACTAGGTACTCGATCCTACCCCCCAATAGGACCAGAGACTTGAAAATATGAGAAAAATCCAATTTCCAAGAACTACTCGATCCTACCCCCCAATAGGACCAGGGACTTGAAAATATGAGAAAAATCCACTTTCCAACATGCCTGCACTGCCCGGGTTTAGAACCCGGGACCCTTGGCATGAGAGGCGAGCACCTTGCCTCTAGACCACCTTGTCCCCTTGACGAATTGATCCGTTTCGTTATCTTGTACCTCGGGTTCAACAAGAGGTAGGGCTACGTTGTATAGGAAAGATGACAGCAGCAGTAACAACAATAAAATTATAATACTGTATAAAAAATTCTCTAATATTTTTTCGATTTTCATACTGTGGCCGCAACCCCACCCTCTCCTGCTTCTGAGCATGCCTAGATTATAATTATAATAATACTTATGCCCCTTTTGTCTGACCACGGTTCAGTTTCTGTTCTGAAAAGTTACCGCCCTATCGCAGAATGGGAGGCGACGATCTGGTTTTTGTAATACATCTTTAATGGTACGGGCAAAACGTTTCGGGCACAGATAAAGTACAATAACTAGATCGCCGGTCCAGCCGTGAGAAAATTAATGATGCACGAATAGCTGGCGGCAGCCTTGTATCACTCAGGCGCTCGCGAAGTGAGACAGAAGGCTGGCATAGTTCTGGCCGACGAACCATCCCCTGTGCCCTTCTTCATCCATACCCACCCTTTTAAAACAGCCACAACAACAAAAATACTATTCTGTGCGAAGACAGCAAGATACAATGATGAACAAAAAAGCTGAACACAAACGAAAAAAAAAAAAGTGGAAATACTCTGGCTGCAATACACGTGCACTAAATACATGTACTGTGTTCAAAAAGGGGTCATTTATAATTATGCAAAATGACAGCAGCAGCAACAAAAATATTACAATGCTTCATCAAAAGTTCCCCTATATTATTCCCCTACCATAAGCTTTCAATATTTAGTAGACACACGAATAGCAAACTTAATAATAATAATCTGTAATATTAAATGCAAGGTGAGGAAATGCGCTTATCCTCTCACAGTCATTGAGTTCAGAGCATCCAAACTAAACCATTCCTACTAATGACCCCAAAGGCTCCGTGACGGTGACACCATACGCGGGCACGAGTAATGGGAGGCCGAGATCCAGTCGTTGCAGTATATTGATAGGTTCAGGTTCTTCCGAATTCAGATCAGGCAGGAGGTGATGATGTCATGGGTTCAATGGCTCATGGCTCATGTATTTGCCAAAAAATGGATCGGAGGCGAGATATCAGTGACATAAAGCGAACTCCAGGAAATACTTCCCCCACCAAATCTCAAGATTTAAAAAAAAGAATCGTTTGCAGGCCGAAAGGAAGGTGTCTTCAAAATTTATCGGAAATCTAAGCTGTATGGACGATGGTAGGCTTTGTTAAAAATCGGGTGATTTTTTTTGATAATAGGCTACTGGTGTCTGTTTTTCTCTCGTCCCACTCATTTTACCTATCGTCCCGGGTGTTTTCTCATCGATCTGGTTCCCTCCCCCCCAGCTTGTCTTCTTGTCTGCATGAATAATTATATTTTCTTATCAAAACGTTCACATGAGTGTGACCTTCTGTTTATCCAGATGATTCCTACATTCAGGTAGAAAACACGTGGAAAGAGCAGAGAGAATTCGTGTCCTTGGCACTGGGAGCTCTGGAGGATCACCCCTTGAAACAAAATGTGGTACAGGAATTGTATGTGGACATGATCGCCAAGAGACCAGATATAAGTGGTGAGGATACGCTCACAGACAGGCAGTAAAACACACCACTACATTAGACTGGTTGTAGTCAACTGGACAGTCAAAGTGAGAGAGGGCGAGAAAGAGACAGAGAGGGGGGAAGGCGAGGGGTGGGGGTGGGGGGGGGTCTTGCTAGAAAATAAGCTCGTCTACGCTATACGAGTTAATGAGTGAAGATAAATATTTAAAGTATTACTGTCAGACCCATAACACGGAGAAACAAAATAAAAGACTAACTGTGATAATTAAGCACACTCAGCTTGCAAAAGTAACATCTCCAATGTTTGGGTAACCAGGCAGACAAAGAAGTGACAGACACAGACTATGAAGAAAAAAAAAGGCATTTAGGCAGACACATCATACAAAATATCCACCAACTCCCCCCCCCCCCCACACACACACACACGCCCCACCCGGCATGAAATGAATCAGTACCAGTTTGACTCACGTGTAGAAAAAAAATCACAATCAGCTGATCTCAGGTATTGTTGTTATTATTGTTTGTCTCCAGGTTACGACGTGGCACACACAAAATCAAGATTATATCTGCCCAGTTAACGGTATTGTTTTCAAATTTGCTGACGATGGATCTCTCATTCGGTTATACGATAATGTCAACGACGTAAGTTTCAGCCTAATTTCTTGTTATTATTTTCTAAGGCCAAAAGGACCCCGGGATTTCAACAGTTTGCCCTTGATCTGCAAAGTCCATCTTCTATAGTAGCATTTTTTCTCTTTGTTTTCTTCAACTTGCCTGCCAGTAATGTTGTGGTACTCAAAATGGCTATGGCACCAGGAAAGCCGATCAGTTTGGTGTGTTTTCTTGTTTTCTCTCAGTAAAGTAGTCCCTACAAGCAAAACCGATTAATCACTTACACACGATTATCAGTGGCCTGTGTGCTTGAGTTGCCCCTCCATACAACGAGTGTTTTGTTTTGTTTGTTTTAAAACAGTAAAGTTGTTCTTTTAAAAGCCCAGCAGTGTTTAGATGACGCCTGAAATGAAAATGTTTTTCAGGTGAGGAAAAGCGATCAGGTAACTTATGCTGTGACACGCTGTCATATTGAATTTATCCGAATTTTACAACTTTCGAAATTGTGGACGCAAGTTGATCTCCAGATACTTAAATTGCTACCAAAGAAATCTTGAACATGGCCTAATATTTATCTTTTAAGGCGCAAATAAATAGTTCCATTATGGAAGTTTGGGAGCTTGGAAGATCTCTTTCGCTAGATTTTAAAATTCACATGGACAAAACTTGGAAAGGCATCTTGACAAAGCCTTTCGACTCTTAGACATAGCCATTTCATAGTTAATCAGCGAGATGTATTATGCATGTTTCCAACGATTTTGTAGCATGAGTGGGCGGGCACGTCCAATCCGATTGGTCGAATCATCTACGACACATTTGACGAGCAGACTTTCATTGACATGGGCAAAGAGTGGAATTACGATAGAGGAGGGGCAGGCTATAACAAACCTAATGTGTCCGAGGTTGCCAATCCTGTTAAAAGGAGATGGGGAGTAACAGTGTTAGGACTCTACAAGAACAGTGAGTATTCGGCCATTGGATGTGGGTTTCTGTTTGAATGTCTGTTTTTAATTGCGCTGAGCGCGGTAACTGTATGTGGCAATGAACAGTGTTAGGTTTATTGTTTGATTGTTAAGTGAGCTTATTGTTTCTCTTCAAAGAGATTCTACTTTCATAGGGGGCATTGGAGAGAATACGGCTATAACATGTTCTGTCCTTGGAGAGACTGCGTGCTTGAATGTTTGAAGGAGTAGAAAGAAAGATAAAAAATGATAAATGGATAAAAACAAAATCCACAACGATCCACTTCCCACCCCCACTCTTCCTTCTCTCTCTTTCTGACTATCTGTCTCTGGCTGTTTGTCTATCTCCCTCCTTCTCCCTCTGTTTCTTTCTCTCCCTTCTTGTCTTGTGGCCACCTCAGACCATTCGCTCCTTCAACAGTCAGCAACACTGGTTGTGATTTCTGGGTAGAGGCTGCTACAGAAGATGCACAGACCCGCACCAAATATGGAGCACCCGAAGTTTTCTACGTGCATTACTCTACTGGACCACTATCTGGTGGTTTGTCAGGTAGCCTTTACTGAGTCTATTACGATATCACACTTCTTGTGCTTACCTATACTGGCATCATTAAAATAAAAATATCTGTTTGGTAATTTTGACCAAACGTTCTACAGACCTTTGTAATTTCTACTTTTCAGTAAAATGAACACTATCAAGCAGTGCAATACATGTATTACAGCTGCGTAGCTGGACAGAAAGTAGTTTTACATTCCACTCTACTGATTAGATGACTGAAACTGGCGTTTATGCTGAGTGAAAAGAGTCGTCGTACAGGTCTGCTGGGCTGTATTATGCATACTGGTATATTTCAGGACTTGGAAAAAAAATTAACACGTTTTCTCAAAAACATGAACATTCCAGATTGTTCGAAGCTCTGCATGACTTAATGAAATTATGCTTAACAAGAGCATTGATTTGAAAAAGGAAATGGTTTTATCGAATATTTCCACAGCAAATTAATATCAATGTACAAGAATGTGAGGATATAAATTTGTGATGAGGCGCACAGAAAATCCATAATCATTATCTCTGGATTTTGCTGTGTAAAACAAATTTTCTCATTCTGAGAGTTTTGTTCTCTATCTGGACGGAAATGCACACTTGCTTCTCCAATTCTTGAGCGAAAGTTTGTCTTATTTGATATATAAACATTACAATTTACAAAAGAGTGTACTGGAGCATTCTAATTAGGATTAATAATGTACATTTGTGACAGTAATCATTATTATATCCTGAGGTCATTATGTTTGTCCAGTTGTCAACGTGTCACTGACCATGCTGGGCAAAGTAACCACACGACTTCCCGAGTCTATTTCCTTCGGGTTCTCGCCAATAAACCAAAACAGCAAATGGTCACTCTCAAAAGTCGGACAAATGATTGATCCATGTAATGTAGTGTTGAATGGCAGCCAGTACGTGCATGGTATGTAGGACATATTCTTTTTTTTTGTGTCCATTTTGCTTGTAAAAAAAAATGTATACGCAAAACCTATCCCCCCGGAAACTTTTAACTCGGCATTGTTTGTGATTTTGCCAACAAAAGAATGGTCCCTTTTGAGGGGAAGGATCGACGGTAACTTCAGTGAGATTTTTAAGAGTTACTAAAATGATGTTGTTTTTTTCACAATAAACTAAAGAATTAATTTCAATGAGATTAGTAAACGTTACACAGTTTGACATCCTTAATGCAATCTTTCTTTTTTGCTTGTGCGTTTCTCTGCAGCTATTGATTCTGGCATTGCGCTATTGGACCAGTACGGCAAAGGCATGGAAATTCTCAGCAAAGACTTACCATTGGTGACCGTCGGCCTAACTGACCATCAGGACTCGCCCTTCCCTGTCCCACTCACCCCTCTGAACTGCTCCAAGATTACTACTATGTCCTACAACATCTACAACAACATCTGGAACACCAACTACATCTACTGGTATCCTTATCTTGAAGAAGATGCCAATTTCTTGGCGAGATTTACCCTCAAATTTTAATTTTTGTGAACGAATCATTGTACCCATTTTCGCACAACAGACTGATTCATCATTAATGGCCCAATACATGATTAATGATGTGAGATACATTTGTTGCCACATGTATTTAGGTTACATACTCCATGCTGCACATACTCTATGTTGCACAAGACCGCATGTCACTTAACGTCAAAACTAGTTTGTATTTTTTCCATGGGTCTTATTTCATTTTATTGCCAATGCTGTAATAAAAGTATTGAAGTAAATGACTCTCTCTCTTTCTGTGTGTGTGTGTGAATGTGTGTGTGTGTGCACGTGTGCTCTTATCAGTCATGTGTGTGTGCGTGTAAGTGTGTGTATGCCCGCACATAAAAGCTTGGCTTTCTATAGATTATTTCACCTTATCGTTGACCAGGCCGTCAGTTCTGGAAGATATAGAATAATTTCGAGGGGAGCCTGGATTTAAATCCGAGGTTGCTCATAAGCATTCATCCTGTAGTGGCAGATGGGAAGTTTAAGTGGCACCAAAATTTGATGAGACATCACATACAAAAAGCAGAATGAAGATACATTTATATAAGATACATATGCTTCAATACTATTATTATCGTCATACAAAATTGCTATTATTTGACTTGGACATGAATATATTGTTTTCTCGTTTGTTTTAAGTGAATGTACATTATGCCAAACTACACCGGTGTAACAGGCCAAACTATACCCCCCGCCCAGACTATACCCGGGGTTAAACTGGCCTAGCCCAGAATATACCCCGGGGTATATTCTGGGCTAGGCCAGTTTATACCCCGGGGTTACTTTGGGCTAGGCCAGAATATACCCCCCCAGTCCAGATTATACCCCCTACTTTTTTTTAAAAACAAGTCAAGACCACAGTTTATTTCAGCCCGTTCTGTATCACTGTCATCAGATATCATATTAATACATACAGGAACACATTCTTGACACCCATAAATCATAATACAATTTAGAGGAAATAATAATAACAGTTTATTTCAGCCTTAGTTTAAATTGGTGTACATACATACTGTCACGAGCAGAGTTAATGTTTTGGGGATGTAGTGACTGCACGAGAGGCAGCTAACTCACACTCGGACACGATTTGAGGTCTTTATTTTAGGAGGTTCGCTGCCCTTGGCATTTACACCTCACTTTACTTGTTTTATTATTTCTTGTTCTGGCGGGGGGGAGGGGGGGGGGGGGGAGATGATATGGATACATTTTAATCTATTAATTTCAATTTTGCCCGGACAGCGGCCTTTCGGCCTGCTCTTTACGATTTTCAACTGCCAAGGTATCTTTAACGTGCACACGGGCCCTCCGAATTTTTTCGTCCTTGTGACGACACAGACACACAAGAAATTATTAAATAACAAGAGTATAGATTTCTCAGGCCGGCGGGGCCATATGTAATAAATATTAATATAACAAATGACGATAGAGGTGTATTCAAAAAGCAAAAGCTTCCACTTATTAACTTAATGTAGCATAGTTATGTGACTATATTTCTATCAATTGTACTGCACTCAATATCCACATGGTATATTATAAGAAAAATAAGATATCAATCTATATAGTAGTTGAGTCGCCACGGGCAAGTCGCCAGACAACTCTCCAGAAATAATATGGGTTCTCAAGGTACACTGAAGGCTAGGAAAGCCCAGTACATTCAAAGCCTACAGAAGCACGATTTCGGCTTGCAGGTATTAAGAAGCTTGTACATATAATTCTATCCAGCTAATGACTCTAACATTCATATCATCAGTGAGCTCGTGCCGTAATGAGTCACAAGCTAACAATACACTCGTTCGTCGAGTCCAAGCTGTGGGTTTCTCAGACTTCCTACGAGGCTGTGAGTTTCCTCCCTATCTCTGAACTTCTATCAATTTCTAGTGAATAGATGAGTTACCGTTGGTCACGCCTAGCTAGTAGGCGCGAACATCAGAAGAGCGCAGCGTGGACTCTTAAGGTCAGTCCAACCAAAACCTTTCTTTCTATGAGCTTTCTCTCTCTCTAGGCTCCTTCAGTCCGATGACAATGGACTAGTCTTCGTGCCACTCAGTTCAGGTACTGGCCAACCGGAGATACGCCACGACACGATGCTTCTGCTCGTCTGTATTCCCTGAATTTCAGCTCCTTTTATATGGCCAAATACCCAGCAGGGTTAATCCGCTGGCAAAATTAGTTCAGCAATCGCATTGGCCGAAAACTCCCACCATTTTGAATGTAGGAATACGTCTGCACTATTCTACCAGCCAGTTAACGTGCAAAACTTGTCTAGTCATAATTAACAATGTCAAACATCCCCACCGTATCTCACCCTCACTGCCTTACTTCTAATCACGAACACCCAAAACCCAAAAGCGTGAATCTAACAGTTTAACTTTGCAATTTCTTACTCACCAACAATAATTCGCGAGGACCGCTCAAGGCCACCAGCCAATTTCTCGTGGCCCTGGTAAAAAAAAACAACTCACGGCTCTGCGTGAGATTTAATAACACTTGACTCATGACACATACAATCTTGACTCCTGTCAATCATGATACATTTTAGAGGAAAGAAATATGCATTAAAGTGCATTGATATACAAAAGGGTTGAGTATCCATTGAAACTGATATGATTAGACTTCAGCATTAATTTCACTCGGGTCTGTTGATATTATTATATTATTATTATTATTTTGATAATTGGTTGGCCATGAGTAAAACATGCATTTTATTTTTTGTTACAACCATGCAGAGAGAAAAGGTCGGAAAACAACACACATAGAAAAAAATAATAAAAACATAATTATAACCCAACTGACACTGACAGATGGTGCAATTCCATCATCCACTTCAGATAAAACTAAATAGGCACTAAATTTTTTCGCCTGATGAACTCCACCTGTCCAGATCCACTTGAAACGTTACAGAATGCTAGCCAGTAACATACAATAATAACAATAAGAACACAAAATCATCTTATTTACTCTTGAAAATAAAGAGAAATATCAATATCAGAATCATCATCATTATCTTGGAATAATACAAAGAAATAAGAGGGAGTGTAAAAACGGCAGTGTAAGCCTACAAATCATACTAGAATCTATAAGCAGCGATATGTGTGTATCAACTACATATAAAAAATGTGTTAAATCTTTTCAACTATTCAAGTAGAACTGGACAGAAAGCTTTAGTGAAATAGCCTTGACAGTTGTGTGGACCGACAGAGTAAGTCCACTGGGACAAAAGTAGTGCCTTGTAGAAAGTAATTAGATCTATAGCATGTTAAGACAAAATTCGATGGAATATGTTCCATTAACAGTATTTCTTGTTAGTGAATATTATTCTTTGATAATTTATTTGTAGAAAGATATACATTTCATGTGCTTTATGGTTTAAGACACTGGATTAGTTTGCAAGGCATTGGAAAGATTGAACTTACGCATTATAGTGAATAAGGGTTTGTCACTCGCGAGTGAAATAAAATTTTAAAAAAACAACAAAAAACCCTGTCCGTCTTTACCTTCCTAAGCTTGACACTTCCCTTGCCAGAGGATTTAACAACTGTGTATTCGCACACAAAAATACTCCAAAATGACTTCATTTTTATGAGTGTGTTAATTATTTCATCCATTGCGACTAAGTGTATGTCAGTGTCAAACAAAGAATACAGTGCACATTTTACTCATGGGCAACCAGCTACAAAAACTACAACATGCCAAAGAACGTGAGTGAAATGAGGGTTACAGTTGAATCATATCAGTTTGAATGGGTATTCACCGCATAGCATATCAATACATAATAATGCATGTTTTTTCCTTTGCATTGTATTATGATTTACGGAAGTCAAGAATGTATGTATGTATGTATTACTATGGTGCCCGTTGACAGTGATAAAAAAATGAATTAAACTTTGATTTAAATAAACTGGTGTTTAGGCCAAACTATATTCCACCAGTCCAGATTATACTAACATATTCAGGCAAAATATTCCAGGATACAACATTAAGTTTTTAAAATTTTATTTCACCCACAAGTGACATGCTTTTATTAAATTCACTATAACACTTGATTGCAATCCTTCAAATGCCCTGCAAACTAATCCAGTGCCTTAAACCATCAGCTACATGAAATGTATACCTTTCTACAAATAAGCTATCACACAAGAAATATTAACGCAACATGATCCATCGAATTTTTGACGTAAGATACTGTAATTACTTTCTACAAGGCACTTTTGTCTCAGTGGATTTAATCTGTCAGTTTTCACGACTATGAAAGCTACTTTACTAAAGTTTTCTGTCCAGTTCTACTTGAATAGTTAAAAAGATTGAACACATTTTTTACACATACATGTAATTGGTACACACACTTTGCTGCTTATAGATTCTAGAATGATATGTGGGTCATTTTTACATTCCCTCTTATCTTTATAATATTCCAAGATGATGATGATGATGATTCTGATATTGATTATATTCTCTTTATTTTCAAGAGTAAATAAGATGATTTTGTGTTCTTATTTTTATTACTGTATGTTACTGGTTAGCATCCTGTAACGTCTCAAGTGGATTAGGACAGGTTAAGTTCACGATGTGAAAAAAATTTAGTATGTATCTAGTTTTGTGTGAAGTATTTAATGTCTGCTGGATGATGGAATTGCACCATCTGTCAGTTGGGTTATTAAAATGTTGTTGTTGTTGTTGTTGTTGTTTTCTCTGTGTGTTCTTTCTCGGCCTTTTCTCTCTGCATTATTGTAACTTTATATGTAGATCTAATTGTTCTGACAAATCAAGAACAATTCTGATTTTCAAAAATTAGAAATAAAATTCAGATGACTTTACACTTAAGAGTCTTATAATTATTTCACACCTTGCCACTAAGTATGTCAGTGGTGCCAAACAAAAAAATACAATATAATTATGTTTAACTCATGGACAACTAATTATTTAAAAAAAACAACAAAAAAACAATAATAATACCAACGGATACAAGTAGAATTAGCGTTAAAGTCTAATCATATCAATTTGAATTGGCTTTCAAACCTTTTGTATATCAGTGCTTTTTACTGCATGTTTATTTTCTCTTAACTGTATCATAACTTACAACAGCCAAGAATGTATGCTTCAATATGATAAGTGATGACAGTGATGATGAACAATTTAAACTAAAGTTGAAATAAACTGTGGTCTTGACTTGTTTTCAAAAAAAAGTAGGGGGTATAATCTGAACTGGGGGTGTATAGTCTGGCCTAGCCCAAAGTATACCCCGGGGTATAAACTGGCCTAGCCCAGAATATAACCAGGGGCATATTCTGGGCTAGGCCAGTTTAACCCCGGGTATAGTCTGGCGGGGGTATAGTCTGGCCTGCTACACCGGGAATAGTGCCCTTGGATCTAAGAAGTTTTCAAGAGTTGTGGAGGGTTGACACTTGAGAGACGTCACCCAAATATCGATAGATCTAGAGATCTAGCAAGAGTGGTTAGAATCATTCGACGTTGAGTGAACTTATCTCTAGCAGAACACTTATCACGCAGTGATTGACAATGACAAACGCTTCAATTTGAACCATACAATATGGAAGAGGCTGGCAGAAAGAGAAGTGCGACCAAAAGCTGGCTCACAAGAGTAACCAATAGACTGCAGCAGACGTTGCAAAAAGAAACATTATCACAAACAGAACTGTTAGAACAGATAGAAGAGTTTGAAAAAAGAATGCAAAATCTAGATGAGGCTCAGGCCTTAGTTGAGAGTAAAATAGAATTAGACAGGTTAGACTGTTAGAGGAAGATACTGATGTTGCTGCAGAATTCAGAGACGAGAAGAGAGAAGTTTTAGTAGAGGCTAAAGAAAGATTGAAAATTATGACAAAGGAAAATCAGAACACAGAGGCCGCTTCAGAAGCCGGCGCCTTAGAGGATTATGCAGCTGCCCACAACCCTCGTCGTCCCACAGCAAGGCTTCCAAAGCTAGAGCTACCAAGATTTGGGGGTGACTACACCGAATGGCAGGCATTTTTGGACAAATTTCGGGCTGTGATCGATGAAACCGACGTCCCAGTTGTTAACAAATTTACACACTTACAGTCCCTTCTTCAGGGTGAGGCAGCCGCTGCTGTTTCTGGCTTACCACTGACCGCAGAGAACTATGCAGCAGCCAAAGAGATTCTTCTGAAGAGGTTTGGCAGACCAGAGAGAATCATTTTTTCGCACATTCAGAAACTGTTGCAGACAAACCTTTCATCTTCTGCGAAAGACAGCTCTACACCACCCGACCTGTGGCGACTACACGACAAAATCCAAACACGAGTAAGAAGTTTACAGAGCCTGGGTGTTGGCAGTGAAACCTATGGCGTCATTCTGACACCTCTTATCCTGCACCAGCTACCGTCGAACATCAGGTTGGAATGGGCGAGAGTGGGAGAGGGGCACGAGGGTGACCTGGACTTTCTTCTCCAATTTATGTATGACGAGATTCAGAGACGGGAGCAGTCGCAGACCTTTGGCTTAGGGGCAGGAAGTGCAACCACAGTACCTGGCCTAGGACTCCCAGTGAGGGGTCAGCAACAGTGGGATAGGAGGAAGAAGACGGGAACTGCCGCAGCCTTGCTTTCAGGTGGGCAGCAAACTAGACAGTGAGCGTTTTGCTCTGGAACACACTATTCTGATATGTGAGGAGAACTGAAAAATCTAGATTTTGAGGGCAGAAAACAGAAAATTAGAGACTTGGGTTTGTGCTTTGTATGCCCGGGGAAACATTTAGCAAAACATTGTACTAAAGTGTGCTATTTTTGCAAGGGGAAACACCACAGTGTTTTGTGTTTGAAACAAATGAACAAGTGTAATGGGGTGAACCATTACAGGGCTGAGAACATAGCTCATTGTAGTGAAAGGGAGATAAACCCGTTATTTTGATCAGCTGGACCACTAGACGTGGTCAAGGGGAAGTAACCACACAAACCATAGATAATCTCCCCTTATTGTTTATCACGCACTGAGATGAGTCATGCAGGTGTTGAGTAACATTGCCAACTGATGTACTCACTGCGCCAATTTTAAATCATAGTCTTAGCGTGGTCTGTATTGTCCAGGATTGGTCAATTTAAGTGACCATCCCTGGTGCCAGAAGTAGAACCTTGTTATGTATCACTACATTGTAAGTTTTGTTTAGTTTTTATCTTGTTAAGTAATATTTCCTTAAGATAGTGTATTTGGAACATACACGAGCAAGATGGTGGTCTTTAAACATGTTTTTATTTGTTTTAATGTTTTATTAGAATTTGCACTTAGTGAACTGTAAGGAGTGAATGGGTTGCGCGTGTTTGGGTGACGCTTAGATGATAGCGTGGGTCAGTCAGTTCCACCCAAGTCTTCAAGACAGCAGGACGTGTCATTGTGTCCAGACTGACATAAAAGTAAAAGAAGTTGTGTCATTTATATTTCAAGATTTGTGAAGTGCCAGCTCTGATGATGTAGTTCAAGTGTGAATTCATTTGGTTAGTTCACCGCGCCTATCGGTTGGGTTTATTGTGGTTTATTGTCTAGTTTATTGTGGGTTTATCGTAATGTCTTGTTTATTGTATTGTCCTGGTTTATTGGGGTTTATTGTATTGTCATGTGTTTATTGTATTGTGTTTATTATTTGATTTGTTATTTTCTTTTCCTTTTAATAAAATTGTTGTCCTCTCAAAACCTGATAGTTTTGTTTACAGTATGTTTGACTGTGTAGAGAGCCCCGCTCGTCTCGTCCTGTGTTACATTATTTGGTGTCAGATTAGATAGCTATAGATAGAGAGAGAGCCGCTCGGTTTACCCGTAACCAGTGTTACACAAGGATGGTGAGGGAGCTGTCGGATCTGGTGCTGATCCAGCTCTTGTAGGAGTCTCCTACACAAGAACCAGTAACAAGACAACTGTCATGCAGGTCATGAAAAGTAGTATAGCAGGGGTTGAGGTCAACATCATGTTTGACAGCGGATCAGATAGATCCTTTGTGTTACGAATTGGCCTCCTTTATTAGGGCTGGACTCCTGTGTTACGGAGTTTGGGGGGAATCCGTCTACTTAGGGTTTCGACTGCATTCTTTTAAATCGAGAGTTTTATATATTTTGTATGTTATCTAATCTAAGACTTAACTTTCATACCATTCCAAATACTAAAAGACAATCTGATTAAAGTTTCTTCATCAGACCTGCAGGGTCACATTTATTTACAATAAAGACACTAACAATTTCGACTAGAATCTAGATCTAATTAATTAATAAAGATTAACATCAACAGCATCACCATAATCAATAATGCGTCACTACCACTCTAGCTCTAGGGTTCCTCTAACATCATTCAGCTTCTATGTTCGTTAAATTATCTATTTAATAATTCCTGTAGATCTATATGTTAAGATCTAGGTCTTGCCCGTCGAAGCGACGTCGGCACAGTTAAGTGTAAATCAAGGGTGGGCTGGTAACTCCCAGCCTCACCCAGACAATTCAAACACAATTTCCCATTATGTGTTCATACAAAAACTACTCTAATCTGCAGCTCTAGATGAGGTTATGCGTGCTGCATCCACGTGGGTGGATTCCTCAGTCTTCTATCTGAACATGTCAATCATCACGAGCTTGGTCCATTTCAACTTACAATTGTTCTGGCCTAGGGCCGGGCCAGAACAGTATAGGATAGCGTGGTTCAATTCAATTATGGCCTATGGATAATGACGAGACCCTCGTCTGGTCATGTTGTTAGAATGCCTGGACCCATCAAGCAGGGCTACACTGACCCCCTCACAGACGGAAGATTCTGTATGAAGTAAAGGATATTTGAGATCTTTATTTTCGGAGGTTCGCTGCCCTGGGCATTTGTGCCTCGAAGAAGTAAAGGATATATGTCTGGGCTGACTTTTATACTGTCTAGCCACCTGCAACTACCGTCCAAATCCCTAGATTTCATTGGTGCGGTCAGCTCCGAGCTGAGCTCGCAGTATTAATTTATTCTATTGTATAAGTCGGTTACGGCCTTGCACTAAGACAGACAAGGTCGTCTTCTAAATAGGTTAATAACAATTAAATCCAAAAATCTTACTAACTTGACTCAGCACAATTCGTGCTTTCACGAACTACTGAATGTCAAAATCAATTACAACCACCTCACACCCTCTAACAATGCTATTACTCCCGAACTGGAGATATTCTGCCATCCCTAGTTTACCTACACATATTCCTTAACCATTTGCAAGGAAAAAAGATGTTTCAAAACAAACTGTTCACCAGAACAGCTCAAGGACAAATTACGCTGGATCTAATCAACAACATCGTAAAAAAATTAACTCATGCACTCGTGACCTAGCACGGCATTTATGAACTTAATCTATTCTTGACACATCCCCCACCCCAGTGGAAATTTTAAGAAAAATTTACACGATAAGATCTAAGAAAGTCCAACGATATGAAACGACTCTGATATTGTGGTGGGGGCTTAAGTACTACTACTAGAGTAGAAAAACTAGCCCTAAGGTAGATAAAAAAGAAATTTGACTAAGAACGTGCATAGTGGATGGACACAAACTACAGAATTATTAATGCAACGTTCTGTAGAGTCTAATCTATCGAAATATATTGTCATTTATCGAATCATACTTGTCATGAATATCTATAATAATACTTAGTTATTTGAATGTATACTCGTGAATTAAAGTATAACCATATCCACACAGTCACGACTCAATGAAGAAAAATGCTCAGACTTATTTAGTCAACACACATAATTGATACCTGTATGCACATTCACAAACAGTATACTATTAATTAAAGTATTGGTATCCTCTGGCAGCAGTAGCTCTGGTAGCTTGGTTTGCCATGTCTCCTTCTCATTGACCCGCAGACAAGGGCGTCAGGTTTGTCTGTAGTTCAGGTCACAGTCTGGAATGACGCTGGTGGAAAGAGGATATTCACAAAAAAGGATTTAAAACTTGTTCATATGTAATGGGGTGAACCATTACAGGGCTGAGAACATAGCTCATTGTAGTGAAAGGGAGATAAACCCGTTATTTTGATCAGCTGGACCACCAGACCTGGTCAAGGGGAAGTAACCACACAGAAACCATAGATAATCTCCCCTTATTGTTTATCACGCACTGAGATGAGTCATGCAGGTGTTGAGTAACATTGCCAACTGATGTACTCACTGCGCCAATTTTAAATCATAGTCTTAGCGTGGTCTGTATTGTCCAGGATTGGTCAATTTAAGTGACCATCCCTGGTGCCAGAAGTAGAACCTTGTTATGTATCACTACATTGTAAGTTTTGTTTAGTTTTTATCTTGTTAAGTAATATTTCCTTAAGATAGTGTATTTGGAACATACACGAGCAAGATGGTGGTCTTTAAAAATGTTTTTATTTGTTTTAATGTTTTATTAGAATTTGCACTTAGTGAACTGTAAGGAGTGAATGGGTTGCGCGTGTTTGGGTGACGCTTAGATGATAGCGTGGGTCAGTCAGTTCCACCCAAGTCTTCAAGACAGCAGGACGTGTCATTGTGTCCAGACTGACATAAAAGTAAAAGAAGTTGTATCATTTATATTTCAAGATTTGTGAAGTGCCAGCTCTGATGATGTAGGCTATCAAGTGTGAATTCATTTGGTTAATTCACGTAAGTTGTACCCATTATTTCAGTTCTGGTATTTAATAATATTTAGATGATGTGAAATAATAATGATTGGATTAGCCTATACTTGGAAGTTTGATGAACTTTGTTCAGCTTGGTTAGGCAATCAGGCTAGCAGCTAACAATCTATGGTAAAGTTTATCTTGCTAAGTTTCTATCTTAGTA
The DNA here is from genome assembly GCA_963931925.1 of Onchidella celtica. Classification (NCBI taxonomy): domain Eukaryota; kingdom Metazoa; phylum Mollusca; class Gastropoda; order Systellommatophora; family Onchidiidae; genus Onchidella; species Onchidella celtica. The sequence goes on from OZ007577.1 coordinate 24,078,552, forward strand.
TAGATCTATCAGTATCCTGCAGAGAGAGTGTGTAAGGTTGTTCTAGAATGCTATCAACGCTAGCGCGCATGATTAGTTCATGTAATTAAATGGAAACATTTAACTGTAATTTGTGACGGACTGATTTTATGTGAAGTGCTAACAAATAGTACTACTGGAGGGTGTGGTCTAAGTCCCGCTACTTGGATCAGAGATAGACAGATCTAGATCGTTATTCTTAATCTGCAGTGGTGCCATTCAGGCTCAACGTGTCCTTCTTAGGGACAGACGTCACAGAGAGAGAGAGAGAGAGTAACGGGCAAGAATTATAACCAAGTTATTTCTTTACTTTAGCTTGTTCTTCCGTGGGTTGCAAGGTTATTGTTGGATGATTATTTCTAGGTTCCTTTGAATCAGCAGTGTGACTATGATGTATGTGTAGATTTGTCTTGTGTGCCTTTTCGTTACCTTTATTGATACCGTATTCATTATGGACTTTATGATAATGAGTAGACCAGTTAAGATGAAGAGAGAGGTGTTGGATTTGCAGAGCACGCGCGTGAGCCGTGAGTAGGTCACAGCAGACGCTAGCAGGCATGATCACATGACTTTTGGTCAAAGTGACCCAAACAACAATAACAATCCTGGCTGACTGTTTACAGTGGCTACCACACTTAAACAGCATTTGGGATCTCAGATATCGGCATTATACAGAAGGATGATGATTATTTACTTTAATTTCTTAATTTCTTATATGTTTATTATAATGCCTCTTTGAATTAGTATGTTCTCTAAATAGGTGTTAAGTTGATTTTCTTCAATTTGTACTGGTTAGGTCGGACTTAGAAACTTTTGAGGGTCGAACCTTGAACTTTGGTTGTTGATAAGATGAATCATGAAGGGAAAGGCCTATGCTAGGTGTATGGATGGATTGTCTATGCATCAGGTGTCATATTTTTATGGCATCCTTTGTAGGTGCTCATTGTCTGTTCTTTTGACACACTGACAGATGTAATTGGACTCTGTTGTAATGAAGAGATCAGATTCATTGACTTAACTCAATCATAGAGTTGTGGGTGTAGCTTGCCCAGTAGATCTGTATATAATATGCCAACATTCCATCAACTCAGGCTCTCCTAGGCAAAAAAAGACTGCGGTGGCTTGGACATCTCCACCGTATGGAAAATGATCGCATCCCCAGACAAGTTCTCTACGGGGAGCTTGCTACTGGCAACCGACCCAGAGGTGGGCCACATCTGCGATTCAAAGACACTTGCAAGGTCACGATGAAAGCATTCAACATCGACCCCAATGAATGGGAGAACCTTGCAAGTGATCGAAGCAGATGGAGACAAAAATTGCGCAGTGGCACGCTCGCAATAGACTTCAGGACAAAAGAGACATGCCTGACGGGACGACAGAGGCGGAATGGAAGCACTCGCCAAAGTGAACCCAAGAGACTGACCTGCAATCACTGCCATCGCACTCTCGGGTCAAACATTGGTAGAATAAGCCACGAGAGAAGCTGTCAGTCAAAGTGAAAGTGAATATTCTAGCTGCTAAGACCGTCTGTAAAGACGCTAAAGGCCATATATATTATTATGATATTATCTTGTTGCATTATATAATTATGTTCACTGAATATGTGGGACTGTTTTAAGTATATCAGTATTGTTGGGGGTAATACAGTCTTGTAGTTGTACCATGTAGTTGGGTTTGGTTTTATGCCATGATTGTCATATCACTTGTAGTGGGAGACTATAACTTGCTATTGTTGGTTGAGACTTAGGTGTTGACTTATCATGTGGGTTGGTCCACCTAGAGATACTCCTGTGACTTTATGAGTAAGGAGTTTGGTATTATATCCAGAGGATAGGAAAGGGATAAGTTTGGCTCTGAGTTGAGATAGGCCTGTGGCAGTATGGACTAGGGTTTTTGTGTAATATTAATAATCTAGCATGTGCGGAATTGAGCTGGGTTGGCTAATGGGGCCTAAGTCAATTAATTTTGACTTAATGGGTAGATCCAGTTGGCTATTGCTATCCTCTGCTAATTATGATGGTAATTGTTAATTAAGGGATACTACGTTGTGCGTGGGTGGGCTAAGTAAGTAGACGGGATTGTCTTTTATTGAGCCATCTAGCACGGGCAGTTCTGTGGTATGAGTGTGTAGACTCAGCAGACTGTATTTTATTTTAGTTAGTTTAACTCCAGCTCATTCCATAACTAGGATAGATTTGATGCGTACAGGGTGCGCGTATACACATGTAAGGCTTAATGTTATCTTGTCTGGAATCAAATTAAGTTTTCTTCCTGATCTAGATAATGGCCGTTGTTATAATATAAGAATTATAACGTGTGGGATAGCCCTATGTCAGTCTGTAGTTAAGCCAAGGGAAGTAAACATGTTACTTGGTAGGCTTGCATCTTATACTCGAGTTATCTCCCCTGGAGTGCTCACAAAGTAAGTTAAACGTTACTGTTTGATAGACATACTAGACCTTCCCCATATTTAGTTTACAATGTGAATATGGTTATTATTAACTATTATGTTTTCTTTTGATGCATTCTCTTGTTTTAGCATGATGTAATGATTAACTGATGAGGCGTGCTGTTAATTCCTGTTTATTTTTGGTTCTTCTTCAGCGCGCCTATCGGTTGGGTTTATTGTGGTTTATTGTATTGTCATGTGTTTATTGTATTGTGTTTATTATTTGATTTGTTATTTTCTTTTCCTTTTAATAAAATTGTTGTCCTCTCAAAACCTGATAGTTTTGTTTGTATGTTTGACTGTGTAGAGAGCCCCGCTCGTCTCGTCCTGTGTTACATTATTTGGTGTCAGATTAGATAGCTATAGATAGAGAAAGACCCGCTCGGTTTACCCGTCCCGTAGCCCCTGTTACACATAAATTAGTGAACAATAGAATGTGAATACATACACCGTCCAGAAATGAGGCGGAAAAGTGCCATCCAACCCCAATACAAGACAGACTCAAATTAAATTAGACGGGACAAAACATCAGGTTGGGAATTGTCACCACCCGGGATAGCACGGATAATCTCATCTAGAGCTGCAGATTAGAGTAGTTTTTGTATGAACACATAATGGGAAATTGTGTTTGAATTGTCTGGGTGAGGCTGGGAGTTACCAGCCCACCCTTGATTTACACTTAACTGTGCCGACGTCGCTTCGACGGGCAAGACCTAGATCTTAACATATATAGATCTACAGGAATTATTAAATAGATAATTTAACGAACATAGAAGCTGAATGATGTTAGAGGAACCCTAGAGCTAGAGTGGTAGTGACGCATTATTGATTATGGTGATGCTGTTGATGTTAATCTTTATTAATTAATTAGATCTAGATTCTAGTCGAAATTGTTAGTGTCTTTATTATAAATAAATGTGACCCTGCAGGTCTGATGAAGAAACTTTAATCAGATTGTCTTTTAGTATTTGGAATGGTATGAAAGTTAGGTCTTAGATTAGATAACATACAAAATATATAAAACTCTCGATTTAAAAGAATGCAGTCGAAACCCTAAGTAGACGGATTCCCCCCAAACTCCGTAACACAGGAGTCCAGCCCTAATAAAGGAGGCCAATTCGTAACACTGGAGGGGACACCCGACTGTGCTAAGAAATTGAATTTGAAACGGGTTGGGAAAGAGTCCTTGACGTACTGTCGTTTTGGAGAGAATGGGTCGAGAAAGGGAGAGAAAGAAGTGTATGAGCCTGATGCTTGTGAAGAAAAAATCAGACTGATTGGAATGAACACTATTTGCTCCACCATGTTTAGGGCACCAGTGCCAGTGGATATTCTGAAGAACTTTAGTTCCATTCCTCTTGAAGAGGATTATGAAAAGGGTAGACCCGTAAAGGTAGACATTATGATTGGTCTTGACTGATACTGGCCTCTGATCAAAATTAAAAAAAGAAGCCCAGAGGGTTTGGTAGCTCAGAAAACAGTCTTTGGGTGGATGCTTTCAGGGTCATATGAGGGTGAGATAAGATCACAATTGAAAACCCCTAAGAGTCAGATTTTGTTTTGTCAGACAGGAGTGTCAGAGCAAGAGGTAAGAAACATGTGGGAACTGGACTCAATAAGTATAAATCCCATAGAAAAAGAAGACATCCTCCAAAACAGGACATTGAAACACTTTGAAAGAGAGATACGATTTGAGGCAGAGAGATACACAGTCAAATTGCCATGGAAGAGTGAGAAGTCCAAGATCTTACTGATGGACAACAGAGAAATTGCTGAAAAAAGATTGAAAGGTTTGACCAAAAGATTGGAAAAGGACCAAGACTTGAAGGAAAGGTATGGTGCTGTAATTACAGAATTGGAAAACCCAGCAGATTTGTTGACCCGGGGTGTGACTGCACAAGAATTGACACAATCGGACCTGTGGCTGCATGGACCTACGTGGTTGAAAGAAGATGAATCAAGACCCGATGAAGTCACTGAGAAGATAGTTTGGCCCGAGATGAACGAAGAGGAAAGACAAGAAGAGACAGTTCTGATCAATGCAAACCTGGATTGCCGGGGCCTGATTGACTATGATCTCTGACACTGGAAAATTGTTTGAGTGATGACATGGATTTTAAGATTTATACGCAAAACAGCCGTGCGGGGCAAACAAGAAACAAGTCCAATAAATCTACCCCAGAAGAATAATATTAGAAACAGGACAGACCACTTTATTGCGCTGTGTTCAAAAGCAACATTTTGGCGAAGAACTGACAACCATAGACCGCGAAATGGCTGGGAAGAAAGCGTCTCACATCTACAGGCTTTCCCCATTTATTGACAAGGATGGACTGTTAAGGATACAAGGTAGGCTTACATTAGCTCCTACACTTTTGTATGATGAGAAACACCCAATACTCCTACCCAAGTGCCATGTTTCCTATCTCATAGTGAAGAACACACATGTCTTGATGAAACATGCCGCAGTGAATACTTTTATCACATCACTCAGAAATTCATTTTGGACATTATCGGTGAGAATATTGGCTAAGAAAATATGCAAACAGTGTTTTGATTGTCAAAGACAAGATGCAAGACCATGCAAACAAGCCATTGCACCTCTTCCGGAGGACAGAGTCAAGAAAGCACCCCCTTTTTCGGTTGTGGGCATCGATCATGCTGGCCCTCTCTATTGTTCTGACAATCCTGACAAAAAGCTGTACTTCGTACTTTTCACATGTGCAGTGATAAGAGCGGTTCACGTTGAGTTGGTTGATTCTCTATCCCTTGAAGATTTCATACTAGCTTTTAGGAGATTTGCTGCGGGGAGAGGCCAACCCTTATTAATCTACCTTGCAAAAACATTTAGGGCAGCTCATGGCTTACTGCAAAGGGAGTTAGAGTATGTGGGTATAGAGTGGAAATTCAGTGCCCCCTTGGCTCCATGGTGGGGAGGGTGGTGGGAAAGGCTGATAAGGTCAGTAAAATCGGCTTTGACTTTGAGGAAGAGTCTAGGAAAAACTCGGGTATCAAGGGTTAAGTTGGAAACTGTCTTGCAAGAGATAGAGGCCTGTATCAATTCTATCTAGACCACTCACCTACGTTGGGGATACTGGAAACCCCCTCACCCCCTCCCATTTTTTGATAGGAAGAAGCTCAGCATTGAGTTCTGTCATGGAGGATGAATATTGTGAAGAAATGATTGCGTTGAGAGATAGATATCAGTCAAAAGCGGTCAATCAGTTTTGGAAAATTTGGCAGGACAGTTACATTAGAAACTTACCACCTATGGCACAGAAGAAGCCAAACAATGATGTGAAAAAAAATTTATTGGCTCTTTAGTCTTGATAAGAGAAGAAGGGACGCCTAGACTGCAATGGGCACTTGGTGTTGTAACTAAGACATTTGTAGGAAAAAATGGGATGATCAGCGCAGTAGAACTGAAAACAACCAGGGGTAAAGTGACACGAGCTTTACAAAAGCTCCACAAGTTAGAGCTGTTTGATACAGAGAGGCAAGCAGATGGGCCTACATCTGGCCCCGAAGCCACTTATTCAAGAGACAGTGCTCAGCCTAAAGCTACATCCTCTGATAACCAACCAGGTTCAGTTTACACTAGAGCAGGTAGAAAGGCAAAGCCCCCTGAGAAACTAGACTTGTGATTTTCAATTTCAGGTATCATCTGAATTACAAATCCCTACAAAGAAGGATAGTGAAAGTAATTGTGTACATTTAACATCTGGGTGAAAATACTGGGAATTGGTTATTAATTATGTTTGTTGCAATTTGGTCCAAGAAGTGTCTAATGTTTTGTTTCATTGAATTATTTTGTTTTGATGATAAGATGAGATGAACGGATTGAGTATTTGAGTGGACATCCTAACTTGGTTATGAGTCCAGATGGGGAGAATGTTCGAAATTATAAGATAATGGTCAAGGGGGTGCGCAAGGCGTTAATGCGCAAACGCAGTGCAGTACGACTTATAAACAAACAACGGAAAAACCACTAAACGGAAGGAACGGGCAAGGGCACAACTCATGGTGATCAAGAAATTACAACAACAAATAAAAAGCAATTTCTGTGCAAGCATAGTTTTTCCTGAACTTAAGTGAGCATTTTTTAAAACCAGAAATGATGACAATGAGACTATTAAATTTCTGTCCTGAATTTAATACATAATCTTAAAGAGAAGCAAAATATGAAATAAGTTTTCAAAGGACAAAAAGTATTTCATTCTAAGGTCTTGGAGACCAGTAGTTCACTTACCAGCTTTCAATACATTCAGTCAAAGGGCTGCAAATTTCTGAAAGGAATATAACAAACTGGCAAATTGGAAGGTATTGTGCTTGTCTGTATCATTGTACACATGTATTTTATTTATTATTAAGTCACAAACAGAATCATTGCTGCTCTTGACTTTTGAATCCATAAATCATATTTTATTTGGCTTGCAGTTTGCATTCACTAATATTACTTTATGTTACTTGATTCTTCAATTGTCTTCAAGGACAGACCATACAAGTATGCCTTCAAAGTGTCATCACTTGTTTGCATAGATCTGTTAATACAGTAATGGTAAGTTCCTCAGAGGCTGAAGGTTTCATGCCATGATTAAACATAGTGCATAATTTTGAATAAGTCCAAAAGGTGACATTTGTATTGTGGCGCCCTCCTACATGAACACTTCATGATCTCCTTTGTTTTGTGTTTGTCGCGAACTGTGTTGTATAGTCACCGTATTATGCCCAAAGCCGTTGTTGCGTTGTGTCGTCACTTCCTGTGTATGTGTTATAAAAGCTCACATTGTATACTGTACTCGTCATTCAAGTCTCTGTGTTCATGTAACAAACATGTTGTAGTGGAAACTCTTTAAACGGTCTCCTCCTCTCCTTGATCAGGCTGTGATTGTGAAGCGCTAAAGTATGCAGTGACTGTGAAACGCTAAAGTATACATGTGTTATCTATTTGCCTCAAGTGTAATAAAAAAAATGACAATTCTCAAACCTGATGAGGGATACAACCACATCAACTCTCAGGTCCATGGGAAACAGTACAGACACGTTCTGAACATACAAATACTACACTGCAGACACAAACAACTTAAAATATACACAAAAACATCAACAATTGTTGTTTATCTTGAAATAATTTATTCTTGTCCTGAAAAAATAATAAAATATTTCTAAGATTTTTCATGTAAATTAAGAAGACATAATGAAATATTACTACGATTTTCTCTATAAATTAAGGGGGAAAAAACATTCAGGTAAATTATGTTTGCGGTGTTTGCTTAGATTGTTGAATCTGCAAATTAAAATTTGATGGCAAACCTTGCCGAGAAATTGGCATCTTCTTCAAGATAAGGATACCAGTAGATGTAGTTGGTGTTCCAGATGTTGTTGTAGATGTTATAGGACATGGTAGTAATCTTGGAGCAGTTTAGAGGGGTGAGTGGGACAGGGAAGGGTGAGTCTTGATGATCAGTTAGGCCGATGGTCACCAGTGGTACATCTTGGCTGAGGATCTGTATAGCCTTGCCCGACTTGTCCAGCAGAGAAACACCAGAATCTATAGCTACAAAGAGAAACACACAATAAACACAGAGGAGTAGAGAAAAACACTGTATTATTTATGGCACCATAAAAGTAACTTTTATTGTCTTTTGAATGGTTTGTTAGTAAGTTCAATTCTTGAGAGAAGTATTGAAGATTTACAAATTGTTTAATACACGTATTATTATATGATCATGGTATGAATACCAATTTACAATAATATGGGTCTTTTAATAGGATATTTTATTACCAGAGAAGACATGTACATCTCATTTGATTAAACAAATTCATGAACATGAGGCATATGGTTATTTCCAAAATAGTCATTCTGAAAAGGCCAGTGATTCCATTATGGCAGCCCACAGAGATGTGATGTTGTTTGCCAAGGAAAAGTTTTTGCTTGTGTGAAGAAACTAGGTACAGTCACTTACTGTCTTCTTTATTAAAACAAATAATTTTGTCTCATTACCACCAGAATGAGACAGTTGTAATGAGAAGATGTCCTTTAGAATTTCGAGCTTTCCGATGGACAAAAAAAAAAAATCATGACCAACACATGACCGATCAAATTTCTCTTTGGCTCATCAATCAGTGTAAGAATCACTTTGACTTAAGTCAAAATATTTTTTACATACCGTGCACGTACTGACTGCCATTCAACACTACATTACATGGATCAATCATTTGTCCCACTTTTGAGAGTGACCATTTGCTGTTTTGGTTTATTGGCGAGAACCCAAAGGAAATGGACTCAGGAAGTCTAGTGGTAACTTTGCCCAGCATGGTCAGTGACACATTCACAACTGGATAAACATGAAAAAAAGTTAGGAGATAAAATCCATAAGTGGTCTCAGATCTAAATCAAGCTTAAAAATGTCTATACCTCACTAGCCGCTTCTTGAAGTACAACACCCATATATTTATAATTCAAAGCGCACATCTTTGACATACTGTTCTTGAAATGTACTTATCTTCTCTTACATTCCATGCAGAGACACTCACACCCTCAGGATATGACATAGACCATAAAGGCAGCTCACCCACCAACTATGGAGAAACTATAATATGTGATAGTACATGCTGATGTGAAACCAAAGTTAAAGTGATATACACCACACCAAAATATTTTCATGAATTGTTTTGATTTTTCTTACTGGGTCTTTTCAGGCCAGTAGCATCTCTTGGTGGAAAATATACAGATGTTGAATATTTTGTGCACATTGCTAAGCATAATTATGTTATTATATCTTACATAAAATGTAGCCCCCCCCCCCCCCTCCACAAAAGCCAACCAGCAATGACTAGGAAAGTGATTTATCTATTTCATCTGATCAGCCAGACAGATTTTTGTATTGTATACCAGTGTGACAATTTGGAGGAAGGATGCTACAACCTGTCAGTTCTGTGTCAATTGATAAATAATATGAAAGCATTGAATCACTACCCATTCCCTTGGAGGGCAATAAATGTCACTTGAAAAAAATGGCATTTTCATATGAGGAAATAAAGAGAGAAGTTCCAAAACTTACATTAACATTGCATATATACACACACATCTTGGTGATCATGATGAAAATATAGCACTTGATAACATGACTTACAGGACATCTGTCACACTGATACACGGATACCTGAATATGTTTGAAAGATTAAAAATGAAATGATTATTTGAAACAGAAATATTAATAATCCTGTACCCGGACACGACATTCAGTGTCAACTATAGTCTACCTGTCAAACCCTGTGATACAGGACCAGTAGAGTAATGAACATAGAAAACTTTGGGTGCTCCATATTTGGTGCGGGTTTGTGTATCCTCTGTAGCAGCCTCTACCCAAAAGTCACATCCCCTAGAACTGACTGTTGAAGAAGATGATATTGGTCTGAGGTCACCAGGGGAAAATAAGAGACAAAAGAGAACTGACAGAAAAAAAATAGTAATGAAAGAGAGAAGAGACAGGAGACAAATATTAGTATATTGGTGGCACAAATCCACCCACTCACCCCTAAGTTCATGTGGCCACATATCACTAGACATTCATCCATCTGATATGCACTAGAAAACAGCAAATTTTTTGTACCTCTTGCATAATATACTATAGGAAAGTAAATAATATAAAAGACATCAAAAGGGTGACAGGATAATATGAAATGAATCAAGAATGTCTGTTCAGAATATATCTCAAGTGGCACTCATTATATTCATGTGCACATACACTCATGTAGATAACTCACAGCTTATATACATGAAATTTGCCCACAGTTCTTCTTACTGCAATACATAAACAATGAAAAAAAAAATCACTTACTATTTTTATAAAGGCCTATCATCTTCACTTCCCATCTTTTCTTAATCGGATGAGCAACGTCAGACACATTTGGTTTGTCATATCCAGCACCTCCACCCCTGTAGTCCCACAGTTTACCCATGTCCTTGAATGTTTGCTCATCAAACGTGTCATAGATGAGTTGACCAATCAGATTTGAGCGACTGGCCCACTCTCGCTAAGACAGGTAGGAAAATATCTCATGTGAAACATACCAGTTATAGATTGGTGAAAACACAACTTTCAAGCTTCCAAATAAAATATTTAGATATGCTCTTGTTTTATTGTTTTAATGGAAAAAAATGATAATCCAAAGTTATATACATCTTTGAAAATCAGTTTGTAAACCACACAAAGCAACTCAAATGAAATAAAATATTAAAATGTGCCCTATTTTCAACAGTACCATTAAATTAGCTGATCCCCCCAAGATAAGTCTTGCAAATTTTTCATGTTCCAAGCCCAACCGTATATCTAGATTCAGGCTACATTAAAACGGCATTTGGATTTGATACAATGTCTGATAGAACTTACTGTTACACCACCATTTCACGCAAAAATACACAGATGTGATTACGTTGATTTTCGACTACCACAGAGGTCAAGGACATAATTTCTGGTCACACTTTTTGGTTCTATCCAATGAAAATGAGTCTATATTTCTGTGGCTCAAAAAAATTTTAATATATATATAAATAATAGTGAGGACTGATTTTCGTTCAAAATGAATGTGTCCATATAACTCTTTGTCAAAAATTGATGCACCATCCCACGTTTCATAATTTTTTATGGCATAGTCGCGAAATTTTTGCGGCTTACAAGTTCACTCTCTAGCTCAATTATAGTAAGATTTAAGTTACCGTACTCCGGAGTCTCAGGGTCCACAATTTTCTGGCTCTTTCGATAAAAAGTCACAATGTTGCTGAGAGCAACAACCTCAAAATATTATGTTACAACTCTGTCACGAGCGAGTGAGCGAGGGTCAATAAGTGCGGGGAAGGGACTTGAAGCGTGCATGTTGTGAGTGAAGTTGAGGCGTAGTAGAGGCAAAATCTGAATAGTCAGATCACTGCAAGTTAAGAAGTCCAAGGAGACAGACGTGAGAAAGCAGTCGGGAGATTGTGTGTTTTCCAGTGATGACTGGTAGGTTGAACTATGATTGATAATTATGGTGATTGATGTACTATGTTCTCCTATGACCATGATGTAAATAAGTTATATGTGAGGAATGTGAAAGTCATTGATTACTGTGTGTAGAGATGTGCGCAATGAGCGATAGATGTAAGTTAGGATCATGGATTCGTAGCGAGTCTGAGTACTGTGTAATACGGTGGAGGTGTGTTACCGTAGAGAAGTGCAGATGTGTGGTGAGTGAAATGTGGACTATTGTGTGTACGCTTGATGGTTCGTAATGAGTGGTGAAGTGGATAGTAATTGTATGGTGTTATACAGATGTAATGTTATTTCTATAGGTGCCGGGGTCGGGCAGAGAAGCCACCCGCGGTGAGCGGACTTGTGCCGGGGTTGGGCCGAAGGCTACCCACAGGCCTGCCTAAGTGAAGCTGTCGCGCAGGACAGCGGGAGCACATGAGTCGTGGCAGTCTGGCCACAGACAGGGACGTTGTTACTGAAATGTTAATGTGCTATTAAGATGCTACTGTGCTATTGAGATACTAAGGTGCTATTGAAATATTAATGTGCTATTAAGACATCGAGGGGAGATTGAGATACAGAGATTAGGTTGAGCAGGAGCCAATAAGAGAGGCCAGCAAGTAGTATATATATATGGATGTGAGGCTGAGGCCAGAGCATAGTTAGGAAGTAACTATCGGGTTGTGGACCCGGAGAAGAATGAATGTTGGGAATACTGACCATTGAATGGTATTTGAATTGAGTTAATGTAATGTATGTAATTGCACAGATATCTTATCTTATTATATAATAAATGTGTGAGTCTGTTTGGTTGTTCTGTTAAGTGTTATACTTGTTCGTTCGTGATTGTTGTCCTGTCATAATTATTACATCTCCCAGTCTGGGATTTGTGACAAACTCCTTTACACAGATCAACGAAACTGTTGTGAAAATTTTTTGAGGGTCAAAACCATCCAAGTTTCAGTACTTGGACAAAATAACATGGCCATTTCCACCCCTCCAATCATTGTGAACATCACCAGATCAATAGCTATGATTAACTTTGAAATGTTATCTAGCCTGTAGTGATGTCATAAAGCTGATGTGACAAGGCTGGGGAAAAGCATTACAATGTTGCAACACATCCTTTTATTATTTACCTTATGGATTTGGTCGTACAATCGCTGAAGGGAACCATCACTAGCAAAATTGAAGATAGTACCAGTTGGGCAGCTATAATCTTGGTCTGTTTCAGCTTTTTCATATCCTGGGAGGTCATAAACATTGAATGTCTCTGAATGTCTTTAGAGTCATTTTGTTCGTGAATCAAAGATGAATTGGTGAACGAATGAAGCATTATCGTCTATGTTGATGGTTGACTACACATTTAAATGACTGATTCAATGATAGATAGGAGGATGGATGGATGGATAGGATGGTGCGTGAGTGGATGGATGGAAGAATGATTGGATGGATGGATGGATGGATGGATGAGTGGGTGGATGAATGGATGGATGGATAGCTGGATTGATGGATGGTTGGATGGATGGATGAATGGATGGTCAGTCTCTGCCAGTCTCTACCAGGTGCAGATCAGATTCAAGGTATTCACGAAATATCATAAAAACCACAGAAAAACTGTGGGGTCGCAGCAGGGCTATAAGCAAAGTCAAAATTGGGCAAAAAGATAAGGTTGTATGTTGCAAAGCCCCGCATGAGAAATAAAACCCAAACAATACAAAGCAAACTAAAGAGAAGACAGAAAATAACGAAATTTTCGGCTTTCGCCTTTTTCAAGTGAAAAAAAACAACAAAAAAAACGAACAATAAAAGACTTCAACAGGAACGAAGTGAAACAGTTTACTTAGCAATGCGAGTTCTTGCTTCGTTAGCAGCACCAAAGCACGTCCGTCCGCCAAAAGCTTCCATGTTTTTGGCGGACAGGCGTGCTTTGGTGCTGCTAACGAAGCAAGAACTAGCAGCACCAAAGCACGTCCGTCTGCCAAAAGCTTCCATGGAAACAATCGCTCTGTCGACATCAGGTTTCCCCCAACATATAAAGGGGGACACAAGTTGAAGACATGACCCCATTGTCCCACCCACCAAACCCCTCCTGAAACGCAAGCAATAATGGTTTTTGAGGAGATCAAATTTCAGTGGTATGTGTTATATGGGGCGCTAAGAATAACGTACAGCGGCATCGGACGACCAAACCTCTCATTCTTTGTTGTGGAAAAAAAAAAATGAAAGTGAGAAAAACCTTAACATCGGGTATGTAACTTCTTTGGTTGCAGTAAACTGTGTCTCTTTGTTGTAATCTGTAACCGGGTCATCTTTATGGGCGATTTCCAAGCCTCAATATCGACTGGGCAACAGTCTGGTAATATTGCTGTGTTTAGTTTTTGATTTGGGACTTAGTTTTATATGGACAGTACCTAGAGAAATTTCTGTAATATGAACAGATGATTATTTCTCAGTGTATTGTTTAATTTTATGGCCCCATTATGTAACAAAAAATGCAAATCTCTTCATTTTATGTATTACTTTCCCCCCTTATAAAATATCAGATAATCGAAATCGACCACGTATGAACTTGGTTTTCATTCCTCGACGGAAAGTGTATTGTTTGATAAAACACCGTAGGTAAATCCTGTCTTTTCCAAGGTTTTGAGGGAACAGTTAGAAAATGATGCCTGAAGCTATAGAGCGCTGTCGGCCTCGCACAACCAAGTGAGTGTTGACGAACTGACTTGAATGCGAAGCCATAATTATAAATGCACTGGTATTAACTGGCGAGCGGGACAGTGAGTGGCATATAGTGACGAAAATGTGCAGTGCTGACAAGATGGTCATGAAAGTTGATAGAGCTTCAGCTAGTGCTACTCAATCTCGGAGAGAACAACATGTAACACGCATGTGAGGCTGTTGCTGAAGATTACATGGAGAAATCAAGAAATTCTTTCACGGTCACCCATTTTGAGGCTGTCATTGGAAATGGCAAGTCATTTCAATGGTCCTCGCGTCCTACATTTTGTTATGTTTCCCACTCAATTCTGAAAAGCCTGAAGAACAGTTTCCTCAACCATAAGTCAATGGTTGAACGTTCAACGTGTGGACAGCGACAGGAATATTAATTATTTACAGCTCATTATTTTAATTTCGATAATTTGTATGTATTTTTGTTCCTGAAAACATCACTTGTAATCATTAGCACCCAAATCAGAAGCGTTTGCATTTCTGGGAATCATTGCACTTTGATTTCACCATTTGACTCTTTCCGTATCTATTATTTTAAGTGATTGTCTTTCTCATGGACCACACAGCCCATCTGAAGTTCATTTTGTTCAATTTATTATGCGGATAGGAATAGGATAAACTGACACTGAGTCATGTACTTATCCTTCTCATTGTCGCTCTCACCTTATCTTCCAGTGCGGTAGGGTTTGATGAGGCAGTGTTAACTGTTAAAGTGTTATAGAAATATTGGGCCCACATTACGTCAGCCTTTGCCCCAAAAAGACTGTTTTCCGCATTGTGGTTATACTGTGTTTTCTCAGACTTTACTTTTTTGGACACCGTAATAGTGACGTTCAACTGACCTCGACCCATTGTTGCAGTATGCAACTAGAGGTGAAAAAAAGAATGTGGCTTTCTTACTACGCTGTGCTCATGAGCAAATGACAATGATAGGTCTCATCCCACGATATAATTTCGAACTAAATAATACAGTACGGTACTTAGCAGTTTGCTACAAAAATTAAAAACAATTAAGACAGGGTGAGGACCGGTGTAGCAGGCCAGATTATACCCCCGCCAGACTATACCCGGGGTTAAACTGGCCTAGCCCAGAATATCCCCCGGGGTATATTCTGGGCTAGGCCAGTTTATACCCCGAGGTTTACTTTGGGCTAGGCCAGACTATACCCCCCCCCAGTCCAGATTATACCCCCTACTTTTTTTTAAAAACAAGTCAAGACCGTAGTTTATTTCAACTTTAGTTTGAATTGTTCATTATCACTGTCATCAGATATCATATTGAAGCATACATTTTTGGCTCTTGTAAATTATGATACATTTAAAAGGACATAAACATGCTTAAAAAGCATTGATTTACAAAAGGATTGAAAATCCATTGAAACTGATATGATTAAACTTTAACACTAATTTTACTTGTGTCCGTTGGTATTATTATTGTTCTGGTTTTTTTATAATTAGTTGACCATGAGTTAAACATGTATTGTATTTTTTTTGTTTGGCACCACTAACATATACTTAGTGGCAAGGTATGAACTAATTATAAGACTCATAAGTGTAAAGTTATCTGAATCTTATTATAATTTTTGAAAATAAGAAATGTGCTTGATATGTCGGAACAATTAGATCTATATACAAAGTTACACTGATGCAGAGAGAAAGGCCAGAAAAGAATACATAGAGAAAAAAACAACAACAACATTTTAACAGCTGAACTGGCAGATGGTGCAATTCCATCAACCAGCAAACATTAAATATTTCACACAAAACTAAATACATACTAAAATTGTTTCACATAATGAATTTAACCTGTCCATATCCACTTGAAACATTACAGAAAGCTAACCAGTAATATACAATAATAACAATAAGAAAACCAAATCATCTTATTTACTCTTGAAAATAAAGAGAATATAATCAATATCAGAATCACCATCATCTTGGAATAATACAAAGATAAGAGGGAATATAAAAATGACCTACACATCATTCTAGAATCTATAAGCAGCAATAATATATGTAAAATATGTGCAAGTACATGTAAAAAATAATGTGTTAAATCTTTTCAACTATCCAAGTAGAACTGGACTGAAAGCTTTAGCGAAGTAGCTTTGATAGTCATGTAAAATGACAGATTAAATCCACTGAGACAACAGTGCATTGCAGAAAGTAATTATAGTATGTTATGGCAAAAATTCGATGGATCATGTTGCATGAACATGTCTTGTTAGTAAATTCTTTGATAGCGTATTTGTAGAAATGTATACATTTTATGTAGCTCATGGTTTAAGGCACTGGATTAGTGTCACTCACGTTCGTTGGCATGTTGTAGTTGTGTGAGAGGATGAACGACTTTTTATTTTTAATGTGCTTTCATGGTAGCTCTAGTGCGTGAGTGAGGGACGGCCACTCATAGTAGTTTATGGACACTTGGCCGAGCACCATTAATTGGATTATTTCCCTTGTAATACTAGCGCGGGACCCGTTATTCACATCACGGTGAAAAGCGCGCATTTTGATTGGTCAATTGGAAATTTTGACCACCGGGCTTCCAACTCTTATATCATGGCTTTAAGTTTCTTACAACTCGCTCCTTCGTTGTTATCCACCGACAGAAAGACGGGAACCCGAATTCATTTTTGAGAGTAGACAATACCCGATCGGTACAAAATAGGTACTCATGATAACGTTTGTTATCAATGGAGATACGTCGTATTAATGGACGAAAGTATCCCGCACAAAATTGTCGAATGTTGTTAGTCCTGACACTTTGAAAATTTATATTAAAACTATTACCGGGTTTCTGGTATAAGTAGTCAGTTGGAATTGTAGCAGCAAGTTTCTACTTTATAATGGTACCAATTTCGTTGTACTTTGATGCACGTGTCCTATTGAAATGATTAATGAGAGGATCTCGGATTTAAAGTAAACCACGAGTTAGACGCATGTTATCCCCGATAAATCCAACCTGGGTCAAATTTATTCAATTATTGCTGGAGGGGTCGTTAGAGTAATTTCTGCAGTTTACTGGGATACCTAATTGACTTTTGTGTGCACCCTTTTAACCGTACTGTAAATTCGATTGTGTTAGGACCCTAACCGGTTATGTTGTCGGGCTGGACTCCATGTCCGAGCCTTTCACTTGTGCAACACGGGCTACGTAATAGCTCTCTCGGACGTCCGCGCGGGCTAATAAATAAGATGCGGTTCGAGTGGTCAAGACACTCCATCATAGACGCAGAGACAGAGCCGACGCTTGCCATCGCCACCCCGCCCCATAAGGCATGTAGCGGTAGCACAGGACCCGGAGAAACTTTGGGTAAGTTGGAGACTATTATATTAGAAGTGACTTTAATTTGCGCACCCCCCCCCCCCTTTTTCTTGGATGCCACGTAGAGAATGCTGATCTACAGAGACTATTATGAGTCCGGCTCAACGGTAATTGCCATTGTCATTGGACGTGTAGGATGCGCTTTGCAGTACAGTGTCTTGATATTGTGACTTTATTGTCAAAGTTAACGTTTGCGGTGCTAGATGATAATGATGGCTCGCTAACCAAGCTATCACGATTTGCTTGTGTGCATATATATAGTGTATGTGTAGCATTGCCTTGTTGTGGTAGGCAGTGAGGATTTCCTGACATGTTAATGTGGATGGCTTATGTTACAGCGAGCGGCACTATACGCTTGATTGTATTACGGGTATTTGTGTACCTTGCCAGTACCACTATGCTATAGAGAGCAGTGTGATTGTGATTGCGTGTTTAGTGTTTAAGATGTGTAATTAATTACATGTATTGGAGATGTATTAGTTGGGCCTCACATGGGTGAGCCCCAGGATTGTTCTATGTGCGGCGGTGGATGAACAATGTTTCAGTGAGTCTACACATGTTGCAATGAGTCTCGCCGACATATATATATATATCATGTGCATGCATTATAGTTATCCAGATGTATTATGCTTCAATGAGTTTCGTAAGTGTGTGAAGGACAGTTTCATTTTAAGGAATGTACACATTACTTTATGTATCTAGTGGTGTGTCATACACATGTTAGCCTGGCGGCATAGCTCCGCGGCTAAGGTCAAAGGGCATGACCCTTCAGTATCGATTGGGAAGGGAAGTAACCAATACAATAGCCCTGGGGCGGGTTAGTACTAATAATGGGAGTGGGCCTATGAGGATGGCCTGCATTGGGATGCAGCGTCTGTGTTATGGACGGTCAGTGGGCCATGTTGGCCACTGCGTTATTAAATGGAATGGCCACTCTGGATGTGTTGTACACCGGCTCAGTGGAGCGAAACTATTGTGTTCTTGCCCCTTCATTTGTTATGTCCTTCATACTTTGATTAGTACATTAGTTTATGTTGCCAGTGTACTAGGAAACTCCTTGTGTATATGATATAGCCTCTTGTAGTTGTTATTCATTAACCTTAGCGCTATTTTATTCCATGCATACATATCCAGTTGGTTATTGCTTAAATTCTATATTATATTGTTGTTGTTTGATTTAATACTTAATACTATTACTATGTATGTCCACCATTGATTGCCTGATTAATGTTGTCATTATATCCTAATCATATTTTTGTCTTTTTCTCTTGTTCCAGCTTATGGCTGGTTGGGCTTCTTTTGTTGGGCTTCTTTTTCTTTTCCTTTTTTTGTTTGGTAGTGATACCGTTGTTAGGCTTTTTGAATAAATAGGATTGCCAGCAGAACCCTGTGTTTGTTAATCCTGTGTATCCTTAAGGGAGTTACTATTGAACCCACGCAGTAACCACATTACCCACTCGTAGTTCATCCAACATTTTCTGGTGTCAGAGGTGGGATACACAGAAGGGTTAGTTTGTAGTGTAGAAAACCCAGCCGTGGAAATTTTTAGTTTGAAGCCCAGCCGGCCAGCCAACCCCTGCCCTACCCCACAGGAACCAGGGAGCCACGAAGACCAACGCCCTCCAACATCAACTCAAGATTCAGGACCTGTATCCCAGTCCTGTGTACACCACCCATCTCACTGCAGTCAACAGGGACCCGTTGCGGGTATTTCATCCCGCAATCTACACGTATCCGCAACATCCGCCCCCACAGCCTGCGTCGACCAGTGTCTGGTACTCCCAGCCCACCACCCTTGCCAGCCACCTGCAGCCCGACCGGACCCTCAACCTGGGATGACAACTTCCCAGCCCCTACCTCCTGTGCGACGGTCTACCCGCCCACACAGACAACCCCAGAGATTGGACCTCTGACTCTTATTAGTGATTAACATTAGACATTGACTGTGAGTGCAGAAAGAGCAGGGGAGCGCACCCATCAAGACCCCCCCCCCCCGAGTTTCCATCAGGCCAGATGATAGACCACCAAATCCAAGGGAGCCCCGCCTCCAGATTTTAAGTTAGAGAGTATGCCCATGTTAGCTTTCTCCACAGCTTAGTTACGATGACTTTTAATGCCTATGTTGACCTTACCTTTTTCATTGCACTAGTGCCCTTATAGCATATTGTCTTTTTTGTACTGTTCGATCCTACGTTAACCCTGATAGTGGTCTGGGACCACCGTTGCAGGTCTGGGACCTGTTGTTTTGTCCATATGATGTAACTTACTACAGCCAGAGCTGAGACTGTTGTGTACATCTTCAGGATGCCAGTAGTAACTTAGCCGGTTCACGCCACCTGTTAGTAGTTATAAAGAGGATGGACCATTGTTGTACTTCGGTTCACTGTGTGTAATTTGCAATTGTTCTACTCTAAGTGATGGTATCATAGCCCCTTAGAGTTTGATTGTACCTTCAGTGGTCTTTTGTAAACCTTTGAATTGATGTATGTGTCACGTAAGGGACTACGTGACTTAGCAGGGGAGAATGTGAGAGGATGAACGACTTTTTATTTTTAATGTGCTTTCATGGTAGCTCTAGTGCGTGAGTGAGGGACGGCCACTCATAGTAGTTTATGGACACTTGGCCGAGCACCATTAATTGGATTATTTCCCTTGTAATACTAGCGCGGGACCCGTTATTCACATCACGGTGAAAAGCGCGCATTTTGATTGGTCAATTGGAAATTTTGACCACCGGGCTTCCAACTCTTATATCATGGCTTTAAGTTTCTTACAACTCGCTCCTTCGTTGTTATCCACCGACAGAAAGACGGGAACCCGAATTCATTTTTGAGAGTAGACAATACCCGATCGGTACAAAATAGGTACTCATGATAACGTTTGTTATCAATGGAGATACGTCGTATTAATGGACGAAAGTATCCCGCACAAAATTGTCGAATGTTGTTAGTCCTGACACTTTGAAAATTTATATTAAAACTATTACCGGGTTTCTGGTATAAGTAGTCAGTTGGAATTGTAGCAGCAAGTTTCTACTTTATAATGGTACCAATTTCGTTGTACTTTGATGCACGTGTCCTATTGAAATGATTAATGAGAGGATCTCGGATTTAAAGTAAACCACGAGTTAGACGCATGTTATCCCCGATAAATCCAACCTGGGTCAAATTTATTCAATTATTGCTGGAGGGGTCGTTAGAGTAATTTCTGCAGTTTACTGGGATACCTAATTGACTTTTGTGTGCACCCTTTTAACCGTACTGTAAATTCGATTGTGTTAGGACCCTAACCGGTTATGTTGTCGGGCTGGACTCCATGTCCGAGCCTTTCACTTGTGCAACACGGGCTACGTAATAGCTCTCTCGGACGTCCGCGCGGGCTAATAAATAAGATGCGGTTCGAGTGGTCAAGACACTCCATCATAGACGCAGAGACAGAGCCGACGCTTGCCATCGCCACCCCGCCCCATAAGGCATGTAGCGGTAGCACAGGACCCGGAGAAACTTTGGGTAAGTTGGAGACTATTATATTAGAAGTGACTTTAATTTGCGCACCCCCCCCCCCCTTTTTCTTGGATGCCACGTAGAGAATGCTGATCTACAGAGACTATTATGAGTCCGGCTCAACGGTAATTGCCATTGTCATTGGACGTGTAGGATGCGCTTTGCAGTACAGTGTCTTGATATTGTGACTTTATTGTCAAAGTTAACGTTTGCGGTGCTAGATGATAATGATGGCTCGCTAACCAAGCTATCACGATTTGCTTGTGTGCATATATATAGTGTATGTGTAGCATTGCCTTGTTGTGGTAGGCAGTGAGGATTTCCTGACATGTTAATGTGGATGGCTTATGTTACAGCGAGCGGCACTATACGCTTGATTGTATTACGGGTATTTGTGTACCTTGCCAGTACCACTATGCTATAGAGAGCAGTGTGATTGTGATTGCGTGTTTAGTGTTTAAGATGTGTAATTAATTACATGTATTGGAGATGTATTAGTTGGGCCTCACATGGGTGAGCCCCAGGATTGTTCTATGTGCGGCGGTGGATGAACAATGTTTCAGTGAGTCTACACATGTTGCAATGAGTCTCGCCGACATATATATATATATC
Organism: Onchidella celtica; assembly: GCA_963931925.1. Lineage (NCBI taxonomy): Eukaryota > Metazoa > Mollusca > Gastropoda > Systellommatophora > Onchidiidae > Onchidella > Onchidella celtica. Next base: position 24,100,215 of record OZ007577.1, read on the forward strand.
ATGTGCATGCATTATAGTTATCCAGATGTATTATGCTTCAATGAGTTTCGTAAGTGTGTGAAGGACAGTTTCATTTTAAGGAATGTACACATTACTTTATGTATCTAGTGGTGTGTCATACACATGTTAGCCTGGCGGCATAGCTCCGCGGCTAAGGTCAAAGGGCATGACCCTTCAGTATCGATTGGGAAGGGAAGTAACCAATACAATAGCCCTGGGGCGGGTTAGTACTAATAATGGGAGTGGGCCTATGAGGATGGCCTGCATTGGGATGCAGCGTCTGTGTTATGGACGGTCAGTGGGCCATGTTGGCCACTGCGTTATTAAATGGAATGGCCACTCTGGATGTGTTGTACACCGGCTCAGTGGAGCGAAACTATTGTGTTCTTGCCCCTTCATTTGTTATGTCCTTCATACTTTGATTAGTACATTAGTTTATGTTGCCAGTGTACTAGGAAACTCCTTGTGTATATGATATAGCCTCTTGTAGTTGTTATTCATTAACCTTAGCGCTATTTTATTCCATGCATACATATCCAGTTGGTTATTGCTTAAATTCTATATTATATTGTTGTTGTTTGATTTAATACTTAATACTATTACTATGTATGTCCACCATTGATTGCCTGATTAATGTTGTCATTATATCCTAATCATATTTTTGTCTTTTTCTCTTGTTCCAGCTTATGGCTGGTTGGGCTTCTTTTGTTGGGCTTCTTTTTCTTTTCCTTTTTTTGTTTGGTAGTGATACCGTTGTTAGGCTTTTTGAATAAATAGGATTGCCAGCAGAACCCTGTGTTTGTTAATCCTGTGTATCCTTAAGGGAGTTACTATTGAACCCACGCAGTAACCACATTACCCACTCGTAGTTCATCCAACAGTTGTTTTTGTAGTTGATTGCCATTGAGTAAAATTTGCACGGTACTGTTTGTTTGGCACTGACATACACATCCCAATGGATGAAATAATTAACGGACTCATAAAAATGAAGTCATTTTAAATATTTTTTTGTGTTCAAATACACAGTTGTTAAATCCCTTGGCAAGGGACGTGTTAAGCTTAGGAAGGTAAAGACGGACAAGGTCTTTTCTTTTTTTATTTTTATTTCATTTCACTCGCGAGTGACATTCCCTTACTCACTATAAGTTATAACACATAAGTTCAGTCTTTCAAATACCTTGCAAACTAATCCAGTGTCTTAAACCGTAATGTACATGAAATGTATATCTTTCTACAAATAACCTATCAAAAAATGATACTCACTGACAAGAAATACTGTTAATGTAACATGATCCATCGAATTTTGCCTCAACATGCTATAGATCTAATTACCTTTTATAATGCACTACTTTTGTCTCAGTGGACTTACTCTGTCGGCCTACACAACTGTCAAGGCTATTTAGTATTTCACTAAAGCTTTCTGTCCAGTTCTACTTGAATATTTGAAAAGATTTAACACGTTTTTTATATATAGTTGATACACATACATTGCTGCTTATAAATTCTAGAATGATTTGTAGGCATACGCTGCCATTTTTACACTCCCTCTCATATCTTTGCAATTTCCAAGATGATGATGATGATTCTGATATTGATATTTCTCTATATTTTCAAGAGTAAATAACATGATTTCGTGTTCTTATTGTTATCATTATTACTGGTTAGCATTCTGTAACGTTTCAAGTGGATCTGGACAGGTGGAGTTCATCAGTCGCAAACATTAAGTGCCTATTTAGTTTTATATCTGCTGGATGATGGAATTGCACTATCTGTCAGTTGGATTATCGTTATTATTTTTTTCTGTGTGTTCTTTTCTGGCCTTTTCTCCCTACATCATTGTAACAAAAAATACAATGCATGTTTTACTCATGGCCAACTAACTATCAAAATAATAATAATAATAATAATATCATCAACACTCACGAGTGAAATTAATGCTGAAGTCTAATCATGTCAGTTTGAATGGATACTCAACTCTTTTGTATATCAATGCATTTTAATGCATGTTTGTTCCTTCTAAAATGTATCATGATTTACAGGAGTCGAGAATGTAGGCCTATGTATGTACACCAAAGTAAACTAAGGCTGAAATAAACTGTTATTATTATTTTCTCTAAATTGCATTATGACTTGTTGGTGTCAAGAATGTGTTCATGTATGTCTTAATATGATATCTGATGACAGTGATGAAGAACAGGCTGAAATAAACTGTGGTCTTGACTTGTTTTTAAAGAAAAAGCAGGGGGTATAATCTGGACTGGGGGGGTATTGTCTGGCCTAGCCCAAAGTAATCCCGGGGTATAAACTGGCCTAGCCCAGAATATACCCCGGGGGATATTCTGGGCTAGGCCAGTTTAACCCCGGGTATATTCTGGGCGGGGGGTATATTTTGGCCTGTTACACCGGGTATAATAAGATAGTACATGTATACATTGTACATGTATATTGAAAAAAATAAGCCTCTGAGAGGCTTTTCCTGTACTGGCAGAAAGCTGCCTTAGATAATAAAACTTACCTGATTGTTGCACGTGGAGGTGGGGTGGAGGACATTACAGAGCATCGTTTGAAATTCACACAAGTATAATCATCTTTGTGCAATTACATACTACAATTACACACCTTGTTTCCATTCAGGTTGAAGCTGAAAGAAAACTATAGGCGAGCACCATATTCTAGCGCCCTGGCTAAGAGTAAGAATCACGGTGGACGGCCCACTGTGATTAAATTATAAATTTAGAGAATAAACATCCCACAGAATATTTCTTTTGACAAGAAGTGGTCCCTAGAGTCCACATGAAAGCTGCATTGGATAGTATTTGTGACCACGAGGGACAGACCGACTGAAAGCGTGTTATTCTACACTTGTCTCAGTGTGGTAACAATTGTTCCCAGGACGTACGGATAGGCATAACCTGCATTTTTCTCTATACGGGACAGTCTGGTAACAAAATTTACCACAACGTATGGACCGCAGAGAAAATAGCGACGTACGGAAAAGATTAAAGGAGGAATTTTGTGATCAAAATAAAAAACTAAGTGCATATTCGTAATCAGCATACAGAAATTAATCAAATCAATGTGTACAGACCGCTCTTTGTTGTTTGGTTTTACAATTTAATTGTATACCTGTACACTGTAACTTTCATTAACAATTTAATGCAATAAAAAGATAGGAAATTAAAACAAAAAACGTTACAAATTACTTATAAATTAGGGAGTGGTTGGGATAATGTGAAAGTATCAAAAGAAAAACACTCACCTTCATATATTCTTTTACAAGAGAGGAGTATATGGCACGACATGTTTCCGGTATTATTTTACACAATGCAGACGGCGAAATGCAAGTTGAGAACTGCAAATCTTGTACTTATTTTCCTGTAGCTAGGAAGCATAAAGTACCAGTCAGTCTCTCGTGTGGGCTAATTGATTCTCGCATCACTGTTGACTGTTTTTCAATTAGAGGGCCTACAATATTTAGGAGGTGAATATAGGTCAACTCATCCACTCTCAAGTACTTTTCGAAGTCATCTGGGTGAAAGCGAAGTTCATTCAGTAGATTTGTGTGCGTGTAGCTAAGTGTGTCTTTTTAACAATCATTTCTTCGCCCAAATCATTCTTTTTCGAGTCGTTTTTTTCTTAAATTGCAATTACGCACAGAGCTAGCACTTCATCTAAAACTTCGTCTGCTATTTTTCATAAACACACCTACCCACTACTAGAATCTGCATGTACAACTAGGTTTGCAAAAAATCTAGCAGTAAACAATTGGGCAAAAACAACACAAGGTCGACAGACAGAACGCCACTTGTAAATGTGCCAATCGCAAGGGAGAAACGTGAGGGATGGACCCAAGGGGAGAAACCTCTGTGCTGGGGGGAAAGGGACATCCCTAGGTGACAAACTCAAAGGATCCTACCCTACATCTAAATGGGGCATAATGGCTGAAGTAAAGTCTGTTTACTATCTTTCCAAAGGTATGCTAGTGTAAATTATGAGGAACCATGAATTATCTGCAACTACCTGTTGATTACTTGCCATTTCTAACTCCTGCCTCCCTTCCAGGCTTACTCTTCATCTCTTCAAATTTTCTATTTATCTATACCACAGGGATATTTGTCATATGATATATCCATATATGAACAGTTATGCTGCCCAAAGGAAAAACAAAGTAACCGACAGCATGACCTTTTTCTAATTTGTGAGCGAGCCTCACAAACCTCAACGGATGTCGCATTTTTTAGTTTTGAGTTATGAATATCACCGTAAAGTCTTCTTCTTCTTCTTCTTCTTCTTCTTCTCATGGAGTTGATTCGTCTATTTACTCAGACGATTCCTCAACTGCACCATGTGCGACTCGACGCCACTGCTCTGAGGCTAAAACAGGCTAAAACAGCATATATATTAAGACCATTTAAAATATATCGTTGTGTAAATTCTATTGTTATATACATATCTCTGGTTAAAAATATCTCTTGGCACCAAGATTGTGCACAAAAATAGACCCGCACTTTAAATACAATGGTAGCTGCAACGGATAATTATGTTCTTCAATTCATTGCCAAAAGCCGTTGCAGACGATAGTACAAAATCCCATCTTTAATTTGGTGTAAAAATTATTGCAATGCTCCTTTTCAAGGCAAAGTTACGGCTTTTTAAAGACGCTCGTCATGCCTTCTGCAGTCGGGTGACTACAATGACGAGCGTGGCTGGCTCGCCATATTTTCTATTTGCCATACTAAACATAGGAGCGTTGCCACATAAAAACTGATTGCAGATTCGAATTCAGCGGTATCGATTTCACACAGGTAGAACTCATTTATTTTGAAAAACAACATCGGTGAGTCTAAAACCAGATATAAACCAGCAGGGAGCCTTCCACATCATCCTCCTAAAATAAAGACCTCAATACACATCGTCGGGATCTTCACAAAAACGGGTGAAAAGCATGTTATTGGATGATGCTAAGCATGTTATTGGATGATGCAAGTGATGATGAGGCCTACTATAAAGACTCTGGGAGTGAATATGAGCTCCCAAGAGCCAACAATAGCAGTGACTCAGATCTAAACCTAGCTGCTTAGAAATATATATATATATGCATATTCTTGATCACATCCAAACACAAAATAGCTAAAAAAAAACTGAGACACCTAATTTTTTTCCTAAATCCCCTGCATCCTTGGGAATCGAAAAATGGGGTAAAATGGTGCGCGGTGCATCACAATATTACCTTGCGTCACGAAGGGGTTAAAAGCTGCTTTGAGACCTAATATTTTCACAGAATGCAGAAAAATAAATGAACTTCAAGTTTCGACCAAAATATTAAAATCGTTAAAAAATCGCATATTTGTGTTTCATTGCGATTTTCTCTGTTTGGTCCTGTGCGACTTCCGTTGAGGTTTGTGGGGCTCGCTCACATTTACTGTCTCTGATTATGAACAGTCACTCACGTTGGTTTGCCACATTAGAAACTACTATTTCAGTAGCTGATGCAGCAATCTGCCTTTGACATAAAAGAATTATGTGTGAGACAAATTCATAGAGTAGAAAAAGGTCTTTCCTTTGGGTGGCAGAGTTGCCCTTAAATACGTGAACAGCAAGGGCAGACAGTAACTTATAATGAGTACTACCTTGTACAGGGTGCAAAATAAATGTTTCCTATATGATCATAAAAACTTGTCAAAGCAAGAATACAAGAGGCATGCTTTGAATGAAGCAGCAACCACATGGGCTCTTGAGAAAAGATGAAGAAACCAATATTTCTAGTGCTTTTGACAACTTTTCACACAAGGGCATGACTGAAGTTGTTCAGAATATAATGTATCTGTATGTCTGTTCTCACCACTAAGATCTGGCTTCTTGGCTTCAAGACTGACATATTCCTGCAGCACCATCTGTTTCAAAGGGTGATCTTCTAATGCATTCAGGGCCAAGTCTAGAAACTCACGCTGTTCTTTCCAAGTGCTTTCCATTAGTTTGTAGGAGTCATCTGTTTAAACAGATAATAAAATCAGTGCTTGAAATCTTGATCTGTAAAATCCTAGTCAAAATCAACAGGCAGACATACATGGTGGAAGGCAAGCAGGCAGGCAGGCAGGCAAGCAGGCACATGACCCCTGTGTTGTGATGGTTGTTTTTGTCTTTTATTTTCAATATCTTTTTGCTGACAGAAATCAACAACAACACTACATTTAATATAAGGGCTATAGAAGTGAAGGGTAATTATATAAAGGAAAAAAAAAATGTTTCAAGAAAACACTGAGACAATGTAGTTTTACTGTCAGTGTAGCCAGGAAGATTTGTGAGAGAATGTTTTCTGCTTACTTTTTCTGGCCATTGCAAGTTGTTGGTTTGTCCAGGCCTTGTTGTCCAGGTAATTGTGAGCTCCCCAGGTGTGCTCAGGTAATTTGATCAGGTAACGTAACATCTTCTGAATGCGTGGATCAGTATCCATACACTGACCTAGTAAATGAGTGCAGCATACAGAATTTAATTATTTCTCATCTATCTGTCTATCCACCCATCCATCCATCCATTCATCTATCCATCCATCCATCCATCATACTATAATGGAGCTAGAACATCGTGACAACATGGCCAAAAATTATGAAACTTTGTGTATTGCCTCAATTTCTGATGATAAATTACGAGGACACATCCATTTTGGAAAAAATTCAGTCAATAGCATTATAAGTATACGTTTTTTTTTTTTTTTTTAGTGCTGCAAAAAATCAAAAAGCATGATTGGAAATTTCGCCCTTCACTTTTCTCTGTTCTTTGCCTTTCTTAAAACTTTCTTCACACATTGCTGGTCAAAAATCAACTTTAAATATCATATCTTTATACTTTGTGAGGAACTGTAGTGCAACAATAAATTCTATTTGTCTTTGCATTGAATCCAAGTTCCATTATTAAAAAATGACTTAGATCTCAATCTCTGTCTACATCTGGGAGCAACTAGCATATGTACTGTGTATTCATAATTCAGTGTGTAGTGCACAAAAGTGTGCTTGCTGAATTAAATATCCAGTACAAAATTTGTTCAGGTTATTTCAACAAGTTAAAGGGACGATATCTTTTGAAAATTGTAACAGCTTTATCAATTCCCCTATGCATGTCAAAAATGAAAGCACATCTGGCTTTACAGAATCTATCAGAGAGAAGGAATGAGGGAAGGGGGATAGAGGAGAATGGGGGGGGGGGTAGATGGGGAGGGAAGGGAGAGAGAGAAGGGAAAGAAAGAGGAAAAGGAAAGAGAAAGAGAAGGAGGGAGATCAGGGAGAAAAAGATGGGGTAAAGGGTAGGGAAAGAGAGAGGGAGAAAGAGATCGGGAGGGAAAGGGAGAAGAGGGGGTTGGGAGAGAGAGGGAGGGCAGAGCCAAGTTTATCCCATGGCAAAGGCTGGGCATCTCATCTGGACCGGCCCAGGTTGTATCACAGTATGTCCATTATATTATCATTCATAGAACGGGTGCTTTGGCTAGTCCCTATTATAAAAGAAGAATATATTCAAATAAAAATGATTGGCAGAATGCACAAATTTTATACCTCGTTTCTTGCATTCCTCCCAAGTTCTGGCAAATGCTCGATACATGGCCGATTTCTTGGGGTCAGAAGCAATGCCTTGTATCCAGACATCTCCCATTTCCACAGTCCGGACAGGTAAAGTTTCTTTGACAGATTCCAGAGCCATCACAAAATTGTCAAAAGTTGATGCCACCAGCTCAGCACCAGGAAACTCTGACCGAAGAATTTCATAGTAGCTGAGAATTTCCTGAAAAATAATTGCCATAGCAATTCCAAAGAGCTAAATTTTGACAAAGACAGCCTTGGGTAGACTGACAGAGACCGCGAGACAATGACAAACATGAAATGAGTAGAGTGATTGGTTGATAAGTAGTTTGTGAGATAGATGTATTGGCAAGCAGGGAGGGGGCAGGAAAGGAAGGAAATGAAACAAGAGAAGTCAGAGATTTTGACAGCCAAACAGACAAGTAGTCATATGGACAGATGGATGGCTAGATGGATGAATGGACAGACAGACATGTCACAAATCCCAGACTGGGAGATGTAATAAGTTATGACAGGACAACAATCACGAACGAACAAGTTTAACACTTAACAGAACAACCCATCAGACTCACACATTTATTAAACATAATTATACAGATAATAGCGCAATTACATACATTATATTATTGAAATTAACTGCCGTACAACGGCCTTATTCCCACATGCACTCTTCCTCGGATCCACAACCCGGTAGTTACTTCCTAAAGACACTTCGGCCTCAGCCTCTCCCCTCAGGGTCTTAATAGCACATTAATAATTCACTGGCACCGCAGTCTCTCAATATCACCTCCCTATTGCCATAACACCTTAGCATTCCACTAGCACCTCAGCAGGGCAATAGCACATTATCATTTCAATAGCCCATCAACATGGCAATAGCACATTATCATTTCAAGAGCCCATCAACGTGGCAATAGTACATTATCATTCCACTAGCACATCAACATGGTAATAGTACATTATCATTTCAATTAGCACATTCACGCTCATATCTACGTCCCTGTCCGTGGCCAGACTGCCACGACTTTATGTGCCTCTACTGTCCTGCACCGACAGCCTCACTCTTGGCCTATGCTGGCCTATCCCCTGGGCTCACCGTAGGTGGCGCTCTTCGGCCCGACCTCGGCACCTACAAGAATAACATTACATTGGTATAATACCCTACCATTTCTATTCACTCCACCTCTCCTTACAGCCCATGAAGCGTACACACAATAGTTCACATTTCACTCCCCAAACATCTTACGGTAACACACCTCCATCGGATTACACAATACTCACTCTCGCTACAAATCCATGAACTCAACTTTCATCTATCGCTCATGGCGCACATTGCTATATCCAATATCAAGGACTTCCACATTCCTCACATATACTTATTTACATCATGGTAATAGACGAATATAATATAATACATCAATCATAATTATCAATCATCGTTTCACCTACCAGCCATCACTGGAATAAACTCTCTCACTAGTCTTCCGACTGCTCCCCTTATGTTCGCCCACTGGGCTTTCTCTTGCGTCCGCTCTTTAGGACGTTCTAACTTGCAGTGATAGTAATACAGCGCTTTCGCCTCATTCAGACTCCCCACCACTCATAATAGGCACGCTTTTCCTTACTTGTCTACGTGCGTTAATTTTACTCTCCTCCTTTCCCCCCGTAATTATTAACTATCGCTCACTCCACTCGTGACATCATCCCCCACCCCAAAAAAATTAATGCAATTAACTTCAAATCGCATCAAGATGACTGTCAACGAGTGAGCGTGAGCAATACCTACATAAAAATGACCTACCAATGCCCCTAGCACATAAAATACCGGAATCAGGGGAAAATATGGGGATCAATATGCCCTGCACCATGCATATATGTATCACATCATCAATAGCTAACTAAACACAATACCTAATACAGAATCAAAAACCAATCAACCTATCAACCATTCTTCATATCATATTTATAATGTCAATATTTTAAAGTCGACGACTCATTCACACAGATCCTGTCAATGTTCCTGTCCTCCGATGTATAAGCTCCTGAAGTCTTCCCCTAGGCTCGACTAAGGTAGTCGGCGATATGATTGCTGGTTCCTGGAATTGGTTGAATAACGAAGGTATACGGCTGCAAAGCCAATGCCCATCTAGACAAGCGTGGGCTGGACGAACGATTCTTCGACAAAAACGTTAGTGGCTTGTGGTCTGTCTGGATACAAAATTCTCGTCCCATGAGATAACGTCCTAATTTCTGGACGGACCACACAATGGCAAGACACTCCCGCTCTATCACAGAATACTTTCTTTCTCTCTGCAATAACTTCCTACTGACATAACATACAGGATGGAAACATTCGTTCTTCTCCTGTAGAAGACAAGCGCCGACACCAGAGTCCGACGCATCCGTTCTGAGGATAAAATTAGATCGAAAATCGGGTAATATCAGAATGGGTGACGATGATAATGCTGTCACCAAATTATCAAATGCTGTCTGACACCCAGACGTCCACTGGACCTTATCGGGTTGTCCCTTCTTAGTAAGGTCAGTAAGAGAAGATGACAAGGAGGAAAAATTTGGAATGAACTTTCTGTAATAATTTAAAATTCCCACTAAGCTTCTGACTTGTTTCTTTGTTTTTGGGATTTGCAACCCTACTAATTTGTCAATTTTTGTTACTTCAGGTCTCTGAACACCTCTACCCACGATATGTCCCAAGAATACTATCTCTGGACATGCCAAATCCATCTTTGCGGGTTTAGCAGTTAACCCAAACTGACGTAATCGTTTAAAAATTACTGTTAGTGTCTGAATATGATCAGACCATGTCGACGTATGACATGCTATATCGTCAAAGAATGACACGACATTAGGTATGTCCTTCAACACCAGTCTCATTAGTCGTGCAAACGTCGCTGGCGCGTTTACCAACCCAAATGGCATGACCTTAAATTGGAATAATCCAATGGGCGTTTGGAACGCCGTGTATTGTTTAGACTCCTCAGTAAGAGGGATTTCCCAATACCCTTTCGTTAAATCTATCTTGGAAAACCACGTGGACCCGGCCAATGAAGCTATTAGTTCCTCCTGAAACGGAATAGGCTCCCTATCGCCTACCGTAATAGTGTTCAATCTTCGAAAATCAATACAGAACCGCACCGATCCATCAAGTTTTTTCACGAGGACGATGGGTGATGAATACGGCGATGTTGATGGTTCTATCACATCTAACTTCAACATTGACTCAACTTCCTTTATAACTCTATCTCTCGAAGAAAAGGGCAGCGGATAAGGTCTAAGAAATACTGGCTTATCCGAAGTCAACTTTATTTGGTGCTGGATCACCGTAGTGCGACCCGGCAAATCCGTAATAACATCCGGGAATGACGCTAACAGGGTCTCAAGTTCCCTACTCCTTGAACTCGTAAGGTCCGGGTTAATTTTTACGTCCCTGTAACCTTGTGTCGGAGTTAACTCCGGCAATTGAATTTGTAACTCTTCCTGCGCCTCGGTGTCGCTTACGTCACAGTCCAACTGGTCTACGACCCCCCTACAAGCAATAGAGAAGACAGTCTCCTCTGGTTTTGTCTGTGCACACAGATATTGTGGTCTCTCATAAAATCTCTGTAGCATATTAACATGGAAAACCTTACTCGTTCCATCAATGTGGATAGCGTAATCTACCTTTGAAACAACTCGCTCAATAACATAAGGGCCTTTCCATGTCATCAATAACTTATTGTGGTCCGTAGGTAACAACAATAGGACCTTGTCTCCTGGCTTAAAAACTCTCAATTTGGATCCTCTATCTTTATAGTCTTTTGCTCTTTTCGAAGCGATACTAGAAGCTTCTTCTGCTATAGTGCGCGCTGAAGATAATCTTTCTCTTAAATCAACAAGGTACTGAAACACTGAAATCTGCTCATCGTCTCCCGATGATGGCGACGTCATCATGTCCCGAAGAACATCAGTTGGGCCCCTAGGACTACGACCATACATCATTTCAAACGGTGAGAATCCCGTTGACTCCTGCCGTACCTCTCTGTACGCGAATAATACTGCAGGGATATATCTATCCCAATCTTTAGGGCGATCAGCAGCTACCTTACGCAGCATTGACTTTAGCGTCGAGTTCAATCTCTCGCACATGCCATTAGCCTGCGGATGATAAGGGGTGGTAGTGATGGGTTGTATGCTGAATAAGCGAAACAATTCCTTCATCATCTCCGAAGTAAATTGCGCACCCCTATCAGATAAAATCTGTTCCGGAATTCCCACCCTAGCGAAAATTCCAAAAAGCGCTTCCGCGACTGCGTCAGACGTTATGGTCCGAAGAGGAACCGCCTCTGGCCATCTCGTAGCATTACATATGACCGTTAAGAAAAATCGATTCCCCCTATCGGTAGCTGGGTGAATGGGGCCAACAAGGTCTATCGAAACCTTTTTAAACGGTTCCGAAACCGTGGGGATCTTTTGAAGAGGAGCCTGGGGTGTACGACCCTTATGCGTCGTCTTTTGGCACGCACTGCATGTCTTACAATACACTTGTACATCTCTGTGGATAGATGGCCAGTAAAAATTTTTAAGAACCCTTTCTTTGGTTCTAGCTATACCCATATGACCCGCTAATGGGACATCATGTGCCAAATGCAATACTGTTGCGATTAGCAACGCTGGCACAACGACCTGCTTTAAAATGGAGGCCACCGTTACATACTTACGGAACAGAATGCCCGCCTGAATAACAAAGGAGGACGACCCGTTCTTATATCTCCTCGTTTTCTCCGTTCGCGCCTCCTCAAAACATGGACTCAATGATGGGTCCTCCTTTTGTAATGTCGCCAAGCGCTCTGGTGTGATATCCAGGTTGACCGCTGGCGTTGCCAAAGGTCTAATCTTACTTCTATCACGTACCTGTCGACGTGTCTCGACTGCGGCGCCAAAGTCAATACCTTTTGATTGTGACCATGCCTGCACATTCTCCTCGGAAGGGGAACCTACCCGAGATACATTACCAATGATGAGCTGGGCGCCTGGAAAACAACCAACGACTGCTTCGACTTCCCCGCTAAGGAAAGGCGTATCTATCACTATCTTTGCCATGGGTAATTTCTCTATGGCCCCTGAAAATTGGATGCACGGGACAGTCTCACCTGTAAGCTGTGAATCCCGAATGCAGTCCCTATGCACTCCCACAACGGTAGATCCTGTATCTCGTAAAACCGAGACCGGTTCGTCCCCAACAAACCCCGGATAAACCCTAAGACCACCTCCTGTATGACATGAATTTATAACGGGGATCTTTCTCCCACAAGGTAAAACACCGGAAGATAATAACTTCTCACAACTGGGACACTTAGAATACTGTCCGCCTCCGTTGTCCGATGTAACACACGCGGCTGCATGATGGAATTTATTAGGGGAACATGGAGTGGAGCTCCCGTAATTGCCATCCCCGCTCGCCGCTATCCTACCTGCAGGGCGATTCACGCTGATGTGATCTGCTCTTCCGCAGTTCCAACACTTCGCGGCCCTACAATCGCGTGAAAAGTGACCCACGCGTCCGCAAGTCCAACACTCCGCTCCCTGTGCTCCGCTAGACCTGGGTCCCCGTGACCCATCGCGACCGGAACTAAAGTCCCTATGCCGTCGGTCATCGGCAAAGGTCACAAATCGCCCTCGGCCATTACCGCGACCTAGCCCTCCTGCTCGGTCAAACTTACCGGATCCATATGCAGGTGATTGGTGATACCCCCTACGTTGCCCCTGGGTTTGCCCGTTATAAGCACCACGCTGACGCGACCTGTCTTTATGTCCTGCCGGCGACCCCTCAACCACGGCGACGTAACCAGCATCCTGTACGTACGCCCTCGCGACTGGTTTGGACGGGTGTGCCGTACGGTATGCTTCCGCCAACTTAGACGCCTCTTGCACCGTCGCGGGTTCGTTTTCTTTCAGGAAAGCCACCAGATCTTTATGGCACGACGCGTACAGCTGGTCACGGATCATTAGGTCTTTTAATTTAGCAAAATCCGCGCCCACATGCGCCAAGTTCACTCAGTTCGCGAAATATTCTGTTAGTCTCGCGACGAAGGCAGCAAAGTCCTCCCTGGTATCCGCACGTGCTCGTCTAAACTGCTCCCGGAAATATTCCTCGGTACGCGCAAATCGGCGAAGCAGCAAAGCCTTCAGCTTATCGTAATCTTGCACGTCTTCGCGCTGTAGCTCTTTAAAGTAGGTTAACGCTCGCCCCTGCAATAAGGACGCCAGGTACGTGGACCATAATTCCTTATTGTCCCCCCATTGCAGTTGTGCGTTCAGTTCGAACCTGTAAAGGAAGGCGTCTATATCGTCCTTCCGGTCGTCGAACGTAGGCAGCTTAATCCGAACACCCCCTTTATTTTGTCCCTGCCGCTCAACTGTTTCTGTTGGCGCATTCTTCTTGCTCTCTAACTCCGCGATTCTTACTCGCGCGTCTATCTCCCGCTCTTGAGCTTCTATCTCCTTTAACTTTAACTCCCTTTCCTGCTCCTGAGCCTTAGCTTCTCTTTCTTGTTGCCGCTCTTGAGCCTCTTTTTCTTGTTGCCGCTCTTGAGCCTCTTTTTCTTGTTGCCGCTCTTGAGCCTCTTTTTCTCGCTCTCTATCTTTAGCACGCTCATCGCGCAACTCTGCCTGCTGCTCTTTAATCCAGCCGCGTAGCTCCTCTCCCCCAAGGCCAAGTTCCTTACCCAACTTCATTAGTTGTTGGAGTTCCGCCATTTCACAGATTTATGGTTACGGTATATACTATGAAAAAGGCTAACCTGTCGGTATGATCACTAACGACACGACCAGAGACCTAAAATTATGTCACTATAATAACAACCGCTATTTCCAAATGCAATTCAGAAAATTACCTACAGAACATTTTATAACATACTATCTCTAACTAATTCTACGTTCATAAAATGTATTGCACCATTAACTAACAAAAAGAGAAAAGAGAAGACAAAAATGAAGAAATTCAGAAGAAGGACCACACGGACATCAAAGACAACGAACCAGACTAGGACAAAGCTTCTAAAAAAAAATATAATGGGAAAAAGAATGCAACCTAACTACGCCGATTACACTACAAGGTACGAACAAGAACAGAGTCTGAAAAAAAAGAACGTATCTACAGATAGGTAAGAGAGGGACAAGAGAAACGTCTTCCTAAAACAACGAGGAAGATGGAACGCCACAATCTAAACAAAAATACAGGTCCCTACAGAACTGTTCACTGTGATGAACGAAGTTCCAAGTTTACCACACCTTTTTTAAAGGATAAACTAAGTTCAACACAGCAAACCCGCGCCACCGCCCGTATAATCTATAACGACAACAAAAACAGCAAAAACAGGGAAAAAGACAGATGAAAAGACAGCCCTCAATCCAGGGCACAAAATTTCAGTTTTACTTAACTTTCAGCCTTATGAGTTTAAGTCCTCCCCTTAATCGGAGCTCTGGCTGCTTGTCTCCTCAGGCTGCACGCACACACACTGTCTCTCTGAAAGTTTAAGTACACATTAGTACATATTTATAGCAATACATGCATCAATACATATTCATCAATATACATAAATCATATCATCATGAAATTTCCATTCATCCCACGAACAAAGACAACACAAATTCCTACCACAAGATAAGTATTACGTGGACAAAACTAAAGTAACAAATGCCCACTGAAAAATACCTACTAACTAACTATTACGAAAATGGACGAGTCACAACGGACGAGCCCCCAGTGTCACAACGGACGAGCCCCCAGTGTCACAAATCCCAGACTGGGAGATGTAATAAGTTATGACAGGACAACAATCACGAACGAACAAGTTTAACACTTAACAGAACAACCCATCAGACTCACACATTTATTAAACATAATTATACAGATAATAGCGCAATTACATACATTATATTATTGAAATTAACTGCCGTACAACGGCCTTATTCCCACATGCACTCTTCCTCGGATCCACAACCCGGTAGTTACTTCCTAAAGACACTTCGGCCTCAGCCTCTCCCCTCAGGGTCTTAATAGCACATTAATAATTCACTGGCACCGCAGTCTCTCAATATCACCTCCCTATTGCCATAACACCTTAGCATTCCACTAGCACCTCAGCAGGGCAATAGCACATTATCATTTCAATAGCCCATCAACATGGCAATAGCACATTATCATTTCAAGAGCCCATCAACGTGGCAATAGTACATTATCATTCCACTAGCACATCAACATGGTAATAGTACATTATCATTTCAATTAGCACATTCACGCTCATATCTACGTCCCTGTCCGTGGCCAGACTGCCACGACTTTATGTGCCTCTACTGTCCTGCACCGACAGCCTCACTCTTGGCCTATGTGTGGCCCCCGGCCCTATGCTGGCCTATCCCCTGGGCTCACTGTAGGTGGCGCTCTTCGGCCCGACCTCGGCACCTACAAGAATAACATTACATTGGTATAATACCCTACCATTTCTATTCACTCCACCTCTCCTTACAGCCCATGAAGCGTACACACAATAGTTCACATTTCACTCCCCAAACATCTTACGGTAACACACCTCCATCGGATTACACAATACTCACTCTCGCTACAAATCCATGAACTCAACTTTCATCTATCGCTCATGGCGCACATTGCTATATCCAATATCAAGGACTTCCACATTCCTCACATATACTTATTTACATCATGGTAATAGACGAATATAATATAATACATCAATCATAATTATCAATCATCGTTTCACCTACCAGTCATCACTGGAATAAACTCTCTCACTAGTCTTCCGACTGCTCCCCTTATGTTCGCCCACTGGGCTTTCTCTTGCGTCCGCTCTTTAGGACGTTCTAACTTGCAGTGATAGTAATACAGCGCTTTCGCCTTATTCAGACCCCCCACCACTCATAATAGGCACGCTTTTCCTTACTTGTCTACGTGCGTTAATTTTACTCTCCTCCTTTCCCCCCGTAATTATTAACTATCGCTCACTCCACTCGTGACAAGACACACAGATAGATAATAAGGCCAAAAATAAAACTGTATATTATAGATGGAACAAACAGACAGATGACATGAGTTACCTTTACAGTTGTAGGAGGTCCAGAGTTATCAGTTCTGAAGGCAAAACAAAGTGCTTCATCTAAACCATCAGCCATGATACATTTATCTTTGGCCAGACCTCCTGGATAACTAGGGTAGGGTCCTGGGTTGTTCGGGTAGCCACCTTAA
Source organism: Onchidella celtica (assembly GCA_963931925.1). NCBI lineage: Eukaryota > Metazoa > Mollusca > Gastropoda > Systellommatophora > Onchidiidae > Onchidella > Onchidella celtica. The sequence goes on from OZ007577.1 coordinate 24,117,048, forward strand.
AAAAGATGAGTTTATCATTGAACTAGTGGGGTTGAGTAACATGAATCTGTTGTACATTACTGTGATATAGAGCTACTTTCCAATGACCATTTGCTATTTAGATTTGTTTTAACCAAACCCGAACAACAATTTGACTCTTTCTGAATGCCTTCTTTCTTTTTTTTTTGGTCGAAAGCATGTAAAATGGTATGAGTATTCCACCACTGTGTTGTGGAATGATGACAAAATCTGCATCACTTAAAGTTTAAGTCATTGTTTAGAAAATTGTTCATTGTCTGAAATGAGATAGAAGGTAATCCAAAGATTAAGCCACTGTGCCTTCTGTTACTTATTTTCCCCCTCAAGATTTATTTTAGTTTAATACAGTGAAAATCTCACCTTTGACCAAAAATCCCATCACTCCATCTGGGTCAGATTCCCGAAGTTTCCATAAGAACGGGCAGGGAACATCTGGAGGAGGCGTGCCACTGTTGACCCCAACTGATATGGCCTTCACTCCACTTGACATTAATAAGGGGAGAACACCTTTAGTTATACCTGTGATTGGAATTTGTTTATGATTACAGACAACAGACAATGGCCAATTATCACAGCATGACTAATAGTGCCATGTAGATAAATTTGCGTTTAGTCTGCACCATGAATGTTTTGGAAAGTTCTTATGTTAGGGTTAGGTTCAATTATTGGCCTCAACAACTTCTTCACTGGCAAAAGGGCCACGGAAACTGTTTAAGTAAGCTGACCGCAAGTTACTGACAAAAATCCTGTGTAAACACTTTGTTTCATGGCCCAACTAGGCACTATCACTATCATGTCAGATCAATCAGTGATGATCATTGAATATCATAATCACTCCCAACACAGAACAGAATGAAAATACTAAAACTGAGGAGTCAAGGAACAGCCTCACCTGGTACATCTCTCTGTGACATGGTGGCATGGGTTCTGTTGATGCCAAAAATGGCATCCAGTTGTTTAGTGAGGTTAAGGCCATATGTAAATAAGTCAGCACTGAAGAAGTCTGTCTGGACGTTCATGGGGAAAGCATGCCAGGCTATATGGCCTTCTCTTACAGCTTGGACAAATTTATCTTGCATGGTTTTGTTCGGGCACTGGGAGAAACAGTTGTAGGTTTATGACACTATTTCTACTTTCTGTCTTCCTCTCTTTCCCACAGCTGCTTTGTCCTCCCCTTCAATTTTTCCCCACAGCTCAAAATTATCAGAAACAGACCATTAGTTTTACTGTGGATAATGTTCATATACACAAGCTCATATGTTGGTTTAATGATATCATTTCTACTGTCTGACAATGACAACATATGATATTTCATAGGCCATTTACTGTATTTGCATCTCAGACTGCAGTGACAGAAAAAGAAAGTAACAGAACATTGTCCAGACACAGCATCCATCATGGAGTGTTTTAATTTACTGACATCCTATCACAAAAACAGCACAATGCTACTACTGCCACACACCACCATCACCACCACCATAGTAACAGTAAGATCGTCAACAATAATTGTCATATATATATTAATACAGGCTATGCCACAAGCACAGATTTTCTGCACTGTTTTACTCAAAACACTTAGTGTGTAGAAGAATTGACATATTTCTTGTTCTGCACTGTGGTGGCATCAGCCAGCTAACAAATTAGAACACATGGGTGTCACTGAATCTGAAATAGCGTTGATGTGCAATGTGGCTGACTCAAAGAAATTTACTTGCCCAACTGACAGAATATTCAGTGTTGTTCATTACTATTAGTCATTGCTATTTTTCTTGTATGTATGTATGTGTGTTTGTGATTGTATGGGTCTGTTTACCTGTAATGGTACCCCCAGTAATGAGATGTCTGGACAGTCCAAATAGAGTGAGACAAGCCAGGGATGAGTTGTGTAGACAAATCTCTCCACATAACCTTCCTCAATCAGTGTACGTGAGATATTGATGGCCGTAGGAAAGTATTTGGTCAGATATCTGTTGACTACTTGTGAAACAAATCCAACGTCTGCCAGCACTCCATCTGAGTAACCAACATCTGTTAACAGAAAAGTTACAGGGTGATATGGTCATCTGTATTGTCATAATTTATTGCTTTTATGGCGATAAAGAACACTGAAGTGTAGAATAATAAGCGGTAATAACAAGAACAATACTAACAAAAAGAGCAGTAGTGACAGTGACAACAGATGTAACATATCAAATTTGTTTATTTTGTTGTTGTTGTTGATCAACATAAACAAAACTGCTGCATTTCCAAAATGTGAACCTTCTCGTTTCCTACACAAATCCAACCCATCATGATCTCTACAAGATAAAGCTCAGACATATATATGGGTTGCAAAATAATTTCAACAACAATGACAGCCCTCACTGGACCAACTACGACAAAAATAATATGTTGAAAGAGAGAATCAGTGGCCATTATGAAAAAGAATTAATAAATAGTAAATAAATAAATAAAATAAATAAAATAAATATATATTAACAAGTGGATTGCAATGCCTTATAACATAATACTCAGGGACAATAGAATTCTTGAATCACTGCACGTCTGTTATGAACACAAAGGTGGTTAGGAAAACCATGAAAGCACAAAACTTACCCAGATGATTCATGAATACGATATGGACTTTGTTTATTTGTGTCTTGGAATCCACATGTTTGCTCTGTAAAAAAAAATATACTTTCCTGCAATTAAATCAGCAATGTTTATGACCAGAAGAGGATAAGTTCTTTCTTAATAGCCTATGTATTGCAAGCCCCAGTCTGGAAAGTTGACTCACAATTAGTATAAAGATGTGTTTTTCTTTGTTTTCACTTTTAGGATCTACTCATGAGGTACTGGAACATAGTCTTAAAGAAGTAAGCCTAGTCTATGCTAGTTTTAGGTTGTACAACTTAGTGAGATATCCCTAACCTTGCATATTGAAATATATGGTTATCATCTTATATTTCAAGATTTAATTTACAGCATGTATGTATACAGAGTGCAGTATGCAATAAATAGGCTAATAAAGCAAAATTGATGGAACTTGATCCACTATAAAATATTTACTTTTCCCATCATTTTGGCTTGGATGTGATGCACCAGGAGACTGGACACTGTGATGACCAAAGCTAAGTGTGTCCACCGCATCGTGTGAACTTCAGCTCTGAAGATACTGAAATTGAGGATAAAAGAAACTGGATGGCTCATGTGCTGGTTGACGACGGTCGGAGTACTCACGAAACATTTGTGGCAACCTAGAGAAGTCTGCAGCCTGTTTACTTCTTGGCGTGTCAGACAGACAGTAGTATCCGAGGTAGAATGCGGGCGGGAGGCAAAAATGTGCATAACAGTAACAGTGGAGAAAGTGGATAAGCCGCATTTCATGAACACAAAAATAATTTGGAAAAAACACATCATTTTGTATGTGCACGTCTGTGTGTCGGGGGGGGGGGGTATGAAAGAACGAGAGAGAGAGGGATTTAGAATGAAGAGAGAGAGAATTTGGAGAAAGGACGTCGGCACGATAAAGGCCAGAGACAGTTTTAGAATGGAAAAAAAACAACGGGATTCATCAAATGCTATTATAATAATTGTAAATCTTAACTCAAGATATCAATACTCCACGAGATTATTATATATATTGCATAATTTATCACTGGCAAAGACAGAACCGAAGTCATAATAATTCACGGATAAATACATAAATAAATTTAAAATAAATAAATAAATCATATACTGGTACCTCAATCAGACGACAATGATACAACAGGGCGACCAGCAATGATCGAGTCTTTAGGCCAAGTCACAGTGGTGCACAAAGTCATGTCCTCTATTTTGTCAGTGGAACACTTGAGTTGATAAAACTCCCCCTATCAAGGACTTCAGTGTCAATTGAATTTTTCTATTCAGGTGATAAAGATCAACAAGCTGATCCATGCTTTATTGGTCGTAATGTTTGCATATTACTATGGCCTTGATGGCCGTTTATAATTATACATTTAAAATTAGACTTAAATATAGCCTATAGGCTACTTGGGTGGCGGTCTTTTCCTCCATGTAAAATTCTATTATCTTGTAGCCTACATTTATATTGAAGTAACCTGTTTCTGTGTGTAGCAGCATTTAAATTCGTCTCCTGTACCGTAAATGCGTTTTCCAAGGGCGGTATATAGCCCAGTCAGATTACCTAGGCCAACTAACTAAACTAACTAACCTGCGTAAGAATGATGGCATTACTGTAAGAAAACTTGATGTCAGTCCTGCGAGTCGGATTTCAGTGGGGTTGCTGCCCTGCTGGTTGGGAGTCCCCCCCCCTCTTCCTACACACACACACAGAAACACATTTTTTTTTCATGGCACGGTATATGGCGAAGTAACAATCTGCTAGAATTATGTTGTATAGATACTGAAAATGTTGTTGCGATCAGAACTGTAATCTTTACTTCCTACCCCCAACCATGTCATTTTTTTCATCTCCGCCATTTATATCGTCAGTGAAATCACCAGGAATGAGGAAAGTCATCAGTGTGGGCATCGTGTTCATTTCTGTCACCGAATCTGTCAGTATCATATCGTTATAATCACTGACATTTACACAGTATAGCGAATTAAAAAAAAAAATCATAGTACCCCGGTAACTGCAAATGTAACATTTCACGTAAAGATGACCAATAGGCTACTATCATGATCGTGTTAACTGCCGACTACAACATCAGTGCTAACCCACGTTACAGCGCCCATGTTCCCATTTCTACAGCTTCGCCACCACCCCATCATTCGATGGTACGTGAATACAACGATCAAATTACGGACACTTATCTCCACCATTACAGCAGACGTAGGATATCTCTAAAATTAATGCACTTGCTACCAACATATCAACTTCGTAGCATCTCTGATCTAATACTTCAAGATTAAACACTGTATACTGTTTCTGAGGTCAAAAACTTTAGGCCTACTTTATTGTCTGTTTATCACTGGTTTGTAAAAAGTTAAAGTCAAGATAACAGTTAGGCCTATAAGGCGTGCGACTTTGATCATTCTTGCAGTGTCAGCAGCTGATGCTGCCTATATCACTTGTTCATTAAACCATTATGGCAGTCATTATCAAGTATATGTGAGAGGATGAACGATTTTCTATTTTTAATATGTGCTTTCATGGTAACGCTAGTGCGTGAGTAAGGGACGGCCACTCATAGTAGTTTATGGGCACTTGACCGAGTACCATTAATTGGATTATTTCCCTTGTAATAGTAGCGCCGGACCCGTTATTCACATCACGGTGGAAAGCGCGCATTTTGATTGGTCAGTTGGAAATGTTGACCACCGGGCTTCCAACTCTTATATCATGGCTTTAAGTTTCTTACAACTCGCTCCTTCGTTGTTATCCACCGACAGAAAGACGGGAACCCGAATTCATTGTTGAGAGTAGGCAATACCCTATCGGTACAAAATAGGTACTCATGATAACGTTTGTTATCAATGGAGATACGTCGTATTAATGGACGAAAGTATCCCGCACAAATTTGTCCAATGTTGTTAGTCCTGAAGCTTTGAAAATTTATATTAAAACTATTACCGGGTTTCTGGTAAAAGTAGTCAGTTAGAATTTTAGCAGCGCGTTTCTACTTTATATTGGTACCAATTTTGTTGTACTTTGATGCACATATCCTATTGAAATAATTAATAAGAGGGTCTCGGATTTAAAGTAAACTATGAGTTGGACGCATGTTATCCCCGATAATTCCAACCTGGGTCAAATTTATTCAATTATAGCTGGAGGGGACCATAGAGTAATTTCTGCAGTTTACTGGGATATCTAATTGACTTTTGTGCGCACCCTTTTAACCGCTCTGTGGATTCGATTGTGTTAGGACCCTAACCAGTTTTATTGTCGGGCTGGACTCCATGCCCAAACATTTCACTTGTCCAAAACTGGACTACGTACTAGCTCCCTCCTACGTCCGCGTGAGCTCATAAATAAGATGCCAGTTCGAGTGGTCAGTGCACTCCATCAAAGACGCAGAGACAAGAGCCGACCGCACAGTGAACCCAGGCCAGCAACCCGGGCCCGTAGAAGTTCAGAGGCTTGCCGATGCTTGCCATCGCCACCCCGCCCCATAAGGCATGAAGCGGTAGCACAGGACCCGGAGAAACTTTGGCTTATGGCTGGTTGGGCTTTTTTTTTTGCTTGGTAGGGTTCTCCTATGCCTTTTTGTTTGGTAGTGATACCTTTGTTAGGCTTTTTGAATAAATAAGATTGCCAGCAGAACCCTGTGTTTGTTAATCCTGTGTATCCTTAAGGGAGTTACTATTGAACCCACGCAGTAACCACATTAGCCACTCGTAGTTCATCCAACAAATATGCAGATACAATGATGATATTGCCAGCATCTTTTCTGCCTACTCCCCGCCTTCCCCCAAATATCCATCTGTCTCCATCCCTTCACCCAGCCAACTATTCGTCCATCCACATCTATCATTCAGTCACGCAATCCATTCATTTACTCATTCAATTTGTCCGTTTGTCCGTCTATCGATCCACCCATCCTTCCATCTCTCCGTCCGTTCATCCACCTATCCAACCATCCACCTGCCTGTCAGTCCACCCACATAGAAGTGGCAGTAAATGACTATCACAGGTGATATCAGAACTTCATGTAGAAGCAGGCCTCGTGGCTGTGTATGTAAATTGTGCATGCCTACAATCCAGCCTGCACAGGGAGATCACAAAGTGATTGAACAAACAACAACAACAACAAAAATGGGATGGAAAATTTCGATAAAGCAACGGTAGAAAGAACGTTGATTTGGGTGCCGCTGTTGAAATATCAGGCCTACAAATTACAAAATGATTGTGGCATGTCCAATACGTTTCATGCAGCCCCCGAAGACAACTTGACGATGTAAATTTCTCCATGCTCAGGACTAAAATCCTCAGACGACAAACTATAATTTATCACAAAACTCTGTCTTACATACTCCATCGTGAGCCAAAGCCCACACACAGAGTGTCCAGCACTAGGGTGCTCACTTTTATATACTTTTGCCATTGTTCCCTCGCTTCACGAACAGTAAAATGTTTTTCTTGCATTATGTTTGCCATGCGTTTGTATTAGCAGTAAGAAGATCCGAAGATCCAACAGCAAACCGTTTTACTAAAGGATAGACATACTGATTTTCTTGTTGTTTTTTTAACTGCTAAAGCTTACCCCAAGCTTCATTCCCCATTACCTAACGCATCCAACAATGCTCTGTGAAGGTAAACATCAATGCTGTTTAAACAGAGAAATGCAATACGTTGGTGTGAAAATATGAAGTTATTAAAGACTGATTTAAAGTATGCATTGAAGTGGTTTCAGTATATTCTTTTCCTCTCTGAAAGATAAAAGTTTCAGTCCCAAACTATCTCCGACAGCGAAGGTAATGTCAGCCAGGCTAAGGGCTAAGTCAAGATAGATCTAGATCTTCTAGATCTAGATCTAGATCTAGATCTATGTAGATCTAGAATCTAATGCTAAGAATTCATCCTACTGTGGTCCTCAGTTACTCATATTTTCCTATATGCCTAACGAAACAGTAACATTGACTGGGTTTGATACAGCATTGTCAACTGCCAAAATTTCACTTTGGGAAGGAGTAGGCTACCATAATTATGAACATGAGTTATAAATACAACTTTATCTGGGCACATATTTCATGTTCTGAGCATTGATCCCCGAGCCCTACACTTACTATAAAACATCCATCTAGAGGACTAACTCGCCGGGGGGGGGGGGGGGGGGCATCCTTGTGTAGTATATTATGTGACTCAGTTGGAATTCCTCCCCACTTTTGTCATTCACCTTCAGTTTCTTACAAAACACTTTCCCCAGCAGTCCATTACTTTTTTTTATATAGGCTATATAAAATTATTTTGAATGTTGTGTGCTCCCAGATCGGAATCTTTTGCTGCATTTCAAGAAAGAAATTTAAGCAAAGTAGAGCAAATTGAAGGGACAGACATTATGCTGCAGGAAGGGCGCAGTCTTTTGGTCCTGTTTGGTAGTCAGACAGGGACTGCCAATGATGTCGCTGATCGTGTCGTGAGAGAAGCCAAACGAAGGCATTTCTTTGCCCGGGCTCTAGGAATGGATTCCTATCATGTGGTAAGGGCACAAAACTTAATTTCAAGGAAAGGAGAAATAGATCACTCATCTCAGATTTTCTTATTCGTCTGACATTCAAGATTTCCTTTACTTTTGGATATGCAGTGTTAGGCTATACGTTGTGTTTATGGAACATATTGTGGCCTCCGTTAGTTGTACATGTAATGACAATCTGATCACAAAATTAAGATCTGTGAAAAATCTTTTAAAAATGTTGCCAAATAATGTTCCTGCCAATTTAATGTTTCAACATAGAGTTAAAACATAATGCTGTTGCCAGAGTGTGCTTGTGCTAATACAAGTTTTCGATTGCTTGGTAATTTTGTTGTTCTGTCATGTTGACAGGTTAGTTTTGTTGTTTTTGCTGTGATAGTTTTTTTGAGGTGGTAGTTATTTCTTATTCTTCAGTCTTCTGTTTCAACTATGTAATACATGTGAGGCAGCCTGAGAAAAGAGGACAGTTGTTGCTGGGTGAAGTTCCGATATGTATATTAGGGCAAAAACTGTAACAAAGTGACCTGGGGTCAAAATTCAGTTCTTGCCATGAATGGCATCTTAAGTCACTCCGAAACATTGTATCAAATTGTCAAAAGCATTTAATAATAATTTACATCCAAAGTATTTTTAAAAAAAATATTTTCTAATCCCTATCGAATAACTTTTTTCCAAATGTCGACTGTTACATGGTACTTTGCAGACAGTTTTATGTAGATTTAATGGTAATTTAACTCTGTCTTGTCATATATAGTTGTTTTCATGTTTTTCAAGTCTCTCTTACTGATTGCCAATGCGAACACAATGTCAGGGTCGCAGTACTTGCTCTGCCCTGGCACTGACAACCCCTGCTAGGCCACTGTTCCTAATTAAGTTTTATAAAAAAGGACATGCTGTCTTATTTTATTGGCTATGAGTATGACTTGATTTCATACCACATTATTATTTTAAACATGTATATCTATTATTATTAAAATATTGCAATCATCTTGGTAACCCAGAGCGTCAGGTCAACCTAAAATGTGGAATTACTTACTTATAATTGTATTACTTTTGTAACAATTAATTTGCCAGTATTCAATACTGAAGGAAGCACCAATATTTTCATTGATATGAAAATCCTGGCACTTTTTTCAGTTTTCAAAGATTTCGTGATATTTATTGGTGAATTTCATAAAATCGCCACGAAATTAAATTTGTCTTTTTAACATTTTATTTTTCCAGACCAATCTAATTCAAGAGCCTTTGGTAATCTTTGTTTGTTCCACAACAGGACAGGGGGATCCACCTGATAACATGAAGGTTCTGTATATTCCATACCTATGCATTATTGTCCCTGATTTTTTTTTAGCCAAAACAGTCAAAATCAGAATTGTGATAGTAACGAAAATGTTTTAGCTAATTACATGATTTGTGAGAAATGGAATGCTGGCTCAGGAAGGTTAATGCAAAACTGGTCGAAGAAACAGTTGTACATTGGTTGATCTTGTGGATGCTGAGCCAAAAAAAAGAAGAGAAAACTGTTAGGGTCTTAATCATCAATATCATATTGTTTCATTTCACTTCCAATTTATGGTTTCCTGTATGGTGTTTGCACTTTGCACTAATGTATTTATTTTGTTTAAAAAATAAAAAATAAAACAACGAGGAATATTAATAACAGTTTCACCAGGCCATCAAAGCTTGTCTCAGGATGATAATGTAAGTGAATATGATGTTACTTGTTTCATTTCTGTGTTTCTCATATTAATATGTGTATCCTTCTTTCAAGGTATACTATTTAATATACTTAGAAAGCTTGAAAATTAAAAAATAATCATTGGAACTGGGTCTTTCATGGATATAAATTACTTGCAGATATGAATTGTTCTCAAGAATGGAAGAGAATGACACTAAAATAGTGAAATTAAGTGCTTCAATGGCATGTCATGTCTAATAAAAATTGTCTAAATTTATGAATTGCCTGTATTCAAGAGCAATAGTATCTGTGTGATTGTAAGCAGGACATCACAATATACAACGTGATCTGATTTATTTTGCTTGAATAGCTTTTCTGGAGGTTTCTGCTGAGAAAAGATTTACCAGCTCAGTCTTTACGTCAACTACAGTTTGCTGTGCTTGGCTTAGGAGATTCGTCTTATCAGAAGTAAGTGAAAACTATTTTGAGATGTAAGTGAAATTTAATCAGTCATATCATATGTCATAGGAGTAATGAGATTGTAAAGTAAGAGCACTATGTCAGAGAAAGTAAGACTCTACAGACATGGTCAAAAACTCTAGATTGTAGTCAATTTCTGACGGACTTCATAACTTATGCTAAAAGATGCATTTTTCCGTTCAGCCATGATGCCGGATCGCGTTCAGCACTGGTGCGAATGGGAATCGTGGCAACACATCAATTCAACAGCTTGCCAATACATTGAACGGTTAACTTATGTAGACTACAAGACAAGTCACTGAATATGGCTGACTTAAAAACGTTTGTCGAAAGGTTGGTAACTTTGGGGAAGTAAAATGCGTGCAGGATTAAAAAAAGTGAGAGGAGAATTGGAAGTTCAAGATGGGCCATAAAGTATATTATAGTCCCCACGAAAATATATCAATTAAGTTTCTTCAAGATAACTTCGCCCCTGGGTAAATCCCTGTATCAAAATTTTGCATGGCTTTCTAAACCATTTTGTCTTAGCTAAAATATATTTTCTCATTTAAATTGCAACAATGGGCAAGGAAGTAGCATCATAAAGGTATATTAAAATCAGTAAGAGGGCATTTAGGTCAACACTGAGTTTTATTGAACACACAATGAAAGTGACAAATGATGAAGTTCAGTTAGTAATATGTAATTTATACACAAAAACAACTACAAAAAAAAACGTTGTGTTTTGGTTTAGGTCTAAACATGTGCTTCGCATTGCATGATTAAAGAGAAATGATGAAATCTCAACGCATGAACGCGTTTGCCGTCAAACAGACTCTAACTTATTTTTACTAATGAGGTTTTGACTGTTGAATAAAGTTTTGACAAAATAAGGAGCAGTGATTTGGCAGTTTTTAACAACCACAGCTCACTCTTGAATTTTTGAATTTCTGTTTTAGTAACTTTGACATCAGGTGATGTGAGCAACTACAATACAATCACAAATAACCAGTCTTGTGAAATCAGATTCTGCTCATGTATTATATGCTCAGTGTGTTTTAATTGTGTCTGAAAATTTGTTTCGTTTGCATGAGCAAAAGGGCAAATTATGGATGAAAATTAATATCAATACAAAAAGAGAATTGAAACCTTTGGAGAAGGTAAGGGTGCACAAAAGATGCGAAAAGCTGTATTTTACGGGGAATGTAAACATTTTAAGCTGAGACCTAACCCTGATGCAGCTTCAGTGACATTGCAGTAGTTTTTTCTGTGATGTGTAAATCAATGTTGTACTTATTATCCATCGTTATAATTAACAAATGCCAGTTTTATTCAGCTGAGGGGTCTGCACATTACAAATATCAAAACACCTATGTCATAGATAGGATTATAATGGCTCTCGTAACACATTAAACCTACTTTGAAGACTTATACTTTTTTAACAACTTTGGTCATTGGGCACCATGACAATAACTGACAAGTATATCATGAGTTTGTGTCAAAACACATGTTTGCACAGTTTACACATCCTGCCTGCACTCTCTGACTGGCTAATCATTCAAACACATTTCAAGACTAGACCTAGACCATTACATAGTCTCCCCTCAGGATCACCTCAATGGCTTATTAGACTGTTGTCCTATATGAGTGAAAGATACGTTTCTTCAGCAGCCAGCTCTCAACTAGGCTGTACAGCATTCCATATTCATCCTCAATCACAGAAATGTAGAGAAGTCAGCAGTCAGAATGATGTTTGTAGTAATCATGACATTTCAAATGTACACAGTGAATGCAATTGTGATCGTAGAAATAAAGAGGGATTACATCAGGTCTGGAGAAAATGTACTTATGTGTAGGTAGCATCCATATCCATAGTAAGTGTTCTTTAACTGGGATTGGAAATAACATGTTGAAGTGGTCAGAAAATATGTAGTCTCATGTTGTTTCTGTCCTCCAGATTTAACGTTGTCGCTAAGAGATTGCAGAAGAGACTTGAGCAGCTTGGAGGTCAAAGTATTCATGACTTGGGGCTTGCTGATGATCAACATGATCTGGGGTAAAAACACGGTGTAAATAACTGAGAATTTGTCTTTCACAAAACTCACCTAAAACATGGATAAGAATTTAATTATTTACATGTTCTCTATTGTTGACAGGAAAACATAACACTGAGAAAAGGCTTCCTTGAGGTTAATGAATTCTCTAAGACCATTGTTTTTGTTTACATCATGTATTTTATTAGCTTTGGAAATACATGCAACAGTATTTTCCACATTTTCAGACAGAGGATGCATCGGGAACAGATAAAGTCTTACCTTTGTTCACCCTAATGGGCACAAACTAAGCTTTTTTTGTGTGTCTTTGTTTTTTTATAGGCATGCAGACAAGAGTATTTGTTTACTTAGACAGTTCATTTTCTAAACTTTATTGAATCACTTTATTGATTGTATGGTCTTGACTTTTGGTAATATTTGAGTTCATTATTATTTAATGTTTATAATTCCAACTAGGGTTGATGCTGTTGTGACACCTTGGTTGTCAGGTTTGTGGGATGTGGTTCTTGAGCTTTATCCTCTTCCACCTGGTACAGAAAGTATCAGCAGTGATATCTGGTAAATTGATGACATTTTGTGCAATAATGTTTTATTGGAATTTAAAATTATACCAAATGAGATAATCAACCTGGAATGAGGGAGAGAGGTGTACTTAAATAGTCCTGACAATTAACTTTTTCACAGCCAATGACATGAAATGATGAATGATGACCAGTGACTCTCACTCTTGGTGTAATGTCGAACAAATTTCCTGGAAGCAAAGAAGGAGGTGTTTAGAAAGGAGGTCCTTAGTTTATGTAAACAAAAATGTAGGATTTTTTTGCATTGTTTTCAAACATTGCTGTTTTCCTTGACAAAACATACAGTAATATAAGCATTGTATAGAATTTGGTTAGAAAAGACATAGTTTAGTTTTCACTCGTCTAAAATTTATATGTGGATTTTTTATTCTGTGTATAACTGCAGCCTTCCATCAAAGTTCAAGGTTGTCTTTGTTGAATCTGTCAAATCAAAAGGCAGTTTGACTCCATCTGAAGATCGTTTACTAGACAGGCCATCAGATACTACTGACCAGCAAACCACTCAACCACCAGATGCCTTA